>LN902842.1:2377650-3070649 GCA_000469725.3 Echinococcus multilocularis | reverse complement strand
CATTCAACACAACGCAACGCAACTCGGCGGAGGGTGCAGAAGCTTCTCGTCCAATTTGTTGTATGGAATTGGAGGGAGGTGTGGAATGTGGTGCGTGGTGTGCGGTAGTAAGTAGGACGTAACGACCAGAGCCATTGAGCAAGATCCGCCATTCACCGTAATGACGGGTATCCTGTCTCCATTGGTGCGTTACTTGGAGATGAGGGTGTCATCAAGGGGAACGTGTAACCATGTTGGAAGTGAGCAATGGAACCATTGATCCGCAGCTGCATCAAGTGGGAAGGAAAAGTCGTAGAATACACTGAGCAAATGAGTTTTGTCCAACCGGCATGTATTGGGAATGTCAACACACGGCACGCACCACTTCATCCCTAAGGCAGGACTTTGCATACCTTGTGTCCATGTGTATGTATTTTTGTGCGGTGGATTACAGACAGTTGTTTACTTCATGAAGGTCAAATGTCAACTGCAGGTGAGATTTGCCTTTACTATGCTGTACAACTCAACACAACTCATATCCCGCAAGACTCACAAATGAAAAGATTTGGACTTCGGGTTGGGATCGGCTGAAGTTGATTGGAGATGATGCTTTGACTTTGTTTTATCCTGCAGATTGCCTGTGATACTAATTCTTCAAGCATCAAATAACGATGATTACCGTTTCCCGACACTAACATTAGACGACGGCTTGATCACATGCGAAATAAAATAGTCGTTTGCTCAATAAAAGTGGGATAGAAAGGGGGATGGTTAGGATCAGATTTTTATTGACCTCGTAAAAGTGGTAGCTTTGGGTCTGTGTCCAGTTGGGAAAGGTTTAACAGTTGTAATGCTAATTACTCCTACGCATAAACATATTTGGGGCTTGATTATAAAAAGTCCCATTAAACTATTTGGTTACGTTTAGAGCTCCCCGAAGTTTTATTCCCATATTGTTCTCCATTGGCCCTCCATTGCTAGCTTAATACCACTCAAGCATCTGTCTGGGTTGTTCTTTTAGCTACTTGTCACTCCAGGCGATGTGCGTTACCTCTCCGATCTAGATCCATCACTTTTTTCAATCATGTGATTGGAGTAATTTCCAAAGTTTGGTGGCTGTGAACCTGTGCGAACTTATTTGTCCACAACAAATGCCTCTCTTCCAAACCTTTTTGGCATGGCAACTGGCCGATCCGTTTGAAAGGAGTGTCAGATTCCTTCTCAAGAGCCGAAAGTTTCCTCGTATATCCTACCGTTGTGCCAACAATTTATCGTCCGGGTGGGTAACCCCTGAAGTAACTTTTTCCATAAACTAAAGTGTTCCACTAGCTAGCCTCCTAGACCTGTTATGAAAATGTTAACAGAACACTCATGTTTCGGATGAAAAAGGGAAATTTTACGAGGAGTGTGATGGAGGGATTAGCATTGCTAGCTAGAAGAATCAACTCACCATGAATAATTAAAGTATTCAAGTGGCAGTCTGTCGATGATTACAAAATCACTTTTACTGATTGTTTCATACGCTTTAAAATCCACTGGGCGAGGAAGAACTGAATTTAAAATATGCGTAGAAAGAAATTCTGTTCTCAGTCGTTAAACCGGAACTTGTATTTGAATGACTTTATCGTTGATACCAAGGTGATGAGAGGTCAACTCTGCTCCATGATCTGTCATAGCATTTGAAGTAGCCACAGTCTGTCAACTACTCGCTATTTGATTATCAATGGAGGGAGGCCTGATATGTCAACCCGACCCTTTACCCTTACCAAGTCTTATTCGCAAACCAGTTCACTGTTTTTGATTTCAAGTTAGTTGTCATATCCACAGGCAATGAGTGACTCCACCGTGTCATCTAAATATAACAGAGTAGCACAGGGAAAGTCCTCTTTGTGTATCAAAATTGGGGAAACCAGCTTGACATGTGAACTTTGGTATTACGAGGTATGGGAGAGGGCGCGCAAAGTAAATAAGGGTCAATTTGGCGCTATGAAAAAGCCATCTTTTTTGGTACAACTTGGGTTGCTGTCTTGTGGAGGCTACTTGATTTACGCATTGCCAGGAAACTTCCATCTGGTTGAGTGCTGATTGGTCGTCTGTGGGCTGCTTGACATTACCCATGTGAGGAGGTTACATCGCAATTTTGAAGGTATGTTTCCGGTCATTGACAGTGACTTGTCATGCAAAATGGACGAGGGCGATTTTGAGTAGGATAAATAGATGCATTCACTCATCCCCCAATCAGTCACATTTTTGCGGTCTTTTCGTACCAGTTAATACAAGAGCTGGAATGAGCTCAAGATTAGTCTTGATGATAATCGGCTGTGGTGTAGGGAAGTGAGCAAGTCCATTTCACGTTCCGAGTAAATTCTCAGTATCCTTCGAGTTCCATACAATTCCCTAAAAGGAGGCTTCTTTTAGGCTTTCAAGAGGGTTCGGTTATTGGTGGTGGAGGTAGCACGAGCAGCGAGCAGATGCATAAAAATGTTCTGTTTTACATCTCATTTTCTGCTCTCCGTGTAATCACTCTTCTGCATTGGCCACCACAATTTCATTTGAATTAAAGGTAATCCCAAGGTTGTGTTGGAATTTGTCCAGCGTGCCCCATGTTTACAAGCTGCATTAAAGACCTCTCTGGGGATGATTTACAGCAAACGCTTTTCGTATGTCCATCACTTTTTGTCGGGGAATCAGTCAAAGAAACCCTTCTTTGTCATTTCAGTGCTATCCTTACATCTATCTGGATTATTTTCGAACCATTTCAACGTGGGATGACTTTCGCTTATTTTACGCCTTTTTGTGTGTATAGTGTAGGTAGCAGTTGTGTTTATGAACAATTGGAACTCGTTCGACACAGCTATTGTAGTATTCATGACTCTTCTATCACAAAGCTTTACTGATGGAACCATTTGCAGTTGATACCTTCGTCCTCCGATGTATCGTGTACCATAACCAACCAATTCATTTAGATATAGGTCTGCCTTGAAGCTCAGGGAAAGAGAGGTTACGAGTCTATCCCACCACGCTGTCAATAAAGTAGCGTCCAAGTTGCCTTTGAAGAAATAAGAGGATGCACGAGGCTAAAAATGATTTTTTTGGTTGTCTAAGTGACATGAGCCAAGTTCCCATGTCACCGGCATGGGGTTCGGATGGTGAAAAACCGGAATAGTCCCTAAATTGTACTGGAGAACTGGAGCAATTGGGTTATATTTCGTAATGTTAATAGACGATGCTGCAGTAAATTTTACCCGCCTTTAAAAAAGCTTTTCTTATTCTCATTCCATCAAACTCGCTTAATAGCACCTAAAATTGTTATTGCGTTGTGCGCTGATTTCGTACTTTCATCAACTTTTGACTCCACATGAGTAGTCATTGCTATATTTGACAACTCTTTCGCAACATATACGCGAGAGTTGCTGTTGGCACCCATCCAACATAAAAGATTGATCCAACCTCAATCACCGATACAACAGTCCTTTGAAAGCAGAAATAAGTGTTACGCTTAATGGAAACGGACCAAATCATCGTTAATGGAAGGCGGGTACACGAGGTATGTAGGGGGAACCACTTCGACTTGACATTTTACCTGTCGGTCAGGCGTCGAAGATTCCGCGTTACTGTGACCGCAATCTCACCTTCATAAATAATGGGCGATATTTTCCAAGATCTTCTGCATATTCTGTACTTTGCCTCGGATACTAATCTAACGGTTATTATCTGCTGAGTAGACAAACTACACTTTCATGCCATGGTTAGTTCGAGTGTAACATTTCGGCTGGTGTGAAAATCGAATAGCGTGAACATGAAGAGGTCGGTGTTAAAGTATGCTGTAACACCGTGGCTGATGACTCGGGGCTCAAAGTGAGGTGTAATGGTCGCTATGGTGACTAGATTTAATCGGTTAGATTAGGCTGTCTACCAACGCTTATTGGACACAACTTAACAGATACTACTCAATTAATTTCAGCACCATGAGAACTATCCAACTTATAAATGTACCGACCATTTCTAGTTCAATTGGGCGGAAGCAGTGGATCCACAACGAGCGTGCCATGATACGGTAACACCGATGTCAACTGCAGCTCCGCCTAGCAACCCCACTCGTCGTCATGGTACCGTGGCAACACCGACTCTGGAGTTGGAGAGGGCGGTAGTTTCAGAGGGTAGCGCACGGTCCGCTGCCACTACGCCAGTCCCACCCACACCACTTGCTCCACTCTACTCCACTGGTTCGCTTTCATCTACCTCCGTTTCTGCTTCTGCTTCACCTTCTCTTCCGCTTTCTACTCACTCTGAGATCTGGCGGGTTATTGCTGCCATTCTCGATCCCGAGTAAGTCTGACGGCTTTCTGGAATACTTCATTTGTCCTGTTATTCCTAATTTACCGATTTGATGCTAAACAAAACGGAGGCAAAAAGGCTTGAAGACCGTTGTTCTGACTTATCACAACTTCAGTTAAATTGGTTGAAGTTACTTATGCTTGCAAGAATGGAATCCAACTAGTTCTGCTAGGCGGCGAATAGGCGAGGTGCATGGAAAAGACGCGTTTAATTGGCGTTTTGAATGCAGGTATGGTCAAAAAATACCATGGTGATATAATCGCGGCCATAGTTCCATAAGTAATCTATGATACCTCTCTTTCACCCCTCTCATGGAATAATTTTGCATCAGTTCTGGTAATGCCAACTCCTAAATACCAGGACTAACATCCTTCGTACTCACAGCCTATTGAGTGTGTTACATTTAATCGGCTAAGAGTGGTTCCTTCTCAGCAGTTTTTAGTCCGTTTCACCTAAATCAATTCCGGTTTCATTGATGAAGGAAAGTGAGGATACTTGAACTTCTGTACAGACGTTTGTCGATCTACAATCGCCTCCAATATCTGCCGAAGTTTCGAAGAACCATATTCGTTTTGTGTCCTAAATACCTTGCATTTGTGGTTTAATTACCAAGTATATCAAAGCAATTTCATAATAAAATAAAAAAGTTGCGGACTTTTTGTTGAGAAAAACCATTATTAAACTGTTTTGGTGTATACCTCAAGGCAATTGACACATGCTGCTTCAACAGTTTAAGTAATATCGCGATAGTAGAATTGTCTTTTTAAAACAGAAGTAACCTTATCAATAACATAGGTTAGGCAGACTAGTCGAAGCTGATGAGATCGAAAAGGGTCACACAATGGCACGTGCAACCAAAAAGATGCCAGATTGTGCCGCTGACAAGGTGACATTGCCTTCAGAATGGAGAATGTGATGAGTGGGAGGCAAACGAACGGTCTTCTGCCTACAATTGATGCTCTGCTTTGGAAGACGTATATTTTTCAGATTTTACCAGTGTAGAAAGCCCTTATTAAAATTGACTGTGTGGTGACTAACTGCATTGTGCATCCTTTCCTTTTGTGTAACAGGTACGGTTTGACCTTCATAACAGGCACCGCACTTCTCCCAAAGCACACATTCTGTGCCTACGATCTCACGAATTGGCTCACACGAAATCTTGTTGATATCCCCTCAAAGGGTGCCGCGGTGAAGTATGCACAGGTACTCACACCAGTATGTTTTGAACCGATCGCCCTTGATTAGTAGGGAAAATGTGACTCCGTATTGCTAAAAGCCAATTTAAATTGGAAGTGGAATGGTTTCACTGAATGTTTCAGAGGCTTTTAATTCCCCAAACCGAACGACAAAATCTGCTCATACTTCATCTTGGATTCAATGCCTCTAATTCCTCGTTTCTGGTAATCGCTTACCACTGAAATGCTTGAAATATTCCAATGCTTCAATATAATAGCTGGAAATGAAGGATACTCACCAACATGTCTATTTAGTCTAGTATCCTTGATGAGAAAAAGGGAGAGCCAATGTTGCTTCTTTGTAGGGCCTCCTAAACAGCGGCTACATTTGTCATACCTCTGGAAATTGGGCTCACAAATTCCTGAATGGCTTCTTCCTCTACACCATCCTTGCAGAAGTCACCAGCTCATTGGGCACTCAGGAGACTGGTGATATGCCAAGTAGGCTTCTCTCTTTTTTCATAGATTGGTATCCTAAAAAAGAATGCATCATGATGTATGGGTTAGCTTAAGAGCGGCGTTTGAGTCAAGCCATGCAAAGTGCTTTTATTTTTTTGACGCAATCCTCCGTTACATTGATATGTACACTTATCTCAGTCCTTAACCTCGTTGCAGGAAGATTTGCTAGTAGTGCTGAAGCACTCTGGAACGGCCTACAAAAACCATTATGAGGTAGTTTTAAAATTGTAAATGTTCTCAACTGTTCATCCGCTCGAAAGATTCGCCTTTTTGTTGCATTCCATGTAGATTGTGAGTCCAGGAGTCGTTAACGCAGAATTGGGCAGGCGTTTCACGCGCTGAGTGAATGACTTAATGACTGTTTTCACTGGTCTGAGGGCTGGGGATCATCCCGGCTGAGACTGCTGCTGGCCTGTAGATACTACTTTCTAAACCGCTACTTACAACTGATCCACTGAGCGTCCCTACTTGAAGTCATCAGCATGCCTTCGTTGACAAGTAACTTCGGGGTATGCCCCACGCAGTATCCCAGGCACATCATCCTAATTCACTGTGTGTGACCTGGCTTGCCAGTAGGTTTAAAACTTCCGATGTGACTTGGACGCCGAGACCAAGCTAATCGTCTCTCAGAGATTGCTACCAATAGTCTAAGCAGAATTTTACAATCAACGCCTTTCCTGGATGAAAAAACTCCAATGCACGTGCGTGGCTAAGCAGTAGAAAAATGCCCTTAAATCCCCTTTTATTGTTTGATTCAGTGTCTTAGGTGAAATTGATGCTTTTCAAAAGCCAATTGTCTACGCAAGATGATCTGGAACTTCGGTAAAATGGCGCTACAGATCTTCAAGTCTGTGAGAAATCTCGGCTCATGAAGTTAAAAGAGTTATTAAAGTCGTTGGTAGTCTGCTGCCGTTAAGTGGAATTTGACGATGGCAATCTGGGGGCATAAGGGAATGTCTTGAAACCATGCAATCACCAATCAATTTGCCAACACAGTTTATCTATACGAATGGGGTTTAGGGAATCCGCCTAACCTGTTCTTCCATTGGTTTAGACAATCGTAAATCGATGGTCGACATTAGGCCTATCAGATTCTCGGATGGCTATGGGAAAGGTTGAACCTTTGCGGATCCCATTTTGCCCATTCGCCCATGCATAACCTGTTCATGCATTCACTCATCCATTGCAACATATCCAACCATCCAGCTATCATTCCACACGACCACTTGTTCAGTCACCCGCATGTCCGTCCCCCTGACTACCCAACCCTAAATTCAAACATTCTAACTCATCAAACTTTACCAAACTTCCCAGGTTCGCAACTATTAGCCAATCCATCCAAATTTTAAGCTATCCATTTAATAAATCACCATTCTATTTATCCATTTAATCTCGCCAATCTGTTCATCCATCCACCTTGTCGTCCACTCATCTAACTCTCCTTCCATCCATCCGTCTGGTGGATGGATGGAACGAACGCGGAAGTCATCCAACATGTGCGTAAATTTCATGTAAACACCGATGACAAAAAAAACAACAAACAAAAAGAAAGGTGTGTAAGAAGGTTGTTAATTAGTACAGGAAATAGAACATCCATCTAATATCACCTTTTGTAAAGTGACAGGTGATGCCAAGTCAGCTAAAACCCCAGATATCTTCAAGAAGGGCTTCCTTTTTTGGCTCTCTGCTTATTCAGTCGTCTGTCAACCCTTTCAAACATCAATCATTCAATCATCACGTCTACTCATTCCCCTCGGCTTCATCCATGCAATCTTCGATTCATTCGTCTATTCATCGAACCATCCTCTCATCCAAGCAACCATCCGTCTGACTGTCCATCTGCCCAATCGTCCTTTTATCCTTTAACTAATTCTTCCCAGTAAATATTCTCGAATTACTTAACTCGTTAACTCATCAATTGAAAGTACACGAGAACTTACTCAGCATGCACTCCTATCGGTCCAGGTGGTCGAAAATTGGCGGGTGTCGACACAGAAGCATCCAGATCTTTGGATGTTCGGAAGATCCCCTTCCCCACCACCTACCTGCCACCGTCCAGCACCTCGCCTCTTGGCAGCTTCTCTACGGACTTCCAGAAGGAATGGGTGGAGGTCCTCGTGGTGCGGGAGGCGCCCGCTGTCACCCATCCAATTACCTCGCACGCTTCCCTCGCTTCCACCTTCTATCCCTCATCTCCTTCCTCTGCTGCGTCTTCGGATGAACTAGAAGCTCACTTTGCAAGTGGACTCCTGAGCACTCAGTGTTCGGGTAGGATATTTGGTGTGGAAAACACTTCTGGCATCCATGGTGAGAGATTCGTGCTAAAGGAGTCTTATTGAGCAGTAGGAGATGTTATGGGTGATCTTTCTCATGTTCGCTCTCGCAGTGGGATCGGAGGGTGTGCTAAGGAAGCGTGTAACGAGGGACCTTCGCGACACTTCAACCACTACTGCTGCCGCGGCAGCCTTGAAGCGTCACCCTGAATGGTACTGCCTTCTCTATGACCTCAACTACCACCCCACATGTGCCTTCGTGCTGGAGATCCAATGGCTCGTTGCTTCCGCCAGTCGGCTCAATGAAATGGTTTGTGATCATTCTGTAATGTAGTGGTGTCTGCTTTGATTACGAATGGACATTTTTACTCTTGACCTCCATGGCAGTAGCGTGGAGCTTCATGTTGGCAGTCTTCTGACTCTTCTACATACCACCACACAACCACACAAGGCTTTTATAAGTTCTTCAAAATATACCCCATCTGTTGTCACAGCTACTGCTCTACATCTACTACAAAGCGACGAGCCCCGGTTTCCACATAGTTCCAGCACCCTGCTATCCCTTTGGTTATTCGGGTACACGCTATAGTTTGGATCCCCTGCGATTGCACGTCTTCGTTCCCTGCCGCCTCCTTCAACTTATTTCCCCACAAAATGCCACTTCGACGAGGTCTCAAAACCTCTCTCCATGTTCTGTCGCTGCCGAACTCTTCCAAGGCAAGATAACTGCTCTCATCTTTTTGGACTATCAAGAAGTGCCAGAAGTGATTAGTTTTGTTTTACTCCCTTTCTGTAGAACTGCCAGAGCCAGAGCAAATGATTGCGTTGTTCTACTTTCAAGAGCGAATTCTGAGCAAGTAGGTAGATCTTAAGGAGAGAAGAGAAGATGCGTGAAAATGACATCCAATTTTACCGTTGCAGGTTCGGGTTCATACCACTCTCCTATTCGCCAGCGGTGCAGCCACATCATCACAGTCACCAGGGTGAAGGAGGGGAGAGTTTGTCATCGAAACGCGTCCCACAATCTGTCGAGGAGCCTCCCAGAGGCATGATCTACACCCAACGCATGTATGTCCACGTCTCTGGGGGTATGTTCGCGATGATCCCACTTTATCCACCACCACCGCAACCGCTGCCACCTCCAGCGATGAATGCAGAAAGTGAAGACCGTCTCTCCGATTATTCCACCCCCCGAAGGACCTCCATTAACGTCTATCCACCTTCCACATGCTCCTACGTTGTAGGCTCATAAGTTTTTTTTTTTTGGGGTGAGGAAGCTGCTAGATTTGAGCTTGGTAATGATCTTGTTTTAGACGACACTGTGTTCGGACACTAATGTGGCCGTAAGTCAGCAGAACCGTGAGCCAACGACAACAACGGGTCGACGGGCAGCGCTGGACCGACGGACCTCATGCTTTGAGGCGCAAACGGAGGTGGGTTTCTTCTGGGCGTGGAACCACATGCTACCTCGCAAATGGCGTGGTCAAACAACTGGAGACGAGGTCTTCCAAGTTGGAATGCTCGAGGATTTTCGCGCCTTCTGCTCCGGCAGTAATGGTGAGGGAATTGGCGACGGGCGCCTAGTTGACACCTTTTACAAATTTAAAGCCGCTCTCAATATTTCTGTCAATGTAGGTACACCGATATTATAATTTGTTTTCGCGCTCTTTTCTACCACTCTGCTAATAAAGCACGTTCCGATTATTTATAAAAATATGTATTATAAAAACGACAAGGAAGGATAAACAATAAGTGCGGCTCTATTTCGTCGGCGCACTAATATGAGTCCTGACTTCGGTCCCTCGGATAAAGGGGTGCTTAACAGCCAGCTCAGCGGTTATTCTTCGGCTGGGAACGGGGTCCAGAAGGCGTGTGCATAAGTCGTAAGCCGAGGCGGGAAATTTGTGGGTGTTGGAGAGGGCGACTCCGTGAGACCCGGGTGGGGAGGCTACCTCATTCATCACCGGTGGCGGAGCGATCAATTTCCGCTCGTTCTTACGAATAGTGACCAGTCTAAAGGGACAGTAATTAACTGAAAAGGACTTGAGATAACAAACCGCTTTTTAAGGAAAACGGTTGGAGTTTCTCCCTCTTGTAGAGGCGGTGGCTTGGGATCGACTAGGAGGCGTTTACCGACCACGTGGGCGCCCTGTTGCATTCGCTCATAACCGAGAAGGTGAGTGAAAGCATGAAGAACCTCTAGGTCATCATCCACCTTGATGAAAGGGTAACGGCCGGTGAGAAAGGTCAATAATACCACCCCGACGGCCCACAAATCAATAGCTGTAGTTTGACGGAAAGAGCGGAGGACCACTTCGGGGGCTCTGTAGCCGACAGTGCCGCCCCGACGGACGGGAGGATGCTTGGAATAGCCACGGCAACCGCGACACAAGGTCAGGCGGTTGCCGCAGACGCATTGCTCCTCTGTGGAACTACCTCCACCGCCACTAGCACTACCACTGAGGATGAGCGAAGAGGGGGAGAAGAAAGAACCTCTCGCAGTGCTCGATCGACAAGGTGTGCTCAAAGCGGAGCACAATGGGGGCTTTATCGTTGCGGGTTTCTCAAGGGCTCTTGGGGAGAAAAGTCGAGAATTATCAAGCTCTCTAAGACAAAAGCTTTTGAGTGTGTAGTTGTGACGATTTTCGAGTGAAAGGCGGCCCTCGCGTTTAGATGATTGGTGTACAGAAGAAGGATTCCATGATTTGTCCACATCACCTTCGAATTGTGAGTGAGCAAGGCCAAAATCTATGAGCGTATATCTTTGAAAACGAAGCGGTAGATATAATATACACAATGGGAATACTTTTGAGTACGCCGGTCCAGCAAAAAGTTGGAGGGCTTAACATCCCTGTGAACAATGCCGTAGCGGTGGACATATTCGAGTGCTCGCAAGAGATGCAGAAGGTATCTTCGTATGTCTTTTTCCTTAAAAGTCAAATAATAGCTCTGAATTTTAAATGATGAGAACCGAAGTACCGAAAAAGACATATGATCAATGTACGGCATTAGTATAAAAGTGTGGTCGCGAATTCGCATGGCTGACAGCATTTTTATGATACCATGTTTTCCACTTAAAAAAAATTAATTCAAAAGTAGATTACTTCAATTGACGCAAAATCCGGAGTTCATTCTCTATTCGTTTAAGATCTGTGGTAGGGATAATCATCTTCAATGCATAAAGCTCAGAATCAGGAACGGACTTCTCCTTTACGGTAAAAACAGTAGCAAATGTGCCTAATGGGTGTCAAATCACGGAGCCGCTAAACAAACCTTGACCTTTTTTATCGATCACATCAAAAAGGGAGTGTATTTCTTCAAAACTGCGAACATGTTCTAAGGTCCTTAATTTCGACATTACCAGACATATGACTTGCGCTCAGCCAATTACGCATCAATGTCAAACCCACCCATTGATACCCGTAAAATTTGCTTGTAGAATTGTCCATGTAAATAGGAATACTTAGAGATCGCATAATTTCCGGATTAAGGAAGTGATTGGAGACAATGGTTGTGTCAAGAAGTTGAATTAAGGTCGCCTTTCGATGTACAAGTGATTGTTTGGATGTCCCAAAGGAGTTGGTGTCCTTATTTTAAAACTTATTTGTTTAATGTATGCTCATTCTGTTATTACAAAAAAGCAAGCAGTGTCTTGTCCACTATTTTGCATCAAACTGGCGATGAATTTCACTAACCGACCTAAATCACCACATTATTAAATTATTTAGAAAAATATTTAAATTATCCTGAAAATAAACGTAAAGCCTAAAAAATATGATTGTATGCATTTAAATTCACGACTTTAAATAATTTAATATTTTTGAAATCGTGAGTCACTTTGTTAAGTATTAAAATAATTCATTTGAATGGGGTGATTTCAAGGACAGCCATAAGGTTGCAAAACCTACTGGCTTATTTATTTTCTCGCCACTACTGGTTGCAGCATGAATTCCTCCAAGGTTAGCGTTGGTGCTGGCAAGCTCTCTCATCACTTGCAGGTATTTCTTAGTCAAATTGTGTAAATCACCTTACTAGAATGCTCAAAATCGACTTCTCCTCAAAGGTGGTACAGTAGTCAATGATGACCGCATGTTTCTCGCTGACGTCTATGTTGAGGATGGTATTATCAGGTTCGTAATCTACCTATTTCTTATTTACGCAAAATATAGACAAGTTGGATTAAATTTGACCATCCCTGGTGGTGTGCGAACAATTGATGTTCAGGGGAAACTGGTCATACCTGGTACGACGCTATTATATTCTCGCCTAACTTAATCTTAGGTGGCATCGATTCGCACACTCACATGCAAATGCCATTCATGGGCACATATTCGGCTGATGATTTCTATTCCGGCACTAAAGCTGCTTTAGCTGGAGGCACCACAATGATAAGTAGGCTTTCATACTCAAAATGGTTCCATTTCCTTTTTTCTCTGTAGTTGATTTCGTCTGTCCCAAGCGAGGCTCTTCCATTTTGGAAGCCTACGAGCAGTATCGTAAAGACGCTGACAGTAAGGTCTGCTGCGATTACGCTCTCCACGTCATTGTGCCACATTTCGACAGCAAAGTTGCCGAAGAAATGGGGATTTTGACGAAAGAGAAGGGAGTAAATTCCTTCAAAAGCTTCCTCGCCTACCCTGATGTCTTCATGCTTGAGGACGACCAACTCTACGACTTCTTTGTTCGTTGTCGCGAGCTCGGTGCTATTGCTCAAGTTCATGCTGAGAATGGGAAACTTATCGCTTGTAAGCAGGAGGAGGTAGTTAAAAAGGGCATTCTTGGACCGGAAGGCCATTCCTATTCACGCCCCGAGGAGGTGAGATGAGAAAAAAAATGATTATTTAGCATTTATTAGTGTGAAATAGAGGCTACTGGACGAGCCATAACCCTTGCTGATGCTGCCAACTGCCCCCTTTACGTTGTGCACGTGATGAGCGCTGGTGCCGCGCAGAAAATCTCTGACGCGAGGCAGGCTGGCATTCTGGTTATTGGTGAGGCGATTGCTGCAGGTCTGGGCACCAATAATAGCCACTACTTTAACAGTTGCTGGCGTCATGCCGCCGGCTATGTGATGAGTCCGCCACTTAGGAGCAGTGGTACTGAAGGCAAACTCATGCAAGCACTTGCCAATGGCCACCTGGAGTGCACCGGAACCGACCATTGTGTCTTTAAGGCGGATCAGAAAGCTCTTGGAAAGGATGATTTCCGGAAGATTCCCAACGGAGTGAATGGTGTGGAGGATAGGATGTCGGTTATCTGGGAGAAGGGTGTCGTGAGTCTTGCTTTTATTCCGCCTTCTGAATGCCCATCTCTGGTACTTACACTTGGTTTCGTGCTCTTGATCTTAGATTGCAGGCCTTATTGATCCCTGTAAGTTCGTGGCGATAACAAGCACCAACGTGGCTAAGGTATTCAACATCTACCCGCGCAAGGGTCGAATTGATGTGGGCTCGGATGCTGACATAGTAGTGTGGGACGGAGAGGCAACTAGGACAATTTCAGCTTCGACGCATCACCAAAACGTTGATTTCAACATCTTTGAGGGCATGTTGTGCCATGGCGTGCCTCAGACCGTAATAACAAACGGCCACGTGGTGGTGGAGGAGGACGGTGCGTTGAAGGTCAGTCAGGGAACCGGGCGCTTCATTCCAACACCCGCCTTCTCCCCCTATGTCTATTCAAAAGTCAAGGCTAGGAGCAAGGTGAGTTTGCCTATTTCCTATTCCTCTCCATTTCTTTTTTGAGATCCCAGTCTGTAAATGAAGGCTTTTATCGTTTAAGCTGCGGGAAGTGGAACCAGTAAAGCGTGAGCCCTACACAGGTCCAGTAATCGATCTTTCAGCAGCGTTGCGAGCTATGGATGTGAATAACTTGGGAGTTGCCGCAAATGCGGTCGGAGGTGGTCAACACAAGGACACTCAGGGCAGTCTGTTCCATCATAGACCTCCCACCAGCTCGGGTAGTCGAAATATGCAGGACTCAAGCTTCTCGTTAAGTGGTGAGTCCTTTAATCAGTCTTATCTTCCAAATCCGATTCTCAATCGCACAGAAATGCGTGGTTGTGGTACCAAAGTAGTGGATGCCTTATGCACTCATTTGATAGATTGTACAGTTTTATCCGTATCGCAGATCAAATAGGAGAGAAAAAATTTTGAAAAATGTTTAAATTTTGTGCTCACTTATCCAACACCACTCATTTGAGATCATTCCAAAAGAGAGGACTTTAAAAATCGTTGTTAATGCTTTGGAAAAACGGTTTCCTACTTTCACGGCCCCTTTGTCCGCTCATTAGTAGCCTCCATTTATAATACCATAACGAATTCCGGTTTTTAGGGGCTTTTGTCGATCCGCCCCCACGATACAGAGGTAAGGCAATGTCTGTGTGTTTGCGTAACCGACCATTCATGTCGACTCGCCTTATGGTCGCCTTTTTCCCAAGTATTTTTCTGCTTTTGTGAAGCAGCATCACCTTTACATTCTCAACAGAGCTTTGTGTTGACCTCAGGGTTAGTGTTTGACCACTGACTTAAATACCCAACAAGCAAACGGTTTCCTTGTGATTTTTTTAGTTTGTGTAGCTCTTTTTCCGTTTCTATTTGATGGTGTTGTTATCCAGTGCATTAATTAATTGAATTTGTTCCTTTTCCAGGATCTCAATTCGATGACTCGTTGCCATCACGCACTTCGACGCGTACAATGCAACCACCAGGGGGAAAGTCGAGTTCACTTTGGTAGAGCATGGAGGTCCCATCATTTCTTTGGTCGTGATGCTGTTTTATTGACCCACCTCCGTTTCTCATCGCATCTCTTATGGCTTATCAATGTCTCTGTGTTGTCTTCTAGCTGCTTATTGTTTCAAAATAAACAACAGTGAAGTATCTTGAGTGGGAATTTACTTTATCCCTAAACCTCTCCTTTTCTTTTTTTCGACCGACCTTCTTCTTCTTCAATCACTGTGTTCATACCGCTCTTCCTCTCTCCAGCCCAGTGATCAATAAATGGACGAATCGTGAGATGGTTTGTGTTTGCTTTCTTCTTCTTCAAAAGCGAGTTGGTGAGTAGTTGCTCTGTTCTCGAAGCGATGATGGAGGCGGTTCTTCATGTGTCACTACTTCATTCTCTCCACTTCAAGGTTCTAGAAGTCACTAACGTGCTTATCTGTCAACATGTCACCGCACGCCTGGTTCACCGGGAATGTCGTACTGCCGATTTTCCCTCCCAGAAGCGAATGTGGGTGAACTTGAATTTAACACGTATTTGCTATGCGTTGGGATTTTTTTTCAGCAATACCAACTGCTAATAGGGTGACAAGCCAAGTCATCAGTAATGGCTATTGTCACAACATTTAACTCTACCGCTAGAGTCTTCCCTGTGGGGGTCAGTCTGTAGGTAGCATGAAGGAAGGCATGAGGAAGGTTCCATGCCACTCGCGTGGAAATAGCTTCCAAGCGCATAACGCGTCTCTCCTCTCTCCCTGCTGTCGTCCAGGTTGCTGTTTCTTATCAAGATAGTTTTACCACCAAATCTCCTGTGCGTCTAAGCTGGCGGGACTAAGTCACCACCTCGAGTCGTAAGATCGCCTAGGCAACAGCGTGCCCTGTTACGTGCTTTTGTCTCATTTAGAGAACAGTCTTGGCGTTCCCAATAATCACTCTCCCGCTTCAGCCATCAGAAGTCTACAAACAATGAGATCCTTACAGTAGGAAAATCTTCAAATCCATCGCATGGACTTCAACTGTCACATCTACCTTGTAAAATGCATTACACGGGGCAAATGGATTTCACAGACCATTTGCTTAGAGGAGAAACCACCGTAGTTACACTCGCTATTTTCGCTTTTTTCGTGTCACCTGACTTGTCTGCCTCTCTGGCTTATTTTTCAACCATCTGAGCCATTGGATCATGATGACAATTCACCGTTTGCCTGTCCGCTTTGATCTGGAGCCTTTTACAAATAACCCAAACTTGCTTACTTCAGATCACACCCATTTGCTGGTCCTGGTGCAGAACTTGGGATTTGGGTTTTCACTAACAGACTGATCTGTTTCGTTTGGATCGCAGTTGCCACTCTCCACAAGATCAAGTATTGGTGACAGTCTCCGGCCAACGAAGTCGGCACCTGAGGTGCTCATGAGGAAGGTCGGCGAGGTCTGCGCGCCATCGTTAAGGAGGTTGACACGTAGGAGATTAAAAACAAGTCCTGGACTCCTTCTTGTCGCTCTGTCTCCTAGACAGCAAGGTATCAAATGCCAAGGAGAACCAAGAGCACGTGTGGAGGGGTGTGTATTGGCACTTCAAGATGTGACTTCGCACATTTTACTCCATTCAGTAGGAGGTGCTGTCAAATAGAACGCCATTTTTAAGAGCCTAACACCAGATTTCGTTGCCAACTTGCAGCCATTAGTCTCCCAATTCATTGTTGTAAACAAAACGACTTTTGTGCAATAAATACACGCCAAGGAAGGCGTGTCAACTGGAGGTGTATTTATGAGGGAGAAAAGAAGGTTAGGTTTTGAAAGTAGACAATTGTACTGCCCTTTCTCGATCACAAATGCTCTCCATGCGTGGGTATAAATTATACCTGTGAGAGGACGCGGGTCAACACTGCTTCACACCTCACTACCTGTCAATTTCTGACAATCTAGGTATGCAATCATGCAGTATTGCACCAATCCCGTGAGGCACTGTCTTGCCAACTGTCAGTTCTTGAATCCCCGCGATCTCAATGCTTTAGTAAAGTTATCCACTTCACTTTTTCACGGCTTCTTTCGTGCGTGATTTTGCGTGATTCATCAATCACTTTTGGCGGAGTTGCAACCTTCCAACACGCTCTTTACTTGAACCGGTCATATGAATTATATTTAATGTGCCCGAGAATTCCCACTTCGGCGCCGCATCCCAAATGGTGAAACTGCTAGGCAGAGTCGTTTTTCTCAGCGAGGAAAAAGAAAACCAAAAACGTAGTCGGACTGCCTTTATTATGCGGTTGGAGGCATGATTCACTCATCCACGGCAATACCTTTCCATCTCCCACGCTTTACAGCGCATCTTTCGACTGACTGCCCTAGCAATGCGGAGCCAACTCGAGACCACTCAAACATGCAAAGAGCACAGGCAATCAAAAGTTTATTGCCAGCAGAGGCACATATCTGCTTGTACACATATTATGACTACTAAACTGCCATCTTATTGATTTTCTGCCAACTAGTGACAATTTTGAGGGTGGTGGCAGCAAGCCTGCCTCAAAACCCGAATCCCACCTCATTTTGTGAATTAATGACAGCTAAATTTCAGGGTGCTTGTCAAATTTTGCAAGGCTTTTGGTGTTGCATTTGTGCATGGCAAATGCAAGTAAACATTCGGTGAATTCTTTGCAGGTTTAAAAATTTTTTAAGCTACCAAACAGCAAAGTATGGCGCTGAAATTTCACCAAAGGTGGTATACACACGTGAGAGGTCGAAAAATTTACATAACTAGTCACATCTCACTGTCACGCTTTTGCAGCAAGTCTAAATCTAAAACAGTCGGTCAGGCAGGTAAAATTTGAGCAGGCTGTCACACCGAGGGGCACTACCTCCTCCACCGCCTTTCGGTTGGGTGGTACACAAACATAGCTGTGGTCCCAGAGGCCGTGGGCGCCTCACTGCTGGCGTAGGCTGGTCATCAATTACTGCCCCTCGTGATGGTTGTCTCATGTACTAATTTCACGGGCATTCATCTCAAAGGCTGCACCATACCTGATTTACATCACTCCTTGATGGACAGGTATTTAGCACACCCATTCACACAAATTCAAAGGCGCATCACACACATCCTCGCGTATTTTGGTTAGGACAAGACTGTCTGACCTTATAGTTGAGGGTTATTCGGTTAGACGGGCGGGAACGTGACAAAGGGAAGCTTGGAAAATGAGTTTCTTTAATTTCGGTCCTGTGAAAACCTTATAAATCTCATTATTCTGTAGGCATTCCGTCTCCATGTTGGTGGCCTGGAGGCTACGCCATTGTTGCACTCCTCAGAAGAGCATATCCCACACGTCCGTTGTGGAGTGTGATGCATCAAATAGACCCAGGGGGTTACTACAGAGGTAAGATATCTGATGGAGATGAATTACGAAGTCATTATCCCACCCTCAACTCTCAGGTCTCTTAAGTGGTTGATTTTGTTTCTAGGGGTAAAATCGCTTGTCAGATAGGGGCATTGCAAATCATCAACCATCTAGCCAAAGGCACACCCACTTGTCCCAAACCCAAAGAGAGGGATGAAGCATCTTCCCATCGGTTGTCGGTACAGCTCAATGGGGTCACCTGCCGTAATTTCGAGGGGATTGTTTAATCCACGCGACTGTTGTTGTATTAGCGTTTGAAAGCATCACCCAGTTCATCATTGTCACGCAGACTTTTGCGCTCTGCGCTAATTTCCTCGTATTTTTGACCCACCCTCATACCTCATCTCATCTCATCAAACGTCGGTTCAGTGGACCCCATGGATGTGAATCGAGATCAACCAACTGGGTTACAACTCTGCAGAAGAGCATCCCCGGATGGTGATTAAACAGTTAAGGGTAGATGCATTGATATCAGGAAGATTTCTTTACTCTGTCTCCAAGACTTGTGGGTCGGGACTGTTCCCAGTAATCAGAGATCTTAGCAACGCGTCAAGAGCTACCGATCTACGCGAAGTGACAAACCAAACTCGTGGAAGTTGTCAAGCAAAGGGATGCCTCATGATTTAGCTTCAAAGATCGCCGTCTCGTACAAGAGTGCCCTGCATTTTGGCTGGTTGGTTAACTGACCTACTGACTGACCCTTGATGAGAAGCAATGCAATTTCCATTAAGCCAACAAGCACATTATTAGTGCTAATCCCAAACAACAGTGAAAAATGCTTCACCTCACCTTCCACTCAGTACTGCCAAGGTGTCACCTTAGCCCTGCAACAAGACCATGCCTTCCTCGTGGTTGGCGTGGACTGCAGACCCAATTGTTCAGTGCTAATTGGTCACTTTCCCACCTATCCACTCAATGCATCTCAAAGGTGAGGGAGGTTGAACTCCTTCCAAGACCCTCTTTATCTGAAACTTGAACTAATCAGTCAGCCGGTGGAGACACTCACTTTCTCCCAGACAACATGCGACAATGCAACAGCGCCTCATATCTCTCACTCCCACAGTTCTTCTCCGTGAGAAGACTCGAACTTTAGGGTGGAATGGAAGGAATAGGATGGAGGTACTTGTGTTGCTATCAGAAGGAGACAATTGCATAAGCATCAGCAAACTGCAGAAGGAAGACTAAACCGTTCTTTCTATAAAAATTCTTCATTTGCGGTAGCCTAGAAACTCCTATTCACATGTTTCAAAAAGTGGAATGAGTAGACGGTAGCTGCGCACAATGTAGGTTTGTAGGAAGCGTGGTCGCTGTTGCTACTGTGCGAGGCGGAGGATGGTGTAACGAGGTTATGCATTTGTTTGAGAAGGCACAATTCATTCCACCATGGTAGGTGTGAATCACAGGTGCCATCTGCACGCTGCTATGTGGTGGTGTCAACATTTCGATAATAGTCACGGCTTTGGGTTTGACCTAATCGGTCGGATTGACGTGTCGGTTTGTCACTCCTGTGCTCAGCCGTGATTCGCATTAATTTGGGCTCCGGTTGAAAAAATACCGCTTCTACTGCCTCCACCCTCTGGGCTGCAGGGTTGCTTGTCTGCTGGGTTCACAAAGCCAACATGAGCCCATAATGATGATGTTTCATGTTTGTATATGCATCCTCCCATGATTCTGTCTCCGAATCGGTGGTATGCACCTTCTGCATAATCACTTCCGGACTCGAGTGTCATATTTTATCATTGGGAGTAACTTGAGCCGTGTCCAGCATCCTGTAAAGGGTGTGTCAGTTTCGTTGATGGCCTAACGAAGACATCCTCTGTAAATAGTTAAAAAAGGTGAAGACTTACAACGATAGGGCCAAAAAGCATGACCCCGATGTCCGACTGGACTGCAGTAAAGTGGCTATGGCTGCTCTATGTTGTCTAATCGAAGTAGGGGATTTTACCATGAGGTGAATGACACCATGGCAAATGACTGAAACGCTGGTGACTGGGGTGGAAGAGGAGTTATTATCAACGCACGGCGCTACGCCAGATGTTCTCCGCCCAAGAATATCCGATCTTTAAACCAATGACGTGAAAATTACGTGGCCGCTCTCCAAGGCCTACTAAACTTTTTACTCTAATGCCACTTGGCCTCTACGAAAGGCCTTTATTGCACCCACATGGCTGCTTTAAAAGCCGCCTTGGCTCACTCCTCTCGCCAGCGGAAATCCAAGGCTAGCGCGCTTCGCCATAAAAGCAACTCTTCTAGAACAGAGTGTAATGTTGCTATAGCAACGTGTTAATGACCTACTCAAACTCTGTTTTACCTCCATTAATAGGATAGGCGGACAATATGAACAATGTCCCGCCACTATGGCCATTCCTGAACTGAGTGAAATGCATCCTGGACACTGTAGACACGTCTTGAATGCCATTTATAGTTCTGGCTTTTCAAGGATGATGGCAAAGTGACAAAGCATGGCGGGCGAATCATTCGTGGGAAAGCGGAGCAGGTGCACCAGATCAGTCATCGCACGTGCGCACGCCGTTGGTGCGAGTGCATGTGCGTGTGCGGTCGTGCCTCCACCCACGCCTTGACACACGCACCACCACCAAGTAGGGTGCCAGCTCATGCTGCTACCTCATTGGCTGCCCACATACTCGCACCTGATTGGTGCATGCAAGGATGGCATCTTAGCCCCTACCCCATACACACACTCCTCCGCACGCTCGCTACTGAGGATGGCGGCCGCCAGTGTAGGTTACATTTCCTCATCAGTTTTGCCATCATCATCACCATCACGTGGCAAATTTTACCTTTCAGACTCAAATTTTGGTCAAAAATGGCCTCGTAGTGAACCATGATGGCACATTGCAAGCGGATATTCTAATCGAAGGCGAAGAAATCAAGTAAGGGAATGCAAGTTTTTCCTCCTCAATTTGTGCATTTTTTTTTCTCACAGAAAAGTTGCGCAAAACATCCAACCGACTGAAAATGTGGAAGTGATTGATGCCAGCGGGCTTTACATTCTTCCTGGTGGTGTGGATCCGGATTGTCGTCTTCTAAATCCATCGGATGGAATTCCTGTGGCTGATGATTTCAAGACTGGATCTGGTGCTTCCCTTTTAGGTGGCACTACAACGATAAGTAAGGCGGGTGTACTAATGAAATCAGTACTAGACTGCGAGGTACATTCACTATAGGATTCCAGTTCATTCGGAAGTTGGGTTGATGCAGTTTTGCGAGATTTAACTAGTAGGACTGCACGTCTAGAGTCACATTAAACGCAAATGGCATCGAATACCTGAAGAGAACACGATTTCGCCCACGCATAGCCAGGGCGGGATGGCTTGGCGGACACCAGCTTTTGGGTTGGCGACAAGCGCCAACCGTCCTTCAAGCCGCGTTCCGATTGGGGTTTCGGTGCGTGCGTTTTTAGGGGTAGTGATTCAGCCCTCGTAACGCCACATGAAATACACGGTGATTGGGCCCGTAATTAACATTCTGCTTGTCCGATAAGTCTGTTTTCTTCCCGCGTTCCTAGTCAACGAGATTGCCGTTCGTCCTGGTCTCAGTATTACCGATGCATACGCACGTCACCGCGGCATTCTTGACACTGAATGTCGCTGCGATTTTGCGCTCGTTCTCTCCGTGCCGCATTTTTCTCCTGAAATCGCCAACGAGATGAAATTTCTCGCTGCTGACAAGAAGGTTGTCTCATTTTCATTCCGTTTACTAAGTGGAGGGTCCGCATCTGCCCCCTTTGCTTTTGGATTGGACGAGGAGGCTCTCATGACTGCCATGGATCTCTGCTCCTCCTTGGGTATTCCTCCCACTGTGCCTGCTTGTGGTAATCCAGCAGTTTTGGACAAAGTTGCTGAGTCTGTCTTTTCTTCTGGCTTTACTGGACCTGAGGGCTCTCTACTGGCCTCTCCAGAACGATTCGAAGCGGACACGGTGGCTCGAGTGGGCCTTTTAGCTGCAGCTACAAACTGCCCTGTCATTTTTACTCGTATTCACAGTTCGGCTGCTCTGAAAGCCCTTGTTGAACAACGCAGTCTTGGCAACGTTGTCTTTGGTGAGACCAGCATTGCAGCCATCGGCTGCGCGGTCGCCGGAAACACAGTTACACACCCGAATTGGGCTAAGGCTGCTAGTTGCGTCTCCGACCCACCAATCAGGGCCGAGGATACAGTCGCAAAGATTCTTTTGTCTCATGTAGCTACCAGTGAAGTGATGGCAGTTGGTTCGGCACATCGTGCAATCGCCTCGAATATCCGGGCTGGGTTAGGATTGAATGACTTCCGTCAGATCCCCATAGGCCAGGCGACGGCTGGAGGCCGTTTGAGTGCTCTGTGGAAGATTGGAGTTGAAAAGGAGGCACTTCTGGATCCCTGTGGTTTCGTCGCAGCGGTTAGTACGAACCCAGCTCGATTATACAACCTCTACCCGCAAAAGGGTTGCATTGCGGAGGGCAGTGACGCAGATATTGTCATCTGGAATCCTGAATCAAAGGTTGTCCCACAGAGTTTGGTTCCTGGCGGTGTGGAAGATCCATTTGAAGGTCTGAATTGTTTTACCTGTCGTCCAGAGGTGGTTTTACTTCGTGGTAGAGTGGTGGTGAGGCAGGGAAAGCTGGTAGGCACGAGCGAACCCACTGGCCGATTTGTTCACTCCAAGGGATTGAATGGCATGGTATTCGGTCGGACGGCGGCTTTAAAGACCGTTGGTGAGGCGCTACTCTGTCCAGTAACAAGGGAGCCCTACTCCGGTCCTGTAGCCAACCTGGACTCTGCGCGTGATCACACTTCACCGCCGAGGCAGTCGCATTTCTATCGCAAATCGGACTATGACAACGTCCCTAAGGGTATGTTAGTTTGCCGCTTACCCTTTTTAGCTAACGAAACCTAGTTACCTCCGAACCTTAGTGCTCTTTTCAACTGAATGTATCTAGTTTTATAGTTGCTTTACAGCTCTGTCTAGCCTACCGAAGCTCAGTACACTGTTTTCGTACCGACTACCTCCGAGTTAAATTCCGATTAAAAGGGGTAGTAATGAATGAGCTGAAGCTGGAATTCGTCAAATCATGGGAATTTCCCACAGCCCCAAACGCTTGCATTTCAAGGGCCGTAGATCTTTTAAATACTTTCTTTTGTGTTGCACGTTAGAGTTTACTGCCTAAAACCTCCGATGCCCACTTGCTGGGTCTGTGTTTGTGCATGTGTGCACGTATTTTTTTCCCGTCACAAGGTAATTTTTTAAGTAAAAATGTAAAATGGAGCTCGGTGAGAGCTTTTTTCCTGGTGATGGTTGCGTTTGCTAACCTAATCTGCAATGCCTATTAGTTTGCGGCAAGTAGTCAGGGGAGTTTCCAACACTTTTCCCACTTTTCCACTTTCCTTGGAAGAAGCACAGCAGGGATACGAATTCATTTCCGTTGGTGTTTGTGCTCCAAATATGGATGAAGTTAGCTCTCTCGTAGGTATAATCTCGTTCTATAAACTCAACTTCTAACCACACCGGTTCTTTTGATTTGGTACCATTTGCAGAGGCGTTGCCACCAGGACAACGGGCAATTCACACCTCTGTGAAGACTGCACAGCCTCCTGGTGGTGTGTCAAAATCGTTTTGGTGGAACAACTGAATCTTCCAACTTCTCTAATGCGTCATTACCTGTCAGTGTGCTTTGCATTTGCCTCGTCATTCGTTATTCCATACTCTTTTCCGGCACCGAAGCCGTAAACGCCTACTTTTTTTCAACCAGAAGAAATAAGTGCTCTTGAGGGTTTTTTGAGTTGCGTTTCTTCAGAATGCTTGTAAAAGTGTGGGAAAGTGGAATTCGTCGTTGGTGGAAGGGGGTGGGTGTTTCCATACTTTTTGTCTGCAAAGTTTTTTACTATGCTTCTATGGGTAGGTGGATTCATTTTCCTGTCGTAAAGATGGTATCTGGCGTTTTTCAGGAAATTAGCATTTTGACAACAGGCAGTGAAGTCTGCCTTTGCTACATGTAATGATGGGTGACTTTTCGTTTAAATGAAGATTAGCTTCTTAGCTTTTGGAATTAAAGACAAAGTACCCAAAGGTCAAGCATCCGCGCAAATTGCGTCTGAAAGTGAGCAGTCGTGGCACTAAAGAAAGCTCCCCCCGTCATCCACGCTTTTCAGCAACAAAAAAAACGTAGCATCAAACATTTCTTGTGTAATAATTCAACCAATCTAAACCTGCAGCAAAAGCGCTACTCCACCCATAATCCACTTGGCCGGTTTCTCCTTAGTGCGCAGGTGGAAGGTCCACACAAACGTGGGCCCCCTCATTTTTGTTTTATACACCGGACAGGCGTAGAGGCTGGCCAGACGACCCTCTTGTCTGTCTGTTGGCACCGCACGCAGCATGATAACCGGCAGGGGTGGGGCCAACTCCTTCATTCGTGCTTCGACCACCGCGTTAGCCCCGGTGTCCCACCGCGCACCTTCCATGAAAAGGCCGTGAATATAGGCTCCCTCTCTTGGCGCTACGCCCATGTCCTCACGCCATCGCTTGGTCACCTCCACACTAATGCAAATCTTGTCCAAGGGCCACTCAAATTTGCGCGCTGTCTGTTGCATCACAGCGGTGAGGAAGGACTGAGGGTTGAAGAGCCCGCCCAGCCAGACGGAACCAGGGAGGGTGAAATCCTGTACCCACACATCGAGTTCTTTGACACGAGAAAGGAGGTCTGCGAACCATAGGCCCAGGGGATAAAGGCTGGGGTAGGCGTGGCGTTCCCAGGTCTGCGGCACCTGTTTCGTAAGTAGAGGGTGGTTTCGAACTTGCAGTGAGGAAGAAGTATGCCAACAATATCTCGTGAGCTGGATTACTGGATCCGATGAAGTTTACCGATTCATCAGTTTATATTAAATAGACGGGAAAGACACTTTTTATCATGGGCAAGTCGACGCGCTTTTGAAGCAGGAACAGTTGGGGAAGAGACGATTGGGATTCTACAGTATGGTAGAGAGCAGAAGTTACTTACCGAATCTAGGAATAGGTATCCTGAGAGGGCATCCATATCACTGGACATGGTTAGTTCACCCCTTAAACCAAGACGCAGTTCTTTGAGGGAACGCCGGATCTCCGCCACCAGAATGTTCATGCGTTCGCACTCCTGCATGGCCACCACGGTGTAGGGCGTGCGCTCCTCGGGGGCTTGGCGCGCACTCAACTCCATCATATTGAAACCGTCGGGCAGCCGATCCATCAGGTCCTCAATAATCTGCAACATTACCTCCTCCCTTGAGACGGAGTCACTTGTCGCAGCGGCTGCATCGCGCGGTTGCAGCTCCAGCACCATGCGGAAGATACGCTCTGCGTTTGTGGTCAAAAACTCAATCTCCGCATTTGGATGGAGGCCGTAGAGGTGCGGAGATTCGGGGGGGAGGGCTTCATCGATGTAGGCGTGGTATCCTATGTAGTCGGAATTGGGAGCCACCAGGAAATTGGGAGCAAGGTAGAGGTCGCCGTCAATCTTTTTTTTAAAAGAAAAAAATAAGCCAGAAATTATTTATATGTAGGCATAAGTAATGATCACTTAATAATTAATAATTGTTTGACCAAGTAATTGCTTAGGTCATTTAGAAATAATCAGTGATACATTTTTTGCTGAACCTCAAAATAAACAAGCCGTATCCAATTAAAATCAGGTAGTCAGCATGTAATCTTTCCCCACCGGCCCGTTTTTAGAGGAGACATAAAAGAAGTGGATGGAAAGCTCTTTTGGCAGTTTTCATTTTCGTGCCTAGTTCCCAAACATTCGAGGGGGCCGTACCTTTTTTCACCCCCTCCCAATTGGCTGACTTCAAGCAAAGGTGTGGCTTCAGTGTGTACATAATCGCTGGAAAGTCAAGGTCAATCGGTTGCTATAACCACTCGTAACTGAAATTGTCTGGCGACGCTCACTGATTGGTCATTAGGCGTGTGTGCACCCACCGTGACTCCTTTGCTTGCTCGTACGTGTTGGTAGAACAGGAATCTGGACCCAACATTCTGCCTAGTAAGTAGTTGAATGGGAGTTCGAAAGGATCTGGGTCATACGTATGAAACCCAGCACACAGCAGCCCTCCCAAAGGCAGTGCATCTATCTTAAAGCAATTTATCATTAAAATGTGACCTGTTAAACGATATCTAAGCGGACTCCTCCAAGCGAAGCTATATCAAAAACAGCAAAAAACACTTGACAATATGACAAAAAAGCGCATAAGATCGAATAATGCTGTCATCTGACGATCATTTACAGTAATTAGATATGGTTTTTTTTCTCGCTTTATACGCTTCATCTTACCCAACTTTTCTGTTTTAATTAGTAAAGCCATCCGGTGTCAAGCCGGTTCGACCTCGGATAGATTCAAATGTTGGTACAGTAGCTAGCTAGTGAACCACGCAATCTAGATACAACTGACCTTCGCAATTCCGGAAGAGGGGAATTGACAAAGTGCAACAGCACAAATGCATCATAAAGATGGGAAAAGACGTTGTTACAAATGCTCACCAGTTCAGGCTGTAGATACTCCTCCAGGAAGGTTCGACAAAGTCGCCTATCCCAATCGTCGGTGATATGACCACCGTACATTATCTCCCCGAAGAGGTAACGCAAATCGTCCCACGGAACCTTAGAGCTAACTTCCAGATAGTTATAGAGCACGTCCAAACAGATACGCAAGTCGCCTGCGTTGAAAGGATAGATCCTATTCCAGCCTTGTGCACCGAACTTTCTTCGCTCCGACACAACAGCATGGAAGTAACAGAGGGCAAATAGAATCGGCTTGAACTCCGCCTCTTTGGAACAGCGCTCCAGAGTTTCCTTGAATTAAACAATAATGGGCTATCATCTGTTGGCACTGGTGGAAGCTAAATATGTGTGTCTCCCTACCTGTGTGAAATTGTCCAGAGCTTTATGGAGATTTGCTTGCATGCCGGTGGGTGGTTCGTTAGTGATTTTGATGGCGTTTTCAAGAATGCCTTGTGGAATAATGTGCGAATCCTCACTGAGAGCCGGTTCAGCGCTGATAAAAACACGGAACTTCGAATTGGCGATCTCTCCTAATTGTTCCAACTTTTTTTCCAATGTGGGAAGCCATCGTTTGACTAGGTGGATGTTTTGCAAAACCACCCAGTGTCCCTCTATCGCTCCCAAGTCAAGGGCGTTCTCCGCTACAATCTCCTGTCCTTGACCCAGTGAGATATTGTGGAAGTTGTTCTTGTCAACTGTAAAACCTAACTTGTGACCTAGCACTTCAACATCTTTCAGCGGGTCTACACCTGGTGAGAGAATAAAGAAGACTGGAACATTGGGTCTAGACTCTTTGTAGGATGTGGCAAAATCCACCTGCCGACCTTCCACGTATTTGGAGCTAAAGGTGGTAGAAATGAAGTAAGTCAGTGCGTAAGTCATTCGGTCGGGTCGAAGAGCTCGCATTATGCAAAGTTTCTCCGCTTCCGTCTTGTTTTTCCATTCCTGAGGCAGTTTCTCCTTCTCTGGAGCCTCAGTCTCCACAAACGTTTTCCAGCGTTTAGTCGAGGCGATTATGTCCTTATCGAGGTCGTGAAAAGTGTCCATCTTGACGAGAGCCTGAACCCCACCCCAGCTAAGATCACTGAGAAAGTCCACAGGACTTTTGAGATCGGGGATTGCGGGATATCGTAGAAGAAAATCTATGAGAAATTGTGGAAAGTTGCCAGAATGGTGCTGAATCTGGAGAACCATTAGGACGCAGAAAATGAGCTTGTCTCTTTCAAACAGGGCTCTCGTGGTGTAAACACAGATTGCGTAAGTAATACTGTCCATAAGACTCGCGAGACGCTCTTCGTCTGTTTCTGCCTCGGGCGCATTGTCGATAGCCCACTCGAAGACAGAACGGAAGGCTTTCAGTGAGAACTGATACATGGGATGGATTCGGTTTAAATCATTCATGATGAAGTAGATTAGGACCGCTCTGGTCGCCACGTTACGATAGTGCTCTCTTGCGACGTTGATCTCTACCTCAGTGACCTTTGCTTCAGCCACTTTCTCTTCAATTTCAGTAGCTGTCCTCTTGTTGCTTTCTAGATTCTCTACCAGCGAATGGTTACCCAGAAAGTTGCCACCTGTATTTGCAAGTTTTGCTAAGAGTGAATCCTCCAGCTGCTTCAGAGTAATCTTGAATTCATTTTGCTGTTTGGTCAAATCCGATTTAAGCTTCTCAAGATCAGGTCTCTCCTTGCTCACCACAACCGCTAGAAGTTGGTCTTCTAGGCCAGATCTCGTGACAGTGAAATTAATAAGAGTTGTCTGAGCCTGTAGCTCGGGTTGGTAGTGAGGATTTGCTAGTTTAGTGTGAAGAATTAACTTGAAGTTCGGGTTGTAGGGAATCTCTTTATCACCAATCAGCATTGCTCGACCCTTCTGAATTGTCACACGACCAATGACGGGGTCGAGGATTGCATCTATGGTCTCACCAAGGTTTTCAATCAAAACAATCTGACCATTCTGGACAGCGTTAATGATCTCGTCGATGTAGCCCTTCTTAGTTAACCGAGTTACGATAAGATCATCGCCATACTTATTCTTTATCCACTTGATAGCCTGAAGTTGAGGATCCACCATTAAAGGCCATCTTTCGCAAAATGTAAGAATGGTAGCATTTTCAACAGACATTCGATCACTGGGAAGCCCGTCATTATTCCATCCGGCTACAATAGCATCGTTAATTAGCATCTTTAGGGGGTCAATATTCTGTCTTCGTGGAATTTGGATCGGTTGCTGATCCAAAAAGGGTCTTATTCTTTTCTCCATTAACTCATCTCGGAAGAATGCGCTGAGATAACCAAAGTAGGATATGAAGGAAGTTGTGAATATGACATCTCCAGATATGGTTTTACCCAACCGGTAGAGGTTTTCAACCTCTTGAGCCCAACGCACCTTCTCATCGCTGAAGCCACTAACAAGGCGATTGGCCAAATCCAAGGTCAAGGCTGTGTCATCAGCCATTTTTTGACAACGCAGCTTCTCCTCAGTTGCAGCCCGGAATTCTGCCGTCAGCTTGTTCAACGATTCTTCCAGCACACGCACCTTGTCCCGTAGACCCTGAAGTTTTTCCGTAGCCTGGCGCAACTCCTCATTCGCCGCATCCAGAGCATCTCGTTTCGGTTTGACCTCCAGAAAGACGTCATGAAATTTGAGGATATTGATGACCCACGAGCAGAGACCTGCTGCAGCCAGAGACTTGGTCTTTATAACCTCTGGATTAAAGTTAGAATTTCTCACATAGCCTAGTGCAACTTTCTTTGATTCTGGATGGATATGTTCCTTGTCATAGTTGACCAGGTTAAAGAGCAGTGTGTGCGCTTTTGACATGATGCTTGCTTTCGCTGCCTTCCAACTTCGATCCTTGGGGATTTCCCCGCCCAAAGCGAAGAGAGCCATAACCGCTGAGCAGACCATTTCAACATCCGAGGGCGGCGAGGTGAGTGCTTTTAACTCAGAGAGGTTGTTCTTATTAAGCGTGTTGAGGGCCTCTTGTGCGGCGATCAGAGCTGGTTCAGCCTTCATGAGATCACGTTCACAATCCTTCTGTTTGATCTCCACCTCATTCTTAATGATAGCCACCTTCGCCTCCTCACCGGCGACAAAGTCCTTCTCTGCGGAGACGATTTCTGTCTCCTTGCTGACCACCTGAATGAGAGCATTTGCCGCCTCATTCTTTTCGTTAACCACTACCGTCTGTTCGGCTAGTTGAACCTTTAATTCAGCCGTCTGCCCAGCGGCGTCACTGAGGCGTTCAAGGCCATTTGTGAGGCGCTTGATCATAGCGTTGATTTCATGTAGTTGCTTGGAGGTGAGACGCTTATACAGAGCGATCATCTCGAGGAATGACTTAGGTGTGGTGTAGTTTCGACGACGCTCCTTTTCGAAATACATGTCGGAGATCTCAGATACTGTGGTGTGGAGGTAGGCCATGTAATTGCTCACTGACGTGCGAATATTATCCTGAAGTCAAGCCCAGAAAAAGAGGGTTAGGATCAGTTGTCACATTTACCTATAAAGTCGGTGTCCCATCCGTTCTACACCATTCACTACTTCTGATAGCCTCTCCAGGGATATGATGATACGCTCGATGCCTTTTGATCCTTGCAAACAAATATGATAGTCTTTACATATGCACGTCTAAATGGAGTGCTCGGTTGTGAAGAGAGGCAATGATAGGCGCAAAAGACGGAACGAGGTCCGAATACGAGGTTACCGATTGGCAGACGAGGTGTCCTTTCACATTGTTTAGACTGTAGAAAAATAGAACCACTTCCTACGTGCTGTGAACTCACGTCTAGGCCTTCACAGTCCTCGAGGAATCGAAGAGACACAGACAGCAGTGCCTCTTGTGGCCATTCATGAAACCAATCAATGCAAGTGCAGTTGACCAAAGCTGGGAATCGACGAGCACGGGTTCTCAGAGTATTCCCAACAGGCGAGAAGCAGAGGATCACCTAAAAACAGTGAGATTGGTCAAACAGATGAGAGGCATTTTAGAACGGGATGTGTTTGCTGGATACCACTTACCCGAAGCGTGCGGCGAACCTTCTCAATGAAGTATTTCCAGCAGTTGTCATTAGTATCAAGGTAGCCCATGGCCTTGGCTTCATTACGAATGCTCTTGATGATACCCTCTTGATCCTCGTCATTGAAAATTCCGGCGATCTCACCAGAAGCCAGAAAATCATTCACGCAGACCAAGAAACTCTCATCCGCTACCTTGAAGAGAACAAAACATAAAAAGCAGAATCTGACTACCGCATTCGAGTTATCTTTGGTGTATCAATCAAAAAAGCAAGCCTAGAAAATGGTTAATAAGTAGGTCGGTGGGATGGATGGCATGAGCAGAGCCCTATGCCGCTGTTGTGACGGCCGACTGAATACGGGAAGGGGTGGGGGGGGGGGGAGGGGGATAGGATTATAAAAACTGGCCTTCATTCAATCACCTGGGCATCAGTCATTAAGAAGACAACAGGGACATTCTTGAGTCCCGTTTTGGTGTACAAAGTTGCCATATGCGCCTTGAGATCCGACATAGTGTAGTTGCGTCGTAGGACAATCTGGGAGACCTCAAATCCGACGATGTAGGAGGCAAGTCTAGACAACGACTGTTTTCCAGACCCGCCAACTCCAATGAGCAGACAGTTGCCCCGAGGCATTTCCAGGATTCGACACACTCGCATCACATGCTCCACAGCATCACCAAAGAGGACCAGATTCATAGCTGCGTTGGATTCATTGTAGATCTCGAGACCTTCGACAAGCACTTGCGTTATGTGTTCCATTGACCGGATCTGTGCGTACTGCTTGTCGGCGTCCAGACCTCGACCAAAGTGACAAAGAAGGGCCGGTTCAGCGGCCAGATCATCTGGAGATACTTCATTGAAGACGTTGGTGATACCGTTGGTGATTATACCCACTGCTTGTTTGATGTCGTTCTTGGAGATCATCTTGTCGGAGTAGACCCGCATCGCTTCGTGGCGATAGAGGCGGAGGATACTCAAATCTGTTATGAATACTTCAGCTTCAGAGAAGAGCATCCCCTACAATCAAGGGAAAATGCAAGTAGAGACGTCACATTTTAACTTTCCCTGTTGAAGATCATACCTGAAAAATGTTGGAAAGATCCCGTAGATTAAAGACATAGTGGAAGCACACCGCAGTAGGTAGGAAGGTGGACGTGATTTTTTTGTGAATTGCGATAGCCACAGTGATCAGATCTGACGCCATCTTGACAATGGAGGGGGCCATGTTGCTGTTCCTGAAGTGCTGGCTCACAATGGTAGTGTAGATGGACTGGACAGCTGACTCGTCGGGGAAGGAGAGTGCAAGGGTGCAGAAGTGACGTTGAAGTCGATCTTGAATAGTGAAACTGCCTACCGTGGGATTCATGGCTGCCACGTACTGGGTCTTGTGGATCACCTTCAGGGTCAGCTTTGTACGATCGTAGAAGTGCTTGTGGTCAATGTGTTGACGCATTAAAGTGTGCGGCTGAACTGTGAAGTACTTGTCCACCTAGACGCCGCCACGATACAAAAAACAGCCAAGGGGGATTAGGGTCCTTCGGTTTCTCTTTTTCGGTACTTACAGTAATATTGAGATCCTCTCTAATACCAGATGATCGCTAAAACCGGTTTAAATGCTACTAGGACCGAGGTTTCAAGTACCACTTCTGCCCTAAGCCCTTCAAAAGTCGTAGCAATGCAAGAATAGACATCTACGCTTCCTAGAGGAGGGGAATTAAGAGCTTGCCTTGTCCAGGGACGGGAGGACACCTCCATTACCCACTCTACCCCGCTCATAATATGAGGAGCTTATCAGTTAAGCAGCAGCATGGATTGCAAGGGGAAAAGCACTGGCCTCAGGCATGTTGAGATCATCAATGAAGTAGATCATCCTAAATTGGCCCGGTGGAGCGTAATTCTTCCCGGCCTTCTTCTCCAAACTCTTGTCCAAAATCTCCTGAAGCATCATACTGGTGGTGTAGAAGTTGAAGGAGATGTTCTTCACAATGAACACCTCACTACTGAGGTGTGCAAACATGTCCTGCAGAATGTTCGACTTTCCTGTTCCGGCTGCACCCACCAACATGATGGGCCTGCCTGACTGGATCAATTTGTCCAAGAAGTACTGCACACGGACAGTTTCCACAGTTGGAACGAGACAATTCTACACGAAGCATAATGATGGGATTTTCACATCATACTCGGAAGTGCTACAGTTGATAATGTTCAACCCACCTGTAGCGGTTGATTCTCCTCCCTCTCGTAGGGTTTGAGGAGCGAGCTCCACGGCTCGAATTTGCGGCTCGTAAGGCTCCAAAAGAAGTCAAAGATGGTTCCGTTGGAAGGAAATTTAACCGATTTGAACTCATTCACCCACCACTTATGAAACTCTTGTCGGTGATCTGACATTTGATCCTTAAATAGGGCCCCTCCCACGGCCCATACACAGCAGAAACAGAAAAGACCTTCATAGTTCTCCTTGGTGAATTCGCGGTGATCCTTGGATCTCTTCTGTGCGTCCAGCATGCTCTCAAGTAGGTAGCAGAGCATGTTGACATGGGCCAGATCGGGTATAGTGGTGATCTTTTTAAACTTCGTGTTACAGATCTCGAGGCAAGGACCGACGTACTTATCAAAGCAAATTGACAAAGCGGCACGTTCGGTGCGAGAAAGGACTTTGTTGTTCTTCACACGACTGTCCAGCCAGCTGTGAACATACCTGAAGACAATAGAGGTATTTCATCGTCTAATTTGGGAGTGGAATAGTTTGAAAACGCGCTTTGCCCCATATTTACTTACGGTAGCCATCCCAGATCGCTGGCATTGATGTAAAGTATACCGGCTCGAGAGACGGTAGCAGGAGTAGCTGTCTTCAGATGGCTAATTTCAAACAGAAGACGCATTGTCGGTGTAAGAGGAATTCGCTCATTACTAGCCAGGGTGAGAATCTTGTTGTCATCCATCACAGTGTTTAGTGACTCAATCCACATTGGGTCAATGTCACCATCCAGCACTATCCATTTTGGTCCCTTGTGAGTCAGGTTCGCCATGTCTCGCATGATCGTTGAGAAGAGACCTAAACAAAGTCATCATCACCATCAAGAGAACTCACCATCTTTCCACTCTCTGGTGGCAGGGTTAATGACACCAAAGAGTTCGTCATTTGTCACAGCCTTGGGGTCAAGGTCAATAGCGGTGGGTGTCCGGCCATTCATGAGGTGAGTGTGATAGAGGGTACGCCAGACCTCGCTTTTTCCTGCCCCTGCACCGCCGTTGATGAAGACGGAGTGACGGACCGCAAAAAGTTCGTCCAGTTGCACAACCTGCCATGCAAGGGCACAGAATGCCCCAAATCGGGTGTTTGATTGACTACATCAAAGGTAACGATGACCCTCCATGTCACCAGTCTTCCAACTCAATATACAACCATAAAAAGAAACCCAGACACTTTCCGCCTCCTTTTTACTAGGCATGTAGGCTCGTAATTCCTTCAGGAGTAAATCAGGTGCTACGCCAAACCTTGACGCCTCTCACCTTAAGAATGAATGCATCCTCAGTCTGCAAACCTAGATCCAGAGTAGCTTTCTTCACCTCCTCCTCCAGCTTGACATTCCGTTTTCTCGGGGCTTCAAGAGCAGGGAATAGATCCCTGATGAGACCCAGGAAGACGGGCAGATCGTCGGTGATGATCTTGGGGGTATTGAAGTCACGCAGCGCCCGCATTAGTACCGCATCCTCAGCCATCTCGCGATTACCCCGCTTCAGTGAGCCTGCCACCACTAGCACTGACTTGATGGCCCGCAAGCCCCAATCGTAGTGGTCCTGCTTGGAGAGAAGTTCCTTGCACAACTCGTAGAGTGTGATGAATTTACGCGCTAGAATGCGGGCACTGAGAAAGCCCTCTGCTACCAACATAATCTCGCAGATCAGACCGAAATCAGGCACCACCATCGCACAGGGGCTAGAGAGAGTAAATAGAGCTCGTCAGTTCTCTCATTCATTCCGTACCTCTTTAGACAGTGAACAGACTAACTATTACCATAGCTCCTGAATTCCGGCGTCAAATTTATCGGCATACCTTCGCATAGACTACTTATATTTCATAACTCACCGTAGGTGGAAAAGGCAGTTATATAATTTTTCAGGGGGAGGATTAATTAATTTAGGTAAATCAGATGATTCAAGAGCACAAAACCGTTTTTTCGATGATCACATGCATGAATTACCATAACCGAGAGGCCAAGAAAACGACACCAACACCGATTGCCTTCCACTACGACGTCGCTTGATCATCACCAAAAAATGCCACAAAATACCCTCGAAATTGGCCACTCAAACCAAGAACGTCTTATACCCAGTTTACTATTTCAAAATAAACCGACTTAATAAAACTAGCAACTATAAAGTGCCAGAGGATACGTGTCACATATGCGTGACGCTGATGGAGATGTTGAGCACATTGTTCCACCATCTTTTGATCTCAATTTAAAGTAGATTTGATGCAACATACCGGAAGAGTGCCTTCAAGTTTTCTGGCAGTTCAGTACGACCAGCATAGCCGGGATTCATGGTGATAAAGAGACCCACGGAGCGCTTTAGTGGTATCGTCTCCCCCAGAAAGTCAAATATGGACTTTTTTGTTTTGACAGCATCCTGAATGCATTTAACCTGTGTAAAGGCACATAAAAACATCTTATTTTCACTTCTCTAGGTAAATATTTTGTAAATAAAAACATGGACATTTTTCCCACCTGCACGGCAATGACGGAGAGGACCTCCACAGCAATGCGATTGAACTCATCGAAGCAGCCCCAGGCACCAGTCTGAGCCAAGCCCTTGTAGATATTGCCCACTGACTTGTAGTCCATCTGCTCGGAGCAGTTAAAGACGTAAACCATGGTGCCGAGAGCTCGTCCCAAGTCCTTAGTGGTCTCTGTCTTGCCTGTTCCAGCAGGCCCTGCTGGTGCACCACTCATTCCGAGGTGGAGGGACTGTGTCAGCGTAATATAGCACCTATCCGTTAATGGCGTAACCACCAATCGAGGCGTACAGCCCAAGTATTCGTGCGCGTAGGCGAATTCCGCATCGCAGATATTGACAAAGCACTCATTCATCTTTTCATCCCACCTCACACGCAATTGGGAGAGCCAGGGAAAGGCTCTTGAGTTATCCACCTTCATTGTAATGAGTTTAAAGACGGCATCTCGGTTGTGCACATCGATGGTGCAGAGGGTCATAATCTTCTGACGATCTCCAGGAGTCAAATCAGTCAGCAGCATCTCGATTAGGGTGCTAAGTGAGGCGATCTGTTTCTTGTTGTACTCCTTCATAGCATTTTCAAGGCCCTCTTCCAGTCGTGCGAATGCGATACCGACCTCAGCTGTCCATCCAATTTGTGAGCCGGTGAGGGCCACTTGAGCAGGGTAGTCAAAAATCCACTGGTCGCGAGGCTTTTCTTCGTACGCAGCCACGGCTTCCGATAGAGTTGCGCGCATAGTGTGAACCATTTCGTCGATTAGGCGATTCAACCACTCCTCCACCTGACCCTCCAGGGTGAACGTCGAGACAAACTTGACAATCTCACCATCCTACCCAAAAGACAAACGCTATCAGAATGGAACACAGTTAAGTACAACAGTTTCGTGGAGTTAAAATGTCAACAAGAAACAAAAGTTTAGACCTACCTTGGCTTCCATCTTCAGAGCGGTCAAGTTGGAATTCGATTGGTCGGTCTCAAGGTTGCAGATGCTATCAAACAGCTTGGAGAGGTGTTTGAACACCTTCTCTGGCATTTTCCCCTTGCTTACAATATCCATCAAATCGGCCTGTGAAACGAAGTAGAATCTTGGAAAGGCTAATCGTTTGGTCTCCAGGTAGACGGCCAGTGTCTTCTCACAAATCGCCAGGCCATCGCGTACAGCCTGAATGTTATCAAAGAGCTCAGGTTGGCTAGTGGTGGCCTCGATGACTTTCGGTTTCTTGGCTATTTCTTCAGCCAAAAGTCGAAATTCCTTGTCGTGCTCGAAAAAGAGATCCGTATCCTTCGGTAACTGTTCACGAATATCATCACAGAGGACAAATATAGCCTCCAGACTTGACCACACTCTTTGTGTCTCGAACCACAGAGAGAGAACTTTGTCAGCAGTGAACAGAGCTTTATTCCAATAGGTTATCTTGACAATTGAATAGGCATTATCCCGATTTGCCATCATGTCCAGTACCTTGACTTGAGTCTCCTCAAGGAATGTGGTAAGAGTCTCCGTTTGCTTCGGCAACAGCAGACCAGTTCGCTCATGCGGCTCATACTCAAAGTACATGTCCCTCCAGATGGAGTCAACCTTCACCAGATCCGCCTCAATTTTCTGCTCATTCATAGCCTTGGAGACAATTCCATGAACTTCATCTTCGAATTTGTGCAGGTTCAAGGAGAGAAGAGCTTCCAGCGTGGTGTCGTCACTGATATCGATCACGGCACCGGTGCCATGCATGAGCTCCACCCAATGACGATCCTTGACAGCAGGATTCTGCAAATCACTGACGGCGGACATGGAAGCACCTATGTCTTTCAGTGCCGCCTCCAGACCCTTGTAAACCGGCCATTTCTTCACGTCTTTGTCCATAGATCGGAGTTCCAGAGAAATGTCGCGAATGACCTGGAATGAAAGTTACATGCTTCAAGTCAAGTTATGCGAATCTCGCAAGTGGCCTTCCATGCACTATGAGGATCTTATATGGAACTACTTCCAGACTCGTACGCCCTATGCTGTCTTTAGGAATAATTCATTCTGCTTTGTTAGTAGCGAAGAGTAAGCTCTCACTCACGTCCTCAATTGCCTCGAAGTCGACCTGCTTCCACAGTTGCGTCTTCCAAGAGACCACATAACTTTTAAAAGTTTCTACCAAGTCCCACATCTTCTTGTTTGCCTTCATCTCCCTACGCATGGCCTTCAAATCCACGTAATTGGGAATGTCGCGGACATCGAATGACTTTGCTGAGACCTGCATTGCGGCTACGCCCTTTTCTATCTCACTCAATCGGACATCCCACTGTAAAAGGTAAAAGCGGTCGGGACGGAGAGGACACCCATAAGCTGGTTATCAAGGGATAGATGCAATCGGATTACCATATCAAGTTGACTGTAGGGGTTCGGACATTCATACTGGAAGATATTCGACTCGGCGAACTCACGCCGCATCGCCGAAGCCTGCTCATCGTAGTCTATGCTCAGGGCTCGAATATTTTGAACCTCCCTCTCTTGAAGAGGCTGTACTTTCTGTTTCGTGATCACTGAGAAGTTCTTCAGCTCATTCCATTGGGCAGGTAACACCTAGAGGGCACTAATTAGATTACCTAGATTAACTTACCTCCAACAGTTTGACGACAGACTCCGGTAACTCCTCACCAAACTCCTTCAACAATGCAACAGTCTCTCTCAGTGGATCAAATCCGGCATCAGTTGCAGCTTCCGCCTCCCGGATAAGCTTCAAGCGGTCCAGTATTGTTACGAGCTTATCGTAGGTCACTTTCTCAGTAGCCACCTTGAAAGAGAGATCCTCATTACTGTCATGAATGAAGGAGCTAAGACCACTCAGGGTATTAGTCACATGATCCACAAGGAATTGCTTGAATTTGTCACTCCATTGGCGGATCTCTGTGAGTAGTGCCACCTTAAAGGGTTTCAAATCTACACGCATCCAGTTGTCAAAGATGTGTGCGTCTTCAAGCTTCTCCACATCTTCAAAAACTTTATCGTACTTGAGAATAATATCCCTGAATTGGTCAAGAGTAGGTGGATGCTCTGGAGCCATTATAGCTCCATTTACATCTATATCGTCTCGTGTCAATAACCGTCCATAAAGACAAAATTGACGGATGAATTCACGTCTATCCTCAGCCCAGTAGAAGGAGTAATTTGATTCCAGATTAACTTGATATTCCGAAGCTGAACGCATTACCGCATTCACATGGTCGGTAATCTTCATAATGAGGTCCGCAATCTCGGGTGTCTGCATGACTTGATAGGAGAATCCCACTCGGTCTTTTATAGTTCTGGAGATTCGAGCGCTCTCATCCGAAGCCTTGGAGAGAAGGCTCTTGCTCTTCTCCTCTTGAGCCACAGAAGCAGAGGCCTCCTCGTCTTCCTCTTTTCCTTCTTCATCCTCTGTCTTTTCACTTCCTTCCTCCTCGCCTTTCCCCTCGACCTCTTTGTCTCCACCTTCTCCCTCAGCTTCTTCGCCTTCCTTCGTCCTCTCTAGAGCCTCTGCCTCCTCCCGAGCCTTTTGTTCAGCAGCCTCCCGTTCTGCTTTAACGTCGGGCAGAGGAGGATGACTGGAAAGAAGGGGGACTAAACGTGATTGGTCAGTGATATCCTGCACCAAACTGTCCACCAAATCCATTAGACTCTCGCCTTGGGCTTCATGCATGGCTGGTGTGAATCTTAGCTGAGTACCCTGGAAAGTAAAAGGGTGAGGCTTTACTAACAGGCGTAAGTCTTGGTCTACTTATGGGCTTAAAGGACTGAAGGCTTTATTGGCTATATGGGAGTTTAATAACTACAAATAATTTCGACGACTAAATTCAGCTGATGCGTTAGATAGAACCACAGTATTCCACCAACTGACATCAATGATGAGGGATCCTTGCATCAGCGGCATCTCGGATTTCATCTTGTCCGTGTGATCGGACATGTAGGCGAGGCTGCAGCGGACGGCCTCCGTCAAGCCCTCCAGGATAACATCTTCCATCGCCTCCTGATAGGCTATCCACTCCGGTGAATCTGGTGCCGCATTGTAAAGGTACATATTCTCCTAAAAAGAGACGTTTCTTTTAGCTTAGTTTCACAATGGGCTCACTTCACATCTGTCTAGAGGAAACCAAAACTACCTCTTTAACTACTCGGACTCTTCAGTCCTTATGGATTGTACCTCCCCATGGCTACATGTTCTTTCAGTCATGCCCGTTGGCCTCTCAGCCCTTCAGTACGCTACGCATGAATCTCTTATACTGGTATGTCTGCATACAACTTCAGAGGAGTTCTCTAGCTTTAAAATACGACAGAAGATAAGAGGATCCAGTGATTCAAGATGAAGGACAAATGATTCCAACTGCCGCGTAAACTTACCAGGCTCCAAACAGTAAATGTGGGTCTAAATTAAAAAAACGAAAAGAAAATTACCGCCACAAGCCGGAGAATCTTCTCTGCAGCATCAACCACCTCACGATAGCGTGCCTCCCTGATAGGCTCTCGGTCCTCCAGCGGAATGAGACAGTCGTATTTGCGCTCTTTGCCCTGATAGAGTGGAAGATTGTTCCATAGTGAAGCCAACGCACCTATCTTTCGCAAGTTCTCATGAGCCGTCAGAACACGATCACGCAGATCACTTATTTTTACCAGATTACTGTCGATGAAGCCTATTTCATCTGCAAGAAAAATCAACTTAGTAAACTCTCGATTCACTTCTCGGGTTCTGTGTAAAAAGAAGACTCACAATCCTCCCAGTTCATCTCTTCAAAAGCTGGAGCAAGACTGTTATCAAAGGTCTCCACATCGGCTGAAATGAGAGGGTATTCTACGGTGTAGGTTTGCTGCCGAACTGTGTTGTAGGCGTTGGCGATTTGGTTCAATTTGAGTCGTGCCTCACGCAACGGTTCGGCTCTCTCAAAAAGTTCAATACTTTCTGGAGGTAGCTTCTCCTTGACCTGGTCTGCAGGACTCGGGACCGCAGCCTTGAATTCTGGGGACACATCGTGGTCGCAAGGACCTTCGCCGCTCATCATGAGGAGGTAGTGCACCTCACGGAGCACTTCGATCAACTGGTTGTCAAAGTTAACTGCCAGAAGGTGGCTTTCTGGGTCGCGACGTAGGAGTGGAAGTCGGAGATTGACACGACACTTTTCGGGTGCTGAATCACACAACTCTTTAAGCTTTAGTTTCCTAAAGCTAAACACAAAAGAGAAGATACAGAACTCCAAATCCCCAAGGGCAGTATTTATTGCAATTTCAGAGCTTACTCAGATAGGAGAGTGACCAATTCCTCATATTTCTGTTTTAGTTTGTCTGCTCGTTCTGTCTTCGCGGCTCTATAAGTGAAAACTTTTATTAATAACCCAAAAAATTTTACTTTTTAATGTCGTTATACTATTGCTAGAGATATTTCAAGTTGGAAACCAATCCCCAAGCGTAATGTGCTATCAAAGATTGCTTACATTCACTAACAATTACTCCTTGGATTATGGATGAGTCATCTCCAAGACACAAAGCAAGATATGGGAGCCACTTCATGGCCTCAAGCTTTGATGATAAAAACCATTTTTAGGGTTCATGCACCACGGAAGAGAGCAATGCTGCCTTTGAAATTGTGATTGCCATACCACTAGGCACTCAAAAAATTAGAGTTTACTAATTATTTAAAGTAGCAATAATTTTTGGATGAAATCTTCGTACCTTCACTCATGGCAATTATGGGTAGCACATGGCATATGGCGTGATTCAAAGAACGGACTCGGATTAGATTCACAGTTGGGAGACGATTATTTCGAAAATTTGGAAGACAATTTATGCATTGATGGATGTCAGTAGGACAAATCAGGCCTTTACGGTAAACACGAGCGAATCGTTGCGTACACGGAAGTGGCAGCTTGGCCAATTCTACTACCTCATAAATAAAGACACCAACGCTTTTTTGTTTTACTATGCCAAATTCTATAGACTTTCACCTTTTTAACAAAAATCTGTTCTAGGTAAAAAGGAACCACTGCGAAACCTGCTGGATTATGGATAACTATGAGAAAAACTCACGGATGATCGATATGATGGAATGGCTTCATGAGAGCATCTGCCCGCCTTAGTAGTTGGAGAGACCAGGCCATTGCCCCGGAAGCCGGTGGTAGATTCTTAAAAATTGCCTGTTTCAGCATCCCCTCGTCGTCCACATGTCTATCCAAAATGAGTTTACATTCGTCCAAATCCTTGTGCATCATCTCAACAAGGTTGTAGAAGCAGTGTTCAATGTATGGTGCAATAAGTGGACGCTCCAGCAGGGGGCCAAACATAAAGATGGTTTTGAACATCGAGGCTGCATCGGGACAGCCGCTGAAACTCCGCAACAAAATTGAGGTCATTCGATGGTCGTAATTCTCAATCATCTTGAAGTACTTTTGGATCTCGTTGAGAAAGACACCGTCTTCAGTAGATAGACAGTCCATATTGAGATCAGTGAAGTTTTTGTAGGCACTTTGGTACTCCTCGTACATATCGCCAAGGCTCTTTGACAGCTTTGCACCAACTATTCCCAAGACTTCTATCTTCTCCAGTCGATTATAGTCGACGTTGTAGTTGAAGTATTTCTAAGTAAAACAAATGACATCAGATATGATCGACTGAGTTTAAAGAGAATTTGGACTGTATATGAAAGGTTCTGAAGGGTATTTTATCAGCCCTGATTTCTGTATTCAGGAGCTTACCTTGATGAGTTCCAGACGTTCAATAAAGGCATTCAGGCGTTTGAAAATCCAGTTATTGTGGAAGTACCATTCAGCAGGTTTGATGCCATGTTGAATGCAGGACTCCTTCACATTTGCTCGATACTCGTCAATAACGCGTCGAAAGTGGTAAAGTATGTCTAATGAATCGTCCAGTTTTTTTATTCCATCTTCTGGCTCCTCCTTCACAATTTCCGAGGGGTCGAGGTAAAGTCGACACTAAGAAGGGAATGAGATGCATACGCCATGAAATGAGCTATCCGAGGATGAAGTCCCCAAATGACAACGCTTAATGTTGGAAACCGATCTACCTGTTGAATGAGAAGATTGGCGATCTCATTAATTAGAAGCGCCATTCTGTTGGGCTCACGGTAGTACTCACAGTTGACCCAAATCAACGCTAGAAGGTGCACCAATGGCTGGATGTTTGGTTTACACTCCTCAAAGCTCAAAGCTTCCAAGTCATCAAGGTACTTCATCAGGGGGGTCAGAAAGATTACAATCGTTTCCGCTTCGACTACACCTAAAAGGCGGATAGAAAAGTCCATTATGTGATGTCAAAAAAGGATGACAATAGCATATACGAACAGAGGGAGAGAGAACTGACCTCGGACGACCTTTTTGAAGAGATTTCTAAAGAGAGTGGTATAGGCAGATCCATTCTCCTCCAAAATGATGGCCATCTTCTTGACCTGTGGATGTACCAATTGGTCGTAGATGTTGTATAGGCTGCTGGTCCGCTGATTCCAAAAGTCGAACTCGTGCGAGGGCAATGGCAACTGACCAGTTGGGACACACATTTCTGAACTCTGCTCCAAGCACTCATTTATTTGCTTGTTCCAGTCAACCACTGTCATCTCAATGGAGCACAGCATACTGCCAATTGCGTCTTCACCTCTGGTGAGATGAAATCGGACGACTTTTTACCATTTCGTTAGAAAGAAGAAGGAATTTAAATGTGATGACAAATTTTCGTTTGTTGAAATTTTACCTCAGCTGTTTGGCAGGTAAAATAGTGGTTGATGTGACATTTAGTCCAGTGCTCACGTTGAACCGGAAATTGACATTTGCAAGGACGTTAGCATTACTGAACAATACGTCTAAGAGGCGACAAGTACGGTCTATTACCAGGTAGTAAGGCAGAGAGCCGTTTCATAACGATAGTTCACGCAAGTAATCAGGCTACCACAGACGCAACGAAAGCTGCACCGGGTCAAAATGTGTACTCCACTTTGCTCCGGAATCGAAACGAGCATTAGAGCGGTGGAGACTTGCAGATTCACCACCGATGGCAAAGTGAAGCAGATAACCCTAGAATGGTTTGCGCTGAAGCTTGCTAATTAGCATTTAAGTGTCAGAGTAAGTGTGTGTATAAACGTGGTAGGAAAGAAAGGGATAAGTCTTTTCCACCTCAAAAGTCCCATTTTCAGCTTAGCTGTGCCTCATAGGCATCAGCATTCATCCCAACGTGCTTAGTCAGCTTTGTGAACAGGCAATGTTTTACGGAACTGGATCATTAATAAGCCAATTTACCTTCGGCATATTATAATGCGGCAGCATGACTCCTCAGCAAATGAAAAGTTGTATTATTAAAACAAACCAAACACGTAAACAATTCCTACCGATGTTTTACAAGTAGGTATTTCATGAGACCTACTTTACATTGACAGGATCTTGCCCCTCCGCTAATTTGTCTAACCTAACCGGATGAGCCAGATGCGTCCGGCCTTCCATCTTTGCGAGGACGAATTCGGACTTCTTTTGCAAATTGTAGAGGTCCCGTTTAATGTATTCATTCAGTGACTCTGGCCAATCCTCCCGATTCTTATCGTTGAGAATGAATGGAGCTAGTACCTGAATAAGAGGTTGTGAGATAAAGCTGATAGAGCAGATTTACTGAGTTTACAAAGGCTATAAAGTGGTGAATGGGCGATTTGTGCAAATCTCCGTAGATTATTCCCGATTTTAACTGGTTCATATCGATGTTCTTTTCAAAGCTAACTGGCTGGTTCTTGGCAAAGTAGTAACCCTTGCTTTTCATGACAGCAGGAAATTTGTTGTAAACCTCCATTCGTCCACCCGACGGGAGGATGATGATCATCAACTGCTCGTCTTGGTTCTCAAAAAACTCCAAAATTTTGTCCATTGTGACCGTGTCCTCCTTCACCTTCAACAACTTCTCCGGCTTCATATCTGTCATGGCTTGAAGGTAGTCGAAGACGAAGCGCAAACGCATATCGTCCAACCCCTCCATCGTCCACACCTTGACAAGGTTTTCGGTACGATCAAAAGTGCACCGTTTTACTTTTCAAACATTTGATCTTATCGATTTATCGTTAAACCCTTCAACCGATCAGCTGTGAAGTGCAGTTATTCGCCTATCAAACGCCGTCGCCTTGATTCCCTCTCACCGTTAAACACTTTACCCTTGTCACACTAAAAACCGAGCTGATATGACCTTGTGGAACTTTTTCACTTGGATCATACCACATTTTGACACATAGCCTCAACACCAGGATCAGGCAAGTCTAGGATGACATTACGACCTCCACTGTGCGAGAATCCTTTGAGTATTCCAGGTTTGACTTCGGGAATGACTCGGAGTGGTTATAAGAAATTGATGTCACGTAAAATCAGCCACCAAGAGAAGGAGGCCCCAATGTGTGGCACCTGTACCGCAACTGCTGCCCCCAAAAGTCTGCAATCTTTCCCAGACAAGGGATGAGCGACGAGATTGAGAAGCCGCGTCTGGAGCAAAGGAGAATAGGGAGACAAATCGAACCTTATTCAAATTTGAAAGGAAGCATGACATTGATTGATCCAATTCTAGAATATATGGAGGTCATATGACACTTCAAACAGTACAGTAACCGGAGCTGTAGAGCCTATTCAAGTGCTATGTGATTGGAACCAACAAAGGTAAGTCTGACAAGCCTGTTTTTTATTCGACAACTTTTTCCTGACATCTTTATATCTTACCCCAATCAAACATTTGCTAATAATGTTTAGATAGTTCACAATCATCAGACGAGGGATACAACAGTTGCTACATATCCATTTGTTCCAAAGCACCGGTCTTGTAAACATAAACTTTCGTCCTTCGAAAATCATCCCGAGTTGAATTTTCAACAATGGAGGATTATGATGCTATTTCTCAACGTTTGTGCAGGTAAAACACAATGCATAAGTTCCCACACATTAGATGGCAAACTACATTTAACAAGTTATTTATAATTTTACCTCGGCCATGGCCTTAGATGCTTTTCAACGTATTGCCTGGTTAATTCCTAGGCCAAACTATGCATGACTTGTAAAATACACCTTCATAATGCAACTCTTCACTGAACTGAGTTAGTATGACTTTAATGTACGCTAACTATGTGGGTTCGTCTTCTTGGTGTGACTGAGAATGCCCAAAGCATACCAACTTTTCTGTACATATAGCATTTCTTCAAGTTAGTACAAGCATAAAGTACGGCCAAGCTCACAAACATTTGACAAAATCTCAATCAAATTAAATAAGATAATGCAGTATATTACGCTTATCATGCACGGAAAAAGGACCAGGAAGCTTGTTTAACCGCGCCAATGATGTATGCAGCAAATACCCAGCGTACTATGAAATCGGAGGGTCTACTCCTCATCGAAACCACATTTCTTATCTCATTCGTTTCGGCCTCTAATTTTTGGTGCTATAATTGTTCAAGTGCCCAAAGTGGATGTGGTCCACCTCTTGATATTCGAACCCAACACTGGAAATACTGCTCTGGTGTACCTGTTTATGAGCAAATGTGTGTTAAGATAATTGAAAAAGTTAATGGTAAGTAAACATCAAATGCTCTTTTGTGATTTGCATGCAATAGCCTTACTTAAGTGTTAGCTAGCTACCTCTTCAAGGCAAATATATTTAATCCTCAGAAGTCCTAAGTGTACTTCTAAATTTGTAAATTTAGCGAGTTGTAGAGCCAGGGCTATGTTGTGTAAAACATTTCAATTACTAAAAACTGTGCAATGCAGATGAACGCATTACCGAACTCCCACTTCAAGAAAAACTAAGGTACTTCATTTGATTTCCTCTCATCTTCAATTTGGCGCATTTTAGAGTAAACAAAAACAGGTATGAATGATTTGGTGACTCCACAAATTACGACGGACACAGATTTGTGCACTTGAACCCTATTTGGTCGCGTATCATCCTCTTTCTCCAGAATAATACCATCAAATACACAATTCCTCGTTAGCGTGCGCAGCATTTGCAGGATAACTGGCCATGTCGCCACTACTCGTTTAACACTCGACCTCCTTTTACAGTCCATGTGGTCCTCTACAAATCACACATTTAACTGGTGTTCTCTAAACCGTCAACCGACAATATGACTTGAAACTAATCCTTCCCACCATTGGCCATCTGCCTCCTTCAGACCAGATCACGATCACGCGCGGCTGTCTTAGTGACCTCCTCCTGACAACTCAAATCCGACTAGACGTCCCCAGAGTGCGTCGCCACGGCTACTGCCTCTACTCTGTCTCAAATCAGCGTTACCTTCAGCAACATCTCCGAGGTCCCGAACTTGCTCTCTGGGCCATGGGGGTGCTGCGTCCCGAGACGGAGATGTACAAACTCTACTGCTTCTGTGATGACTGGCCCGGCTGCAACCCCACTTCCACACCTTATCTTTCTCTTCTCTTACTCATTATCACTGCAGTTCTACCATTAGGCCCTTTCCCCTCTCTCTAGCCTGCACACAGTCGACCCTACACATACAACGATCACTTTGTTTATGTGTGCAAGGGACAAGTCACGCATGGCGTGAATACAGCTTTAACAGCGAAGGTAAAGGAACGCGGACAGTTCAAATATGCGAAGTAGGGAGGGTGTACTTGAGACGGGAGTGCTCGAACAGCATAACGAATTGAATGAGGTGATCTTGCACAATGTCTGTAAGGAAGACCATTTTTTGAACGTTATTTTTCCAAGGGATAATTTGGCAATAAAGTTCAGTACAGAAATGTTTCTTAGAAGACTAGAAAATCGGTTTTTCACATTACGAAGAGAAGTAAAATCAATTGTAATGCTTTACTTAGAACCTTAAGAACTACAATTCTGATCAAAAGATAACGAAGACAGTATAAATATGCAAGGTAGAGGCTCCCAAAGATCATTGTAACCAAATATGGACGAAATGAAACGTTGGCTTTTGGATCACTCAAATATGCGCAACAAAGCACTAACATTTACTCAAATGAAGTGAAGTCGACAATGAGCAAAACAACAAGAAGGGACTTACTGCAAACGAACCAACTGGGCTGAACGCGTTGTGTGGAAAGGAGTTGGCTAAACCGACGAATATCGATGGTGGCAGAAAAGGAGGTGGTAGTGGTGGTGGGATTGTCCCCCGCCCCTTCGGGGACATGCCAGTCACGTGCTCGCAGCCCCCTAAAGGTCAGTCGCACGCGTGCCAGGGTCTCCATGTTGATCTCCAAGTAGAGGTCACCACCACCAGTAGCTCTGATTGTCTGCAAGAAGCGAAGAAATACACCAGCTCGGATGGAAGCACTTATTTCAACGAATGAGCCTTTTCTGTATTTTTGAGGTCTCAATACGAGTGAGTGAACCAATGCCCTGAGCGGATAAGCAAAGTGATCATGAAACCAGATGGTCGTGTGGGTCGTTTACATTGCTCTCAAACCCCTTTGACCCCTGTGCCACCATGCCTCCAAAGCGACTCACAACTGCATCAACTATTTGGCAAGCACCTAGAACCCAAGGGTTGCATTAAGCCATGATCTGTACTGCAGCAATACCTAAATTAAACGGGACAGAACTGCCTACAATGAACACAAAAAAGAATGACAGCTAAAAAGATCCAGACAGACGACTGGGTGGCATTAAAGTGATGCTGGAGTTGAAAGAAGCACTGAGGACCTACTTCATGTCTATCTCGCTGGTTCAACAAAGTACTACTAAGAAATGAAGAATGCTTTTATTGTTAAATATTCTCTTATTCTAATCTAACCACAATATTTTATTTGTTCAAATAATCATCAACTACAACCTGTTATACACTTCCAACGGGATGAAAGGTAGCTGCAAATCCCACGTCTAGGAAACAGTTGGTCTCTTGAAGCCGTGAAACAAAAACTTAGCCCTAGCCATTTCCAATTAGGGATGCCTGGAAGACGCCTCAGTTCGGCCTTCCAGAAACCCCAAATTAATGGCTCAATTTTAAAACGTCCAGCGAGGGTAGTGACGGCGTTCGCTCCCTCCTGATTTGTGCATTATCTAACAGAGATGTAATTCACATGTACTGATCACCAGTTGAAGGTTGAGGTCAATCAGTTACGATGATTACGGGGGTTTCAATGTCACAGTTTATAATCTCCTCATCTACAGTTAACTTCGCATGTGGTTATGTGATCGGCTAACATCAAGTAAACGCGCCAATCCATGGTAAAGATAAGAAGGGAATGATAAAAGCGAAGCAGTATCTCCCTTTCATCCCCACCCTGGAGCGAAAATCTCCCAACGAGTACGTTTCGCAGCATGAGGTATTGGGCCATCTTATAAGGATAAAAACCAGACCTACTTCCTCCTGAATGAAGAAAGCTAAACACAACAGCCTAGTTTGGATTCGAAAGCCTTCCAGTGGCGGTGATAAAATACCATCCGATCTCATTTCTCGTCGCATGATCAGTTCCACTTCATTTGACCTATGATGGCAGGCCAGTGTTAATACACGAACCTTTCCATGGCAACGTTATAAGACTTCTGCAACTACATCTCATGGACACCCAGAATTCAGAATCTGCCCTCCAAATGAAATTGGTATGCCAAGCAATCATCCGCTAATCCAGCGTCTATGAACCTCAAGAAGGGGAACTGAGCTGCTTATGTAAGTAGATGCGTCGGTCAAAGAGCAAAAGACATTTGCAGAACTAAAACAGTCGAATTCACAGGCTTACAAGGAATCTTGCAAAGTGCTTCATGCGATCCACAAAGAGTCGGAGATTTTTCAAGGGAGGAAGGAAGATACTCAACTAGAAAGAGAGCAGAAAGGCAGTCACGTGTAGCTCATGGCCGCAGCGAGAGAAAGACAGCTAGACGATGATGCAGAGGCAGAACGTACATCAAAATCTGGATCTGGCGTTTCCTCGAAGTCCGACCACAAACGAAGCGAAAGAATGTGGACAGGGACAAAATGCCACACAGCTCGTGAGCGACCGCTTATGCTGGCCTAGATCAATGCAGAAAATAAGGTTCAGTTATCAAACCGTCCGGTGTACAGTGTAATCAGCGTTAGTAGAGGGTTTATCCAACACCATAGCAGTCGAATTTACTCTGCAGACTTTGTGAGGCATACAAGCCAAGCTAGTTTTATAAAGGCGTAGATGAAAGACCGTTAGCAGGGGGCAGCATGAGATGTTAAGCCAAGAAAGAGGCTTCAGAGTTTAAGTTGCTCTTGACAACGTTATAAAGCACGAGATTCTAGAGGTAGTCATGGCGATCGAACTACAGAAGGCTGGAGAAGTAGGCGTAACAAAGACCGATGTCATTCTGTTACCTCGTCCTTTGACTCTTTTGAGTGTTGTCTTCGTCGAGACCTTCTCCGACTGTTCTTCTCGGTCAGATGTCAAGGAACGACCTTTTCCTCCGGTTGGCTAATCAGAAATATTGCTATTGTGATGACTTTGCTAACAAGATATCGTGCGTCATACAAACCAGACCGTGTACACCGAACCCAACGAATAAAGGACATTTAAAGTAGGCAAATTAAAGAAAAATCCAAGCACTTTACCTGTTCTACCTCCAACGCCAGACAGGGTGTCTTACGTCGCACCAACTTGATCTTGAGACTGCGTGCAGTACTAACGAAGTTGTGTAAAGTGGTCTGACCTCGCGGCAGGGTTACGCCTGAGCTGCCTACGGTAGTGTGAGATTGGGAGGTAGGGACACCACCAGTGCTACTGGTGGAGACACTGTTACTGATACCCCTCAGGCAGTGCAGAATTTCCTCAGGAAGGACTTCAAGAAAGATCTCGTCCTGTTCTGGCGAGAGACCTTCACAGATGCACTCGGAGAAGACACTTGTCTGCAAACAGCCACGAGAAAAGTGGATGATTAAACAGAGAAAGTGCACCCTTAATCACCTCAAATTCTATATCATATTTCCAAATTGTCTATCCAGCATATAATCATCCAATTGTCAAATACTGATAACAGGTAAACATGACAATCGTCACTCGGGGAAGTTTGGAAGATCACGAAGGATTAGGAAGCGGTAGGAGGTCTTGCGTTGTGTCGCCTTGAAAAAAATAAAAATATTACTTCCCAGTGATTCCCTAGTCCAACCTGTACTCAAGAGAAGTCTTTCTTGTCAACTTCGAGTTGTGTTTGGTTGCTCAACTTTCGCAAAGTGGACGATTGCAGCTGTGATTAACCGCGCACGAACACACAAGGAAGCGTGACGTGAGCATTGAATTGACCGTTTGAGGATAACCACCAATGGTGTACTCGCTTAGTTCGCAAAGCAGACAAGCTTGAAACACGTTCATCTGCTTCAACCAACAATAGATGACACATGAGAGTTCAGAATGGCAGAAAAGCTGTACAGAACACCATAAAGTGTACCGTAGCGATGGATTGACAAGTCTCTACAAGATGCAACAAGTCATTACGACGACATCCACTGAAAATCCCACGGACCTTTTGGTAACCTGACAGTCGTCTAGCCTATATGATGCGGTAGGATTTATTAGGGAGAAAGTACGATTCCGAGAAAACACTTCTTTACTCAAAAGAAAAACATGACGCTGACCACCGAAAAACTGGATGCCTCATACTTGACCTAATGATTAAGGAGGGGACTGGACTGACCTGATTGAGCTCACACCAAATGTCAGCACCACCTTGGGCACTGCGTTCGCGGATAATGAAGCTCATACTTTCTTTCCTGATGCGGAGGACGCAGTTCTTGGCCAGGCCGGCTAAAACCTGAATGATGTCTGCAAGGGAATTAGGAGAGGGCCTCCAGAGAGGACATAAACTGCTATGTAGATAAGAAAGTATTTACTTGCAAAGTAGTCAATCGATCCGCTGTCATTTGATCGCACTCGAAATTTCATTATCCAGGTGGGTCTGAAGCAAGAGAACCGCAGCTTTTGATTGGCAGTCTGTGATGCGCACACTTCAGCAACAGTTAGGCAGCATGTGAAGGACGCCCTAAACCAGTCGAAGATGAATGATGGAAAGAGCATGGCTTTACAATTGAGAGGGCTGTCAAGGACACATCAGGTGGTTTGAAAGGGTCTACCATAACTTTTGTAAAGGCAAACATGGTAATGGGAATGCCATGTCAATCATTACTACCAAACTGTGACGTCATCAACGTCAAAGGTCCTCCGTGGGGAGACTATCAAGATGGAGCACTCAAAAGCATCACACAAACCCCACTCGATTGGAGACAGCCTTAGAGCTGCCCAAACCACTATTTAATGTCATCCAGGTAAGCAAACAGAAAACAAAAATGAACGCAGAACAATTTCAATACCCACTTTAGTACACACATATAAAATATATTCATATCAATACAAAGTATGTGTAAAAGAAAAATTCGTATATCTATGGGAAGGAGGGAGAAGAAAATTAATCCATCACCCGATATCTCGCGAAAGGCAGTACTTTCTGGTGTAGAATTGAATCTGAAAGGCGAAGAACAACCTATAAGTAACCCTTGCTCGAAAACGATACTTTCAAGAACTTAATATGGTAAGAGAAAGAATACGCTGGCAACCTCAGCAAAAAGGCGCAAGAAGAATCCAGCAAGTCGTGATTTACTCACCTAGAACCCATTTGGGGGAAACACTGGGTTTCTTGGTATCTTTCTGACCCACAACCAATTCTGCTCCGATTGCCCGTTTGGATACCTGTGAGGAAGAAAGGACCAAACATCCTTGTTAGGGCACTCGCATCAGGTGGACATCTTCAGAACAATAAGGGCAATGAATGGTAAAACGTAGTAGCTTACAAAGCATGCGGTACAAACCAGACTGCAATTATATGCCCCAATAAACTTTACCATGCAAGGCAATGTCCAATTGCATGTCATTCAAGTGGAAAGAGGTATTTCGAAACTCACAGAACCTCCACCCATGACGATGAGTTCCTTGAGAGCAGCAGGAGGGGGAGAGGTGCCAGCAGCCACAAAAACACAGCCAACTGTTGAAAAGAGCTTCTGCAGTTTCGCAGCAGCCTTTGCTGGAGGTAACCCTGAGATCTGGGTGACAAAAGTAAAAACGAATGCCCCATCTACGACCAGGCCCCATGATAGAATGGAATTCACAGCGAATAGTCGGGTTAAGCATATAATCAACTCGAACTATGAAAAGGCTAAAGTTCCACGAACCCCTGCCAAAAGGAAAAAATAAAGAACTTGATTATTAGAGTCGAGTCATATCGGTAGAATATAGGTCCGTCATAGTCGAAGAGCGCCTGAAAAATTTCCTCCAAAATAAACTTACAGAGTGGAATAATGAGCTGTTAAACCCAGTCTCACGCACTATTTAAAAGGTTATGCCGAGAGGGATTCAGTACCCTTACTAGGAGCCTCGATACTTTAAAACGGAGATCTTTTTAGTCATTGCAGTAAGAATCAACAATAAAAGATAGTAATTGATAAACGATACTGGAATCCATAGCGATCCAAAGTAGCAGAAGCAATAAAGATCCACTACCCATTTTCAAACATCCAAAGACACCATAAGAAATGGTTTTGGAGGACTCCTAGGGAGGAGTAAATAGGAAAGGCAAGCGGGATGGTGAAATTTTTAAGTGATAGGTTATCGGTGACTAGAGCATATGATTAAAAGAGGGTGTGCAAGATACTATGAGCCACACCTAACATACATTTAAAGCGTACGATGCTAATGAATCACATTAAGGAAGACTACTCTGGATAATGCAGAAACAGGCGACCTTGTCGACTAAATTGCATGGAGAGAAACCTACGGAGAACAACCTTCAGTAGTATTTAGCGTCGTGGGTGATGATGAAAAAGCTAGCGTGGATGTACACTAAATGAGAAGAGAATGTCGCGAAAGCTAGTGAACTGGGCAAATGGGTCCACCCACAAGCTATGATTTAACAGCAGAAAACTTAATTCTCGATAACTTCCGAATCACTCCCAAAAGACCAGTAGGCCCCATAAATTGTTAAGAGAACAACATTAAGGACTGAAAACAGTAAAATACTATTGCAGTGATACCACACACAGCAGCAAGGAGCAATCGCAACCCTTTGCTATTGCTAATAGCCCGTACCCGTGTCACGTACTTGCCCAGATGTCGTCATTCAGGATGCAAAGAGAATTGCTGCATTCCTTGTACATGTTATATCATATTGAGAAGACTTACAAGAAAGCGCCTGAAGGGGAGCCACTTGCCGGCCTTCGCAGACTCCACGACCCAGGCCATGTCGATCACCGGAATGGAGGCGAGGACAGCTTTGAAGAGGTTGATCGTGCGAGGAAAGGGCGAGGAGGAGACGAGGTGGGTGGTGGTGCGCGTGCTGAAGATGTCCGCCAGACGCCACCTCTGTGCCGGTGCCTCTGCCTCCGTGCCGAGAATGGCTGCCAGAACCGAAGCCTTGGGGCCTTTGTTGTCATTAGGACTATCACTTACATCAGCGCAGCCACAGAGTCTGCGATTCAGTGTGGGTGTCACCTCATGCTTGCTGAGCTCAGTGCTTGAGCGAAGCAGTGCGATAAGGGTCTGTCTTTGACTAGACAAAAAACGGTACTAGCAGTTTTAGAATGAGTGCCCTTAAAGGCCGATCGTTCCAATAAAAGAATTAAGACCTGACTTCTACGTAGAGGTGGAAATGAAATAAGTGTCCAATTTGAGAACAGGACGGGCCTTAAAGAACACGCTTGTTTCCACTAGTCTAGGAATTCCCAAAACGGAACAAAACCAAATTTATCCCAAACCTTAGCAACAAAACTACTATGTGATTTTAAGGCAGCAGGAAAAGGCAGCACAAGTTGCATGACTCACAATGCGTTTAGGCCGGAGAAAAGAATTTCAATCGGTCGATTTGGAGCTGAGACCGAAGCTCCTGCATGGCGACGTGGCCTCAAAACTGAAAATTAAACGGTTAAAATTGCAACGGTAAAATAGGAGCAGAAATGCGTCTAGACATACCATACGGGTTGATAAAATCTTCAAGACTGTTTCGCGATTCGGGAGACTAAAATGCAAAGGATACAAGTAGAAATCTGAGCTTGAATTCGGGAAGTCACTTTATTACAAAGAAACAAGAGGGAGCTATTACTAGCAATTTAAAAGATCCCGACCAGTTCTGCTTACACAGATGTTCACCGTTGGAGAATTTAAACTAATCTCCGAGTCAACGATGACTGATTTCGAAGTGGGGCCCAGGGCTGTTTCGGGCGGACCCATTGCCAAACCAACGCGATTAGTCACCTTCGCTAAAAGCCGCAGGGACCTCCGCCTCGGTTGAGGCAACACCTCAACCGATTTCAATCCCTTCTTCCCCTTTGCTATTTGCCCCGAATCCCCCCTCTTAACACTTTCTAGAATTCTTCCTTTCAACGTAACGCCATCAGAAGCGCTTAAGGCATCAACGTGGGACTTAAGGAGCTGTCTACGTAGTGATGACCGGCGCCCCTCCAATGAATTCCTTCTCCTCCACTTCTGTGTCGGCGTCTTGCTGACAATCTTCCTCTCCTGACTGGGCGTCACCTTGACTGGTGCCAGAAGTAAGGGCTTTTCTCTTTTAGGCATAAGATTTTTCTTAATCGCCGTGGTAGAAGAGGCAAAGTTGCGAACGACGAAATGAAGCACGTCAGGCGACAGAGGCATGCGAGAAAGAGTGGTGGAGCCGATCACGTCGGAGAGACGCGGTTGAGTCTCCTGCGCTGGGGTATTATCCTCAGGGAAAAGGGGCAGGGGCAGGTCTGCAACTTGCTGTGGTGGAGATGGGAGACGCATCCAACCCGGTGGAGGCTTGGTTAGGGTGACGATAGGGGAGGAAGTGGGGGTTTGGGGTTGGGAGGACAATCCACTGCCAATAAGAGCTGTTAGAGAGAACATAAACAGTTCAAAGTACAAAGCGAAGAAACTACTTACGAGGCCTGAGTAGAAGCGAGGCAGTTTCATGAGTCTCTTTTCTAGAAGAGTCCATCTTCTTGGTGCGTGTATCAAGATCGTCCCGAGACTTCCATACGCCTGGTGGAGTCTTTGAACAGGGGATGGAAGTGGCAATGATAGCAGAACCTAGGGAAAGGGAAGCTTTGGAGTGGGGAGCCGACATCGGTTCATCCCTCATAAGATGACCATTTCTAGAAGCGATGCGATTACAGTCGTCTGCCAGGTCGACATCTTCTTTGTCTTTCAAGTAATAGCAAGCCTCCGGAACTCGACACTTGAGAGGTGAAGGAATGAGTGGGCATTTTACCTTTTGTTCGACACAAGCCTTAACCCAGGCCGGAGCTACTACGCACAATCCGCGCTTTTCCGCCCACAGCTTAGTCATGGGATCTCCGTAGCGAAAGATAACATGGGTAACGTAGGCATTACGAGTTGTTTCGACTGTTGCGCCAAGTGAGGTTAGACGCCGCGATATTACGAAAGCCGGGTTTCCAAAAGGGGATCGAATATCCACATAGGCCACCACACCTTAAAGAAAACAGTTCAATCTCCTTGAAATTAGATTTAAAGGTCATTTATAAAGGCAGAAGAACAAACTAGATCACTGAAACCACGAACTGACTCATGATTGAACTTCGCATTAAGAGCCGACTGAATAATCACAAGAAAAGTCCCAAAGAAAGAAGAATGAGTGATATCTTAACCAATAATTACCGTGAAGCAATCCTTTCCCACGACCTGGTGGCACAGACATCTCATTACCTTTGCAAAGTGCACAACCCACAAATTTGAAGGAACGCAAGCACTAAAACAAAAATAGACCAATCAAACTCACCTGCATAAATAAAGCATCGAGTAAAATAAGTAAGCCTAAACAGTTTAGCTATTTCTATTGAAGCGATTGGTTACCTGGACTAATTTGTTTAGCCTTAGTCAATAGAACTGTAGCAAAAGACATTCAAAACAAAAAGGAATCCGCAGCTTTTGACTTAAACAACTTTATAGTGAATTCACGCTTTAATAATACCGTTAAGTAGTTCTGGTGACCTTGACAGTCGTTTAAGTGTTTGCTTTATGGACTATTCGTGAAAACACATCCAGTTGTTAATAATGCTTGAAGAAGGGTTAATGGTTCGAAATAACCTTCCTAACTGCTTCTTTGTAAGCTAGAAATATTGTATTTTCTTCGACGCGGGTGCAGCGGTGTTGCTGCTACTTTGCTATCGCAGCAATCCAACAAGGCTAGTCTCGGGAAATCTGCTTTATTATTTCAAGCATTGATGTATTTGCGGAGTGGTAGTCTACCAACTTTTTGCTAACGCCTTTTAGATAAATATGAAGATGCTGTACGGCTGCTTTACCCGATAAAAGATGACAAAGACTTGGGACTAGCTTCTCTTATTTGTTTGTCACATGCATACAAGATCTCTCCAACAGGTAGTACTCAAAATTTTGTTGAGATTTTTATAGATCAAGCAAAGGCTGAAGAATTTGACGCAGAGGTGAAGAATGTTAGGCGTACGGCAAACAGCATGGTTGGTCAATGGCTAGATTATCATTCTTCATTAGGCTCTCTACTATGCTGGCGCCAGTCTTTTTGCGTTGCTGCGATTCGAAAAAGCCAAGGAATTTGCTGAAAAATCCATGAAACAAGGGTTGCTTATCGTAAAATATGCATTTGCTTATATAATGCATAGGCTAAACATCTTGTTGGATTTGCTTCATGCCATTGTTCAAATAGAGATCTTCAAAGAACGGCTGAGTACTTCTTTGGAAATGAATCAGGGTAATAGGCATATTTACTTATGTTTCCGCTTCATTAGAGATGACGGAGTTGAAAAACTATTCGGCCTTGCTATTTGCGCAGAAGTCACTGGCGACTTGCCAGAGTCACTAAGATTACTCAACCAAATTATCATGCGGTTTCCAAATTTCTTACCCGCTTTTGCCGAGAAAGTTGACGTGCTGTTACTGTCGGATCAGTGGGAGCAGGCACTTGAAGCAGCATCACGGTATGTTTAGAATAACCTGAGCGATCTTTCTAGCTGTATTGAGGTCAATTCTCAATGCATATTATCTTCTACATACAAAGTCTTTCACTCTCTTTGTCGAGCTTCAAACTATGCGCAAGTAGATGATAATTTAATCAAATAAGGTCTTTAGACTTTTATTGATCTTGAAAAACTAATAAATCTTCTGTCGGCAATCGAGCCAAACAATTCGCTTCATTATGCGAATGTTGCGAAAATTATTTTGTGCTTCGTAAGTTCCTAATTCAAATGGAAGTTATTTCTGACAACAGAGTGGTCGTCATTCCCGATTACTAAAAAAAGCCAGTCATTTAACTAATCGAGCTCTCGAAATATGCCCTGGCAGCAGTTCCATCCAGCTTATCGCAGCCTCACTTAACTTAGCCACTGAGCATACAAAAGAAGCCTTGAATAACTATAAGAAAGCCATGAAAATTGATGAATCAAGCATAGAAAGCATGAACGGTAGGCGTTTCCGCGTTTCACCGTTTAACTGTACGCCTTTTTCAGGTCTTATTCACTGTCAACTTCTTCAAGGAGACATAAAAGATGCCGCCTTACAACTCGAACTACTGGATGAACTTTTGCCGACGATAGGGGTGTCAGCGGTAAGTTTATTTCGTAGAAGAGTCTCACTGACAAGCCTGATGTTTATGACAAAATAGAGAACCAAAATTGGTTTGTTGGTGTAAAACGAGGGATATCGTCGAGTAGCTTAGTAAAAAACCTGTTTTGTTTGAATTTGCAGGAAACTGTCTATCTTCAGGCCCTTCTATTATGCGAACAGAAGGGCAAGGACTGCGAAATAATGCGCCTACTTGACAAAGCGACGGATCTACACTTCAAGAGATTGAAAGTACCAAAAGATTCGGCTTTAATAACTGTATGTAGGATCTGCCGCACTCCATGGATTACTACATTCAACTCAATCCAGACTTTTTGCTGCAACTCGTAAACGCCTATTTAACTCTTTCACAGCAACCCCTTTTAATTATGTCTGACGGCAAGTTCTTAGCAAGTGAAGAAAATGGGCTATTATCTCTTTGGCCCGATGAACAAATGCTCCTAAATAGAGTAGAGCGTCTTCTTTTGCAAATTCTGGAGATTGCACCAGGTATCCAAAAGGCTAACTACCTCCTAGCTCGTGTTCATTTGCATAGGGGCAATTTACAAAGTGCCCTAAAATTCAGTCAAGCCGCTGTCGACGTTGATCCTACTTGTATCGATGCACATGCCCTACAGGCCACTGTAGGCCAATAATTCATTTACTTAAGCCTTAAATTCCAACCAGATTTATCTTTCCCAAGGGAATCTACAAATGGCTGAGCAAGCGCTTGAAATCGGCCTAAGTAATAACTTTGATCTCCGAAATCACCCGCTTAACAACCTCGTTCGAGCGGCAGTCTGTCTTAAAGGCGGAGAAACAGAAAAGGCCATCAAAGCGCTCAATGAGACATTAGCTAATCCCGATGCACCGGGACGATCAGCCAAACCGTCGTCTAAATTAAACTACTCTGAATTTTGGATCACAATATATGCTGAGTTGATCTACGCCTACCAGAAGATGGGCAAAATGGTGGGTTTCCTGCGCACATACAGTGTACTTAAATTTAACAAGTGCTGTGTATTTACAACTTATATTTTTCTTTGTAGCGCGATGCTAGGCGGGTACTGGCAGAAGCGCGACAAATATATGCCAACACATTGGAGACGGACAGGCTTGCTATTATAGCAGCTGACATGGATTTGGCGGAGGGAAATTTGGAAGCTGCTCTGGTGCAGCTCCGCACTATCACCTCCGACAGACCCGGCTACATTTTAGCAAAGCAGCGAATGGCCGATGTATACCTTAATCACAGGAAGGAGTGGAAACTTTATATCGCGTGTTACAGGTACACCTTAAACTGAATGCTATGTAGGAGAAAATAGTGAAAAAAAGACTACCTCTTGGAGGTTGCACTTTTGTTAGGGATGTCGAGTGCGAAAACTCCTTTCTCAAGGGGAAAAAATATGACGACCATAGGACATGAAATTCCCCATAACTACCACCCATCCCAGTGACAGCACCAACAACAAACATACACCTATGTGTGCTGTTAAAAAAGAATGAAATAGGAGGACGATGTGGGAGTGGGAGATTCCTCTACCCACCTAAATGTTTTTAGTAAAGAGCTGAATTTATCAACAGCAGCTGACAGATATTGGTCAATTTTGCATTGTCACAAGTTGTTTGTGTACTCTTGGTATATTCGCTGCCAAAACTGCAGCAAGAATCGGCGTATCACTCGTATTCCTCATGGATGAAGAATAGTAGATCGGCTTAATTAATTACTTCATTTTTCACTGTTGATTGGGGAACAAGGGGGAAGACCCGCTGAAATACATACCTTTTACAGGCGGTTATTAATAAATCATGTACTGGCTCCAGCCAGAGTTAGTGCAAATGCTACATATTGAGTTGTTTTGTTGAACAGGGAGCTAGCCGACACCTTGGACATGTGTGTCTTTGCACACCTCCTTCTGGGTGATGCGTACCTTCGGGTGGAGCAGCCGGAGAGAGCAATCGAGGTGTACGAGTCGGTGTTGCGATGGGAGCCGGGGGATCTGCGAGTAGCCAGCAAGATGGGTGAAGCACTGGTCATGACACATGAATTTGAGCGAGCCGTACTCTACTACGAGTCAGCGCTTCAACGCGGTGCGCCGATTGGTCGCAGTCCACTCCTGCCTGACCTCACTATCCTTCTTGTACGATTGAAGCAATTGGACAAGGCGCAGGAAATTCTCACTGCTGGTTTGGAGAGCATTAAAACATGTAGGCTGTGGTGACACCAGATTTTGAAGTTAAGCGTCTATTGTTTTGTCAGGATTTGGATATATTAGGAGTAGACTGGCATACGTGTCCATTTACACTTCATACTCCGAATACCAAGAGCACTGAATGATTCTCTCGGCAATATGATGCAGAGTTTCACCAAATTATACTGAAATCCTCACGACTTTGGCTCATTTGATATTTATTCTCAGAGCAGTTTAGAAGAATGGTGTGAGCTGGGTCCTGAGAGGCTATGCCCTAAAACGGAGGCACGAACTGCGGGGGCTAAAGAGCCCGCTAACTTGAACCTACAGTAAAGTAAGTATCGAGTCACCGAAAATAAGCTAATGGTGAGCCATTTGTATGTATTGGACGAAGGGTGCATATTCCCAAAAGTGCTAGCCTGATATTTATACGACATTTGTCTGCTCCAGTATGTAGATATCTTTACCTTGCACTAGAATCCTGACTTCAAGTGTTATTTCTTTAGCTTACCAAGCGCGAAAACAGTTCCTACTTCCTCCCCTCAATATCCTGAACCACAAATTAGTCTTGCCATTCATCATTTACGTGTTGGAAAGGTTACATTTTCGAGCTTACCTTGTAACATCCATTTTATTCAATATTCCATCAGCTAAGCATTTTATTCGTAGTATTGTTGAAAGTCCAACTATTCGCCAAATTATCGGATAATGACTTACTGTTACGGCTGAAGACTTAAACTATTTTAGAGTTTTTTAATCGTGCATTAGTTTCAACTAAAGTTGGTTTGAATACGTTTGCTACCAGAAGATCTCAGATGGAAAACGACCAACGCAGCCATCCAGATGCTTTATTGCTTCAATATTACTCGAAAATTTGCACAGCTACTGAAATCCGCAATTCAACTGCCCCTCAAACCTCAAAATGAACTGTCTATTGGCATTACCATTTGGTGTAAGCGATTCTAGTAAAATGACTATGAGCATATACCCCACACTTGTGACGCCGAGTTCAGAAGCGGAAGCCGAAATGTCACATATACATAACGCAGGTTGAAAACGTGTAAATTCTTTGTAAAACATTATTGTAACTCATCATTTCAACCTTAGTTTGAATGCTATTAAGGTTATGCTCTATTCCTTTTGGAACTCATTCCAATCTCCAAGATTAGGCAATTACTGTTTTGTCGAAATCACATATTTACACAACCTATTGCAGCTGCATAAAGATAGAGGGTTTACCAACCCCCGGGTACAGATAATTGCTATCTGGAGGTCCTAACCTCCCCCAAGAGCTACGTATAGTTATATTCACTGGTGAAGATACGGCGATTATGGACTTCCCACGTGCTGTGGTTCTATTTTAACATGCACATCTAGTACAGGTACAAACCCATCAAAAGAGGTGTACGGGTTTGCCTTAACGGTCATGCAGATTAAAGGAAGAATGTCAGTGTACAAATCCCGGAATTCATGATGGTCCAGCAGCGCATGGAATCGCGTCTGTTTGATCACACCCAAAAGAGAAGCAGTTGTAGAACACACTGCCTATATGCGTTGACCTAATAAGATGTGGACTTTCCGCTGTGATGAATGGTTTTTTTAAAGGAAAAAGCAAAAACTTATTCCTTTAATTTTAATCACTTTAGGATTCATTGAGGCATGTGTAAAATGTAATATTGCGATCAAAAATTAAATATGTTTATTTTACACGCTATCAAGACTAATTTCGTTTGGACGCTGAAACCAAAAGCTAAAGAACTTCTCAAAATGCCCTTATTTTTCGTGGTGCCCCAACACTTTTCCGGAGTTGCAAGAAGAAATAATCCTAGGTCAGAATATGCATTGCCGACGTTCAGAAGGGCTAAGGGCCACTGGCACTAATATTTCGTCCAGATCGGGAACTATTGGTGGAAAGGGAAATGTGCTGGTCATCTCTAATATCTGTTGCTACTCGTTAGGACACTGGCCTAAAAGCGTAGTCATTTAATAAAGGATGATGCTTAAATTAGTTCCATGATGGGGTAATGCTACGCGTCTGTTCTTTTTTGCCACCTTGTTCTTACTTCAGTGCTGCCGGCTTTATCTATCTGGCTTCTGTCAGGTAGCAGAGAAGTGGAGGAGGTATTACATCTTCACCTTATTGACTTCTTCATACGGGTGCCGTCACAAACTTTTCCAGACGGTTCACTGGTATTGCCGCTTCAGTTACTAGTGTTCTCGTAGTAGTAGCCGAAGGCATACGTCCTTCTAAACCCCTTTACTGGGAGTAGTCGCAGATTTTCGCATCCAAGGCAGATTCCCCTTTTTCATTGCATTAAGGTTTAGCATTCAGAAATAAAAATTGGTGGTCATTTCAATTCCTCACTTGACAATCTTAATATCTCTTTACCGTGAAATTTCATGGAACTTCTGAGGCCCTTGTAATGTTGATTTTCATCTTCCATTTTTAAACCATTTCAGTTATTTCGGATCTCCCTTTATCCTGCTTATTTTTGCTACTGATATGCGTTCTTTTTCGTCTTTTTATTTATGAAAAAAGGCAAGACAATCCGTCCTACATTTTGGATGCAGCTCCTCACGGCCACACAAAGCCTCATTTTTATTGTACCATTGATCCCCTTCTAAGGCCAATGTCCTGAAAATGGCTTCTAAAAAGCATAAAAGAAGGAAATGCTAGAACGTCAATCAGATTTACATTAATTGGGTGCACCTTCTCACCCGTCCTCTATCTTCAACCGCCAGCGTGTGTATTATTAGTTCAAACGCCAAAGTTAACCAATTTTCTTGCACTCTTGTTAGCCATTTAGGGTGGAGTATAAGATAGAGGAACTGAAAAGGGTCACAAAAACAGCATGCATTTGCGTAATGAAAAAGGAGAAGGGAGAAAGAATGCAAGTTTTGAGGTATTTGGGCAAAAATATGATCTACTTTGCTGGAGAATTGCTGCAGTGCCACATAAACGTCGAGTGGAGAGACGTTGTTAATCACATTCTCCATTGTTCCTACTGATGTTGTGTAGCCGAGTAATTGGTACAAAAAAGCCAAACACGCTTTCTGGTACATAACAAAGACCACATATTCTACTTTTAAAAGAGAAACCCAGCAAATTTGATTCTCGAATTGTCTGTAATGATTCTGTCAGCTCTAGAGGCAGTGTGATGCATGTAAGTTTGAAAATAGCCTTATCATGGGGCCTTCAGCGGAGGTAAGAGATTAATAGCACCGGCGGCCTGAGGGGGCTGCATATCACTATGACAAAGGTCAAACCATGATTGAGTGATTGTGCAAACACTTCAGCATTTGATTTGCTGGTTTTCTCCCCTAAGGTCCGCGTCACAAATGTATGACAGGTGTTTTTTGGCAGTTTATTTTAACTGGGTAAACCAAATAGTGGAACCGAGAAATTTTTGGTGTAAAGTGTCTGAAAAAAGTGGCATATTTTCGACCCAAGTAGGATAATAAAGCTTGCGGGTCCAGAATGGTATAAACATGCCACAACAATGACAGCTGGTTTCACAATGGAACGATAGAACGGTTAGATGGCTGAGGTGGTCAATTTTTCTTCTCCAGCATGGTATTTATGGCTAGACAAAATTTTCCTTCACAATTTAGCCTTTTTTGATGTATCGTAAGCGTAATACAAGAAGAACAATTGTTAGGGAAGACTTGGTTCTACATGCCAAATCAGCGGCTTTGTGGCAGTACGCGCTCGGCTGAGTCCAAGTGAAGAGGGTGGGCAGGACTGACCATAGGATGGCATTCGAGGTCCTGGTATGTGGTGCGAATCGCGTTAATAAAGTAGTCTTTTTTAGCCCTCGCCCACTATTCCTCTCCATGTGTGCTTGTGTATGTTTGGGTGTGTGTTTGTTTTTGTGCATGCCGCGTACCAACCATCCTTCTTTAAAGTAGAGGAAAAAGGTGCATCCATTTTTTTGTCCTGCGTTTTGATAGTCTCCTTTTTGGGAAAGAACCAGTTATTTACTGGATTATTCCGAGCATGCCTTATTAAACCACTTATAAATTTAGACCCCTATCGACGTCCGTACTTTTACCTACTAAGAAAACACATAATTCAAGGTTTCTTTCTTGCAACACTGAAATGATAGATAGCCTAAGTGAATGGCAAAGGTTGTCTTTCAGGTAGTTATCTAACTGTGGGGAAGTGGGACGACAGTTACAATGACCGCTCATCAATAGTCATTTGTTCAGACTATGGGCGATTTTGATTCCAAGATGGATAGAGATAAAGCAATCCAGTTTGTCAATCCTCTGAGCATTCAAGTCACTTATAACTCCACTAAAGATCGCTCACAGTCGTCAATTTTTCAAGCTTTATCCTTTCCCTTGATTTAGTCACGTGTATTGCAAGTTCAAACATTTGAGTAAAGTAGCGAGTGGGTTGTTGATTAAAACAGCAAAAAGTTCCTTCAATCATTTTATTTGCTGGCATGATCCCCATCACAATCGACCATCTACGACCCTCTCCCAAGGGATAAGATTACCGCTTGAATTCCAAATTGCCTCTAGAAGCTAGGATAAGATGAAGGCCTAAACACCTGGATTTCTACCTGGCTTCTAGTTTTTAGCTGTACAATGGCGACCGCGACCATACCATCACGATCTTCCCGTCTCAGTTGCTGTACATGTAAACTCAATTTTTCATTATCCACGTTTAGGATAATCAGGAGTTGTTCTTAACAAGTTAATCCTCTAGAAAAGTTGGCCTTAAATCGCATAAATTTCTTTTTGATCAAGGATGTAGGTTCTTCCTTGACATGATGTATCTGTTTTGCGTGACTCATCACCTGAACCAATTTGTTTAAAATATTTGGTTCAGGACAAAGCGTTCTGTTCTCCCCTTCCCTTACCCACTTTACACGCTAGGCAACAGAAGCTGCACTGAAAACTATAACGAGGAAACCTAGTTAGGGTGGACGCATGATGTAGACAAGCAGAAATCACATCATTTGGATCCATTCAGCCGACGTTTGAAGGAGGGAAAATAGGAGACAGGACAATTAGGGGTACCGAACTGGTAGGCAGATGCGTGATATGCACTATCTTGCATTTCGCGGGTCCCTACAAGAGCATTCAAATCATTAAGGTAAGCTACATTAAAAACAGCTGAAAGAGAGAGATAAAGATGCGGAGATTCTAGAAATCCCAAATTGAAAGAATTATGAGCCACTATGTGCAGTTAACATTAAGGGAAGTGGTGTCAAGTTTATTCGCTATTTCCCATTGTTGCCTCTTGCTTCAGTCACAGACATCCCCGACCTTCAACGATCTACAGACCTACTAATCCTTCTTGGCACCGTGCATCAATTCCAGGAGGATTATTCAAGACAGCTTGCTGCGTTTGGACAAGCCAGTAAGGTCATAGGTGAAATTCAAAAACACATAACTGCTGAAGAGGCGTTGGATATTATGATTGCCTGTCGAAAGCTTTTAGTCAGGTAAGCTTAATCCCCCCTCAAATTTCAACGAGACACACAAAAAGGCAGATTTATCATTTAAAGCAGCTGCAGATGCGTTATCAAATTAACACATTAAGCACTTCCTGTGAAAAATTACCGAACCTCTAACATTTCTGAGAAGCTATAAATGCATACGCAGCGTTGGCTTGAGAGCTCGTCTGCTAAAAAGCATCTAATTGCAAGGCCAAAACACATTGACAAGGTGATTATTTTTGCATCTTCCCTTTATGTGGAAACAAACTGGGGAGACACGAAAAAACAACTGCTACCTGAATTCCAGAAGATATGCTGGATTTTGCTGCTTCTAGATGTAAAGAATCCATTATGTCATTCAATAAGAACTTATGGGATATGATCAAAGTAGACAGGAATTCTGACAGTTAAAATGGTTCCTTATGATTACTTTTGTTCGCCTTAAGCGTTCAGATCCACACTGCGGACACCCTGTTAAGGATGCATAAGAGGTCACAAAGCATCGTAGAGACGAACCCCAAAGGTCCAGGACGTGAGGCATCAACAAAACTAACTCAAAGTGGCGAAGAGGATGACCTTGTAACTGCCAGTGACCTCACAAGATTGACTCGAGGAAGTTCAGGATTTTCGAAGGAATTGGAAAAAGCCATTGCCACTTGTGAGGAGGCAATGCGAGGAGTTGGGATGATTCATTCTCCCAACATTACTAATCGCCTGAAACAGGCTGCGGTGATGTCTCTAATGGCTCGTTGTCATTTAGCTAATCGTGACAGGGCTCAATGTGAACAGGTCTGCTTGAAGTTGGCTGTCTGTCAGGTGGGTCTCCTCTTTCAATAAATCCTTAAGCAGTCGAATTTGTGGAATAAACCAGCCTCCCTTTTTTTCTCACCTATTTCAGGAGGAGATTCAGGCTATTAATGAAGATATAACATTTGCTGATTTCAACATACCTGTTGAGCTTTTCTACCCGATGGTGGCCGACAAAAATGCATCAGAAGTGTCGCGTTCTAACACATTTCCCTTGAGAAGATGTGCCGCGGTATTTAATTTTGTTCCAACAGCTATCATCATGGCAGACCTACTAACGCTTGAATGTGATTTTACGGGTGTTATACCACACCTTCTGAAACATTTGAATGAAGTGCCAAGTGAGCTCTTTTACTCGTTACGATGCTCTGCAAAAATCTCATCCCGTTTTTGACATAGCCTGCTGAAATGACTTGATGAAGACACTATTAAAAATTATTTATGTCTTATAAAGCATTAATGTCTGTCAGTATATCGGCACGTCATTCTTTGTTTTCCTATTCCATATTTGTTTTTGTCTTTTGAACAAACCTGCATATCGCCAAGTGCCAGATTAATGGTCTTGATAAATGCAGTTCCGGTTTGTCTATCTTACGAGACTTTCCAGTTAGCTTCCTGCTTAACATTTAAAAAATGCGCGGTAATAGAAGGGACCGTCAAAACTCATTTATTCGAAAATTTCATTTTGTCGATGAATGACGGCGAGGAAGGTCCTACATTCTTAGTAGTGAAGAATTGCGTGTTGCTAGACAAATTGTTAAACGCGAGTAGTGAAACAATCACTTCCCACCTACCTCAAAATGGAGAGAAAGTCTAAGGGAATGGGTTCTACTCACTTACCATGCATTGACTTAATTCTTCCAGTGGTTGTTAGACAATGAACGTAGTCTTGGCTGCATACAAATATCTCAGTCATCATCCACCACGCATTTCTAAGATACCGCTTAATTCCCTTGAGGCAAGGATTTTAATGCGTGTGATGGGCTACAAGCACAATTGTTACCTGGTGCTTGACATACCTCGAAGGCGTATAAAAAAGGCTTCTTCTTGAGAAACGGTCTTGACCTGGACCCACAAATCAGTGGGAAGAAACTCATATTTTTATTCGCACAAAGCATGACCCCAAATTTCCGCAAAACATAACCGTGAGAAGATTGTTAACTTGACATAGAATGGGGGAGGAGGGAGCTACTCCCTTCTCCTCCTCCTCTTTCTCTTCCTCTTCCTCCTCCATATTTCTCTAATGATATTTATCCAAGCTCTGATTTATGCCTATAACCTTTCAACACTCATATTAGGTAGTTATATGATCACATCTGAAATCGAAAGGACGTTTGGGAAGTAAAAGAGGGAGAGATTGAGGTGACTATGTCTACGTTCATCTTGATTCCTAGAGATGTTGTATTTTATCCGAGGGGAATTTTCGAGCTTGTCCTAATGCAGAAAGGACAAGCTTTTATAGAGTTAGAAATACCGTCCCTTCTATGCAACGAAGTCTGCAACGTCACGACATTGATCCATCCAATTGGAGAAGAAGGAATAAACCAACCCCTATGTTTAGTAGATAAAGTTCCTGAGAGGGGATAGAAGAGTTGAGGCCATCTTGAGCCTCCATTGTTGGTGGCAGAAGTGGAACTGAGCATAAAGTATCCTAAATATGACTTCTTATTGCTTATATTGACATCCCAACATACAATCCGCTCGTTTATATGTACTTTCCTCTTTTTCACCCCAAGACATTTCACCCCTTGCTGACAAGATGTCAACCTAATAATTCTTTGCGACTCTGGTTACTAGGCTCCATTGCAATGAAAGATCTTTGATTGCGAATCTGCATGTTTTATAAGTAATTACAAACCTCACACTAGCATAAATTTATTGACCAAATGACAATCAAGTGATAATTACTATGGAGTTTTGAGTCTTTCCCAAACACGAAAGAACTTATTGGGCTAAGCCATAAAATGTATTGCCGATGTACGGAAGGACTGAGAGGCTACTAGCATGGTCTGGAGATCATGTCACCCAGCAGAAGTACAAAGGCGGAGCTATCAGTGCCCACGTAACCAATCGAAAGATTAAATAGCGCCCCCCTCTCCTTTTGAGCGAAGTCCTCGTCGTTCCCCTCGGTCAACCTCCCCGCGTCAGCTATCACAGCGTAGTCGGAAATGAGGAAATCACCCTCGAATTTACGTACATCTGAGAGCATGTCTGGCTGCAACGTCATTAGTCCCTCTTGGAAATTTCACTGTATCTGGAGTTTCGTTCTGATTGTAAACTGCGTTGAGAAGTACAAAGGCGGAGGCTTCTGTGTCTGCGAGAGCAAAATGAGGAGTTAAACAAGTAATCCAAGTGTTACTGGTACATCAAATCCTACAATAGTGTATGGGCTGCTTTCGTGACTCTTAAATTGTTTAGATCCCAGACCAATCCTACTGCTTTTATTTGATTTACTTATGACTTATAGCTTGATGAGATTCGAGTTATTATGGAGCAGATTTATCATTGCGTTTGCAATGCCTTCAAAAAGTAAACCCATACTCGTATTGATAGTACAGTATCTTCCCTAAAGTAGCAAGTAGTCCACCTTTCCGTCATCCTTCTTTATGCGTCTATTGGAAGTTCCTCAGGGTTAATCATTCAGGTGACTTGCTTTAGGTAAGACAAAATTAATGGCCAACTAGAGCCTGACATTTACATCCACAAGTTGTGACCTTACTGTGTCATCTCTCCTGATTCATTCCTTACTTTTTCTTTTCAGATGACTATCGAGCAATGACGCACTTAATTAGCACTTACCGTCGCCTTGGCCAGTTGTCGACAGCGGAGGAGTACTTGCACAGGGTTCTGGAGGCTCAACCCTCTGCTAAGTCGGATCCTGGATTTAACTTTGTTCGAGGGTTCAATTATTGGTAAGGAATGGACTACTTTTGCGCACTTACTATGTTATAATAGTCAACATCTTGTTTGTCCAGGTTACAAGAGAAGTGTTAAAATTCATTTACTGCATCCTTTTAAGCAACCGCCAAGAATTTCCCACATCAATTTGAAATTTCTACTAAATTCAAAACATTTGCAGGCATTTAATTACTTTGGGACGTGAAACCAGATGAATTCCAAGTACATCACATTTTCATGTTTGATTTACCAAAAATGGTAAAATTACTACACCATTTGACTGTGTTTTAGGCAATATCATCAAAATCAGCCAGCTGGAATTAAAAGCTTTGTTAATTTTAATGGAGGGAGAGGTGGTGTGGAACTGGGTTGGCAATTCACAGAAGGGAGCTGTCAGAGATAATAAATTGCCTTACTTGATCGAAGAGGAATACATAAATATCCTTCCCTGAGGGATGATAAAGGGAGAAGATGTACTGTTCATGTAGGAGGGATTTCCCACTTGCGTGGAGTTCTCACCTTCAATTTCACACTCTACACTTTTTTGGCTTTCCTTTTGTAGCGTTTAAGTTATTGCATCAAGGATGCAGTAATATGTTGTTTTACCATGGGGAATCACGGCGATTCACTAATATTGACAATGGCAGGATGATACTTTACCACGGTCTTTTAATTTGTAAATGAATTAAAACGTGTCTCTGATATCAGTTTCATGACGCCGGTAGTACAGCACATTAAATGACTTGTGACAACTTTTGGGGAGTTTTAAAATGAATGCGTTTGCTTACATGATAACATTACGCAACATAAACGAAAATGCGTCGGTCTATCGGTATGGTACTCATATTTACGTCGACTTGTGTTATTGTGGACATCCAAAACGTCAGTGTGCTCCTCACTTTCACTAAAAAAAGATGACAACGGGTTGATTTTGCAGCTTACTCTTCTCACATTTCTATTGTGAAGGCAATAGTATTTTTTGCTATAATTGCTCCAGAGATATACAAACTGAGGCTTTCAAATGACACGTATAGTGCGTAAGTGTGCCTGTTGCACAGGCTAATGTTGAGCCACGGAGGTGGCGGTTGGAGAGCACTCCTCGAGAGGATTTACAGGACCTGTAAAATGACACTCACTAAGGCGGTGGAAGGGGGGAATTTTGAATACGTGATTTACTTATAATTTGGTACTAACAGACTTGCCTTTAGTAAAACGCACGCCATGTGATTGCCCAAACAATCGACAGGGTGGGATATAATTGGGCATGCGCTTATATTCATCTCCAATATGTGTTCTGAAAGAGATGACACAGCGCTGGGTGACTATGATTTTTAGAAAAAGTGCTTTGAGAACTGAATAAAACGTCTTAAACACGTAAGTTTTTGTCGAGACGAAGGTAATTTGTGTAAATAATAAAACCAGTTAAAGGAAGAAATAATAATCTTGTCTCGAAGTAGAGCAAAAAGACGTGCATATGAACTATATTTTCACTTCAACAGGTATAGAGGCGACACAAACCTCGCAATTCGCAGTTTCAATGTTGCTCGTTTGGCTAGAGAATACGAGGTGGACGCGTTATGCGCGATGGTGGAGTGTTGTCTCTCGCTAGCATTGTATCGCATTTTTCCTTCTTTCGCCTCCTCCACCACCGATATACGTTCGGTTAGACTGTCGACGACTGTAAACACCACGGCAAATGCCATGGAGGCCGGTGATGAGACCCCGACTATCAGGTTTAGCGATGCTATTACTGTTGGTCAACCCGGTGCCAACATGGATGCTGAAGATGTTGAATCTGCGGGCTACGAGACGGCTGCTTTGCTGCTAGTGGTAGGGTTCTAGAATGAACAACATGTCCTGCACTATTTGTTACGATAATATCCTCTACAATTTTGTGGCACGGGAACGTTATAAGACATAAAGTTAGGGAGCAGAAAAGCAACAATATGGAGGTCAAATCAGAAGTGATTTAGGCCTTACGTAATAATCAAGATTAATATCATTCCATCACATATTCCTTGTTTTATTTTTAGCTTCATCCTCAGGATCCCATGCGATATTTATCATGCATCGACTGTCAAAAAATAGCTTTCCGTCAGGGAACTTGCGCTTCCAAATCCAGTGTTAGTGGTGCCTCTCGTAGGCTCTATCAGATTGGCCTAATATATTTTAATCATGGATTAAGTCATAAGGAAACACTTTTCCCATGCCAGCCTTTGCAGATAGGAATAGCTGCAGAAGTTGACAACACTATAGATACTCTTGAGACATATACCTAGAGCATTTCTCAACACTTGTAATACATGAAGGTGTTTAATTTTGAAATTATTTTACAAGGCTATTGCAAGTAAATTTTTTGATGGACAGGCTAAGCTCATTGAAAACACCTTTTGCTTCTTTGCCTACCAGAGTATTCTTCCATGTTTAGGCTATACAATATAGCCGCCTACATCAGATGCTCTTCCTTCATTGGAGCCAAATGAACTATTAGGATCCAAACACTCCTCTTTACAGAGTCTAAGAGGCGTGAGGCATTTGGTGTCCCACTGCCACCAACAGAGAATTTGCATTGCTCTCGAGTATTAAATGAAAAATGCGAGTTTGGAAGTAGCCCAGACAGCACTTCCGGTGGTGCTGAATCGCAGTAGATAAGTAAAGGTACTGGAGGTGCTTACAATTCACGAAAAACCGTTCCCGTGTTGAAGTTCCATTCATATCCCTTTCTCGTCAAGATCCCCTCGATTAGTGGGTATTGTATGTCGACAATTTAAACGGGTTAATAGCCACTGCAAGGTCATGACCAACAAAAGTGATAAAAGCGCACGAGAATTAGACCACCTTGAGCCTTCAGCACTTCGGCAAATGAACACTCTCGAGTGTCTCCACATCATTATCAGCATTAACGACCCTTGTATTGAAGTCTTACTTTTTGGCTATTTCTGGTTAGGATTTCGACAGTGTTCATGTCTACCCACAAACAGTGCCAATTTACAACACAAAGTGATTATCTGTATGAAACCTATTTAATGCGACGCACTTTTTATGCTACTTCTTCTCCCCTGTAGAAATTAAGGTCATGTCAAATGCAATACTCCAGGATACATCGATTTCTGTGCAATCTTCATATGGCTATGTCGCGTGATAAGATGAAAGTGGAAAAGGCCCTTCAAAACTTTGCTGAAATGAATGAAGGGGTAGGTGAATCTGCTCACACTTCAACTAAGTCTACGCTGCTTTTTCTCAATATATCTGGGTTGCCAATATTATGTGCCTATCGAGGCCTCCAACCAGACAATTGATAGGTATGAACTTTAGGGCGGATGAGTGTACAAAGGAGGTACGGTCGCTGTATGTGCTACTAGTAGCTGTAGGACAGAGACTGCCGCAAATCGGATTTGCGTCCGGGTGACTTCAATCACCTCTAATTATTGTAAAAGATTAACCTTGACCTTCGAGTAGTCGTCAGGCCAGTTAGATGCTATCTCTGCTGGACATGGCTGATCAGGCAGGACGGAGCGAGAGCATGACTCTATGGTGTGTTTGAAGGCTTGTCTTCATTTAAAACTTCCAGAAAGTCGAACAGGGACATATTTATGGGGTTGGAGACCCTCTTCCCAAGTAGCAGAAAGTAACAATTGAATCCTGTCTTTAAAACCCAATGAAACAGGAAATGCCTTTTGTAAAGTCGTTGTTGATTGAGACTACAGGCAACTTCTAGGTCCTTCTTATCCAGTGTCTTGAATGTCACCTAGTATCTGCGGATTTCGATTGCTATGATATTGCTGAAGCAGGTTTAAATCCCCAACTATAGCAGGTTGTACAGATGCAGTTCAGTGCTTTTTTGTACAAAAATGTTGTGCCAGCTGTTATTGTACAGGTAACGCCCAAAGCCTATCTTCCAATGCACCATAAGGAGGGCCACCTTTTGCATTCTAGTACGAAAGCGTTCCAGCCATATACGGTGCCGCTGTTTGCTACCTCCTGCTGGGTCAGGATCAAAAGGCGAAAAATCAACTAAAACGTCTGGCCAAGTACGCGTGGACTCCTGAGGTGGGTGGTTTGCTTCCTAGCTACCCAATGGCTCCGGGTACGTTTGCAGGAGGGGAGAATTTGATTTCATCACCAGGGTTACTAGTTCTATTTGGGGCAAATTGTCTAAAAGGTTAAAAGTCACCTGTCAAATCGATTGACTTGCTGTAGAAAGAAGCATCTTTTCAATTGACATTGTAGTTTTTAGTGTGTGTACCCACATCTAAAATGTCATTTTGACCATGTTAATGCAATATGGGCAGAAATTTTCTTTGTCTAAATGGCATTTTGTCAGGGAGATGCTGCTAAACTATAATGTCAGGTTGGTTTGACACTATTGCGAGGGAAATGAATACGCGTGGGTTAATTTTACGAATACAAGGATTGCATATACTGTATCGTTAACAATAAATAAGTTGAGTCTGGTGACCCAGTGATATTGCTTCGAATTTCCTACTATTGTTCTGAAATTAAGGTAGGTAAAAGTTCGTGCGCGTTAAGCTGTGAATCGGTGCAATGGCATCGTGTAACTTCTAAGGACTTCTGAAATACATTAATGGATGGATATCAGTCTACGAGAACAGTTCTCCCAACTATTTTCCTTTGATTTCGAACCCACCTCCTGGTGACAATTATCGGTCAAATGAATCTCATGGATGTGGTGCCAACCTGTCCCTCCAACCTCCTGTATGGTGTCTGCGTAATGCAAAATGTGCAGTAGTAGTAGATCGGGCCACTTACAAGTAAGAGGCTTAAACAGTTTGATTGTATTTATGTGCCCCTCAAAATCTGTTCATCATGTTGAGGAGAACCTTAGCATAGGAGAGAGTACCGGTAAGGCTACACTGTACTCTCCTATAGGAATGTCAAGTTGAGGTTAGGTTGCCAAGAGCATCCTCTTACAATCGTGCTTGGCGTGGGCGTGGGGACACTTAGTTTGCGGTTGCAGCGAGTGAGAAGAGGGTGTGGTAAAAGCTACGCAAATGGGTAGATTGGAGCCATCTATGAAGATGGACTTTAAAGCCCATGAATTTGTCGTTCACTTCCTTTACATGCATTGTGATGTCAGGTCATTGGCAAAGGAGTGTCCGGGTAGTAATTGACAGGCTGACTTGTAATGAAAAGTGGTTTGTGTGCCTTCATCCGTTCAGCTTAGGTGAAGCGCACAACCCAGTCACAACCTCACACTTCTAAGGAATGCATCATTTCGATCACTACCTGTAGAAGACTAAGCTTTCTTTTTTGTGTGTGCGTTTGAGAGTTTGTATGTGTGTGGTGGACTGCAGAGGCAAATCTTGGCTAGAAATCGTTGGTTTTCTGAAGACTAAACAACAATTGCGTCTGATTTCCACCACCTCGATGCAACGCGATACAAGTGCAACACGTACAAGAGAGGCTGCCCATTAAGGGGCAGTTACGTCTTGGGCTGGTAAGATCTAGTCATGACATGGGAGGAAAGTCCTCTTTTCTCCACATTCTTTTCCTCCAAGGCAACGCAATGCATCGCAATGCAATACAATGCAGAGTAGGATTCTCTATCTCCTGTCCCGTGTCTCATGCGGCCGTTGCGCTTGGACGTGAAAAGATTGGCATTTTAGGATGAGGGATGGAAGGTAGATGCTGCTACCCTCATTGACATCAACTTTTAATCCCACATTCAACCACAATTTCATTCTCACTCTCGTTCTATTCATCCCATTGACACTATTTCCTTATGTTCCAAATACTGAACATCACCTTTTCTTGACATCAGCATCGGCATCATTATTAGCCAACAGCATGATACATGGTGAGGTAGAATGGACGGTAGAGGGCAAAGTAAGACAGAAATGGACGTTTTCCATCTTCCAAAGGCGAACCCCTTTATTAAATAGGGACTCGAAAATAACTTCTATCCCGGTTATAAATCATGGATTATAATTGTGCTAATCGCTTTTTTATTAGTTATACCCACTTTATCTTAGTCTTGACTATTTAAAACCACACTGGCCCTTTTGATTATCTTATTTGAAAGCCAGGATTTTTAATTTGCTCCTTCAATTATTAGTGAATTGCTTAATTTTCCGATTTGAATCAAGTTAGGAACAGTTTGACTTTTTTGTAACTGGATAAGTTTACTTAGAAATAGCCATTTGTTGGACATTGTCTCATCGCCAATATCCTAAAATAATTTAACCTAGATAGACAGCTTCTTAGGCCCATGGTTGCCAGTAACAAGCGATCTTACAGTGACGTTTGTCACATAGTCAAACACTGCTATTGCAGTCGAAGCGTTTGTGGTCAAGTCTTACTACGTCAATTGCAAAATTCGCAAAGGTGTTCGGTTTTAGCCAAGCCAGAGCATAGACGGGTAAAAATAGAACTCCCTCTCAAATGCACGTCATTTAAAAGTATTGTAAGTTGAAAAGTTTAGGCGTATGGTTGCCTGTATACTACCTAAATTGCATTGGAATATTTTTAAGATAAAAAGGCAATTTGATGCCAACTTGGGGATTAAATCGAGTTGTTTAGGCTCTTGCTTCCAATAAGGGAAATAAGCATCCCCCTTCCATTCTCCCTGCACAAAAGGGAGATAAAGTTAAATATCACTTGACCGCCATTGCGGTTGTAGTAATCAATCTGCCTTTTTTACTACCAAAACAAGGAGGTCCTAAAGGGGAAGAAATCATTTTTCATAGGAAATGTAAAAAGTCAATGCTGGCCAATCCAATACAACCTCCCCAATGCCTGGTCCCTTAAACGGGGATTGGCGGATCGCCTAAGTATGTGCAACGCCTTTGCACCAATGGTGCCCAAGCAGCAGTCCTCTGTGGTAAAAGTGGCCTGCCTCTGCAACTGTTCACGCCGATTCATTGACGTGGGAGTCAATAAGTAGCCACTACACCGCCTACCAACAGCTACCGCAGCACTTTAAACAATAAACTAATCACATTTCCAAATTTCTTGGAGAAAGGCATAAAAGTCAACTTTAGAAAGTGGAAAAAAAGTCCCTAAAATTAGTGCATATGTAATACTTTGCTGGCTTATTTAACTCTTTGTTTTGGCTTTCGGGGACACTTAAGACTTCACGATTGTACTTTTGCTGGGAGGTGTGGCCTCAGGGCTAGGCTAGTGACCCCCAGCCGCCAACTCTACGTCGATTGTGCATATTCTACTTTAGCATTATGTCGTCTTTCGTCTTCAGGAAAGTCTCGGAGCGCAAAATATGTCGATTCTTTAAAAATGGAACTTTTCTTTTATGTGGTAAAATGAAGCGATGGGTTTTTGGGTTACAATTCCTTACTCGAAGAAACACATTCCGGTTCTTCTTACCTGAGTTTGGCGTCACAAATATGTGACCTGTGGTTATGGTTAGTTTTGGATAACCACTATTTGTATTTCATTGCTTGAGGTGGATTATGAAAACGGCACAGAGATGAATGGCAGGTGGTGGCATATTAGAATGAAAAACGATCGGATGGCTGTGGCGGTTAATTTCCCTATATTGAATCCCCGATACAATTTCAAATAAGAGTTTGACATCTTATAACCTTAATTTTTTAGCACATATGGTTTCATTTCTCTGTAAACTAACTTTAATTAAAAAATGCTAAAAACTTCTTCTCTTTAGGACGCACCATTTTTGGAACGATCATGGTTGCTACTCGCGGATATTTACATCGGCATGGACAAGCGCGATATGGCGGTAGATCTTTTGAAGCGATGTTTACAATATAATCAGGTAAACATGGCATAGAAGCTACTTCAAAACTGAAATATCAGTACACTAAGCATGTAAACAAACAAATTTACCAATACTTTGGGTGCTTAGACGACAGGATTCGTCTAGCCCATAGACATCAAATTTGGATTTATTTTTGGTCGACATTCAGTGCATGTATATGCGTCGCCAAATAACTTGGGCGGGGGGGTTGTAACCTCTTCAGAGGCAAGGCTCTTTGAAATTGCCCCGGCACGCGTCTATAGTTGGCCCACACCTGCGAGCATTTCGTTTTGAAGGCAGCGAAATGATTGGTTTACTGGTCCCTCCCTCTTGTCACACCTTTAAGGCATTTGGCAACAATTTGCACAGCCGCCTTCGAAGGCTTTGCGAATGAAAGCGTTGCCATGGTGATGCCAACGCGAGCGTCGTGGTTCATCCGTATTTGTGCAACGGCGCGGTTATTAGACACATGAAAATAGTAGATATCGAATTAACCTATCAGATCACTGGATTTGTAAGGACGCAAGTGAACCAATCAAAATCCTCCTTTAAAAGAGCTCATTGAATAGAGGAAGTCGAAATTGTGGGTCGTGTGCGTGTCGATCAAATCTGAATTTATTTTATCATTTAAAACGAGTCATAACACTTTTTCGATTAGGAGCCCTTCACAAAAACAAAACTACAACATATTTTCCGGTTTTTTCTTCCTTCTAGTCATGTTATCGGGCCTGTGAATTCATGGGCGTTATAGCGGAAAAAAATAACTCCTATGAAGACGCCGCAACGTACTACAACACGGCATGGGAAATTCTCAACAAACAAGATCTTGCTATTGGTGAGCTATGGGATAAATTTCAGCTGAAACATTGCATTTTATGTATTCGAGCAAATTTAAATTGTCATAGATGAATAAATGCTGTTATTTTTAGGCTGTATTCTACTCTGCACCATTAACTTCTTTAGGTGTCAGTTAGGAAGAAGAATGTGGCTACTTATATGCCAGCTTAAGTAGCTAGCTTAGGATTTTATCAAAACTGTGCTTTCATTTAATCACCTCGTAGCTGTCACTGCTGACAACCCATATTAGGAGACTAAACGCTGTGGATGCGTGTTTGTCCATGTAAATTTTCAAAACACCGTGACTTGCATCTCTTTCGGCCTGAGTTGAGGTTCGGTTTTATAATACCAGAACGGGTTTTGGCATACCCAAAAGGATAAGTCGAATTAGGACATGTAATATTTCCATTTGGCTTCCTTTTGATGCAATGAAGTGTATCGCCATGAGCCCTTCATAGCTTCATGCATTAAGCCATACCAGTAAGGCACAAGATTTATTGTCATTGGGGGACCATAGGCATCCCTTAAAGGTCATGCCACCATGGGGTAAGTAAAAATCAAGGCGATGGAAGAGCAGAGGCCAGTTCCCTAACGTAAACGCAGGAGTAATGACTAATTATTGGGCGGTCAAACTTACATCATGCGATACAAAGGTTAAGAACTAACTCCATAAAGTGGAAGCTAAAATTCCAAAATTTGTGAATTAGGATGACTTGATAATTATAATGGGAAGTTGTTATTTCTACAGTTTGGAAGGATTTTTCGCAGTAGTGCCTCTAATACTACTTGTGGTAGTCAGTTCTGTGTTATTGAATGAAAGGTCAAATTCAAGTACATCTTGTGAGGAAGTTTCAAGTGTTTTGCTAACCTCAATTTTCCTGGTTTTCGTAGGTTACAAGTTGGCTCTGAACTACTTGAAAGCTAAGGATTACTTTCGAACTGTTGATGTCTGCCATGAGGTAGGTGTGCGTAAGTATATGCTTCCTGTGTAGTAATTTTATGATTGAATTTCATGCGAATAGAGCATGCATTTTGGTGGTAATGTAGGTTGAATGCTTATGAAATAGGGATGTTTTGGTACCTCCTGACTACCTAGAGGTACATCTTTTTTAGGTACTCAGCATTGCACCAAACTATGCGCATATCCAGAGGACCGTTCTTCGGAGGGCTCTTGATGCTATGCGCACATGACGCCAACTGACATCAGGCGCTCCTGCAATATATCCTGACCCAGCTAAAGCAGTTCCTTCTTTATTTTATCATTAAATAAAGGTTTTAAAGTGTTTGAAATGCGCAAATGAGACTTCAATAAGGCCATGCTACTTATAAAGTTCAATTACTTATAAGTAGTTTAGGGTTGTTAAAAAGTGATAAAATTTGGGAACTCAAAACCCCTAATTATAACTCTTTAAATCTTTGCCAACACTATCGCCAATTTTAAGAAACTGAAGGTAGGCCCTTCGCCCTCAACCCGAAGTGGTCGAATTCGAGCCTAGAATTTCACCTTCTTCTTGCTTGAAGACATCCAAAATTGCCCCGGATAGTCAAACACTCTACCCATCCTTATTTTGAACATTTTGCGCGTTAGTTTGGAATTGTTTTGGACAAAAATACCTAATTATGCACAAATCTGGGATAGTTTGTTTGAATGTGATACATCTATCCCAAACCACACTTTCTAACATTTCTCAGCGGTGCATTCTTCTGCCACAACTTATTATCCCACCTTCTCCAGATGTTGTTCACCAAATTTTATGAGAAGTTTCTGTGACTTTAGCATATATTTATTTTTTGTTCATGAAGCCGACAGATCCGAATCACATTTGTCAGGTTCACTTCATCGACATTGTCGGTTCCTAGTTGAAGGAGTATCGGCCCACTGGTATCAGGCATTTCTATTTATGCGTGTATTAATTCTCTTTATTGGGATAAGTAAGGGCGCATCTGCCCATGTAGGCGAACGCCTTCATTCCCCCCAAAAAAGGGGAAGAGGGTTCGGGCTAAATTGGGTGGTGAGGCGGAGGACATTTGGTGCATAATCACAGTCAAAGGGCAAGGCAATACCTCTAGTAGTGCCCACCCCTCACTAATGCCTCCTAGAAGCACACCAAGTTCATAGTGCGTTGGCGAGAAATCTGCAAGTATCATTTAGCCGAATCTGAAAGCCTAGTTGTTGGATAAAGTCAAACAGCTGATGTTAAATTCACGGTGATAAAACAAATTCCCCTCGGATTTATAACGCTAGTTCTTGTGCGTTCTCTGAATTTTATTTTACTTAAGAGACTTAAAACCCTCTGTGATTTAGTGCATTTTGATATCGCCTGCCCTCAAATTTCATCGCTTGTCTTAAAGGAAGGAGTCAGTCGGCTAAATCCAGCAGCCCTACTAGACTGCACTTGATTATGCTTTGTGGGTTTGGGCGTGTGCTACATCGCAGATGCGGTTAATCGCTAACTGAAGACCAAACAGCAGTCACGTCTGAGACTTATCTCCTGCATGCATTGCGATACCACGCAAAGATACTCACGACAATGTGTTTCTTGCGATACGGTGAGGACTAGTGGCGCCTTCTTACTCTTAAAGGTCAGCACAGGGTCGCATACCCCATACGTCGTATGGTCTCCAAAGGTTGATTCCTGGGGGAAAAAAATGCTGTGCCAGCAATCGCAACCTCAACCTCATTTTCCTTCTGAGTTTCCCCTTGAGGCTATTTCTTCCAGCTCCAAGTGAAGAGCGTCATCTTTCCTTATCAACGCCATTAGTCAATCGCATGATCACATTCAAAAGCGACAGAAGGCACATGAGAAGTAAAAGTGAGATAGGAACGGAGGTGGGTGGAGCGAGCTGCACATCTAGGCTCTGTGAGGTAACCCATCTTCCAAAAGTGGAATGTGGAGAGGAATGGGTACGAAACCATTGGCTGTAAAGCACTATCGACATGGGATAGGTTAAGCCTTTAACCGCGACCCAGCATAAATCATTTGCGTTATTTCGTCAAGTAAATAACCAGATGCTAAAAGGTCAACACTTTCATGGCCTTAATGCAGTAAGGCATATGCACTTTGCAAGCCGAGAGATTCTTACCTTTGACACGAGACGCTTTCCAATTGTCTGGTACTGGCACACAGACATACACACCCTGCAAAACAAAGTAGCACTGCGAGCAGAGGTCTTGATATTCCTGGGTATTTTTTTTGCATTTCACAGTAATTCTGCCTACTTCGCTGACGTTGGAGGCCAAGCTGGATTAGGGTGATGGATGGAATGGAACACAAAGTACACAGACACACAAGACGCAGCCCTCCCACCTAAAGCACTTTCTAAAGTGAAGAAAAACTCACATACTCGGGTGGGTGTCAGTATTTTTTGGGTCAGGAGGGACGAACTTTGACCATGCCGAAGTGTCTGCATACTAACATCCAGCCTCAATCTTTCGTCCCTGTGAGTCGGCTTTGTATGAACGCATGACTGCAGGAAAATTAGCGGTAGGCTCTTTTAAGCTAATAAATACGTGTAATTAACACCGTGGGGTTACAAGGCTTTCACCCACTTAAGGTGCTTATATGGCAACAATTTAAAATACGGAACTGTAATGAATTTAGTTATCTTTCCCGTCTTCGAAGACACATGCCTCTATACTTCAGGCATGGATCTCTCACCATAGAACCTTCGTTGATGGCTTCTCAACTATTCTGCGAAAGTACAATGAGCTTCCTTTCATGCTAATGTGCCCTTAAAATGCGTCAATCCATCCGTCTACACAGCCCTCTTAATTATTTTCTCCTCTATTTTCTGCTTACATTGAAGCCACTTCATGTCGGTTAAATGAACTTGATGGATGGGATTTTCAGGTTGTCTGTTTTACAAAACAAAGTTAACTGCAGAAGCTTCTTGTGTAGCCGGAAATTAGGATTTACGTGTCATTAAGGACACGTTAAGTCGGGATTAAACCACCAAGGATGGTATTTTGGAAACTTCTGTTTGCAACCACATTAACTGCAAATCGGAAATCAGGAAAGCTAAGAGGCTAGGCGAATCAGACCACCTACAAGTCGTTAATTAACAGCATGTGATGCACACATGCAGACCATCAATTTCCCTTTTTTTTCATCTTTTGCACAGACTTATTTTGTTTGCCAAATGAATGACTTATGACTAAAAATAGCTTTTCAAATTTTGCACACAATGCACTCATCACCCCCTACCTCTAAGGCAGGCGTTATTTCGTACGCTATCTCCGGACGAATAGCTTTTCTATTTTTGAGTTTGTGCTTGTGTGTACGCATTTGCACGGACTAGTGTATCCTAGCCTTGACTGGGGGGAAATTCGCCATCTTCCTTCTATCCCCACCCTGACAAGACAACGCAGCGCAGTGATGCTCACTGCCACATATCACAAAGCAATACAATATAAGGCAGAGCAAGCTCTCCTACGTCTGGGCTTATAATTCATACCTCATTTGGTCAACAAACTCAGGAGTGAGAAGATTGGCACTTTAGGGTGAGGTGAGATAGAGGTAGTGAGGGAAGGAAGGGAGGCGCTGACTCATCTCTACTTTTAACTTCAGCCTCAACTTCATCCCCACTCATACTGTACATTCCCTGTTGACATTTCTTAAAACTCCAAGTGTTGATCTTCGCCTTTTCTTGGCACCGGCATTCGTCAAGCACAAGACTGCCTGTAAAGTAGAATGGATGGTTGAGAGGTGATTGTGAGATAAAAATGGACATAACTAAAGTTTTATCATTTCATTTCTCTTAGAGATGAATCCTTGCATAAAAGTGTAGGTTGCAGGCAGCTCGTGTTCCTTTGGGAAGGGCTTACATGTTATGGTGATTACCATTTTAAAAATAAATACTTGGAAAGTCCTCTTGTAATTACTTATTTTTATCAAATAACGTAAATACTTATCTAACTATTTTACCAGTAACGAGCGTATTTTGGCCCATCTGCATTATTTGGTCTGAAGATCTTAAATGATGAAAATATCTATGTTAATACCGCTCTACTAGACGCTAAGCCTCCGATTCAGTTATTTGATACGAGAGGTTTGGTTTCAGGATATGGACAAAAACACTTTCTGGCCTTACAATAAACGCAAATAATGTGGCCTACCGCATTTGTTTGTTTGAATAATTTGGCCAAACACACGCATAAGACGAAGTGACAGATTTTGCTGTCACTTTCGTTATAAAAGAAAGGAATAACAATAAACGTGGAGAGTTGGACCTGGCATTCCTTTATAGTTTTTTTATCCAAATCTACTTTAGTCTTCATCAGTTAAGACTTTCTTTTGAAGGTCATTATTGACTGTGCCTGTATCTCAATTCTGATCACTCGTTCTTCATTTGATCTTAGTTTGACAAACTGATTGTCCAATTTTCTGGACGATTAAAGTCATCCTTTAACTGGGATTCTCATGCTGTGATAAGTTTTAGTAGTCACTTTTACTAGCCCTCTTACCACTATTTCATCTCATGGCGAGCAAATTTCTGCTATCAATCACGTAAACCTAAGTTATGAAGAAGGAGACTTCGATCGTATTAGAAGGAATGCAATCTCGACATTTTATACCTTTTGACAAGTTGGCATTCCGAAAGCCATCCATGATTAATGACCATATATTAGGTCAGGCTACTTAGAATTGGGATATGCAAAACGCAATATAAAGTTCACTTTCAAGTTCTAATTTAGTTAAGCCTATGGTGCACACTCGAACGCTATCAGTATTCCAAATACATTTATTGAAATAAGACGGTTTAAGATGGCCATGCTTTCTTTATACCCGTGCAGAGAAAAGTGACAGGAAAGAGTTCTATGGGTAGTTGGAGGATATGTAAATAAGATTTTAATGATAAAAGGTAACTAACTGTGCAGTATTTTCTGAATGTTTTATTCAATAATGTAAATGCTCTGGGAAGGCTATAATTCTTTCTCGATGGGACGGAAACTGTCTACAACTTCTCTAAATACCCTAACAATCCAGCTCGCTCTAGCTACCTCATTGCATTCTAACTTTACTTCTCAAGTGGCCATTTGGCTAGCTAATGCCAGTGATAAGGAAAGGTAATGCTTTCCACTATGAGCCTGGGGAAATATCATAAGGCAAAAATAGCATGTGACTGAGGTTGAGGTTGAAGGTGGAGATGAGACAGCATCCCCTTTCCATCCTATCACATCTCATCATGAAGTGTCAATCTACCCAAGTATTAGCTCGGTGTCCGTGTGAGGTAATGTGTTTGAGGCATGGGGTATGAGGCCTTGTATAGTCCTTTGAGATTAAAAAGACGGTTTTTTCCCAATGTCCTCACTTTCCCCGCCGTATCGCAGAAAACACCTTGAGTACCTTTGAGTGGTATCATAATGAATGCAGGCGATAGGTCTCAGACAAGACTGTTTCTAGATCATCGATAAGTTAACAACTGCCTCTGCAATATATCGCACACGTAAACCCACGAAGCCAATGCAAGCACAGTCGGGTGAGAGATGATGTATTTGGTGGTGTGCTTCCCAGAAGTGTGGCGTAGAAAGGAAAATAATTCTTTGAAGGAAGGTTAAGGGAGAAAGGCACAAAACCATTTCTCATCACAAGTCAATCTGCCATTCCGCTAACAAAGAGTTAAACTGCTCGCCTTTATTCTACCCCAAGTGAAAGATGTGAAGAACTTCATGTGGATTGGCTTTGACGCTTATTATCATCTCTAGTTAAAAATTGGCACGACTTTTCTTTCTCACTTGAGCTAGGTAGAAAAGATTCATTCTTCCACGCGAATTATTAGCGACCAAAAAAAGTTATTCCCGAAGTTGCACCCTAATGGGGAAGGGTAAGGCCATAGTGCCAAGACTAGCAGGTCCTGCTGGATGTGATTCATCAACTTGGAATGAATCATCTCCACAGTTAAATGGTTTTAAAAAATTTGACTCTGCAGGAAGCACCTTCCTACCGAATGCTGCACCATAGAGGCCGTACGAGAAGCTTCTTCCTCTTTAAAAGGGATTTCAATGCAGTTTTGATGGAAACACATCCATTAGGCCCATTCAGTAGGCATTTGATGGCATGAGGAGGAACATAGTCCTTAGGTCAAAAGAGGGGACCAAAGCACGAACATGCAACTTTCTTTGCTTTTATGTGAGCAAGTCCTTGGCTACCACGACCCGTTATCACACAGCGATTTAACCAGAACCATGAAATCTTTGTTAATTTACAATGCGCCTTTTTGGGACTTTGGAATGTGATCGGCACAGGTATAATCCACACCGTGGGAAGACGTTTAACAATTCAATTCTCCTTAGTAATCTCCAACCAAGGATGTGAAATCCGATCTCATCTGTTAGACAAAACTACTGCCAAATTCAGGTGGCAGTTTGAATGAAGTCTACTTAGCAATCAGTCTTGCCTACTTCGATAAAAACAACTTTGTTAACAGTCTGTGGCCAGTGTTGAGTGGCAAGAGCTTAATATCGCCCAGCTACAAACCGTCCAATCACGGCATTTAAATGAGGGTCGATGGATATGCGGTGGATGGTGACAATACTAATGCGTGTTGGATGGCCTTGAATTCTGTCATGTTCCAAGCCAAATGATTTTCGCCCTCCTCTCTTTCAGTGTACATAAAAATAAGGTCTAGAAGGTCTTGAAATGCCAGTTTTATGATTCCTCCTGAGGGGTGTTGATCCAAATTGGGTTTGCTAGTTCAAGGTCTAGAAATGCGCTTTTTATGATCCCCCATGAGGGATGTTGATCTAAATTAGATTTGCTAGTTTAAGCTAATGTAACCGTGAAAGTCACTTTTTCATGAAAGATTGGCACCAATGATAAGACAGTTATGTGACAGAAAATAGGGCCAAGGAGTTGATGTTTGTATAAGGCAAAAAAAATCCTCAAAGCGGCATCTCTTGCCACTGACAGTGGTCAAGAATGGGAGCAGAGTTCTTACGGTTAATGGGTTTTTCTCCATTCCCATCATCGTATTTTTGGCAAGGCGTATTTGAAATCACGGTTAGTGGTCCCCTATGCCATGAAAGGTTCTTTGAAATATGTAGACAGAACTCCGAAACGGCACTCATTGTCAGTGCCATGGCCGTAGGCTGCAAACTAATTTCGTTTGACACTTTCAATGGACTGCGCTCAAAAGCTGTCAAATATCGAGATGTCTGGTGTAGTGGCAGAAAATCAAGCCTCATGACCTCTAAATCAGGAGTCAATGTGGCAATGGATTCGCCCCCCAGGCCCTCGTCATTCAGTCCATCCCCCAGCCGAGTGGGCCATATAATCGAGTCATTAATTTTTCCCTGTGGTAGGTGCGTACCTTACAGATACACAGGAGAGACCTCATGAAATTCATATTGTGCTACCAAACACTTGCCTTTGGCCCGTTGCACTGAGTATGCGAGGAATGCCCTGTAGTGAAACCGAAAATTAACTATTAAGGAATGCACGCGGCAAAGCATAAGCGGAGCGAGAGGGAGAAAAAGGGCCAGTATTGTGCAACTGCTTTGTGATATAACAGATATTTATGGCTCACCTAAATGCCAAAATGAGCTGTTTTTTCCGGCTTGGATCGGTCTTTATTTCTTTCTTTTACTTGACCGTTCAGTCTTTTCCCAAACGGTAGACTTCGAAGTTATATTGGCACTCCTGTAGAACCTTTTGTGCTCTATTGACAGGATTTTTTCCTTAGCTAACTCAAAATATTTCTGTGAAACAGAGAGTTTGAAGATTAGGACCCTAGTTTGGGTTTTGAGGAGGCATGGAGTTACAGTTGTTGCCCCACCGAGATACAAATATTCCTTGTAACCAGGTAGGCGCCTGAAGCCATTACCTAACACGATTCCTGAAAAAGTCTGGAGGAAGAAGGGTTAGCCATTTCTGAACCAAGGAAATTGCATTATTTGAGTAAAGTAGGTTGAAAGTTGTGGCCATTGCCATCTTTGGCCACAGCCACCAGCCAGACTGGGGTAAATCTACTCCAGCCTTCCGAAAAGGAGTTCTACTGAGCTACTTAGACAGCACACTTTCATCCTTAGCATGGTTAGTACCCTTCAAAGCCACACGTAGGAATCATTTATCGTAAGGGGGAAGAGGAAACGCGTCACATATGTGTGACGTTGGTTGTGAATGTACTAAATGAACAAACTTTTGAAAATACTAATGGACAACCAAAATTCTTGCTCACGCTATGATTGAGCCTTTTTTGCCACAATTTACTTTCATTTTTACTGATGGCTGGTTGAGTAATTGGTGTCAGCCTCTTCCCACATTCCCTTATCCTTGCTTTATCCATCCATTCATCCACCCTTCCTTCCATCTCTTACCCAACCATCACAGTAGGTGCTCTTTGAACACCACCTCAAAGGAAAGCTACGTAAAGTGGATTCAGAGCTTCAATAATCCGTATTTCTTAAGTCTAGCAATTGGAGACATGGAGCAGTTATCATTGCACTGCAGACAGATGCAGGATGGGCGTTGTTAAATGACTCAAGTCGGGTGTCTCCTCGGTTCGTAGTTCCCTCCCTAAGCAAAGAGAAAAAATCGGACTTGTCCCGGTAATATCAGTCATCCACAGGATGTTTTCATCTTCTTTTCTGTTTGAGTTGGGTAATTAGCTGAAGGAATCATGGATCGAATTCGTTTGCCACTGCCACCAATGTAGCGTTTGGAGTCCTCGACAAAGGCGTTACCAGGCGCACCGCTAAGGAGGAGGTTTTACCGCCGACTTAAATAAGGACTGAGAAGTGCATGCAGTCAAAGCATTGTAGTAGTTAATAGAAAATTTAGGAACATCTATCCTGATCTCTTAGATAAGACCTCAACTCCACACCTACAAAGCTAAAGACTCTGGATCTCTCTCCCCCGGTGTACACCGCCGAAAGTAAGGCTCCTCACACCTCTGCGTAGGGATTGATTTAGCACCCAAATTTAACCCTTACACACACTCTTCAGGGTTTCCCAAATAAGATTCAAAGACACTTTGTCATTCGTGGTGTGGGTGACAGGGCACTGTTTCTCAGCAGCGCAATCCCTTAGGCTTCGGCGTTGCCCCAACATTGGGAATAGTCACTTGATGCGTCACCTTAGAATCCGAGGCACGTGACATTCTGAATTGCCAGAATCAAAACTACGAGAAGGTGGAATTCACAAACCCGTATGACCTCCAGTAGGAGTCAGGAAATTGTGCCATGACCTATCAGAGTTAAAAAATAAAATTAACCCAACTGCAGTCACAAAGTAAGCATTTTCATAAAAATTTCGTATTCAATAATGTTTTCTAAAAGCAAACCGTAGAGGACTCTAAGTCATCCTTCAAACACATCAACTTTAGGTGGAGCGAAAGTGGGTTTATCACACCAAGTTTGCTTTGAATCCACCTCTTAGACGTTAGCATTCTCGCCCAAAGGTCACCTTTTCCATCGACATGGCAACCAATGTTGCCTGTGCAGGAGGAAAGCACTTGACCGATCCTGATTTACTTGTTCAATAGCCATAAAACCATTTGGGGCTTTACAGCTAGACATTCTCTCGCTTCTGCTGCTTTCAGAGGTGATCAAAAACATTAAAATAAAAATTTCTACTTTTCTGACTTTTTAATTTCACCTACTTTTCCATCCCTACACGCAAAGGTGCATTGGCTGATCGATGCAAAAGGATGTTAGCCAGCCATTAAATTTTTTCTCACGGGGAGGCGCCGGTGGCGGTACTGGTGGTGGGGGAGGAGCTAGAGAAGGATGGGGGAACAATTGTCGGTTTGGTAAGCCCAATAATAGCAGGGTTGACGCGCACGTGCGTCATGTGTGCCTTGGTGTCCCCTTCTCCTCTCTTCTCGCCCCCACTTCGGCCTACCCTCTCTCGTGTCCGTCAGCCCATTGCAGTCCATGGCACTTGCGCGTACGCATAAATCGAAGAGTGCTTCAGCCCGTCTTGCTGTTGTGATAGGCCACAACCCTCACACACCCAAACACAGGCACACGTACGCACGGGAAGCGTGGGGTCCACTAGAGATTGGTGCTATTGTGCCTAGTGCCCCACCCCCTCGCCTCCTCCCCTCCCCCATACACACCTACGTGTATGTGTGCATGCGCGTGTAGCCCAAAGATCGGTTTGCTGCAATTTTTTCCGTCACTCCTTTCGACCGCGCGACACTGTAAGTACAGTCATATTGGCGTATAAACATCCATTCTTCCATCCACCAAGACAGAGGGAAGGAGAGAGAGCTTGCGCGGGATAGCATTCACTCTTCTGTATACCTTTTTCGATAACCCCAAACCAAAAGCGGCCATTAGCACGGTGATAGCACTACCACGTGGATTTTATGCCTTCGAGACAGGACGAGTAAGAGGACACAACGACAATGACTTCAGCTGTGGGTGAGTGGGCCAAGGTCATGCCTTTCGGGTCAGTAGTGGCAGATTTGAGGGCAAGCAGAAAGCAATCCCTTTCGATTCTCTTACTTTGCTTTAAGATATGGATTTGAACTATCCTTAAATAATTGCTCTGTTTTTAAATTGAACTTTTATTGGTTATTTGATCGGCAGTAGGCTTAGTTCATGACTGGACCCACCTTCAGGTGGAAGTAAAGCTCCACGGGTTTCAATGATCCTATTCCACTGGATTTGTTTTGACACAAACTTTTAAAAGCCGCTTTTTTGGTATTAAACCAGTTCTTTTTTTTGCGCGAAAAAGTGGCATTGGGAGTGAACAGCGTTGATTAGGCGCATCACTCAGATTACCTAACTGACAGCCTGTTAATTCCCATGGTTTGTTGGCGCTGAAGATGGGAGTCGTTCCATCATTTCATTTGCGTAGTCTATATGCATTACAGCAAATCTTATGATAAAATCACATCTTTCCATTGCATAAACAAATTGAATGGCAACCACCTTTCCCAAACCGTGTAGCACTTGTAAAGCTCTTGATAGGCCATTTCGCCTCTCAACAGGCAACAGCCATAAGAAATTGAATGACAAATTTTCTGCCTTACCCGTTACTTGCTGTCCAAAAGGGCTTTGCAGTACCTTCCCCAATCAAAGACTCCGATCTTCGTTTAATTTAGCCAAGCATTATACCACCTCAACTGTGTGGCTACCAGACGACTGCCCCCAATTACCGCAATCCCCGTAACTGCGTAGTTAGTCCTCCATGATGGATGAATTTGCAGGAGAATTTGTAACATTAATTTCTTTTTGATAATAAACCTGGCTACAAATCCCTTTAAAAACCCTGAAAATCTAACGCCGATTTTTTCTGTTGTTCTCACCCAGTAGAACAAGGCTCTGAATGAGTCTTTGCCGCTATAAGATATTCTGAGCTACTTTACAGTCTTTTTCCTGTCAGGAATAGCTCCCAAATTCACAGAACAACCCAAAATTCGGAAGATTGGCAAAGCCGTGGAATTTGAATGCATTCTGGAGGCCAAGCCAATCGGTGACGTGAGGTGGTCCAAAGCCGGGGCCCTCATCAATCCCGGGGGTCGGTATACCATTAAAGCGGTCACCAATGGTAACAAACATGTGCTAACCTTGCAAATCGCGGACATAAATGCTAACGATGGGGGAGAGTATGTGGTCTTCTCAAAAAATGCCAGCGGTGAAGCCTCCGCCAACATTAAGCTGAACCTTGGACAGTCCAAGTGAGTCTTTGCGCTCATGCTCTCCTAAGGTTTGACGCCTTATAAAACGACCATAGATTATAGAAATTAAGTGAAGTTTTGTGTTTTTTTTGAGAGAATTTAGATGCCTGCACCAGGTGTGAGCCCACAACTCCTGCTTGTGCTCTGTGGAGTCGCCGAACGGACTCATGACCGATTTACGTCACTGACGATAGGGAAGGGAAGGATGTTTCCCCTTTTAAGTACCTCAATAATCGACAAGATGGGCTAGGTGAACCACAGACGAGTTAGTGACAACAGAATTTGGCAATAAAATCACCAAAATATTAGATTATTTCTTGATTGGATTTAATAAAGTGGCAGAAGAATTCTACCAATAAGGGAAGAAGGCGAATGTAATCACCGCAATGATGCTGCAAACCTGCACAACCATAAACCTCTTCTTATGAAAGGGCAGTGGATAAACCCTTCATGCCTGACATTCACGTTGATTTATCTTTGACACCTTTGGTGCAGCCATTCATGAGCATCTTTATGGGACAATTTGTTTTCATAGGGTTAGAACAACATTTATGAGGGGAGATGTTACGAAATAGAGTGGGCGGTATTCTCGGTACATATGTATGGCGGTTCTGTAGACTTTGCCTCTAAACTAGCATTCCCCGGTCACAAGCCTTCAGGGTAAGCAAAAATAATCCGCTGTAGCGACGGGAATGGCAGTTTCGTTATCCCAGAGATCAAAGTGTTCATGGTGAAGGCACGCATCAGTTATTGTAGCACTTTGATGGAAGGAAATTAGGCTTTATTAGTCTCTCTAACTCCATGTTTCCATTTATTTAAAGGCCCCAATTGAAAGCGCCTAAATTTCCCGAAAAACCGGTCATCCGAAAAGACGCTGCAACCGGAGAAATTGTCCTCGCCTGCAGCCTTGAAGGCAACCCCCGACCCGAGTTGACCTACTTCTTCAATGACAGACAGATATCTGCACAGCCAGGAAAATTAACCTTTATCTACAAAGAGTCTGGATCGGATGTCTATGATTGCGAGATTCGAATTGCCAATCCCACTCCGAATGATGGCGGAGGCTACAAAATTAAAGCAGTCAATTCGGCGGGCGAGAGCAATGCTTCAATCAATCTTAATCTATCGGGTAAGATATTTTCAGCCCTCCTTTATTTGTTGACTTTGCGATCCAAAGGGGGTTTTCTGCCAAGAAAGACCTCTACTTCTAGATCAGGAAGGTCCTTCTGCAACGTCTATTTCGGCGTTGCAAAGGAGCATCCACGCTGAATTGAGATGAGTCTTTCTGAGACCGAGGATGCAAATAAGTGGCTTTATGTTTCATCCTCCTCTTACTGATCTGTATAAAGGCTTTGCGATTCTTCTAAGTATTATTAGGTCATAAGGTGGTGCTTAAATCAATCGATGATGGACATTATCAGACATCAAGCAAAAAGTCACACCAAATTCTTTTAGTTTTTGAGTAGGCACGAAACATTTCATAAAAATTCAAAATCCGCTCTCAAGTGACTTAGTTGACAGCTGATTATCAATTTAAGCGACCTCTCAACTCGCTTCTTTCACATACAGCCAAAGCTTCAAAAGACGAGGCGCCCAAATTTCAGCCTTCATCGGTGTGCAAAGATGGCAAAGCTGTTGTCATTGAGGCTCGATGTACTGGTGTTCCTGCTCCAAAATTTACTTGGGCCAAGGGAGGTGTGGAGCTGAAACCACGCGTTGGAAAGTACGAACTAAGCAGCAGGATTGATGGACCCGTCTTCGTCCAAATTCTTCGTATTCTGGTAAGCTTCTAAGCGATAAAGTACAAACGCGGAATGTTATGATCCCTTTGGATGGGAATTAATCTATCTCCTCATCCGCCCATCTCCAATCCATCCATCCATCCATCCATCCATCCATCCATCCATCCATCCATCCATCCATCCATCCATCCATCCATCCATCCATCCATCCATCCATCCATCCATCCATCCATCCATCTATCTCGCCCTCTGCCCATCTGATCTGTCACAGTATTGCCTGCAAAATTGTCTTTATGGTGGGACTTATAGAACTTTATCGACGTCGATGCCGACATATATGTCTGCAATGCTAAGAACACGGCGGGAGAGAGTAAAGCCACGCACACAATCAAAGTGTACGTTTGTACTTTTTAACCTTTTTTTCTATTTTTTACAATTGTTATAACATAGGTAAAGTCGATATACACCTGAATCCTGACATATGACAGCTTATCCTTCTTCACGTTTGCGTTAAAGAGCATCCAGACAACAGTTTTTCTATAAATGCAGCTCTTAAGCTATAGAGGGTAGGTGAGAGAAACTGATGGAGGTCAGGTGCCACCCTCAAGTCACGTATTTTGTCGCAAGAAATCGATGCAAATGAAATTGCATCCATGATTTTGTTTTATTTCTTGCCTTCATCAGTAGCTAGTAATTTACACCCTTACTGCCATCTTCTTTTGACTCTTTCCATAGACCCAAGATTATAGGGGCTCCCAAAGTGACCTATGCAATGAAGCAGGCTGTTGTGGAGCTTCAAGCCGAAGCTGCTGAACAGGAACCCACTATAGTGTGGAGGAAGAATGGCAAAGCTGTCACTCTGGACAACCGTTTCAAGCAATCCATTCGTACTGAAAGCGGCAGAGTGATTATCACCCTCTCTGTTGACCCCGTGAGTTCATGTATCATCTCCCCCTCGCCTGAACTTTGTCCTTAGTCGACTGACTTGTCAAGTCTTAGCTGGGTAGATTGGGCACAGCAAATTGTGGGGAAAGACCCTTTTTAATGAGGGTGATATAAAGAAGCGGGTTTTCAATGTCTTCATTTAGATAACTGAAGCTGATAACGGAACGTATGAGTGCGAATTAACCAACTCCTACGGTTCCACGAAGTCCCAATTCGTCATCAAAGCTGGTGCGTTCTTTTCGTTCCTCCATTTTAGTGATATCCTTAGCAGAGAAACTGATTAGTTGATCAAAGAGCACCATTGACGCTTGCAACTCACCTACTCCACGACTGTCACCACATGGCGACTGCTGGTATTGTCAAATTCCTCTTTTTTCAGCAAAAGATGGAGGTGAATTGCCAAAACTGGTGTCAAAACCCTCTGATGTGTCTGAAGAGGAAGGTGGGCAACTTGATCCACGTGACCTTGTTTATTCACCACCACTGACGCACTTGACAGCAATTGTTCGACTTTTAGGTTCCACTTTGTCTATGCGGATGAATTATAGTGGATCGACAGCCCCCACAGTGAAGATTTCACGCCGTGGAGTTGACGTGACACTGGACTCCCGAGCCCTTGTCAAAGTCGACCACCCAAACAAATCTATCAGTCTTACCATTCGTAGCCTCAAACCTGAAGATGTTGGCACTTATACCGTCCAGCTGTCTTCACGAGGACAACAGTGTGACAGCGCGACTTTCAATGTGACGGTTCAAGAGCAGTAAGCCAGTCAAAGTTGCTCCTGAAGTTGCTTTAAAAAGCAAAAGATTGTGGGAAAGAGAGAGGCATAACTACATTAACACAGCTTAAATGAATTGCGTTGTGCTGTGCTGTGTGTATTGTGCGGGTATACTTATTTTGCGACCTGTGGGAAAAAAATAAAGTGTGAACTCATGCGCAGACAGGGGTAAACAACGTCACACACATATACACACACATGAACACACACCCACCCACACTTGCCCAGGATCGATTGACACACCCGAGGTGAATGGGCCAATAAACGGAGGGGATTATGGCACGCTTGCCGTTCCTCCAATTAAGGTCATTACAAATTCCCACACACACATAGGCATACAGGCATTCAACGAGGCGTACGTCATTGGAAGCCAGCGGTTAAACAAACTTGGGGAAGTAATTCAGATATTTTCCAGCGGGATTATCATTCGTAATGGACCTGCGGAGGGCAAGCGCTCCATTAAGAGGGTTTGATTAAATAACTTTTTTGTTAATGCAATACACATTTTTTAATTTCTGATTGATGTTTATGGCACGTGATAGAAACTCCATACCAACTGATTGATGAGTGATATGAAGGTGAATTTAGCTGACTCCATGTTCTTCTGAATGAGGAGAGTGAGTCCTTAACCCCTCACTCACATTTACTTTGTAGACATCGAGCAGACATGCATCATCTGCAACATGCATCACGCATTCATCCTCACCCGCACCTCCTCAGTCCTCGCGTTGCATTGCTGACGCGTTGATGAGGCCGACAACCGTCAGGATCCACTGCACTGAACTGCATTGCATTGCACCCTCATTACACGGCTCCTTCTAGCAGAGGAGACTACGACCAACATCTGACTGCACTTGGTACCCACTCCACCCACTCGCAAATCAGATGCTGAGGCACTAAACAGATGACTAAAGAGTAGGGAAAGTCGGATGGGCCTTTATGAGCCTCTGGTCAGAAGTCAACTTTCAACCCATCTTTCTGCGTGTACAAGAGAATAAATACAATGGATAGAAAAAGTATTTTACTGGCTTTTACGCTAGCCTTACTACAGCATCCAAAATTGCTCGCTACCAATGCTTCCTCCGCTCTTCCTCTTCCCTCGTTTCCGTACAGTTTAGTCGTCAATGAAGTGCCATTGCATCCCTTTTAATCTTATGATGATCAACTCCATCTTATACACACCAAGCCTCTGACCTCCTCTGACCCTTCGCATTTCGAATTTGTTTAGTCTGGGTTGGAAGCCTTAACGTAACTCTCAAATTGTCCCATCTACTCTACTCCGACAATGCATGCGGTACTTTGCATGACTGCATTTCATGAGTCTGCGTTCACTGTCCAAGGCCGTAAAATTTTAAGCTGTCAAACGTCGTTTAATAAAGAGGAGGATGCAATTCAGTCGGTGAGAGTGGAGTTATGTGACACCTCTGACGTGTTTTTTTAGAATGCAAAATACAGGAGCGAACGACGCGACCCCAGAGCTGTTAACCACACCGAGACCTGGCAGTCGGCGGCCTTCCGATGTAAGTTCTACCCTTCAGTTCATTCTCTCTATGAAATGCTTTAGATTCAAATTCCCTGATAATCGATTTTGGCACTCTGACAGCACCTTGGAATAGTTGATCTTAGTCGATAATTTGTAATTTCGTATTTTTTGACGGCATTTGGTATTTCTTCCTAAATACTTGCATTACAGGGCCGGGGAACATCTCCCAAGCCAAGCCTTCTCGACCCGAAGTTGTTGGAGCAACAACTACAAGCACGACGTGACTCTGCTAGCAGTCGACGCACCTCCCTAGCGGAAGCCATTCCCGGCTTCCCGATGCTCAAGCATCGAGAGGCTCCCAAAGTAGTGAGTCTTCCCATTCTCCTCCATCTCTATCCCCATTCCCCCATACACTCAGTCAATGGGTCCCCAATAATACCTTTTTTGTGTTTTCTCTGTTTTAGGAGAAAGAAAAATTTATTGAAGACCTGAAGGATGTAAAAGCGAAGGAAGGTCAACCCAAAGCCACATTGAAGTGCGTCTTTGTCAAGGCGAACGCCCGCTTCCGGTGGTATAAAAATAAGTTGGAAATTTTCCAGGGTCCCAAATACAACTTCCTGCAGTGAGTTTTTTATTATCGCACGTCTCATGATTCCTGAAAAGAGGGGAGCCGCGTTGACATTGAGCTTTTTATCCCACAGGGAAGGCAATGAGTACGTATTGGAGATCAAGAACATTGCCATGGAGGATGCAGCCAAGTATGCATGCAAATGCAACGACATTACAACCGTCGCTCAGTTATACGTGGAGGAGAGAAAGTACAACTACTACTTTAACCAAAAATTGCCAAAAACTGCCGAAGTAGTTCGGGGCAAAGATCTCACTCTCGAATGCTCTGTCTCCGATCCCCGTGCTCCCGTCTCGTGGTATCACAAGGGCAACAAACTGGAGGTTAGCGAACCTCATAATGAAGGGCCTTAACTTCCATGACGTTGACATGCCTCTTTATCCAGAGGTGGCTTCATTGGGAATGAAACTAGAGCGAGGGTACACGCTACTTACGCCTTCAGAGCACTGAGTCTTTCTTGAAGGACTTGAAGGCGGAGGCCCACGTAGCTAAACACTCTAGAAAGAGTTAAAAACGGAGCGGGGAAAATTGTTTTGAAAACCCCTTTCAGCTTTCGGCCTATGGAAGGGTTAAAATATTGCATTAGATAATGAAGGAATGTGGATGGCCCCATTTTATTAGGCAGATGGCTTGCGCACTCTACTATCCCCTTTTCCGGTCAAAAGTCCACCCTCTTCATGCGACTTCGCGAAGAGCTGGATGAAGGGAGTGTGTGAGACTGTGCTTATTCCGAAGTGTTTATTGTACTTTAGACTACAGATGATGCCACAGGTGCATTAAAATTTCGGGATAAACTTTAGAATCTTTCAATACATTCAACGCAAATATTTAAGGTATTTTAAAAGCCAAATTTTGATCGGTTTAATTTGTTATGGTTCACTCATGAAGCCATCGCGGGGGTACTCAAGGTTGATTTCAGGATATGAGAATTTGGAAGTGGCCTTCCTCCAAATGCCTAAAAGTGCTTGAAGGAGGACCGACTGTATCAAAAGACGAATCCATGAGACGAAGTAACTTCTGCCTTTCAGTATGTTGCGGGAAAGATCGAACTAAAGCGACGGGAGAACCGATGTATCTTGAAGATATGCCGAGCCAAACCGGAAGCCGAGGGAGAGTACTGTTGTATGGTGGAGGGTGATGAAACCTTCGTAGATGTGGCCGTCGAAGATCCAGACTGGTTCTTCAACCGCGAGCTTAAACAGCAAAACGCGTTGGAGACAGATCCAGTTGCTACTTTTGAATGCGAGGTGTCTGATCGCGAAGCCGAAGTTCAGTGGTTCAAAAATGATGAGGTAATTTATGTCATTGTCTGAGTCTTCAAAAGTATTTGGCAGGAAGAGTTTTTCTTGCCAATTGAATCAGATTTGCCCAAGAGGCATAAAGTGTTGAGTTTCCTCGACCACTCTTTAGCCAATCGTTGCCAGCGACAAATATGAGATTGTTTCGGAGTCCCGACTCAAAAGAATCCTCAGAATCAAGAACATTGCCATGGATGACGATGCTACGTATACTTGCAAAGTTGCCAAGAAAACTACCTCAGCGCGACTGGTTGTCAAGCGTAAGTTTTCTGGTGGTTTCTATCAACAGCCCACTGAGTATCTATTGGCAACATTGTTTATCTTTATTGGAAATAGCGGACGTGGAGTTTAAGCAGAACCTCATCGATACGAATGGAATTGAGACCAAGAGTAAAGAATTGGTCTGCAAGGCGTACAATCCGAAGAAGTATCCAGTCAAGTGGTATAAAGACGGTGTGGAGATCAATTTCAACGACAGAGTTTCGACCAAGGAAGCCGAGGGGTCGCTATTCCTCATCATCAAGTCACTTGTGATGGAAGATGAGGGAGTTTACTCCTGTCGCATTGGTTCACACGAGACCAAAGGTAGACTCGGGGTAGGTCTTTCTGTCGCAAAGCTGTCATCTTCTGCATTTTTGCCACCCACCTCATGCAGGAAGTTGATTTAAAAGGCGGAAGAGCAGTTTTGTTGAGAACTTGGTGGTTATTTTAGGTAACCGAGTGCGAGAAACCGCCGACTGTAGATCTCGCCAATTTCGATGACTACCTTAAACTCAAAAAGGGTGCCAACTTTGCGGCAGCTATACCCTTTAAAGGTGAGTCTCTATTTATCCGACCCTAATGTCCAAGTCTATCGCATTCTAGCGACAAATTCCATCATCTTAATCTCATTAGCATCTGAGTTATCTCGAAGACCGTCACAATCCATGCAAGGCCAGGCCCACCTTTGCTATCACCATGCCCTGCAGCGTGGTGAAGGATTGAGGGTTTAGTAGCACTCGAGGCATAGTGAAGTAATTACAAGTCTTTTATAGGTTTCCCCGTGCCTACCATAACTATTCTGCGGAATGGAGAGCCCCTACCCGAGAATGTGAAGCTGAAGGCCGTTACCAGAAGCGGTATGGTTAACATGAATCTGGACGATGCTCAACGAGCAGACGCCGGCAACTACACACTTAAGTTGGCCAACAGTATGGGCGAAGTGGAGGTGCCTTTCAAAATCGATGTCTACGGTATGTCATTCCACCTCAACCTCTAGACAACGCACAAATTTTTTGAGGAGAGGATAAAGAACTTTGTTGTTTTTGCCATGCCAGATCGTCCTAAACCTCCCAAGGCGCCATTGGACGTCTGCGAGTTGTGTGCAACGAAATGCACCCTCATGTGGGATCCTCCTGAAGATGACGGTGGACGTCCAATAACCCACTATGATGTTGAGGTGATGGATGTCACAGCAAAAGAGGACTGGAAACCATTGAAGAAGGTGAAGGAGTGTAAATGCGAGGTCCCTTTGAAGGAGGGCAATAAGTACAAATTTCGAGTTCGAGCCGTAAACGATCAAGGACCTTCAGACTACCTGGAGACAGAGAAGGATACGCTTGCTCATGATATTTGTGATCCCCCAGATCCACCTGGAAATCTGGAGATTGCTGATTACGACGAGAAACACGTGGATTTGAAGTGGGTAAAACCACGAAAGGAGAACGGAGCACCAGTCAAGAATTACATCATCGAGGGCCGAAAGCATCCTGAGGGAGCGTGGATTACGCTGCAGGAGACCAAGGAGACAAAGGCCTCCGTGCCGTGGAAAGAGGGAGAGACTTATGAATTTCGTGTTATGGCTGTTAACAAGGCGGGTAAATCCGAGCCATCCACTGCCACTGCGCCTGTTCTGGCAAAGCCTCGCTTGTGTAAGTCATTCTTCCTTTGCCCCAGCCACCGTGTCCCACTTCTTATCTAGTAGTCATTCAGATTAAAGAGAATTTTCTTTCCGGAGGGCGACTTGGTGCCTGTCGCTGTGAATAAAGTGGTCATAATATATTCTATGGCCCCTTAAGGCCTCCCGAAGGTCATACAGGAGGGTTAAAGGCTACCAGTGTAAACCCAAGCAGGAGTGCAATCTTCGGAGACTTAAGTGTCAACCTAATCGAACTATTTTAAGACAAAATAATTAAAAACGATCTACTTCCCTTCCATTCAACTTCATCACTGGTTCCTTGTGGTACGGATTGTGCAATTTCCCTTTCTAGTGAAACCGTGGATTGACAAATCAAGGATCCAGGTCACCAAATTGAAGGTTGGACAAACATTCGAGCTGAACTTGCGCTACAGAGCGGAACCCGATCCCGAAGTCAAGTGGTTTGCGGGTGAAACGGTAAGAATTAGCCACTTTCTTCTCTTGTAAATTAGACGTACTAAAAAGTAATCCTCGAGTTGTTGCTCCATCCTCTTAAAGCCCATTGAATCGAACACAGAGTATCAGTTAATCTTCAATCATCGCGACACCACAGTGAAGGTGACCGATGCACAGAGGAAGCATACGCAGCTCTACAAATTGGTTGTCTCCAACGAAGTCGGTTTTGATGAGGCGACTCTTGAGGTGGTGGTGCTGGGCAAACCCAGCCGACCCACTGGCCCACTGGAGGTCAGCGATATCACCAAAAATTCCTGTGTTCTGAAGTGGAAACCGCCTACTGACGATGGCGGTGAGCCCATTCAGTAAGTCTCACTTTTATTTAATCTTTCTTTTCTCTCTGTGGATTGATCTTAACCGCAAATTAAGTAATTCCAAGTCCTAAATAAAGCAGTGCTAGGAGCGATCATCTCCACTCTACTACTCTGAGTGGTTACAAATCTGTTGAAAACCGATTCTGGGTCATACTAGCTGTGTGGGAAGGTGCAAACTTTGTCTGGAACTGTTAAGTACCTCTTTATTGAGAGTTTGACAGCCATCTCCGATTTCGGGGTTTAGATCGCCGTATGTGCTCCTCAAGAGACTCATGATTCGGATAATTTTCGACATTTCTGACATAGTAAATAATTTTCAGTAGAGGCCAGGAACAATCCCTGCCCTCATTTCACGCTTTATAATAATCTAGCATTCTAATAATAAAAATGAGAACAGAATATGCTTTACTGCCACCATAATCTTTTTCTGTACATGATTGGAGAATAATTCCATCAGTCAACAGTTAATAATTCTTGAAGCCCCTTGGAAATTCGCTATACTATTCCCTTTGTGCGCTTACAGATATTATCTGGTGGAGAAGATGGACATGAAGAAAAACCGTTGGGAGAAGGTGGCAGAAGTTTCACGCGGAACGACCTGCTCAGTTTCCAAGTTGGCGGAAGGCAACAGTTACCTGTTCCGCGTCTCTGCGGTATCCAGCCTAGGCACTGGTGAACCCTTGGAAGCCGATGCAGAGACTATTGCAAAGAATCCCTACGATGAGCCGGAGGCTCCGGGCAAACCAGAAATTGTGGATCATGACAAGGACCGTATAGATCTCCGTTGGGAGCCTCCGGTGTTTGATGGAGGTGCCCCTATCATCGGTTATCATGTGGAGAGGAAGGAACCCAAGTCGAATAGGTGGGTGAAGATCACACTCAAACCAGTGCCGGAAACGGAATACACGGATGGGTCAGTGACGGCTGGTCGTGACTATGAGTACCGCGTGATTGCCGTCAATAAGGCAGGCCCGAGTCCTCCCAGTGAACCAAGTGCTGTTGTCACGGCAAAGCCTAGTCGAGGTCAGTTGTAGTCATCTTCCAACTTATTGATTGCTCTTTATGGAATCCACACCCTTAAAGATGGCGTAGTTCAAACTACTTACGTATCCATTCAAAGTGTTTGAATGCATTCCTAATCTTTTTCACTCTGCCCACAAGTCGGCAAATTTTTTTTTTATTTGGAGAGCTTAAGTCCTCTACTTACTCAATATGGTACTGCGTTTCTCTCTTCCCTGAATCAGTTTTGAAAATTGACTAATTTGACAAGATATTTTATCCGCTCTCACTCGCTGTCCTCAACATCAAAGAAAATGTCTTCAATTTTCATTGACCTTATCGGTGTTTGTGACCTTTTACCTGACAAATTAAGGTCAATGTGTAGGGTCTAGGATTTAGTCAATTTTAAAATAAAGTAGAAATAAGCAAGGCTAGTTCCCTGTGGCACCGGTAGATAAACGAAAAATAGTGAGATGTGGCCATAAGAATTTGCTGCTGTCAGAGGGTACCCTCATACGGAATGAGATCACCGTCAATATTTGCATGGAGTGGGTGTTTTTTATTGCCCTCGCAGTAGTGGTTCGGTTACCTTCGTATAAAAATAAACAGGATTTTTGAACCCCTAATCTACAGTACCACTAGCAAATGTAGCTCTTTGTCTGTCGGAACCCAATCAACTTGTCAAACTGTCAAACTTAATTTGTATGGTCCGGGGCCTGGTCACTCCCTAAACTCGGATCAGATGGTCGAAGTTAGCTTGATGAAGGATTACTGGAAGGCGGAAGAGGCGCCGATACGATAGGAGGGAAAGCTGTTGCCCTTTTCCATCACAGCACAGACGCTCCATCTCAGTGTGGGCGTGGTGTACGTGCGTAGACGTGTGTGTACCCAGACTGGCACCAGACCAATAAGATGGCAGATCGATTGGAAACAGGCAGGCAGACGCGATTCTTCAATGGGGCAACTGGCGAATGTCAGCCAGCGTGTTGGCTCGGCTACCCACGTGTACGCCTACACACCCAGATGTTCGGTGACTGAATTGACTGAGTTAAACAAAGCTGTGTCGTTTGTGAGGGTTTAAAAGTCGACCGTCCCCTACTCGGTCGCGTAGGTTATAAGTTAGCTTCAAAACATCCACCCTGGAGCCATAGAAGGGGATGAATTCCGCTAGACTTCGAATTTCTCTCGTTCTTCTCCAGAAAGCTGGATAGGTGCCATCAACTGACTACTGACCATCAGTTGAAGGTAAAAGAAAAAGGTCTCCAAACCAAAAGGGGTTTATTACATTAAAACTTTCCTGGAGGAGGGATAGCATCTTGTCTAAAGTTGGGTAGATGGTGCTTCATACTCGCCTAGCTACTGCTTTTTATACAAAGGAGCAACTCATTTAAACAATCACTATGCAGCCATCGCCTATTCCCTCTTTCAGAGGCTCCAAAACTGGACAAGAATCGACTGCGCGATCTGCTCGGTCCACGCAATGAGATACGGTTGCGCGTCGGCGAGCCGCTGAGCATTCCTATTACCATCAAGGGGGCGCCCAAACCCACTGTGGCGTGGACTAAGGACGGCGGCATGGTGCCCCAGACTGCCAAAATCTCCGACACTGAGGAGCTCACTGGATTGGACATTCCCTCTACGGTTCGTGGAGACAGTGGCAAGTACAAAGTTCACCTCAGCAATGACTATGGCGAGGATGAAGCTGACATCAGTGTCATTGTCATGGGTGAGTTCCACTCTGCACTGCCATTGCACGTCCTGGCAATATTGTCTTCCGGTAAAATCCGTTCCTTCAATTATGTTCTTCGAGCATGTACAGGGGCAGATTTAGCCTCTGCATTCTCCTCGAAGACCTCACTACGCGAATCTAGAAGTAATTTGGTTTTTACTTCACATGAGGACTAGTTGTAGGGTTTCATCCTGAAGGCCGAAGGTCCACTTAGCGTTATAAGCAACTAAAGCGACTTGATCTATGCTGCATGACAACAGTAAAGTCTAGATTTGGGGGTCATCTTGCATCTAGTTGAAAGTAGGATTCATTGGGGGCTGTGTATAGGACGATTCTGACGTATTTTTTTCTTTAATAGACAAACCAAAGCCACCCCGTGATTTAGAAGTGTTTGAAGTATTTGCCGAGCACTGCATGCTGAAATGGAAACCGCCTGAAGATGACGGTGGTACGCCAATCACAGGTACTTGAGTAACATTACAAGTATGGCTCCATTTTCTCTAGTACCAAAGCTAAAGTCTCATTTTCTCATCTATGATAACAGATTATATTGTTGAGAAATGCAACGACGCCACGGGTATCTGGGAACCCGTAACTGGAATCATAAGGGATAATCAAGTCTTAGTCAAGGGTTTGGAGTCAAATCAACTCTACCACTTTCGTGTCAAAGCTGTGAATAATATCGGCGAATCGGCTCCCGTCCAGACTAAGAACGCGGTGCTTGCCAAGAATCCCTATGATCCGCCATCGGCACCACAGGACTTTGAAATTGTCTCCTACGACAAACGTTCTGTTTCCTTTGAGTGGAAACCACCCAAATCCGATGGAGGCAATCCTATTCAGGGTATGTCCACCTGGATTATCTAAAATACTGCTTAATTGTAAAACAAGTAAAGAACGCGTCTTAAATTTGTTTAATGCTTATTCCAGGCTATCAGCTGGAGAAACGATTACTCCCAAGAGGCGATTGGAAAGTGGCTACGAACAATCTCATCCCGGGAAATAAGGTAACTATCTCCAATGTCGATGAGGGCATGACCTACGAGTTTCGGGTTTGTGCTGTTAACGACGGTGGTCCTGGTGCTTACGCACAGCTAGACAAACCTCACACAATCAAGGACATGATCTGTACGTGTTTTTGATGCTCGTCAGAAAGCTTATTTTCGTTGTGATAGCAGATTTAAGTAACATAATTGCCCCCTCTTCAGTCCCACCGGGAAGCCCGAGTGAGTTGAATGTGGACACTGTAAACAGGAACGGTGCAAAGTTGAGCTGGAAGCCTCCAAAATCCGACGGTGGAGCGCCAGTCACAGGATACATGGTGGAAAAACAAAATGAGAAGGGTGATTGGGTCCCAGTGTTAGAAACTAAGGAGACCTCAGCCTTCGTGCCTATGAAGGAAGGTGAGACCGCTCAATTCCGTGTGCGCGCCATTAATAAGGAGGGCCCCGGCGAACCCACTCGTCCCACATCCGCCCTCACAGCTGAGAACAAACTCACCGCTCCGCATATTGCCACTCCTAATGACGGGGTTATCGGTGGTCCTGGGACAGGTGTCGGTGGACTACATGATGTTACAATTAAGGTCGGTCTTCAGCCAAAATGATGTCAAAATCTTAAACATATTCTCCATTACTACCTGGAATTCTTATTACAGGCTGGTCAAGAGCTGCGCTTGCCTGTAGCCTGGTTCGGCTACCCAAAACCGACAGCAAACTGGTTGTTAAATGATAAGCCCGTGAAGGCTGGTGAGAATAACGTGGAATTGCTGGAGGAAGGACCACCTAAGCCCTCAGAGAATACTCCTACGGCAGTGCTAGAACAGGAGCCAGGAGGGACATTTGTTCTCAAGGTGCCCAAGGCTCGTCGAGTCAACTCTGGTCGTTACCAAATACGTATTGTCAACGATCAGGGCCAGGCTTCCTCCTCTTGTCAAGTCAATGTCATCGGTCAGTCATAAATCACGATAGATGATGGTCAGGAGTTTTGGTCTTTAATTTACATTCAACTGAATGTTTTAGACGTTCCTGGAGCACCGACTGGACCTCTGGAGGCAGTGGACGTCAAGGCAGACGAGATCACGCTTCAATGGAAGCCGCCAGAAGATGATGGTGGTGAACCAGTCACGAATTACATTCTTGAAAAACGTCTCAAGGGCTCAGACAGGTGCGCCTATCAAATGCTTGACTAAAATACTTACTTATTTCTTTTCTTCTAGCTGGCAAAAAGTCAGCGGATTTTTGAAATCCCCCACGGCGACTGTCCATGGTCTGGAGGTCGGAAAAGACTATGAATTCAGAGTAGTGGCGGAGAATGTTATTGGCACAAGCGAACCACTTCAAACCACAACAGCTATCAAAGCCAAGTATCCTTACGGTGAGTTTGGAGTCCATCGGCAGCCCTCAGTCGTAAGTGAGCAGACTGCGTCACCAAGCTGACGAGCTGATCAACACGAAACGAAGATGAGTTACAAGTCATAATTAGTAGCGCATTTTCCGTAGTTCCTGCGTTGTTAAAAAGAAGTTTCTGGGAGCTGTTTAAAAATCCGTTTGATTCACCGACTTTATTAGAGTCTAGAGCTGTTATGAATTGAGGAAATGGGTGATCTACTACTCATCAGCGGAAGTGAAGTAAATTCCACTCTAACATTGCGGAAAACGTTATCAGTTGGTGAACAAATACTTCTACGCAATTGTAGATCCACCCTCTGGCATGGAGAAACCAAACATTGAAGACACAACAGAAACCTCCGTTACACTTTCCTGGAATCCTCCAAGAAAGGGCCCAGTAACTGGCTACATCGTTGAGAAGCGCCCAAAAGGAGAAAAGACTTGGACAAAGTGAGGGTTTTGACTCTGTATCGGATGTGAATAGAAAGTAGACCTCCTAGTATAACTTTGGCGGTTTACTTTTCTATAGGGCTAATACTGGACCTGTCACGGGAACCTCATATACAGTGAAGAATTTACCCACTGGAAAGGAGTTTCAATTTCGTATTATTCCAGTCAACTTGGCCGGAGAAGGCGAGCCTAGCGAACCCACTGAAAATGTCAAGGTTCAGAATCCGCCGAGTAAGTCACGAACTCTTACGTCAAAATGACTTTGAAATGGTCTTTCACTCCTTGCTCTCTAAATTTTTTATTCTACCAGCTGCTCCGAAGATCAGCCAAAACATCATGAATAACATCAACGCAGTGGTGGATAAACCCTTCAAGATGCATATACCCTACTCTGGCACACCGCCTGACAATATTGAGGTCAAAAAAGTGAGTGCTTTATCTCTACCATCAGGATCATAAAGTGACCACAGAATAAGGCATTTTATATCTACCACGTAGGACGGCAAACCAATTCCAATCCCCAGAGGCCGCTTCATGTTTGAAGTGACTCCTGACGAGGTGATTATAGTGGACACGAAAGCAGAGAAGGATGACGCAGGTCGCTATGTAGTTGGACTGACCAACGAGCAGGGCAAAGATGAGGTGCCCATTCAGGTCAACGTTCGTGGTCCCCCCTCTTCTCCTGTTGGACCTCTGGAGGTCACCGACATTCGTGCCGAGAGCTGCACTCTCACCTGGAGTCCACCACTTGTAAGTCTTGATTCTTTCAACATTAACTTTATAATAAAATAGGCAAACGGATTAGTGCGCACCATCTTCCCGTCATTTAGGATAATGGTGGATCGCCAATCACAAATTACGTGGTCGAGAAACAGGAGGGTAGTAGTGGTGAATGGACACCTGTCAGTAATTTCGTTCGTACACCGCATTGTGATGTGACCGATCTCACTCCGGGCAAGCAATATCGCTTTCGAGTTCGAGCAGCCAATGAGTTTGGTCCTGGTGAACCTTTGGAGGTGACAAAGTCCATCACCGCCGAAAATCCTATCGGTGTGTAATTGGCGCGTTGTTTTCTACTGAGACGTCCGAAAACGCTTTCCTGATTGGTTAATTTTTAATCTCCTCTCCACCATAGTTCCACCGGGTCCGCCAGGTGATCTTGAGGTGACAGATGTGGACTCAGACAACGTGACAATGTCGTGGTCAAAACCACGCAAGACAGGTAACGGAAAGATCAGTGGGTACGTTGTTGAATATAAACCGGCGACAGGAGGTGATTGGACTAAAGCCACCAGCGTAAGTGGAAAGGATACAGAGGCAACAGGTGGGTGTTGTAGGGACCTCTACTACTGCATTTTCGACATTTTTATTCTTATTCTTGCCTTCATTTGCAGTGAGTGGACTGAATAAGGGTGAGAAGTACTTCTTCCGAGTCTCCGCTAAGAATGAGGCCGGGCGCGGTGAACCTGCGGAGGTTGCAAGACCTGTTCTTTGCAAGCCAAAATATGGTACGCTCTGCAGTCTAGATAACGGAAAGCTTCTCCACAACTCCACCACTTTCGTTTAATTTCTTTTCTTTATAAGAATTCCGATTTATAAAATATAAAAAATTAGATGAATGCGTTTAGAGGAAGGAAGATCAGGTCTACTAACTGCGTTATTAAATAGATCCAATTTTTTATCGCCACCTGTGACAGGTTTAACACACTTCAAGTTGCAACGCCCTTAACTTGAATAGTTGATAGCCCGTTTTGTAAACTGAGAATTCATCCGCGAGTTTACAACCGTGCAGTCACCTCAGCAACATAGATTTCTTTACTGCCGACGTGAGTAAGCTCCAAGGTTGTGGGGTTTGGCGTACACGCCAAAACCGGGCGGTTGGCTGACGGAGGCTGCCTGAGTCACCTGTTGTAGCAGTCACACGTAGTTATAGTAATCGGTTGACCTTGGACATGCGCGCATCCATGCTTGAACCTAGTCAATCAGGAAGAGGTGGACAGGAGTACAGTCAGTAGAATGTTCGGGAGTGAGCCAAGCAGTTGGAAATCTCTGAGTCATCGAACAAGGGCGTCGTACCGGAGCTGCAGGCATACCCAGCAGCTGTAGCGATGAAAATGTGACGGGCAACGTTACTTCCCATCCAGCAATATCTTATCCTTCCCTACGGCTTACTTACCACGACAGGGGATAAGATGAATCAGAATAGTCGCTGACTGCGTCACAACTTGGAATCATCTTGAACAAGATTTTAAAATTCTATAAAACCTACATACAATCAAAAGGATCATTGAGTAATGCTTCCACTGTTAAAAATACTTACGAGAACTTTGAATGTTTCAGACGCACCCGCCGCTCCTGGAGTTCCCACAGTGAAGGATGTGGACAAGGACTACGTGGAGTTGGAATGGACCCCGCCAATCAGGGATGGTGGTGCTCGAATCACGGGCTACGTGGTGGAGAAGAAACAAGCCGGTAGCAATGAATGGGTTCCCGCCACGGCTGACGGAAAGCCAGTATCTGGCACCTCAGCAAAGTTGGATGGTTTCACAGAAAATGCTGACTACGAGTTTCGAGTTCGAGCTGTTAATGCAGCCGGACCAGGAGAGCCAAGTATTCCCACAGAGATGGTTAGGGTCGCGAAGAAGAAGGGTGAGTTTCAGTCGAAAGGATGCCCTAAATTGTACCTAAGAGGACTTATAGTAACTCCATTGTTTCCTTGCTCTTGAACAGTCAAGCCCGATTCACCTGAAGACGTCACTCCTACAGATGTATTGGCCAATTCCTGCACATTGAAATGGAAGCCACCCAAGAATGACGGTGGAAGCCCTGTCATGGGTAGGTTTTCGGCATAAATGGGTACCTTCCAATTCCAGGGATTGGATTTAGCGCTCACGATGTGGAGTTCATTTCATAGACTACGTCGTCGAAAAGTGTGACGAGGCGGTTGGCACGTGGGCACCCGTTCGTGCATCTATTCGTGATAACTCCGTTACGGTGGGTGATCTGGTAGAGGGAAAGCGTTACCTCTTCCGCGTCAGCGCTGTCAATGCCATCGGAAAATCGGAACCTGCTGAGACGCTTACCTCCATTGTAGCCAAAAATCCATTTGGTAGGCTTATTTCATAATGTTATTGGTTTAATAAAAGTCTCCAGGTTTAACACTGCACTTCCAGACCGCAGTACATTACAACAGTAACAATTTTACATGATTAATTTGGCTACCTCTGGGATGTAATTGATAGCCGTGGCACCACATGGTTCGGTAACATTCAGAGACGGTACAAACAGACTGAAAACCACAGAAGAAGTACTATCTTGAAGGTTGACTTGTGGCAGATTAAAGGAAACAAGTTCATAGCCGCCTTGATTTCGTCCTCAGAGCTTCTTGTCGTCGCTGCTCATCCTTGGTTATCATAACAGAAATTCGTCGTATTTTTATGATATTTCAGACGCTCCTGATGCCCCAACCTCTGTGAAGGTGGTCGACTACGACCGCAGTTCAGCGACAATTACATGGGAGTCTCCCGAAAGGGACGGTGGCAATCCCATCAAAGGTACTTCCTCCGAACTTATCCCCTTTGGCGTTGGTAGAACCTTTAGGCCTAGGTAATTGTAACCCGGCGTGTCCCTACTCCCAATTGTATGTTTCAGGTTATCTCGTTGAGAAACGAGTGGGCAAGGGCGAATGGGTAAAAGCACTGCCAAATCTCGTGTCAGGCACTGAAGCAACTATTCCCAATCTGCCATTTGGCAAGGAGGTGGAATTCCGAGTTGCCGCTGTCAATGACGGTGGTCCGGGTGACTTCTCTCGCGCCACCCTGCCTCAACTGATCAAGGATAAAACAAGTAAGAAGCATGTCCCAATTGTTTAATTAGCTAAGCTGCCTTTTAGTTTCCAAGCTTAAGCTATATTTAAATTCAGGAATTGCTTCTATATATTAAAATGGAAGACGGACGTCATTCAAATATTATTTAGGCATATCATTCAATAAAGAGCCTTGATAGTGGTGGCAGGAAAGGTTGGGAGAAAGGTAACATAAGTGAAATAAACGGAGCTCTGGACCAGTTACCACAAATGACGTAACTTGAATTGATTTGCATTGTAGCCCCTGCGGGACCTCCCGATGGTTTAAATGTAGACAAGATGAACAAGAACGGCGCAAAGTTGTCGTGGAAGAAGCCTCGCAACGATGGTGGCTCACCAGTCACGGGCTATGTGGTGGAGAAGCTGGACGAGAAGAGTGAATGGACCCCAGTGAAACAGACCACAGAACCAGAGGCCTTCATACCGATGAAGGGGGGTGAGAAAACTCAATTCCGTGTTCGAGCTGTTAATGAGGAAGGTGAGGGTGAGCCCAGTCGTCCAACACCCCCGGTCACCGCGGAGAACCAACCCTCACCTCCACGCATTATAACACCAGCTGATGGCGTACAAGGTGGACCCGGATCTGGTGTTGGCGGTCTTCAGGACATCACTATTAAGGTAATTCAATGCAATCTGATGCCTCTTGTCGATTGAAATTAGACGTAAGTGATAAGACGATCCTTATTTGCTAAAAATAGGCAGGTCAAGAACTCCGATTGCCAATAGCCTGGTTTGGCCACCCACCACCAACAGCCACATGGATCCAGAATGGTCAACCTGTTAAGCCTGGTGGAGAGCGGAATATTGCCATGACAACGGAGCCGCAACCACACCCCGTTGAACCATTGGCTGGTGGACTGTTGGAGGAAGAACCGGGTGGCACCTCGGTGCTGCGTGTGCCTAAAGCCTCACGAGCAGACTCAGGCGAATGGCAAGTAGTATTGAAGAATGACCTTGGACAGACGACCTCGTCGTGCAGAGTCCTGGTCATTGGTAAGAATGCTTCCCTTACTATTCCATATCGTCTGCTACGACAGTCGTCAACTTGAATCCCTCACTAGACTAGGACTGTCAGAATCAACGGTAATTTTCAGTCTCATCTACCATATCCTATGCTATCATGCACCCAAAGTTAGGCGACACTGTATTGAATGCGTTTCATGTGTCACTCACTTTTCTTATGAAGATTTGCTTGAAACAAAACGATCTTATCGAAAGTTAAGATATTTTTACGGTCTCCAAATGTTACCTCTATCTCTCTTCTCCGTTGTCCTTTGCTTCAATTCAAGGGACGTTTAAATCTTTTCAATCTCTGTTGGATAGAGGAGGGCGAGATCACCCAATTTTTTATTTGGAAAGTACAAAATAGTTCAGTTGGTGTAATTTTCTCGGCCATTGGTTTAGTTTGGAGTCAAGAGGGTATAATCGGATTAATTGGGGTGTAGCTCTGTAACAAGAGTTGGAAGAGTTGGGGCTGGAAGCGGTGGTGTACAGCTGGTATGGAAAATGATTTGCCAGACTGTTGCATCAACCAAAGATCAGAACAGACAGATGTGCTTGAATAACTTCCTTCTTTCTTCAGACGTTCCCTCGGCTCCATCTGGACCTCTGGAGGCGACAGATGTGAAGGCAGATGAGATTTGCTTGAGCTGGAAGCCACCGGAAGACAGTGGAGGCGAGCCAATCACCAACTACGTTCTTGAGAAACGACCCAAAGGCTCTGGCGAGTAAGTGCCTATCCAATTTCCTAATTAACAACATTTCCTCAATAACTTGGTGTCCATTTATTCACATGAACAAAAATCCGGAGGTTTCCTTACTTTTCCTATGATGATGTCACGCATTAACCGAAAATCGTTCTTAAGGTGGCAAAAAGTCAGTGCATTCATCAAGACGCCCAACACTACTGTTCGCGGACTGGAAGAGGGAGTGGAGTACGAATTTCGAGTGATGGCAGAAAACGCCATGGGACTGAGCGAGCCTCTCACCACGGAGAAGGCTATCAAAGCCAAGCATCCGTTTGGTAAGTTTGGCCATCAATATTTACCAGTTTCTTTCCACATAAGTCATTCACCAGCAAGTCTGTAATGCCATGAAACTAGATCCACCCTCCGGAATGCAAAAGCCAACTGTCGAGGATACCACAGAGCATTCTGTGTCACTTTCGTGGGAGCCACCTCGAAAGGGACCGGTAACTGGCTATATCGTGGAGAAGCGTCTAAAGGGCGAGAAAAATTGGGCAAAGTAAACTAACGTAGTTCATCCATCCTACAAGCAAATTTTTACCGTGTAATTTTGTCGCTTTTCCTTTGACTAGGGCGCATTCAGGAACTATAACCGGTTTGAATACAACCCTTCGGGGTCTGCCCACAGACAAGGAATTTCAATTTCGAGTTGTGCCTATCAATCTTGCAGGACCAGGTGAACCTAGTGAACCGACAGAGAATGTCATAGTTCGAGAACCACCCAGTAAGCACCAAGATTCGACAGTTTGTCTCTTTTCATGAAATAGGATTCAGGCTCGGCTTCGTTTGATTACAGCTGCTCCAAGGATAGGTGATTTGAGGAGGGAGATCAATGCGACACTGGGTGAACCATTCAAGATACATGTGCCCTACACCGGCACACCTCCAGACAACGTGACTCTCATTAGAGATGGCAAGCCAGTTAGCCTTCCAAGTGGCCGATTCGTACTGGAGGTCACCCCGGACGAAGTAATTATCACTGACTTGAAAGCGGAGAAGGAAGATACTGGTCGCTATGAGGTGGCACTTGAAAACGAGAAGGGCAAGGATCAAGTGGCTCTGCAGGTGAATGTTAAGAGTCCTCCTGATGCTCCTACTGGACCGCTGGAGGTCTCTGACGTCACTGCTGACGGTTGCACGCTTAAATGGAAACCTCCGAAAGTGAGTGGGATTGAAACTCACAATTCCTACTCCCTTTTATACCTGGCGTTTAGAGATTGTTGGTAAAATTTCAGGAAAACGGGGGCTCACAAGTCACCAACTACGTTGTGGAGAAGCAGGATCTGCAGACAGGCGAGTGGTTACCGGTGAGCAGCTATGTGCGTGGGACCGAGTTTAATGTACCTAATCTGGATGAGGGCAAGCGCTATAACTTCCGAGTCAAAGCTGTCAATGAAAATGGTGCGAGCGAGCCGCTGGAGTCACAGACACCTATTAGAGCTACAAATCCTGTTGGTAGGTTAAATTATTTTGTTTACTTTACCATAAAAGAATTGGAAAATTGGAGGTGCTCCTCTTGGTCTGTATTTTTATTGGCCATCCTCAAGACTCAACCACTTCATTATCGGTTGATATTTTGTTGGAAGATGTTAGCCTACCTTTCACGATTGTGTTTTTCGCTTTGAATTTAAACGCGATTTTTAAATCATTGCAAGCTCTACTTGATCACAAATGCTTAAAGCTTTCACAACTATTTGCATGTGGGGACTGTGAGGGGGTTATTCGCTGCATTTTGCACCATTGATACTTGTTTAGTCTCCAATCACATGGTAAATTACTGACAATATCGCTTGGCCAAAAATCCGTGCTTTGAATTTACATGAAGCGGAAAGTGTTAGGTGGCAGTCAACATAGAAGACGGATACGGCAAAACAAGTGGTCTTGCATTTCATGTTAGGTGTTCGTTAAGAGTATGGGAACATAATTCTTATGTAGACAAAAGAGGCAATAAGTCCGCATTCGTAAAAACCATGGAAATGATCGAAGTTTGTGGTTTTGCTAGTCTTCTGGTTCGCCAGTATTACTTGGGTGGCACTTTATATACGCTGTCACTCCTTTTAACCTCAAGGTCATTTGAGGAGGCAAATGCGTGTGCTTGTTGTGTATGCCAAACTGCAGCATCCGGACCTGCTTATTAAGCCTTTATCTTCTTGGTCATTCCAATTGGAAATGTAGCGTCTTCGTGATCCTAAACGTTCGGTAGTACAAACCAACCCCAATCCCAATCACCAATCAAGTGCTTTTATATTTGGACGGACCTTGTTGACCGCCTTCAATTCTGCTTTAAGACCATATTTTTTGGCTGCTGCTTCGTTTTATAATTCAAAAATCACTCTCTACGTACACACACGCCCTGCTTTGGGACACAATGCAGGTACTTTTAGCACCAGAGTGAGTTGTTTTCATATAGGGATCTTTTAACCGCTTCCATTTGCTTATTAAAACAAAGAATACATTACCCAATGCGCAGACACGTGCGCAACTGTAGAAAGTTGGCACATTGCTCTTAAACTATATTTACCTGAGTTTAACAACTCAGTGAACAATATCTACTAGCTTACTCTTGTGATTGGTGATTCTAGGTCACGCTTTAAGTGGATAAAGTTATCACGCTTGTTTGGAGTTAGAGTGGTGTTAGGTATTTTAGAATGACTAGTTTCAATAAGCGGAGTGGATTATTTTTACGTCCGATATTCGGTTCCGGTTGCAAGCATTGATAACCACTTTTTGGAGTTGGCAATTTTGCGTTTACCATCAGCGGCGTATCAGTATGCGGTGCCGACTACTGGCTTTCATTGCATTCTGGTAACTTTAGTGCCTCCCAGTGCACCAAATGGCCTTGAAGTGGCAGACGTTGATTCAGAGGAGGTCACGCTGACATGGATGAAGCCGAGGAAGGACGGTGGCTCGAAGGTCACTGGCTATGTGGTAGAGTACAAACCGGCTAGCAGTGATGAGTGGATCAAGGCGCCGAGCACGAAGGATACCACTGCAACTGTTGGTGGCCTACGCAAAGGCGAGAAGTACGTGTTCCGCGTCAGTGCCAAGAATTCGGCTGGTACTGGCGAGCCCAGTCAAGCTACCAGGCCTGTGCTCTGCAAACCCAAATACGGTAATGTCGTGATCACTAATACCTATTGATGTGTTGACGTTAGTCACTTTCAAATAAATTCCGCAATCTTTGAGTGTGGGGACTGCTTTTCTTGGCGTCGTAGGCAATGCTGTGTCCTGAAAAGCAAAATAATTTCAGTAACCAGGATGGGCTTCGGGCACAATACCTGCTCTTAAACTCCAATTTTTTTTTCTTGAAATGCTAGTCAAAGTATAATCCATGTGCGATTATTATTGTACCATTTCCACCAAAGATCAAAGCGGGTTTTTTCCAATTAGTGCAAGCATAATGTTGAATGACTGGCCAAATAATCGCATTACGAAACTGGAAGTCTGAAAACATGTATTGAAAAGTCCACATGACAATGAGGGTAATCGGAATAAGCGACATGCTTAAAATCGTGACTCTGTAGATGCTCCGGACGCTCCTGGACAGCCTCACGTGGAGGACGTGGACAAGGACCAAGCTACTCTCTGCTGGTCCGCACCCCTTCGTGATGGTGGCTCCAAACTTACAGGCTTCGTAGTGGAGAAGAAGAAATTGGGAGACGCTGATTGGAGCAAGGCGGCCGATTTACCTCCATCCGCTACAACGGCAACCATTGAGCAGCTGGAACCTAATGCAGAATACGAATTTCGTGTTCGTGCAGTTAATGCTGCAGGCCCTGGCGAACCATCGCTTCCATCGGAACTCCGTAAAATCGTACCCAAACAAAGTAGGCAGTATCTTTCATTCATCGCACAGATTCACCCTCGGTCTTATTTTGAATTCGTCTCTTGGATTTTGTTTTAGCTAAACCAAATGGTCCAGAGGAGGTTAATGTCAAGAACGTTCTTGCCAACTCCTGTACTGTCGAGTGGACTCCACCGAGATCAGACGGTGGATCTCCAATCACTGGCTATGCAGTGGAAACGTGTGATGAAGCTACGGGTGTTTGGACACCCGTCTCCAGGTCCGTCAAGGGCAACTCTGTGGAGGTTCCCGGACTCACTGAAGGTCATCGCTACATTTTCCGTGTGTCGGCTATTAATGATCTGGGTCGTTCGGAGCCTACGGAAACCCTACTCTCTACCCTTGCCAAAAACCCGTTCGGTATGTAACTGCCTCCCTTACTTCAAACCGTTTTGTTTCAAAGAAAGAGTTAGTAAATTTGACATCTTTATTGTGTTTAGATAATCCTGATTCTCCCCAGTCCGTGAAAATTGACGATTACGACAGAGATTCCGTGGTTCTCTCCTGGAAACCACCAGATAGTGATGGAGGTAACCCAATAAAGGGCTACATCGTGGAGAAACGCACACCCAAGGGTCAATGGGTCAGGGCGACGGCTGGAATTATACCTGACACGACTGCAGCTTTGACGGGTCTTGAACCCGGACGCGAGTACGAATTCCGTGTCGCTGCTGTCAATGAAGGCGGTCCTGGAGATTTCTCAAGACCTACTATGCCTCATCTCATGCGTGATAAGATCGGTAGGTCTTGTGTCTAATGTATCACCTAGAGCACTCCCGGGATGGGTTTACTGTAAGTTTTTATAGGCACTGGATAACTACTGACATTGAAGTAATGGAAGATCAACTGATTTATGCGATGCTGTCAGTGGTAAAAGCATGTTTCATTTTCCAACACAACTCCTACCCTATGTTGAGTGTTGTTCTGGTGACTGGTTGATTTCCCGGCTGAGATCTAAACAGTAGCCTGTGAATCGAATATAACCATGATCGAGAAAGGGGGAGCATGCACTGGTGCTCTGGTACACATAGAGAGGACCTCTAACCTCAGCAATATTTATCTATCCTGAAGATTTCATTGGGTCTGTTCGTGGGTTTCGGTTTGCGGAAGTTGTTTGTTGAATGTTGTCTGGGGTTGAGAGTAGATTTATCAGAAAGAAGTAGATGTAACGATATTGTGTAAAGAATTTCCTTTTAATTAAAGCTCCTGCGGGATCTCCGGATGGCTTGAACGTGGACAAGGTGAGCAAGAATGGCGCAAAGCTGTCGTGGAAGAAGCCTCGCAACGATGGTGGCTCACCAGTCACGGGCTATGTGGTGGAGAAGCTGGACGAGAAGAGTGAATGGACCCCAGTGAAACAGACCACAGAACCAGAGGCCTTCATACCGATGAAGGGGGGTGAGAAAACTCAATTCCGTGTTCGAGCTGTTAATGAGGAAGGTGAGGGTGAGCCCAGTCGTCCAACACCCCCGGTCACCGCGGAGAACCAACCCTCACCTCCACGCATTGCCACTCCAGCAGATGGACTTATTGACAGTCCACACTCTGGTATTGGTGGTTTGAAAGACATTACAGTCAGGGTGAGTTTCTTGCCTCCAACGCTACTTATCAGCTTTATATTGTGCCCTAATTTGACTGCTTTTTCCAGGCCGGTCAAGAAATTCGACTGCCTGTGACTTGGTTTGGCAGTCCCACTCCTGTCGCTAACTGGACTCACAATGACAAGCCCATCAAACCAGATGGTCTCCATGTTAAAGCCACGACTGAGAATGCGCCTCATTCTGCAAAACCACTCCTTGGCGGCCATCTGGAAGAAGACCCAGCTGGAACTTCTGTTCTTATTATTCAAAAAGCAAAGCGTGAAGACTCTGGCACCTATGAAGTCACTATTGAAAACCCCCTTGGACAGACGCGCAGCTCTTGCTCGGTCGTCGTACTAGGTTGGTAAAATGTGTGTTGAAACAAGTGCTTTGTATAAATGCCTCGTCTAAGTGTGGATCGTTATGCCCTGTAGATGCTCCTTCTGCACCTGGAGGTCCTTTGGAAGCAGCGGACATCAAATCGGATGAGATAACGCTTAAATGGAAACCACCTGAAGATGACGGTGGTGAACTGGTTAAGAATTACATTTTGGAGAAACGAGTTGCTGGCACTAACAAGTAAAAATGCGACTATCTTCAGTCCTCCTCATTGTTCTTTCACTTGCTAGAAATGAGCGTTTTGTTTTATAGCTGGCAGAAGGTTAGTGCCCTCCTCAACTCACCAGAAGCAACCGTTCGTAACCTGGAAGAGGGAACGCCCTACGAGTTCCGTGTTATGGCGGAGAACTCGTACGGAGTTAGTGAGCCACTGATGACAACTGGTAGCATTAAGCCAAAGCATCCCTTCAGTGAGTTTTTTCCTGTTTGGTTTTGGGCTGTGTGGATAGGCTAAGTTATTAAAACGCTCAAAAAACTGCTTTCAGACCCACCTTCCGGCATGTCGGAACCATATGTCGAGGATACGACAGATGACAGTGTCACTCTATCCTGGGATACTCCCACACGTGGTCCAGTGTCTGGTTACATTGTTGAGAAGAAACCGAAAGGTTCCCGTGAATGGACTAAGTGAGTTCTGGCACCTATCTTCCCAGTGTTCTCCTTGCCTGCAAGTGCGTAAATGGGCAGCTCAGAAGATTACACAGAGACCGACGGACTAGTAATATGAGCAAGATGAGTAAAAATTTCAAGGCCGTAAACTGCAAAGTGGGAATGCGGATCATACGCTCAAGGTGTATCACAAATGGGATGTCTACGCATCTCATCAATTTGAGTGGAGAATACTTGACAGCTCGATAGTAAATAGTGCTTTATTGGTGGATCCGTCGAGTGCGACTTAAGGTTGAAATCGGTCCTACTGCGGGTACACTGGTAAATCGGGTAGCATTTCATGGATTTTAAAAGATGTGTTTGGGGAACCGGAGGCCTTATTCACTTCCGGCTTCTACTAGTGAGTGCATTTTCAACACTGAAAACGTTTACTTGAGCAATTTTTTTAGTTTATTGGGCTTGCGGTAGTCAAAGGACAAGTGGTAAATTACCAAGTCTAACTTTTGAAATACTAAAACTTCTCATATCGTTGTGTCGGTGCGAATTATTGAATTCAATGAGTTGTTAAACCCAAATGGTATTTGCAGGGCCAATCTGGGTAATGTGACCGGCAACTCCTATACCGTGAAGGGTCTGCCCACAGGCAAGGAGTTCGAGTTCCGTGTAGTGCCTTACAATGCTGCAGGCAATGGTGAACCAAGTGATTCCACCGGTCTCATCAAAGTACAGAAGCCTGTAGAGGCACCGAAAATCTCCTACGATACACCCACCGAAGTCAATACGGTCTTGAGTCAACCGCTCAAAATCCGTATTCCGTTCACTGGCTCTCCCCCTACCGATGTTGAACTAGTTAAGGTATGTGTCTCTTAGTCGGAGCACATAGAACTGCAAGACTCCTTTTTTCTGTAAAGGCATAATAAAGTTTGCAAGTCCGGATGAAACATGTGTGGTCACACACTTTGTATGCCACTTGCTTCCCTTGGAAACATTCACTTAAAGCAGTTCTGGATGCACTGTACCTTCATATTCTGGCCATGTAACGCTGTGGTCCAAGCAATTTGCTTACGCTTGCTCTGACTGCAGTGAGATGGGTGTTGATGTCTGCCTACTGATGCCGTCAATGCACCACTTGTCCCCAGAGACGTTAAAGAGCAGTTAAGTCGGGAAGCCTTTTTATTGTAAATGTGTACGACAGCCGGGAGACTGATGGCGCAAGTGAAAGTGGAGTTGGGGAAGTCTAAACTGACATTATCTCATGAATGGAGGATTTGAAAAGTACTACTTATAGAGCCTATAATGGAAGGTGCTGGATCAACTTTTAATTTCATTATTTAAAGGATGGAAAGCCAGTGTCCATACCGAATAACCATCTCAACGTGGAGATCACACCTGACGAAGTTATCATAACTGCTCCTACCTCAGAGAAGGCTGATACAGGTGTCTATGACGTCAAAGTAGCCAATGAAAAGGGCTCTGACCACAGACCAATCAAAATCAACGTCCTTTGTCCACCGGATCCACCAATAGGCCCGTTGGGTATTAAAGAAGTCACTGCGAACTCGTGCAAACTGTCATGGCAACCACCGGCTGTAAGTACCCCTTAGGGGGTTTATCCAGTAGGCGTATGAAGTACTTGACACTGGTTCTACCTAGTACGAACAAATGCACAAAGTGCGGAAATCACACGATCTATCTCTTGCATACTTCAGTAACCTACAATTTGACCTGGAATACCGGATTTGTTGATGTCGTTTGGGTCAGTAATTCTAACGAGAGTACCAACTTTCTGCTAGGCTACGTATGGATCGCCAGTGACGAATTACGTCGTAGAGAAGCAGGATGTTGCAACTGGTGAGTGGACACCAGTAAGCAAGTTTGTGCGTCAGCCAGAATATGAGGTCACATCGTTGGATGAGGGTAAAAAGTACAAATTCCGTGTTTCGGCGGTGAATGACTATGGTGTCAGTGAACCCCTGGAAGCCGATCGTGCCATTACTGCGGTCGATGAAGCCGGTGAGTACGGATTTTCACTACGGTCATAGAGCCTCGAACTTATGAGTATTAACTGGTGTGATCAAATAGTGTCGGGAAAGTACGGATCATTGAGCGATTAAAAATGGTCTTGTTTAAATAGGACAATATGATCAGAAATTACCGGAAATTAGTCATGTACTGCACCAAGTACACTTAACTGACGAATGTGCGAGTATATCAAGGGGGAATTTTGTCTCCGATGGGCAAATTAAAGAGGGAAGCCATGTCCATTGTCTAAAACCAGTAAATTTGAAGTCCAACCATATTCCCAATATTTTATGAAGGCAACATTTTGCTATTTTCTTCATAATTTTCAAGTCATTTATGGCTAATCTGCGAGGCGCAAACTAATACCTTTTAAACTTGCAGTCGCACCGGACGCTCCACAAAACGTGGGCGTCACCGATGCTACGGAGGACAGCGTCTCCCTGGAGTGGACGAAACCACGTGGAACTGGTAGCAAGCGCCCCACGGGTTACGTCATTGAATACAAAACACCGGACGGTGAATGGACTAGAGCACCTGTCGGACAAATTAAGGGGACTTCTGCCACTGGTAGGTCCTTGCAAACGGTAACACCCCTCTATTTGTCAATCTCTCCAAACATCCTGCGATCCGTCTATCCATTTCATCATTCTTTACTCCAGTTATTTACCTCCACATCTGTCCTTTCAGATTTGTACGTTTATTCGCTCCTCAATTTTCGATCCGCTTATCCACTTCATCATACGCTCATCCATCTTAAGCGCTTATTCATCTATTCTTCCACTCAGATAACGATATCCTTCCCTATCAATCTCTAACCATCTTCGTTTTGCCCATTCACCTGTGGTTCCGCTTGTTCCGACCCACATCCACGTATTCGTCTACATTTTTATTCATTCCGCATCTACTTTTCAGCCACCTCTGATCTATCTCCAATTCACCCATTCTTCCTCCCATTCATCCATTGTGTTTGTCCATTACATCAGGCGCTAGATTGAATATACCTTTTGGACTATTTAGTAAGCGGCTTGGAGAAGGGCAAACGCTACGCCTTCCGCGTATCCGCCAAAAACGACGCTGGTATTGGTGAACCCAGTCGTCCGACCCAGACTGTTGAATGCAAACCGAAGTACAGTAAGTAATGAAATAAATTTTACCGTAATTAATTAATTCGTGAGGATCAGATAGCTGTAAGCCCTAAATTTGGAAGTCTAACGGCAAAGATAACTGGTAAACAGCGGTTTGAACAAATAACGCATGCGAATTTTAGCAACCTCCGGAAGCACCAGCATGCCAGCAGTTGACAGCGTTGGTCGCGACTTTGTCAATCTCTCTTGGACTCCGCCCAAACGAGATGGTGGTTCGCGCATAACTGGCTACTTTGTGGAGAAGCGTCCTCGTGGTTCTTCGGACTGGGTCCCCGCCACCGCCTCTCCAATTGTTGGAACCTCGACGAACATCAGTGGGCTGCCGACTGGTGAGGAATTCGAGTTCCGTGTTGTTCCAGTCAACGCTGCTGGTAAAGGCGAGCCCAGTCCCGCTACTCCGATGACTAAAATTGAGGACAAACGTGGTGAGTACTCCATTCATTCCATCAAGCATTTGTGTACGGCGTTCGAATGAGTGCTGAAGTTCTTTGACTTGATCGACTTTAGCCGGGGCAGCGGCCGACTTTATTACCACGTTGACACCAGCGTCAGCGGGTGTCGGAGGTACAGCAGAGTTTATGGTCCAAGTTGATGGCAATCCTGCACCAAAAGTTCGCTGGCTTCGCAACGGTATGGAGCTGAACCCATCCAGCCGAGTAAAGATCACCGGACCTGATAATGATGGCATGGCACGCCTGGTTCTGGAGGACCTCAATGAGCACGACGGTGGTGACATCACCTGTGAACTGGTAACACCTGTCAATCGAATCTCGTGTTCTGCACCCCTAGATGTCTTTGGTGCACCGCGCGTCCAAGACGAGGTGCCGGAGCGAACTGCAGAGGAGGGCGATCTGGTCAAATTTAAGGTGCCATACACTGCTACGGGCAATATCTCCCTCAAACTGCGCAAGGATGGTCGTGATGTGCCCGAGTCAAGCACTGTCAAACTCATGGACCTGGATGGTGTGGCTTCCGTCCAATTTAAAGGTAGGTGTTCTTCCATTTTATCACAAATGCAGTAACATTTTGCACATATTTCCAGGGTATTTGGGTTTCAAATGAAAATCAGGATGCCAGTACGTAGCCGACCGAAACTAATCATTGTGAGCACCATCACAATCATATTCTTTGATTCATTAAATTCTTTAATTTCAGACGTCGATCGCGATATGGCTGGCAAATACACCCTGGATATATCCAATGAAAGTGGAACGACCTCGGTACCGATTGTCCTGAAAGTCCTTGGTGAGTTTTGCATTCATCTAAATAAGTGGCCATCGAATACTACAAAGGCACAAGGTAACTAAATAAGTTCATATCGGTTCCATCATATCCTAGAGGGAAAAACTCCGCACAGGTCAGTTTTTTGGAATGAAGAGGACTTGTGTTGTTCTGACGGAGTAAAATGGGGCCTTGTTCCCACTATTTAACTGATCTTCGAGTTGTATAGAAGGAAAACGCATTCTCTATCCCGCTGAATGGGTGGCATCTTTGTCCATAGCGTGGAATTTCTAATCCTTCTCCGCGTAGGGGAACCTGACTTGTGTCAAGGACCACTGCAAGTTACCGACACGACGCCCTTCAGCACTCGTCTCTCGTGGAAACCACCACGTAACGACGGTGGTTCTAAGGTGACGCATTATGTAGTGGAGCGGCAGGAGTTTGGCAAAGATAACTGGGTCACGGTCCAATCAGCTTGTACTTCACCCACCTCAGAGATTCAGGGTCTCACAGATGGTGCTAGCTACCACTTTCGCGTTGCACCTGTCAACGATGTTGGTCAGGGACCCTGGCTCACTACAACCACTCCGATTGTTGCCAAGTATCCATTCGGTGAGTGCACAATTTCATTTTGTCTGGATCTCGAGTGAACTAAAAAGTACTCGAACTATTCCTGAATACACCAAAAACATACCATTTTAAAATTTAATTGATTTCCAAGTTGTGAAAGAATTACGAGGGAGGCATTGTTCTGGCACCCTCTTTCAGACAAGCCCTCAGCACCAGGTCCGGTTTCGGTCTCTGATGTGGGATCAAACTTTGTCAATCTTACGTGGTCGCGTCCACCCAACGATGGTGGTGGTCGGCTCCTCGGCTACTTTATCGAGAAGCGTGAAGCTGGTGCACCCAATTGGACCCGAGTGAACGTTAAACCCGTCCAAACCCTCTCCTACAACATACCAAACCTCATTGAGGACAAGTCCTACGAGTTTCGCGTGTTCGCTGTCAATGATGCTGGTGAAAGTCCACCCTCCATTATTGGCAGTCCGATTCTTGTCAAGGATCCGTTGAGTGAGGGTTCAGAAATTTCTCTCCGATAATTGTATTTGGATCTACGCTGACTCAATGCTTGTATTTTCCCCATTCTACCTAGGCTGCGCTACTCCACAGCTGCTGCGATTGTTGAAACCTATCACTGTCAACGAGGGACGTGATGTGGAATTTGAAATTGAGGTGGACTGCTCATCGCCTTACGAGGTAACGTGGTACAAGGGCGATCGTGAACTTGTACCATCCCATAGGATTGACGTGTCCCGAGAGGGTCGCATGTGCACTCTAACGCTTGCAAATTGTCAAGGCGAGGATACTGACGACTACAGTGTGAGGGTCTCTAATCGTGGCGGCACAAAATACAGTCGTGCTTCACTTGTTGTCAACAGTAAGTACTCGGATGTAAATTTATTCCTTTTGTCCGTTTGATATGAGAACATTCGATTAGGATGAAAATTGGTGCAAGCCTTTTAATACCTTTACAAATTAACTAGAAAATCCACTATTATCGTTGGCAATACTTTTCTTCCCCAGCTAAACCCCAAATTAATCTACCAAGCCGCTGGCACAAGCCAACGGACTGGGAGCGTGGTGATACTATCCAAATTAAAGTCCCCTTCGTGGGTTACCCAACACCTCGTGCTACCTGGAAACTAAATGGAAAGGAGTTGCACGAGGGGAAGAATGTGCAGATGGAGATGAAACGTCGCCACGCCATCCTTACTCTCTCCAATGTGAATGAGAACACTACCGGCAAGGTGGAACTGGTTCTGGAGAATTCTATGGGCAGCGACTCTGCCACCATCGATCTACGTGTCCACGATCGACCTCCACCACCCTACGACGTTAATGTAGAGGGTACTTCTGACGGATGCGCCCTACTCTCCTGGAAGATGCCTCCAGACTCGGGATACGTCTCTGAGTACATAATCGAGCGAGCAGAGATGCCGGGTGATAACTGGATCCGTGCTGGTATCAGCCGGTAGGATTAATTTCTCTATCATCACTCCTTGTTTGTTTCCGTAAGCGTTAATCAATTTTTTGTCTTGCAGCTTCTCTACATACAACTGCGAAGGTCTACAAAATGGTCATGAGTATCGATTCCGCGTCTTTGCTGACAACCTCCACGGTCGCAGCGATCCCAGTGAGCCCTCCGAACCGGTTTTGATTAAGCCCGAGGAGAAGACACGCAACAAACAGAGGCGGAGACTTGGTGATGGTAAACCCAGGGGCTCCTACGATGGTCCACCAATTACCGATTATGACAGATTCTGTGAGTTGCGTTTTTTGAGTTGTGCGTTTTCGGTTACTGACCTAACTTTCATGAAGCTTCATTGACATTTTCAAATTCTGTGCACTGTGTTGCGGTACCTCAGTTACGTCCGATGATGTTTTAGGATTATACATCTGGAAGGTGGGAAGACTAGTGGTTAGGTGGCTTGAGTGGGAGTTCAAAACCATTGTCCTAGAACTCGGACCACAGATAAGTGGGGCGACATAGGTAGTTGATTATGCAAACAGCTTATTGTTTCTCGGTGTTGTTCTCAGTTGTCACTCCTCTACGCCACACGTAGCACTATTCCACGCTCTTAGCTTCTGTGGTTGAAATCAGCACGCACTCTGTTTCCGGATGTCTTACCTTGCCAATCCAGTCTTCTTTCCACTTTTCAACTTTCTGCTCACCTTAAGGGACATTTCCCTATTTTCAGATGAAGGTCTGTGGCGCAAAGGAGCTCCTCTACCGACCAACTTCAACTCCGGAAATATCTATGATTATTACGACATTCTTGAGGAAATCGGCACGTAAGTGTCTCCTCTGCATTTCCTTTCTCCTGACAGGTGCAGTTGTTGTGCCCACAATATCCAGACTATATAAAGACCCCTCAGACCTGATCATCTACACCACTTTTAGTGGAGAAATAGCATTTGGAAATGCCTTAAGGTCTTTTGGGAATTACTATTCATAAGAATTAGTTTTCGGTCGGATCAGAACGAAATGTTTAATCAATTAATTATTGTTTAAAATTTTAGCGGCTCCTTTGGAGTTGTACATCGGGCTAAAGAGAAGGCGACGGGACGCACCTACGTGGCTAAATTCGTGCCCACATCTACAGAAGCGGAGCGAAATGCCGTGAACAATGAGGCAAACATAATGAAACAATTAAACCACCCGAAACTGTTGCACCTTCACGAGGTCTTCTCTGAACCTAACGAAACTGCTCTGGTCCTTGAATTGTACGTCATGAGTGTTCACGGAATTTTTCTTTTCTTTTGAACGAGTAAATTGTTGCTGACTGATCTTCAAATATTTTTGTTGGCAGTCTCTCTGGTGGCGAGCTGTTCGATAGAATCGCGGACGATGGCTACACTATGAATGAGGCCGAGGTGATCAAGTACATTCGACAACTTCTCGAGGGTCTGCAACACATGCACGAGAACCACATTGTTCATCTTGACATCAAGGTGAGTTTGTAAATACCGTTTTTGGACAAGTAGAAGCACATCTTGTAAATTCTGAGAAAAATGTGGTAAGTTGAAGCTCGGTGGAATTTATTTCATTTACTTCATTGCTTTCCTTGTTTCTCCTTTAGCCTGAGAACATAATATGTGAGACCAGCCGTTCTACAGACATCAAGCTGGTTGATTTTGGCCTCGCCACGAAACTGAATCCACAGGATGAGGTGCGAGTGAGCACTGCAACACCTGAGTTCGCTGCTCCAGAAATAGCAGATCACAATCCTGTTGGCTTTTATACCGATATGTGGGCTGTTGGTGTGCTCTCCTACATCCTCCTCTCCGGTATCTCGCCTTTCGCCGGCTCCGATACTATGAACACCCTTCGCAATGTCAGCCGGGCCTCTTATGACTTCGGTGATGATGCCTTCCGGGATGTCTCGGACAACGCAAAGGACTTTATCTCAAAACTGCTCATCAAAGCCCCTGAGTATGTCTAATCGCAACTTCTAAATATTCATAAGAATAAATATCTCCTGTATGATGACAAGTTAGGTGTTGAGACCAACTATCTACTCACCTGGATTTAAGTATCTGTCTCTCAGTTACTCGACCGAAGCGTAGGCAGATCCAACATTTCTGCAGCCCTTCCATTTTTTGCTGAGGAGTTCAACAACCAGCATTCACCACCACAGCTTGCTTAGTCTTGGGCAATTGCAAGTGTGAAACTTGCCATCTGAAGAAATCACATCTAAAAGGTCGTTTGAATTGCACTTAATAGTGAGTGAATTAGGTATTACATTTTTTCCCCTTCAGGAAACGTATGAGCGTTTTTGAAGCTCTGAACCATCCTTGGCTCAACACTGAGATTACGGATGATCAGCGGCGTCGCATCCCATCCAAACGCTACAATGCAGTTCGTCAACAAATGCATGAGCGTATTGTAAGTGTCCTTTATCAAAGCGATATTCTCTAAATGATCCAACAATTGCAGGGTGACAGTTGGGATCGCAAGCCAGCTATTGGACATCTCTCGAATTACAGCAGTATTCGCCGCCTCAAACGCGATGATTACAAGATTTACTCAACGCATTTCGGTTAGTGGTTGTTTTCACAGCGAAAAAACGTATTTGTCTCTGGTCCTACCATTCCTTCTTTTCTCTCACAGACCACCGCGAAGCCGGCCCCAGATTTATCCGTCATCCCACCGGTCAGACAGTGGTCGAAGGCAACACCGCTCAATTCGATTGCCGTGTCATTGGTGTCTCCGAACCCGTAATCACTTGGTACATTTCGGTTTTCAGTTCATTTGGCTTACTTAAGCCACCCAAGTAGACTGACTTTTTGACGTTCGGATTTTTCACATTTAGGGTGTACCGAGGCACACCCCTGAATCAGAGTCTCAAGTATATGCAACGCTATTCGGGTCACGACTACTCCCTTAAAGTTAGCCGAACAAAGAGATCCGAGGATGAGGGCGAGTACATCGTCCGTGCGGAGAACAGCTTTGGCCGAAAGGAGAGCTCCGCCTACCTCACTGTTGAGCCTGTTCGGGAAACGACTCGAGGTGAGCTGCTACTGCCTCCACCGTGAGAGATCAATTTGGCTTCAGTCAAGAAAAGTTATTTAAAAAGATAGGCGCACGCATAGTTTTTTTTTCTTAATTTGCACCAACTGTTGGGGGATAAGGGCTTGCATGCAATTTGCATAAGGAAGTAGGACACAGTGTGGTGCAAAGAAGAGTAGCACTAATTTTCACCCCAATGTAGATGTGTATTTACCATTGTGCTTACAGGTTAATGTGATTGTAGTGAAAGGTGTCAATTCTCAGAAGAAGTGGTGCAGATCATGGGAAATTTTGCTTACCACTGATAGCTTGGGGCTCTTTACTAGATGTTAATTTGTGGATTATTTGTCTTCCAAGCAATGTCCTAAATGTGATTGACATTTCCACTGAGACATCAGTCACTACATGAACTGTGTCAGCAGTTTTTAAATTTATGGCGTGGCATCTGGAGATAATAGAAATGAAGCAATTTGATTTATGGAGATACAAGAAAGCTAATATTGTGGCTAGTCAAAGGTTTCAAGACAGTGTAGGCAAAAAAGGTCTAAACTTGGGACTGATAAGATTGGAAAGGTAAAACTTGCATTTTTGGAGTGCTCTTGGTTCGCTGAAGTCCAACTGAAGGTGGAAAAGTTTCTCCTCTCCCTCTAAAAGGTTTGTGGCTAAAGACCACAAGACCAAAGATCACTCTCTTTGTCGATTTGTTTGTCTGGATACAAACACACTACTATTGCTTGATTTCTGCTCCACTCTCTTAGAACCCTCCGTGATTCCAAAGAAGAAGTTCGTTCTGAAGGAGTACGAGGTTATTCTACCGGAAGAATTCCCTCCTAGATTTTCATTATCGTTGAGGAATCGTTTTATCCAAGATGGGCATTCCGTGAAACTCACCTGTACTGCTGACGGAAATCCATCTCCACAACTCACCTGGTTCAAGGTTTGTTGAAAACTCCACCAATTTTTGCTTCATCCAAGAAAAGCAGAATATTCGGTCTAACCGTTCTATTGAATTGAGAGAGATCCGAGGTAATCAATGGTTAATTTTCTCTGTAGGATGGACATCAAATAGAGCGAGGCGGAGACTACGACATTCAGACAATGTTGGGTATCTCGTCGTTGGAGATTTACAGTTGCAGCGAACATCATTCAGGCAAATATACCTGTCGGGCAAGCAACAAGCTCGGCGAGGATGAGACTGTTTGCAAACTCGTTGTTGAACGTGGGGCACTTAAGCGTCTGTTAAGCATGCCAGTGAGTCGACTAGCTTTAAAACGAATACATTCTCATTTTAGCGAACCGCGTGAGGCGTCTGCTGGCATCGACAGCAGGTGTCAGGGGAATGCGAGCTTCCAGCACGCTGCCCTATCCTTCAACAACCTCGGATACGTACAGATCCACATCCACCTGGCGTGAGTCATCAATCACGGGAAATAGAATGGTTACCACCACTACCACTCGCACCAGCTATCGGTCATCGGAGAGACGCTCGTCGGGTCTCCGTGAGGTCTCACCTCAACAGACGTCTCCCGCCCTGCAGAGCGCCATTGAAGCACCTACCGACCTCTATGAAGGAGATACACTTGCCCTGGAGGCACGATTTCTTCCAGCGGAACCAAGTGCTAGCATCATTTGGAGTGTGAATGGACAGGTGGGTTTCTGTAGAGAGAAAAAAACCAGGTGTGAAATAAGACATGGGTGAAAATGCGTTACGAAAGGTGATCTGGGGCTTGTGTGCTATCCGATATGCGCACTTCTGCGAGTGCGCGTTATATAAATTGAGCTCGAGTGATTAATCCTCCTTCATTTGGCGATTTTCTCGCGGTGTGATGAAATCAGGACTGAGCCCTATCTAGATAATCAAAACCCACTTCAGAGTTAGATTAACACAGTGATCACAGTGACATACACTGCCTGGACTGAAAGGGGGCAATCCAGAATCAGCTTCCATTTTTAAGTGACTTGGATCATTTCCTTGCCTTTTGAAAGTGCATTTTAGGAAATTTTTTGCAGAAATTACGTAAAAGAGACTTTTAAACCTTCAGTCATTGAGAGGACGTTATCATGAAATGTGACCATGTAAATTGAGACCAGCGGAAATGCTGTTTTTGCGGCTGTCACGGTTGCAGGAGGTGACATCGGACGGTCATATAAGCATTAGAACTTCAAGCGATGGTTGTCGAAGCACTCTCCGAATCGCCGATCTCACTCACGATGACTCAGGCAGTTACGAGTGCAAAGCAATCAACTCCGCTGGTGTCGCAAGGACCAAAACCGAGCTCAATGTCCGAAGCAAGTCTCTAAGATGATTTTTTGTGCCATCTTATTCAAAATTGCTTTTTTCTTTCATGACGGGCGAAGTCCTAGTCATCTCAGGTTAGATTTTGGAGCCTTTGTAGTTCTCACATTATCTTATCCATATCTTATTTAAGTCCATTAAGTTACAATTCTTCCCTACTAGGAAAAATGCAGTCCATACTGGAAGACGCAAATTCTTTTGCTCCTATGAACGACATCCCTCTCACAGAACAATTTGGAGATAAAGAGGAGTCCTCACCTCTCAATGAAGTTGTCGAGAACGGAGAACTTGTTGATCATGAATTCGGTGAAGTTGACCATGTGAACGAAGACGCCAGAGATGAGCAATCTAGCTTCAAACCCGAAGTGCCCATCTTGTTGCGTCAGCTCCAGGGCCAGATTGTTGAGTTGGGTGTACGATCGGTGACCTTCAGTTGCGAGTTCAAAAATGCTACCGGAGTCGGGTGGTCCTTCAATGGGAAGGTGCTAGCACCGGATGACAAGTATGATATCACCATGAAGGGTAGTGAGGTCATACTTACTATCAAGGACGTTGAACTTGAGGACTCCGGCATCTACGTATGCTATGCTGTCAATACTGATGGCCGTGTTACGACTGTGGGATACCTCTCTGTCAGGGGTAGGTATTCATTTCCGAGTGGGAGCTTTTCATTTAACCAACTTGCCATTTACCCACAGTTTGCTATGAACGCATCTTAATCCCAGCTCATGTTTCTCCTGTGAATAAAGACTAAAGCCACCTGCTCGATTCAAAGTAATCCATTCTCTCTTTTACTTATTTTTCATCCTATTTGTTGTAGATCCGCAAAATCCCCTTCCTGGACCACAATTCCTCTCCTTCCCGAAGTCAGTAATGACCACCGCCGATCGCCCAATTGAACTGGAATGTTCGTTTACTAGTCCTGTTACTAGCTGTGAGTTTTCACATAAGTAGTATATCATTCTCCAATTAATTTCCTTAAGTATTCATCAATTGAGGGCATAAATTCCTCCCGTAGTTTGCAAAGTAAAAACTGCTTTTTATTGGCACCACAAGTGTCAATCTTCTGAATACTTTGAATATTGCATTGAGCCAATGGTGTTTTTCTAGTGATGCTGTGCCAGAATGAATTGGAGATGGAGGAGGCTCAACCAGTCATCTCCGAGGACGGATTGTCCGCAAAGATTTCTCTTGCCGGAGGTGAATTAATTCCAGCCGACAGTGGAAAATACGCCATAATCGCTCAGAATGCCGAAGGGGAGCATTCGGAGTGGTGGATCGACATTCAGGTCAAACCCGCAGCCAAATTACCCTAGGGGTAGGTAATTGATCGCTTTTTCATCTTCCTCCTTCCCCCTCCTCCTTGGTACCCTTGACTTGTCATTCTAGTGCCATTATTACCATTAAACGCATGCATACAACTAACCACGTGACTTGCCTAAGTGGGTGAGTCAGGGCTCATGTGCTTCCATTAGTAGATGTGGTGGTGTATTCAAGTGTCATTAATCTCTCGTATTCATTCTCTAGCCTCTGATGTTGTTTCGTAAAGTAAGTTCGTGCATCTCCCCCTGCCGCAGATGATCTATTAGATCAGGAGCACGCAAATGAAGGGAGAGGGATTTTAAATGCAGTCGCTTTCGGTTGTAGACTCACTTCCACCGGGACAGAAATCGCTCGTGTGCTAGCAGAGGACGTGAATATAGTTCTACAACAATCTCACCAACCGTTGCTTTTGTCAAAGGGTCGTTTCGAAGATCTTGGTAAAGCGTTTTCGCAAACCTCATCCCTGTACTTAACTCTCCTCTTCCTTCTCTTCTTTATCCTCTATCTCCTACCTGCTGTTGTCCAGCGGCGCGGACAATTCTTAATGACCACCTTTGCTCATTCATATTTACCTTTCTCTCCCTCTTTCCCTCTTCTCTATCTCTCTATTTCGTTGGGTCGCCATATCAGAAGAGACCAGTCCTTCTGCTTGCCTTTCGCGGATGCTCCAAGTTAACCTACCCACCCACCCTATCAGCCTACCTGATGCGAGTATATACATATTATACATAAGGATGTTGAACAGTCTATTTATTTATCCCCACACGTGAAGAGAACTTCCCAATTGTTGAAGAGTACGAAGAAAAGTTTATAATGCTATGCCTTTCACTGCCAGATGTACCCTGCTGCCTTACTGCCCCATCTCCAAATTTTTCTTCCTCTCTCAATCCTCTCCTGATTACAAATAATGCGCTAAAATACATTGTTTCGCTTATCAACTCCTTTACCCCGTTTTATGTACCGCTTATCTCTCTTCCGAGAGCCTACGATATTTGCCAGTTCAAATACCTGAATGGTTCGCGTTTTACCTCGACAGGCGGGTCGCATTAGCTCTTGCCGTGAGTAACAATATTGAATTACCTTACGTACCTCTGCAGTCACGAAAACCATCTAATTTTTAGAACAAGAGATCGTCGTGCACTGCAATGTGAGTAGTTCCACTTGTTTGACACCGAGTTCTTCATTTTAGTTGTTTTATGTTCTTCCATGTTATGTTCCTTCTGTTATTGAGTCTCATGGCTTGACTGTTTTGGAGGCGGCATTGAGTTCTCCACTGTGCCATGCACCCTCCCCGTCTCCGGTTGGGTTCCATCCTAGCTGGTATGCCTCAATAAACCTTGCGAAACAGTTCCAGTATGTTCAGTCGGTGCCAGTGCTCAGTGCCTTCTATCCTTTGACCCAAGCAGGACGCACGACCGAATGTATTGACAATTGCTACAAATGCAGACTCACAAATGAGAGGCTGTTGCACCGCAACCATTCGAAACGTGAAACTACCAAGCAAGGTAGCATATACCTCATGGGTATCGCTGGTCTTCCCACTCTTCTTCACGCATTTAATAGAACTGTTTCCGAACACGTACACCTTTCAGCCTCAAAGCAAGTCCAAACGATGCATAACAATTACTACAGATTGTTGGGCTAAGGAGTAAGAGGAGGGTGAGTTTGACACGATACTGCGCCCTTTACCGTGTGCGTTGTGGTGACGTAGGATCGCCCTTCTGCGACTGCGTGATTCACCTTTGTCAGTTCCGAAATTTTGCATGCCCTGTTGCGTGTGTACGCGAAAGGGATAATGAAACTCTCACTGTGTGCTTGTCACTCTCTGTCACACGGACTGATCAAGTGATGTCACTCCACGCTAGTCACATGCAATCCCCCTTCCCGAGGCTTCATGCGTCATGAGCAACTTCTTACCCATCCAAATGCGCATATTGTAATCCTCTAGTAAGTTTTAAAACTCAAATCCCACACATTTAAACCTTAAAACTTATCCAGTTTTTGTGCTCGGTAGACGTAGAATGGGTGGAAGCAAGTTTCAACACTGTTTGCATCACGCAACAACGAAATCATAAGAGGTACTGCTGAGGCATAATGATGGGGATGATTCAGGCACGATACAGTACCACTCACAAATTTGACCTTCCAATTAATAAGTAGGGGAAGCCGGTGAAGAAAAGGTCGTACGATGTTTACATGAAGTGGTGAAGCGAGGTGACTGTCCACTACCATGTCAGGTGTCTCTTGGAAAAGCAAGTGTGAATTTAATTCGAACCTGTTGGCTTTCAATCACTTCGGTTCTGCCAAAAAAGTGCCACACCGTACGAAGAAGTTAGATTTGCTGAGATGATGGTGTGGTGTGGAGGTTACCTACCCCACCGAAAGAAGATTAGGTGATGAAAGTGCCGCTGCGTACTGGAGAAGTTGAAAAATGAGCAAAGTTTTCTTTCAGTTGGATGTAAGGCGAATTCAAAGTGCAAATTATGTCCTCTTCTTTATGCGCATACTTAAATGTTGTTTCAAGGGCCTTAAAAACACACCCTCCTCCTCTTAGCCAAACGGAATGCAAGATAGAGGGAGAGGTAATTTTATTGCTTGATGAGTGTTTACGGAATCATTTACGGATCATTTATCAACCAAAAGGTGCTCATTTTAGATTAAATAACTCTGCTGAGCGTTCATTATCACCAATTAAGGAATAATTAGGTAGAGTGAAACCTTGGTGAAATATAGGACCTAGGGCTATTCTCTCTCCCCTCTCCGTATCTACGCAATGGAGGTTGTGGCTCACACAAACACGACCTTCCGAGCAGCATAATCATATTTAGCCTCCTGATGGAATGGCTTCTGGAATTTTATTTGAGAAATTGCCAGGATACGAGACTATTGTGCTTGGGAGTCAAGGTGGCAAAAGTACACGGAGCCTGTGCATGTGTTTTGTCTGAAATTGGTGGACCCTATTACTGGTACACACAAGAGCAGGGAAGTTGGCAGCAATGCTTCCAGATTGTCCCCTAGAGCGCCATGTTTTTTGCCTCATGGAGCTCTTTATATCAAGGTTGGGTTCAGAAAAACGGCATGATCCAGACTAATTTAAGTTGAAAGTAAAAGTAGGGGCACACAAAGGGACCTTTTAAGTCCGTTTTCAGCGTACCGGAGGCAAGCTCAGAAAGCCATGTAAAATTGCTATGTGGCTACTTAATTCTAGTTGTCAGTAGCAAAGACGACGGCAAGTAAACTGTTTAAGGACAAGATGGACTTTATGCGTAAGATTTTAGCTATAATAAGGAGGTTGAGAGGTCTAGTGTCCTATAAGTGCTATTCTTTCTGAAAACTCCCAATCCCCTTCCTTATTGGCGAACTACGCCTCTTCGGCACGTTGGAGATTCTGGCAACGATTATAAAGCATAAATAGATTTGGATTGCTTTCGCTGGAATCACCGCCCCCATATCACCAAATGTCATCTAAATTAGACCCACAGATGAGGATTTAGCCTGCCTGCTCCAAGAGTCGAGTTTAGCTGCGCTGAATTTTGCGTGTCGTGTGGAGAAGGCGTGATGTGCGGTCTGCATTCTGTGATTTTGACAGTTTGACTGTGGTGAGGTGACACTCAAAATAGCTGTTGCATCACGCTCAAGAGGACTCATGCTCCTTTATTTGAAGGAAGGATTACGTGTCATTAATGTTTAGCGTTAATAACGAAGCAAATCTTTGAAGCTCACACCACCTGTCACGGTCATTAGAAACTGTTACTCAAATGGCTGCCGCATGGATAGTGATGGGAAGAAAACTAAAAGACCACCCCTTTGTCCCTCATTTCCTTCGCTTGAGCTGTAGATACGAATTGATGGTAGATGTTTGGCCTTCACTGTAAATCACTGTTCACCTGTTATCGCCAAACGATCTACTCTACACTTTCATTCACTTCCTCCCAAGGGTAGAGAAATGTGTAACTAGTGCGTTGCAGCAATTTCTCACCTACGGCATAACAGTAACGTCGAAGATCTGTCTACTCAAAACAGGGCCGCCTTCGCTGTCACAGATGCAAAAATGATAAACACTTTTTTCTCACCACTTTTTTACCACTTTGACGTCATATCATTGCCTTAGCGTCAGGTAAACTGTTTGTGGCGATTTAATGAAATCAATTACCGTTAACTTACAGGAAACTTGCTCCACATACTTGTGACATCCGCTTCAGGCTAGAGCCGGGGCGTCACACATGCGTGACACCAACTGCATTCATGCTATACAACTAAAAATGCAACCTTTTGCTTTGTTGAACAAAATTAAGATTTCCTTGCTGTCTGTAAAGTAGAACAACGTTGAAGGTGTGATAAGGAACATGGCAATCCCATTCAATGATCTCATCTAAGTACTGAGCCAGCTTGGTGTGTGTGCCACGGCTGTTCTGTCAATTTAGACTGTTGCTTAGCCACTGGAAAGCATTGGGTTAATTCTACTTCACGAATCGGCCGCAAGCGCCTTGTCTGACCTCACTTTGGCTTATTGACTGGATTTAGACCTTTGGAAAACAATTCCACATTCCCCATTTGCAGTGCCTTTATAAGAAGCTAAGCACTTCACCATTTAACTTGATTTAGTCTCAAAGCTCCCAAATACTGCGTAAATGAAACTTTGCCTTTGAAAGGAAAAATCACAAGGGCGTGTATTCTACCACCAAGGCCTGACAGGGCTCGTTGTCAGGCTCGACATAGCGTGAGTGTGCGTGTGTCAGGCCTGATAACTCTGCGCCAGTCAATACAATTTCCTTGCTCTTGTCATTCAACGCTTTGGATAAGCAAAAGGATGGAACAATTCATCACGAGGTATCTTTCGGCGGGGGAATCTCACAATCCGAGAGCAAAGGCAGCAACTTTTGCCTCCCAATTTGGAAAAGTGCTGTAAAATTATGACCCTAAGAGGACACAATAACTGCTTCTACAACTGCTCATGATTTTTGCATCTTCCTAGATACTCAATAAGTTTATTTTAAAACTGAAAGTGGAAGTCTATAACAGGAAATGACCAAACAAAACTTTGCATTATTATTATTCAGAATCTTAGCAAAAATGCCTCAGTGGCTGTTAGCAAGTTAGTTCGATGGGTATTTTATGTATGGCACTCAGAACTTCGGTCATTCAATCCGAAGTTAAAAAATTCAAAGTGGAATGCAATGAATTAGAGGTGACATTCCACTTGGCTTGATTAGGCGTCTTACCCAAGAAGACAAGACATAAAAATGACAAGGATAAATTACTGGCCTTTTCCCAAATATACCCATCTTTACATATAAAAAATGATGTTAGTATCGAAAGCCATAAATCACCGGGCGAAATAGCCCTTCTTGTATGAACGTGCGGGTCAATTCTTGCAGCAAGGAAAACGTGGAAGGCTGGGGGCAGAGTTTAGTACTCGTAGACTTCACTCAATTTGCCACCAGATCCGTTGGTCGCGTGGTCAGCGTTGTTACTCCCGCTCAGCATCATAAATCTCTCCAATTCCCTATTCTGGTCCTGACTGTCCTCACTGTCCGACGAGGTACTGTCGTCACTGTCTTCATCACTGAAAGAGTTTCCCTCGCTGTCATCTGAGCAGTAATTATCGTAATCATCTCTGGGCACCAACTGATGCGCTGTGTACATGTAAATCGGTCCAGATTCATCCTCCACACAACCCACGAGAGGGTCATGCTTGATGTAGCAAATATTCACCTCCCATGGCGTATTGTTCTCTTCGAATTCCCGCGTTACCTTTCGTCCACCACTCAGGGTGCTGAGTTCTCTCGGGGCTCGATTCTTAGGTTTCCTCGGTTTCTTATTGCTGCTCTTTGATTTTGCTACTTTTTCTGCCTCCTGACCATAACAAACCACGGAGTCGAGCGTCTCTACCTTCGTCTCTGGATCGTAGGTTGTTTTGGAATAGTTACTTCGGTAGTTTCCATTAGTTAGAGTTGAGGACTCACTGTCTAGCTTCGCACTCTGTACCTTGGTCCTCTTGACGCGTTCTGGGCGTATCCTCGTTTCTGGAAGGTCCTCAGGCACTTTTGGACTGATAACTTTCTCAAGTTGTTGGGGTTCTTGAACTTTTGCAGTGGGAGGATTTGGGGCAGGTCTTCGTTTCTGTTGAGGAATGGAGGAGTGATTAGTGGAGAGTTTCCGTGTTGACGGATACGTGCCACTCACCTCTTTCTGATAGCTAACCGGTCTTGATCCGCTGCTCACAGCCGAATTTGTATTTTGAGCTAAATGTTGATGCGCTACACTCACATTTTTTCGTAGTACACTCAGGAGATGGTTTGCGTAACCGGGACCCTTAGTTTTAACAACAACTAACTCCGTTTTTGTTCTCTCTTCATTGGTGATGAGTATGAGAACTTTGGCTGGACGTCCGGGACACAAAGAGAACTGGAGAATGTTTTTGTAGGCCAAAAGTTGGACAGATGGCCCATAGACCCACCAGGAGCCTTTAGCCAGCACTAGGCCATCTTTGATAGAATTTATTTTTGAGCTTATTCGCTTTTCATCATAATTCTTGCCAGCGAGGATCTGCAGGCACTGGTGGTAGATGTCGCCGAGATTGCGAGTTAGAAGGTCCTCACGGGGATTGATGGGCACACGCTTGGTTAGTTTGACCGTGATTTTCAAGTCAATGGATGATGGAAGAGGTGACGACATGGCTCCTGGCGGTAGCGTGTAATTGTGGTACTTGAAATGAGCAGAAAAAAATGCGTGGAGGTCCACACACTCACTGACTTGTGGTGCGTGCGATGGCTGCTGATTGGGTAGACGGAGGGGACGAATCACAAGGATCCGCTTAAATTTATGGTCGCGAACTACTAGATGTGTGTGCGCGGGATATCGAGTGCTCACCCTCGCTGTTTGTCGTCTTAACAAGTTCCTCTTCCACAAGGCACAAAATCCTTTTATACATTATACTAGCAATTTGTTTTCGGATTATTTACCGTGCTATGAGCAGGTATATGCCAAAATGTAGGCCTCCCCAAAGGCTGGTTCGGTTACAGATGGTGACCTAGACCATCGAGACCACTCATAGTTCGCAAAATATCTAGGTGCAAAATCACTGATTTTGACAAATAATACAATATCAAGGGAGCAAAATTTATAAGGTATTAAGGCAAGGGATGATGGCTAGTCGCTGCAAACGATGGATTTGTGCGTGCATCTTGCACGGTTTGCTCTTTAGCTCCGCCAAAGGGCTTGATTACCTGGGCACGACAGGTTCTCTGGGTTGTACTTTTACCCTGCAACCAGATTTTCGGAATGCGCCGATAGTCTGCCAGCCCTTCTGTACGCTAGTCACGCACGTTCTTTCGTACTTCTCTGACTTATTATAAATTCATGGAAGACTCAGGCAGTCGTAATGCTAACTAAATCCTTTTATTATAATACATTAACAAACTAACTGTTCAATCTTTTAACGACTACAAGTAGGACCAAGGTTCTTTCTAGTAGTTACCTGTCCAAGTTATTACACTCTACATGCACAAGGCTCAATTTGTTATAGGCCGACATTTTGATAATCATTTAATGCCTTGAAGGTAGTTCGGCAACGATTTGTTAAAGGAACCCAAAAAAATCAAGTATTGAAACGGTAGGCAAGTTTATTAAACGTATCTTAAAAAGCAAAAAGACAAAAGTAGAATAAGGGAAAAAAGGCCTTTTAAAATCACTTAATCAAACCATTTCATTAAATTAAGGACATGCATTTCTCTCGTGTTCAAATCAGGGCTAAAAAACAGGTTCATGCACTATTTGCTTAGATTTCTTTTCGTTTTGACAAAACAGTGCTATTTTTAGTATGGAAAATAAAAATAGGGAGAGGAAAAATTTTGTAACGTAAAGTGCATCTTTATTTTATGTTAAAACAAAATAGATTTATCTTTTTACCATTGTTTCCTGGACGTGACATATGGCTTTGCAGCACTCAACTTTGGGCTAAAAATGAAATATTTGCTGAGATTTTGTATTTTCAAATATACCTTAATTATGTGCGGTTGACTTAATTCATCACTAACGTGTGCGCTTAATTTAACATTTCGGTTGCATTAGTTATACTGCAAGTAGTTGACAATTAAATAGGTTGTTCCCTTACGTTATGGCAATGACACAAATACCCAATGATATTTCTGCTATACCCAAGTTTAAGGTTGTTGTCGTTGGCGACGGTGGTGTCGGAAAGTCTGCATTAACAATTCAAGTGAGGAATATTATTTCATCCCATCGTATGGATTCCCCTATAGTATTTCCAGCACATGTTTTTGGAAGACCACAACCCCACAATTGAGGATTCTTATCTGCAAAATGTTGAGGTGGATGGTGAATGGTGTGTCCTTGATGGTGAGTTCAAAGCTTTTTGCAGAATATTTGAGACAGTTTTATGCTTGGTTTTTAATTTGCGTTTATTTAGATGTGCTTTATAATACGTGTCCCTTTAAATCAGACTATGTTAGTATTGGATTACTTGCGAAAATCCTAGGTCTCCCCTAGTTTTTACGTGTTAGATGGCAGTAACAAGCCTATTGATCCTTTTTTAGTTTTAATCCCCACTATTCTATCGGCTTTGACTTCTCATTTTAGTACTTTTTTGTCGGATTTCTTCGTATTGCTCACCTTTTTAATACAATCCTCTCATTCATCCTCGTTCGATTGTTCATTACTGAATGTTTGCGATTTCGGTTTTAGTCATTGAGTGTGGTAGTGGTATGTAAATGTGACCTTTTAAAGCTATCTTGGTACTAGCTGAGGTGCAAAATCAGTCCAATGACTGTTTTTGTGTACCATTTGTGTGTTTTTATTGGCTATCTTATTGTGGGCTGACTGTCTCGTAGCCCATTAGTCTAGTCTCACCCAAAGGCAGTTCAATCACTGACCTTATTATAAGTCAGAGGTTTACGGAAGTAAGCGCTTTCTCTCTGCCCCACCACACATGGATGCGATTCCTTGGTGATTCCTTTGTTTAGATGCTTTGCTATCCACTTGTTTACCATCCTCTTTGGAAAGAAGATGACAGTTGCAAATGCACTTTTTGGGTCCCGACCAAACCTCCGCACATGCACACCGTGCTGCAGCCATGCATTATGCATAAATCGGTCCTACGTATCATAGAATGTCTATTTATATCCACCTGGCCTAATTACACTCCATTCCCTCTGACGCTACCCGAAACAGCGTTTCCGGAATCGGCGTTCATGACACTTTTGGCATAAAAATCGTCGGTTATGTCATTGCTGGTATAGCCTAACCTAGTCGGAATGCAGGTCAGTGTGGTTGTGGCTGTTATATAGGGTAACTCCAAAATCGGTAACATGTTTACCACGACCTATGGGCAGAGGCGTGTCGTATGTTGTAACCTTGACCTCTCCTGGTGGTAATGTAGTGTCGCATATCGGATGATTTTGGCGGTGATACAGTGCGATAAAAGAAGCAGAATTCGAGACTAGGCTGTTAAAGCAGTAGGTCCGTGAAGCCTGTGGACTTGTAAAGGTACTTCCTTAATTCGTCTTCTTTTGGAAAGGAAGGGGGGGGTGAGAGGGTAAACAATTAGCGGCCTACGCGTGTGCACGCGTAGGCGCGGCGCGTGAATGGGTGCAAACAGCACATAGACTGCCGTTCGTTCTGCCTGTCTCGCGTTTGGCACGCCCACGTATTTGCGTATGCCAGTGCCGTGGAAGTACTGTTGTTCCTTGATGGGTCGAACTGATCGAAGGCTAATTTTTCCGTTCATGGATTGCGTCTATCGCCAATTCTTCCCCTTAGAGGAGAAGTCATATCATTACTTCGATTCTCAGAATTGAGATTATCTAATCGTTCTTTCAGTATCAGTAAGCTCGGACTGACATTTCGGGTGAATCAAGTAGAGGGTAATGTGTATGATAATCGCAGTATTCTTTGCCCTATCATCTTGTCACGGAAGGGATCTTTCTTGTAGTTTGCTTCTCTTTGATATGCGTAGCTGTTAATGCCTTGATTCGGTGAAATCTCGTATCTGCTACCTTTCCTTCTTGGTATCAGTAGGCCTAAATAAAGGCCCTGTCAGATGGTGCCAGTTGCTCACATTGAGAAATGTGCTAGTCATCCCACCACAAGTGTCCCTTCGCTCTGTTTGTCTCTAGCCTTTGTACCCATTACTGCCTTTTCGGTTTTCCACACAGTTGGTGGAACCCTTGCGCCATATTTCATTGCTTTCCCACTTAGCTGGTGGGATGTTTTAGTCCGGACTTAAATGAGCCCTTTTCCTACTTTTGCCCAAGTATTAGAATGTTCTGGGGCTCTTCTGAATGTTGGTTCTTTTCATCTGAAGGAGAGGATTCTTGTTTTCTTCCGACTGGTGTCCCTAATCTGGCGTTTGAGCTTGTCCAACTACACTTAAAGGTAGTTTTTCTGAGCTGAGTTGCCAATTTTCTCTCGTGATAGAAAAAAAAACTGTTGGTTTTCCTAACTTCCTCGGAAATTCACTGATCGTTCAGTCGGAAATTCATTGGTTTTCTGTGATTCGTCTCTGTCGGCTATGATCAGTACTTGTGAGATTATCATCACTATTTCCCATTTCATCAGTCTTCGATTTGGTTGTTGAAATACTTTTTTTTTCAAGAACAACTTACCTTTTCAACGTTAATCCAAGGGGCTTCCTTTTACTCTGAATACTGTGGTATCTATACCGACTTTCGGTTTCACTGACTCCTTCAACCACTTATAAACCATCTTGATCGCTTTGTTCATTTTTATTCGTTGGATCTATCGACTTCAAATTGAGAGCTTATTTAGTGAAGGTACGCTTGCCGTAACCAAAATAGCTTGGGTTATCGTTCGCAGGAAAATGGGTTCCACATGTCGCTGGAATTATATCGTTCCAACTCGTCGCCATCGGTTTTTGGTGGAATCGACGGCCTTCCTTCATCCCTGTCTCGCGGGGCAGGGACCTGCTACGTAGTTGTTATCTAAAAAAAAAACTCCCCTTATGAACTCCGCCTCAGGTTAACCATCTCTTGTACTTTTTGATCATTGATTTGCTGATATGGTTGTTTACTCATTGGGCGGCGATGGTGGGTTTCCATATTTGATGTGGTCTACGGATCATGAACGGAGCCGAATAGCGGTGGGTGACGGGTGGGGGGGGGGGGAGTGACCTAAAGATCTCTCAATGGTTTGCTTCTTTTGCCATTTAAACTTGATGATACCACCTTAGCATGTTGTTGCTGTTATTTTGTGAACGCCCATCAAGGACGCCTTCTCTGTTGCCGTTCTGTTTATAAGTAATGAGCGTGCCATCGACAAAAAATGCTGCCAGAAGATGGTGGAAGAGTGTCATTCTCAATGGGACGTTTCGACCCCTCGCATTTATATTGAATTTTTAAACTCTTCAAAGTGTGTTTCGAAGCTACAGTTTACGTGGTTGATTACACAGTAGGCGGTGAAACCGACTTGGTCTTTTGTGTTTCGGTTGGGCAGCTCAAATGGTGCCAAGCCGCACTTGGGAAGATGATTTCAACCCGTTTGTCAGGTTTTTGAATGGGCATCGTAAATGCACAAGTGTTGTCCCCCTTAAAAACGCTATACGCACCAGTCTGGGGGTCGATGATACGGGAAACTGAAAGCGTTTATGTACTCATTTATACGCATATACTGCTTAATACGGTCTCTCCTCTGAACGATCTTCTCAGTGCTTCTGGTGATTACTCTTCCGCGTTTTTCACCACAACAGTGCTCGAGTGAGGTAAAATTAATCAGGCAAAATTGGCGATTATACGGTGATTTTCCATCACGTCAGGGAAATCGTCCAGCTCAGGGATTGTGTACGCAGTTTATTTTAATGGTTCAATCCGTACTATCCTATTTGTAAACTGCATTACGGGACTTAAAAACTCCACGGTACCCCGCAGTCAGGGCTCCTTGTACGGCGAATTCAAAGACGCGTTTTGAAATTACGCGGTAATTTCATCCCCTCATTCCATTTTTTCGTTGCTCAGTTGTCTATTTTCAGCAGTGATATGAGCAGCCATCTTCTGGAGGGAGTGGATTTGTGCAATGCAGTTCTCCTACTGCCACCGGCTTCGGCATTTGCTATAGGTCTCTACGGGTCTACTCATCCACTACATCCCAAGACGATCCACTAGTGTGTAAATCCTATCCTAAAGCATTACCGAAACTAGTAACTCCAAGAGCGTGGAACTAGAGAAGCTACCTTTGAAAAAGGCATTGGTGTGGACTGACTGACATGCGAAGGAGAAATCCATGCTACTCTCGTGGGGCAGGCCGGGGTAGTATTACGCCACAATTACTTTCTTCCCACACCCTTGCTACGTAGTACAGAGCCATCTCAGCTCTTGCAGAGCAAATTCTCAGTCAATGAAATTGAAGAGAGAAGGTATCAAATTTTTGTCTATAATAGTTATTGGTATTGACAGTCTTTCTCACAAAATCTGTTGAATGAAAATTAGCCGTTTCCACTTCACCTGGCAAACGACTTCCTCAATTCAAATGCCAAGGTGTGGTGTCCTACGACGATGTGTGTTCTCTGGGCTCCCCAATTCCCTACTTTTTTGTTTACTGCGGTCGTAATACCAGGGGTGGAGGTTTTTTGCCACCCTTCAGTGAATATTCTCCAGAAGAAAGCAAAGTTAGGACTCGATTTCCTGAATTTTTTGTCGACTTCAATGAAGCGAAAAGTCCTCACGCCTGCAAAAAGGTGCACATAGGTTGTCGAAGCTAAGGTATTGTCTTTGGGTTAATTGGAACCGATCTTGCGTCTTCGTATCATCGAAGGGGCTTTCAAATCCAATGCTAGTGGCACCTATCGTAGATTTCGTCGGGGCTCACTTGTCATGCCCTCTGTAAGGACTTCAATGAGATTAACCGCCTACTTCTCACTTTGTTTTCATTTTTGCTATCACATCCATCTATCGTGGTTGTCTCCAATCTTTCAGCATTTGAAGGTGTCGTGATAGCGTAAAGAGTTATTTTCTCATACAGGAGTTTGAGCCGTTAAGCACATATCTGGCTTCGTTACTGTGTGTGTTTTGTCATCGCGTGGATTTTGGCGGGTTCACCTGCCCTTATTGAGCACCGCCTAGGTGGACCGATGTTCTTCACTCCGTGAGTCAGAGAACTGACCTTTCACTGGTCGCAGTCATTGTTTGTTCAGTTCTGTCTGCGTTTGGCTATTAATGTTACAATGGAGTGAATCCCAGGTATCTCAAACGAATTCACTTCAGCTCACCTCTCTCTCTTCCTCCGTCTTCGTGCAGTGTTGGACACGGCAGGTCAGGACGAGTTCAGCGCAATGAGAGAGCAGTATATGCGCAAGGGTCACGGCTTCATCATTGTCTATTCGGTGACGGACCAGCAGAGCTTCCGGCAAGTGCGCCGTTTCTACACCCAGATCCTGCGAGCACGTGATCGCGACTCCTATCCCATGATCTTAGCGGCTAACAAGATCGATCTGGTACAACAGCGAGTAGTCACTCCGGAGGAGGGACAGACCTTGGCTCGGGAACTCGGTGTACGTTCATCTCTTTATTTTTCTGTAGCACCTGAATCACTCCTGAAGGGGTTGTTGAGGCCTAGGTTGGTCTAAAACGGTTACCGCAGTTCTTTCATCTTCTCTTGAGCGTCCTTCCCAGTACTTCCATAATTACTCCTGTGTCCCAGTTATCACAATGGAACGCTTCCTTATTCCGCTCTTGTCTTTCATCGCACATTCATACACCCAGCTCTGTAGCTTACCATGACTTTGGGGTGCCTTTGAAGATTTGATGTGGCTTTTAGCCACCTCTTCCATTATGAGCCTCCGCAGACTTAGCTTTCTGGCTGGAGCAGCCACTCCGACCACTTCTTTGCTCCATCATTCGGAATCGGTTGACACGCGCTTGCGTCATACATGTGTGACGGCCTGATTTTCTTGGCTGGGTTCTCACGTCACACATAGGTGACACTTAGTGGGAAGGCAATCAGCTGAACTAGGAAGACCATGCAAAAACATTCGGACTGTCCTATTGGGAGGATAAAATACTTGAATGGCTGTGGCTGTCGCTTTTCGTTTTTTGGGGCCCTGGTGGTGGGTGTACTTATTAATCAAGGTGGTGTTGTGGCTGTAGTTTGCGCTATGACTCATTCTTCAAGCTGTGTGGCTCTTTCATTCTCCAACCACGCTAGAAGTTCAGGATGCATCAGTATTCACTTATATCATCACTTTGGCTTGACGATAACGAGAGAATGGTTGAATGGAGCCAGTATAAGTTTAAGCACGGCTCTTGAGATGGCAACCATACTTATGTCTCGAGGGCTTCAGATTAGGTGAGTTGGGGGTCAGATGATTGTGAAACCCTTTTGCCGTTCATCTCAGTTTGCATGGAAAGGGAAACATACAAGCACCCTCCTGTACCCGGGATATGATGATCGGAAAAGGAAGATGGAGCGTGGCCTAACTCGTGTCACTTCAAATTAATGTGAGTGCTGTCTTCCATTTTTAGGTGCAGTACATCGAGACCAGTGCAAAGAATCCGCCAGTTAATGTGGATCTAATCTTTCACGATCTCATTCGGATCATTCGGTAGGTTCTGCTCTAGCCATCATGTTTACCTCGTTCAGTGTGACGATTAGCCTTGTTCTTTCTGCGTCAGTGTTTTGCGACATTTGCTCGTACGACATCTGCTATGACAAAGCCACGTGTCGCTTCTGCCTCGTGACAAAAAAATCAACAGTTTTTTTTCTGGCTGGTTCAGGCCAGATGATTTAAAAGCTACTAATTTGACCTACTACTTGTGAAAACCGACTGACTCATATGACAACTGTATTGAAGTGTTTGAATGGCCTGCGAAGGCTTGGAAGTAGATAGAGTGAATGTCACACCACGTGTTTGACAATCTGTGGAAAAAATGGGGTTCTACTGAATAGCAAATAAGTAGTGTTTTTGTCTTTAGGAAACAGCCAGCAAGTCCTCCACCAGCGAGTCAGAAACGACGACCAAGGAAAGTGAAATGCACCTGCCTCTAGGGGGCTGACTACGCAGAAGAAGGCTTCTGTGATTACTCCACCACTGCCTCCCCTTCTCCTTCCTGTGCTACTTTTTATCGCACCTTGCGTTCCTACTGAGCTTGCCGCGACAATGTCGACCACCGCTTGATCGAGTCGCTCTCTCCAGTGCATGCGCCCATTGAAAAATTTTCTCTCGCCTCCTCATTTTTTCCCGCGTATCCCCTTTTCAAAATGTTTATTTTTAAACATTTTGCACACTGAATTTGTAAATATTTATTTGTCCCATTACGCAATGTTGGTCGCTGATATTCACGTGTAAGTAATGTGACTTTCCCCCTCCCTTCATCACGAGATGAAATCGGTCTCTTCTCTCACCTCAAAGGCTGATAAATCTGTTTTCCTGCTAAATCGTTTCCCCCGTCTCCTTCTCCCTCCTGCATAAGCACAAGCAAACGAAAACATGTGAACACATATGCCTCGATTCTTTTTTCTGCTGGTGGTCGTGGATTCGCTTTTGCCCAGACAGTTAGTCCGTCTAATGTTGGCATTCCTGAGAGCATGCTGTTTGACTTCATCGGATTTGTACCGCGCAGGATTGGACAATGCTTCAACGGCTGGTTGTTAAAGCAAAATCACTTCGTAGAACACGTTCTAGTAGCTTCAGCGTTCGTTCTTTCTTTCCATGTTATTCTCTTATGAACAATCTGGAGACATTAACAACGTGGAGGAGATACCGCTTGTTTACTTTATTCACATATGTTCATACGATATCCACAGACTGCATCAGGACAGGAGGTTTTTGCGCCATTTGTGCCTCGTGCTGGAAATCACGGGGCGAATGGATCCTCGGATCAGACCAGCCAGAGCGCATGCACTCTGCGACGTTTCGGTTTCGTATCCCGTAACGGTTTTGAGGTTTCTCTTTGTCCAGACCGCTTTTGCTTACCACTGTCATCGGTAGCGCGCCGCAATGCATTCCGAAGTACGTAACATGACACACTGGGGTAGAAGGATAACTTCCTACCGGACTGGGAGGCTCCAGGTGTGGACGACTGTCTAACCCTTGAACTCTTCCCAAATGCTTAGGCTCTGTGGCATGATGGGGCGATATCCATCACGGAATCTGGAACAAAATGTCACACAGTGCCTCAGTCCAAAATGGCTTACCTTTTTGGCGTCGTTAACTAACACCCGCTACTAACCCACTTCTGACCAATCGCACAAAGTCTTGCTACCGACAGACTGTCCAGAATTAAAATACATACCACACTCTTAGAGAGAAAACAATCACTGCTTCCTAGTTTTCGAGACATACTTAGCGTCCCAGCCGAAACAATCACAATTGGTGCTATACTTGAACAGTCACAGATTGTTTTTCCCCGAAGATCAGGTGACGAACTTGCTGATCGGCAGTAAGGCATTTAATTCCGCCACAGACGCCTTACACAAACCCGAAAAGGTTATATTTTATTGAAGCTGATCACAAAAGATCATGATGTCGCGTACACACATTGATGGGTAATCAAATGATAGGAAAACTACAAAATTGAAGGAGGGAATGAGTTGGGAGAACCAGACGGGTTATGGGGTGGTCACCATCTCTCTGGCTTAAGCAAGACGCTTCTTGCACATCTCAACAACCCTCTGCGCCACCGCCTCCTTCATTTGATCAATACTGGACTCATGGAGGACGATGGCATGGCCCTCCATCGTGTTGTTGTGCACAGCATTGCGCCAGGCCGCCTCTAAAGGAACAAGCCGCTCGTCCACCTTGTCCATCCCTTGCACCGGATCCTCCATGCCGGAGCACTCGACAACGATAGTGAGAGGAGATGGCCATGAAGATGTGCGTTGGGCGATTGATGTTGTGGTATGCAACTACGCATATAAAAGAATTATAGTTTAACTCTTTGGCTACCAGTCACACCTCCAAAAGCACAAGTCATAGATGTGCCTGGTTTAAGGATAACTGTACTTCTTAATTTTTGAACGACATTTAGGTCGGCCAAAGAATAAAGGAAATTGACGCCATATTAGAATGATAAAACGCCCCGACTGTGGCGCCCAGTTTCCGACTGAGATACACCTACGGTAACAAAAGACGGCTAAAATTTACCAAAACGGGCATTTGAAAACCCCGTTCACTCTAGAGAACTGTTAAAGTAAAACGTTCTTCTTTCATATTAGTTCATTATTCCGGAGGCTATGGTACATTTTATGAACTTGTGCAATCAAAAGTCAAGTGGATCGTCTTACACACACACGGCTTGGTATTCAGACAGCAAAAAATTCTGATTCCTGTGGTTCAAAGATCAGCAGGGGTTTCTTAGAAGATTACTATAGACTCCCTTCAGCATGTTTAGAACATCATGCAAGCACTTAAGACTGCCTTTGTACGTCCACTAGGTGACTTGGCCTTTGTGCCTTGCCAGTAGCCTCTTAAGCCCTTCTCTACATAAGGGCTACGAAATCTCACCAAAGCTTTTCACACTTAGTTTTACGGAACTAGCTCTGTTTACTCTTAGCTAACTGATAAATTTATGAATAGGCGGAATTAAACAATAGACCCTGACAAAAAAGCCCTATTACGCATCACTATGGCCTAGATCGGTGAGAAAGACCAAACCGACGCGTGGTGTCGGTTCTAATAAACATAACCCAACCATACGCATGTGTTCGTTCATGAAGATGCTAAGACTAAAAGTTCAAGAAAGGTAAATTAAATTTGCCAGAATTCCTCAGTGAAATCCTACCACACACCCCTCCATGAGGCCGAGAGTACGATTCGAAAGCGCCTAATCTTATAAGTCCTCGGGAAAGCTGCGTTTTACAAAACCCTCTTTTAACTACATGTATTGATAGAAAAACAGAGAGGTGGACCCCGGCGGAGGTGCAAAATCGCCTTGTCGACTAATTGCACCACCACTTTATGGACACGGGTCCTAAGACCCACACTTGGTCATGCTTCGACAAGTCCAGCACTTTGATTTGCTTGAGCCAAATGACGAAAAGGTTGCGTCACGCAACACGATTGGTCCAAATTATCAGTGGGCAAAGTAAACACTCAGACATCCCTCCTTGTGACTTTCTGACACAACTAGCGCTTTTGGGTACACACCAGTGCAAAAGGCCCAGGAATCCACTAAACGAGGTTCGATTTTATTTAGTCTTAGCGAATACATCTGACCCCTGACCTTGGCAGTGGCCCCAACATCAACAAACAGCTGAATCAAAGTAGCGGAAACCCTGGTTTCAACTCTAAATCTGGTGGCCTGTACGTAATTTAATATCTGCAGTCCCACGGTTCCTCTGTGGGCTGATAGTAGGCTCCTCCACTTCACCGAAATGCGTTATTACGTCTTCCGTAATGACTCGGAGGGCTGTATTGGTAACAACGGTAAGCACACTCGGTCAAAATGAACAGAAACCTCGAAAACGATACCAAACCCAAACACCACCAGCAACATGTGTTGTGAGTGGCTTAATCAGGAAAACTCGCTGGTCAGGGGTTACCAAAGCCACGTTCACTTTTGGCACTCGAAAATCAGCTTACCAAATTCTTGTTGATGTAAGAGTACCTCTCTGAGTCTTCCTTGAGCAGGGTGCCGTACGTCATAAAACTTATCCAATTCTCTAAAACTCCGACCGTCTCCACAGTCAGGTTAGTACCACTCCCTTGGGCCGTTTTGTCCTTCGCCTGGAGACGGTAGAACTCCAGTGCTACAGCAAATGCCCAGGAGAGAGAGGGTGGCGTTGCTAGGAGGAATTTTACTTTAGGGTTGAGGGTGGGAACACCAAGACGCAAGTTAATCGGCCAATCGTCCGACTGCTGGTCAGCTTCACTCTGGTGTTCGATGAAACGTTGGTCCTCTGCGGGACACAGGCCCAAATGAAGGTTCGGGATAACAGCGAGACGGCTTCGAAAGCCCTCGAAAGTGCGTTTGATCTTCAGGAGAGAACGCCAGGAACAACCAAAGGGGGACATCCCTTTGGCTCCCTCACTGAAGGTAGAGTACTTATCGTGGACGTTGAACTGCGATAAAGGCGGAAGAAGAGCACGTTTCAAAGTACTTGGTGAAACAAGTGAATTTTTCAAATAATTGGACTCACTGGAGGAAGGCATCTCCACCATATAGGATTAGAAAAGACTTGGGCTTGAACAGCGTCCACGGCACGACGATCCCTTTTTGACTCATGGATGTTGCCTTGTAGGTAAGTGGCGGTTACAGAAATGTCGGGGAACTCCTTAGAAATGAGCTCCAAGAGACGTTTAGCGCATAGCCTCAGGTAGTGGTCAACTTTGGATGTAATGAAGAAGGTACTGGGAACTAGATCGATGTGGGCAACGTGGTAAGATGCCTTAGACGAAGACATTGATTTCGACAGATTGGTCACATCGAACTCACTCCCGATTGAGCTATCGTAGCTTGAATCCGCCATATTGAAGGATATTCAAATTGCTGAAAGGTCATGGGTTATATCTGATTGTAAACGTAGAAGGAGCGGATACGACCGCAATTTAAGAAGCTAGCAATCAAATGAAGACGCATGAAACATGTCATGTTTGATAGAGGGCTTGAAAGAATATACTGGGCGAGTAGAAGAGAGCGATCAATAAATTACTTAGGTTCTCAGTAAATGCGGGCTTACCTGCAGAAGAAAAACATAAGTCAATTTGTCCGCGTACAAAGAATTGCAACAAAAAAGAGCGACAAAAGCTAGTAGTTCCGGCACATCAAAAAATTTGCCGTTAAAAAACAAGCACAAAGCACAACTGGTATGGGCCCAAGATACTTAAAAATATAACGACCAGAAATATAGCTTCCAAGGAAGAAGATAAGACAAACCCATTCGCAAGAAGAAAAACAAAATAAAAGAGCCGCTTTGCAAGCGAGTACAAACAATTTGTGAAAGATTCCGAAAAGTCATTAACTTGCTCCGTTGAGTAACGAGGAAGGGGCAAGAAGGGAGTCTTACTGCGCGCCAGAATACGAAGAACCAGTCAGGGAGCCCAAGCTTCACCAACATTGTCGCTACCCGATGTTAGTACTAGCGCTCAAATATTTAAAATGAGTTCAAACGACCGTGATATAATAATATAATAACAAACAAAATACTTGCAATATTTCCTCCTTTAGGACGCTTCAAATACTGCTTCGTGCCAAAAGTTTATTGTGCATAGAGAAGCGATATGAATGCAAAACATTAAAAATGCTGGTCGCACAGCAACACACCTACACGAAGAATTAGAAAGGCATAGGTAGTAAAAGGACTGGTATAAACACCCCTATAATATTTTCTTTTCAAAGAAAGGACTTCTGGAAAAAATACTACTGAGTACGACTACTGAAAGTAAAATTTCAATAGTTCACTTTCCTATGCAATTGGGCTAATGTTCGTAATCCAAATCGAAAAACACTACGTCCAATAATATGCAAAATGTATTTAAAGAACAGTAGCTTAATTGGCACTTAAAAGAAATTAACAGGCGAAATACAGAGGAGCCTAAAAATTATTCAGGAGAGCGGTTGGAGGTATGATAAGACCAAAGATAAATGTGGGGATGCACGTTTTGTTAAAGAAAACCATGAATACCTTGGCACCAACTGGAATGCCGAACACGGCACATTATCACATAACCCACCAACAGAAATCAAATGACCACGCAAATGAACAACGCCCTCTTATACCAGTGATAAATCTAAACAATCATTAATATAAAACTCGATGTTAAAGTCATAATTACGCAGCAGAATCATGTCAAGCAGGGCTGTACAGTGTACCGAAGAACTACTAGGTAGTGCTTAACTATACTTAAGCCAATACAACCGATATATGAATTATAACTACTATTATAGAAATTATTCTTATAAAGCTTTTTAAAAAGATTTTGTAGCTGTTAATGATATTGTGTGGTAATTTATTGAAATCTGCCAGCATCCGGTTTTCAGCATATTGAAATTTCGCTCTGTGGCATTTGATTTTGACTATACCAAAACATTCGGTAATCTAAAAGTCGATGATGTCTGCTTCTTGCGTTACGATAGGTTGTTGCAACTCTAAGGATGACTTGGATCATTACGTTCTAATTGTGGGCAAGAAGTGGCCAATATCATCCCTTATCCATGTATGATCGTTGTTGTGTAAAGCAGTTGTGTGTTCTTTATTTTGATACGCCTCGAGGTCTCTGAAGGAGAAAGAAGATATGATAACCTAGCAGAATATGCGTATTCATATTACAGAGGGGGTTTGAGCAACTGACATAGCCCTGGGGGCAACTAACCCGTCAAAGGCACGATAGTTAAGGCCAAAGGTGATCCACTGCCTAAACCGAGGTCTAAACACGCAAAAAAAAAATGGCAAGGCCAAAAAGCAAATTTGTTACTAACTGGAGTGTGGCTTTAATTGATAGCCGATATTTAATTTTGCTGTGAATTGCAAAAAAGCAAAATGATTTAGACCTTTCAAAACGCACCAAAAAAGGCTTTAATATTGCAAAATCCGATCAAATTTTTTATGATAGTGACATCATAAGTCAATTGGTCAAGCTCGCAACCAAGAAGCGGCAGGAACTCCGGGGTCCCCCGACTTTCCGGAAACCGCAAAACTGGTCACATGCAGCATTCTCGTACCGTGCTTCCCCGCGCCATGCTCCTAAACCAGGTGAGCCCTCCTTTTCCCTCTCCTGTTTGCTCCCAAATGGCTCCCAATCTTATATGAGGGTTCCCGGTAAGCTTGAAGGACGTTCTTGTAGTTTTCTTCTCGACTCCGGTGCAGCTAGGTCAATTGTGAACCTCCAAGCTTTCCCTACCCTTTGCAACAGGGTTAAGATCCTCTCTCCTTCTACAAAGTTGCGTTCAGCAGAGGGAAGGGAGATGCTAGTCGATGGAGAGACATTATTAAAAGTCGGCATAGGGAAGGAAACTTGGACAGCAAAATTCATTGTGTGTCCGGAACTGGCCTGAGACGTAATACTTGGCGCCGATTTCCTACGCTACACCAAAGCCATCCTAAATTTTGCAGAAGGAACCTTTTCCACTCACGAAGCCACCGGTGTCAACACAGACACCTCTCTACCGAAAGTCGACGCGGATGACATCTGCAATGCCCTTTTCGAAGATGCAGCCATTCCCATGAACAATCTGGATGATCTTTGTGCGCAGCTGACTCACATTTCCAACTACGAGAGAAAAGAACTCCGTCAGCTCCTACTTAAGTATGCGAACATCTTCTCATGGCAGGGTGTAAGACTGGGACGAACACACATCGTCAAGCATAAGATTGATACTGGTGAAGCAAGGCCCATTTGGCAACCACCCAGACGGATTCCACCTCCTTTGCTGGAAGAAGTATACCGTTTGGTTAAAGAGATGCTCCGAGATGAGGTCATAAAGCCGTTCAAGTCACCATGGGCCTCTCCTATAGCGTTGGTAAAGAAGAACGATGGCAGTCTGCGGTTATGCATCGATTATAGGAAGTTGAATGCTCTAACCAAGAGGGATGCCCTCCCCCTTATCCACATAAATGACTCACTTGACTCACTACATGGATCCCAGTGGTTCTCCACCTTAGACCTGAAGTCGGGATATTAGCAAGTGGAGGTTTCAGAAGCAGACCGGGAAAAAAAGGGCTTTTATTTTACCAAACGGACTTTATGAATTTCAAACCATGCCCTTTGGACTCTGCAATGCGGCGGCTACCTTCCAACGCCTCATGCAAACAGCTCTGATTGGCCTATTCCCAAAGCATCGCATTATCTATCTTGACGATATTCTCGTTTTCGGTGGAGGTGTTCAAGAGCACAACGCCAACCTAAAACTAGTGTTAGACCGCCTACAGGATGCAGGGCTAACCCTGAACCTGAAGAAGTGCCGTTTCCTACAACGCTAGGTTACCTTCCTGAGACATACAGTCTCGTCGAATGGAATAGCCGTCACCGACGACCGTGTACAACAGGTGAGGACATGGCCTACACCAACCAACCAGACAGAGCTCCGCAGTTTCCTAGGTCTAGCAAATTATTACCGGCGTTTCGTAAAAGGCTTTGCTAAAATCGCCAGCTCACTACATAAATTAACCGAGAAGCAGGAGAAGAAGAATTTTAAATGGGAGAAAGAGCACGATGAGGCATTTAAAGAACTGAAGCTAATGCCCTGCTCCGCTCTGATCCTAGCATTGCCAAACTTCGAATCAAGCGCTCCACCGTTTATGCTGCATACAGATGCGAGCGACGCGGCCGTGGGTGGTGTACTCTCACAAAGGGACATAAAAGGCAGAGAATACGTCATCGCCTACGCAAGTACAAGATTCAGTAAAAAAATGAGACAGAAAAGTGCGACACAACGTGAGCTGTTCGCTATCTACTCAATGGTTCGACACTTCAGACATTACCTGATAGCGAGGAAGTTCATTGTAAGAACCGACCATTAGGCACTCATCTGGTTAAAAACAATGAAGGAGATCGATCGTTCAGTTGCACTTTGGTACGAAGAACTGCAGCAGTACGACTTTACAGTCCAGTACCGAAAAGGGAAAGGGCACGGTAATGCGGATGCACTATCCCGCAGACCGACCCCAGCAGAAACGGGTGACGTTGCGGTGCACACCGTATTTATGGGCGATCCTACCAGACATCATTGGAGAAATACGCAGAGTACTGACCCTGACACAGCTCTGATATATGAGAAATTCCTTGCATCCTCGCATAAACCTGCATCGGAAGAGATATCGTCGGCCAGCAAGGCAGCTAGACGGATTTGGCAAGAGTGGTCGAAACTTTCTCTGGAGGATGAGATTTTATTGTACCAAGAAGGTGCTCACTCTCCTAAGCGTCTGGTGGTTCCTGGATCACTAGTACAAACAATCCTGCAAGAGTTACACGAGCAACTCGGTCACGTGGGCGAAAAGAAAATGTTAGACGCCTCGAGTAAACGATACTGGTGGCCTTTGCTCACCCTAGACGTACGGGATTTCTGCCGAACCTGTACCACTTGCAGTGGTTTTAAAAACCCCCAACCCACAGCGATTGCACCTTTACAACCCATGCCTACCAGGTTCCCAGGGGAAAGAGTAGGTATAGACATTATGGGTCCTCTTCCACCCACCAAGAGAGGAAACCGATATATCTTGGTTATGGTCGATCACGAAAGCGGCCGAGGCTGAACCTATGAAGTCACAAGACGCTGAAACGGTTGCTTTAGCTTTTTTCAATCGGTGGATTTGCCAGCATGGAGTGCCCGAATCCGTTCATAGCGATCAAGGCCCTAACTTCGAGAGCCGCCTCTTCATTGAGCTACGTAAGATGTGCCGTATTTCAAAGACACGCACAACACCTGCACATCCACAAGGCAACGGCCAGGTGGAAAGGACGAATCGCACCCTGATCGGACTACTGAAGGCCTTCACTCAAGATGCACAACCAGATGACTGGGATTTGAGTTTAGGTCTCGTCCTTCTAGCGTACAGAGCCACAGTCCACACGTCAACGGGTGTTTCTCAGTTCAAGATGCTGACTGGCCGTGAAATGAGAGTGCCTTCGGACATCTTCGTGCCAAACACCGACGGATCAGCCGACAGTGTTCCGGAGTATATACTACGCCTGAAAGAAAGTATAAGAAGAACTTTCAACACCGCACGCAAACATTTACGGTTGTCATATACCAGGCAGAAGAAACATTACGACCGACATTGCCGGACGAACGTCTACCAAGAAGGCGACTTAGTGCTAATTTACAGACCGGTTCCCCCACCTGGAACACACTGCAAGTTCCATCACCCCTGGAGCAGGGACCCATTTCGGGTGGTGAAGGCGCTCTAGCCCACAAACTACCTTATCTGCAACGCACAACCGCGTACCCAGCCGGTAACCGTTCATCACAACAAGATGAGACCAAGTAAGGGGCCACTTCCAGTTGGTTACGAAGATAGGATTTACGTCCTGACCGAGGACAGGAAACCGCCGGTTGGGAACCTCAATGGGAGCTCAGAAGTGGTAGCACAGGGAACGGCGCTGAAAGAACGAGGGGGCTATGTAATACTTATGTTGTTTTATTGTGCATTTCAGGGAGGAGGCAATCAGGAAATTCGAACCTGGTAACTGGATCGTCCTCCCCCTTACCTAGTGACTACGGCTCCCCTCCCTCTTGAATACTGTATTTTCCCTATCCATCTTACCGTCTCTAATAAAGATGTCCAAAGCAAATCAATTGGGCTTGTCTAGGGATCGGAAAGCGGAGACCGAGGAGCCTCGCTCCACAAAGGCGCTGATAGGGACGTTCAAGTCAATATCACGAATGACTGCTGTTAGTGATATTTTACAGCGTTACAAAACGTATTTTTTCAGCTTATGTTACCTTTTAAAATGTTTTGTAAAAGCAAAAAGACAGTTATTTCGCATTTGCAATTTTTAATTTTTTGTTTTTTCTCATTTAAATGGTGGGCGCCTGCTGTCACTGGTGGGGGCTTTACGTGTTACATCGTGTATTACAACAGCGTCTTTGCTTCTTTACCTTCTGGAACGGTTACTGGGGCTTTTTACCAAAGGGACACATAGTGACGTTTGACTTAACACCTGTGTACTTGACTACTTTTGCCCAAAATATTTAAGATACTGGGTTTTACTTTTATTACGTGGATTCTTTCGTGAACTGCTTCCTCATCCGGTGATTTATTTCTTACTCTGTGCTGTCGAAGTACTTTTTTGCTTTTTGATTACCCTAACTGGTGTGTAGGTTGTTTTGTGTAAAATCCGTGTTTGCATGTATTTCTGGGGAACATGTCCTGAGTGCCTAAGGTACTTCATTGTTTCTTTAATGTTATAGATTAATGGATGACCTCTGTTTTCGTACTAAAGCTATTGTCCAGAAGGTGCCTCAGGACCTCTCTGAACTTGAGCATTTGGTTCGGTCTTTGCGTTCCATTGACGCTGACACAACTCCAATCACCCGCAAGGAAAGCCAGGTTGCACAGAATATTGATCTCGTGAGCTAGTCCATTTTGCTTTGTTCGTTCTATTTCACTTGTTTTGAATTTGATCAGCTAGTCCCTTGGTGTTTTTGGGGAGGCACCTACGCTCTTAATCCTCTAATATTTGACGTAGCTTGACTCTCATGGCATGCATGGAGGCTTTTTTGTTTGTTTTATCAAATCTATTGAAAATTTCTTTTTTGTTCTGCATCGGCCTGCTTTTCTTTTTGGTCTTCGTTTGAATTACCCAATGAATAGCAAGTCCCGATTATTTATAATAAAATAAGGATTTTTCGTTTAGGCGTTGTCCAACTGCCAGCGACTACGTGTTTTATCAAACAACGAGCCGCCCTCCAAACGAAAGCAAATTGAGTTGGCTGTGAGTCATATACAATCAGAATGTCAGCATCTTCGCACAAATTTGCAGACTCTTCAACGAAAACGGTACGTCGCCTTCGTATCTTGATCTTTTACCAATTAATATTTAGTCAAAAACGTATGCTTGCAGTTGATGATATCACTTTCCTTACCACCTAAATGAAGTTTACTGTCGAACACTTTCTAAGCGGATTCGTCTTTTTGCATTGCTCCGTCCCTAAATCCTTCCCTAAAACTCCATAACTGTTTTATTTTGAAAGGCAGAACTCATGCCTATTATTCTTAATTATTCATGACGTACGCTTGGTGACTGGTTTCATTTTGTGTCTTTCTACATCTTCTAATGATAATTTCGTTGTCATTTTGATGTGTAAAGAATGTTTATCAAGCTTAATGGCCTACGAGTTAGCTCTATACTATCAGTGTCAATGAAATCACGACTGGTAGGATGGTTAAAAATGACAAATTCATTAAGAATTTTGGGCTGATCCTCATTCTCACAGAAGAACAAGTTTTTCCTCCCATTTTGATGGGGAGCATTAGACTCAAGGACAGTTTGGCCTTCTGCCTTACTCACTGCTCACCATCTACAGATCCTGTGGTGAAGAAATAGGGTAGAATTGAGGAGGAAGGCACAGCTTGGTCGCTGGAATAAATGTTTTTATGATTTGTTCCTTTAAGAGCAACGCTGGAGCAAGAACTGATACACCGTGCTAGTCTTTTCTCTTCTCCGGTGGGTGTGACCACTGCCAACAATGGTGATGCTACTGTCCTACAAATTGACACCGAAGTAAATGAGTTCTCCCGACTCCAAGCAGTCAGCCGGCGACTCGATGAAATGCTCCTCGGTGGTTCTGCCAGTCTCGAAGCCCTGAAGTTTCAAGGGTAAGTCGACCTACTTATGGAGTAGCAAAGCTACTTGGATTGTACGAGTAGGTAGATGTTTTTGCGAGAACCAAAACTGACTTCAGAGTTGCGCCATTTCAGAAGCACACTTAAGAACTCTCAGCGGCGTTTGCTTGATCTAGCGAACACTCTGGGCCTCTCACACTCAGTGATGCGCCTTATTCAACGCCGAAGCTACCAGGATAAAGTGCTATTCTACGTCCTTTCTGGAGGAGCACTAGTCGCCATGTACTTTATATGGTATTTCATTCGTGGTTAATGTGTACCCCTCCGTTTCTGCCCTATCGTCTTTCATTGAAGCCTGCCGCAAGTTGACTGCCTCGCCAGTTCTCGAGGTTCCCGTGTTAGTTGGCGAAGAAAAGTTGTTTGTTTTCTAATGACTACTCCTCGTTGGGTGGTTGTAGTGGCTCGTGATATTCTGCCGACTTTCAGTTTCAATTTCGACACTGTGTTGTTGACTTCAACTGTTTTTTTGCCAGATTTGGCCTTGTCGCCATTTCACGAAATGGGAAGCGTCTGATCCAATGGGGTGTTAAGTTTGTTAGTCTAGTCTCTGCGTTAGTTTCACTTGCAGACATGATTTTTATTTACCGTGAAGATGATGAATACCAACTCTTTCTAATGTGGCGTATTGACACGGGCCTCACGTAACTGATGCCGTATTTCCTTTTGACCTCGCATGATGAGACACTTGAACCATTCCCGGTCTTGAATGCATCAACAGAAAAGTTCTATTTAAGAGTGGCAAATTGAGTCCCAGATGCCCTAAATCAATTCCAATTCTACTGGAATTGGAGGGCTGAATGTACGAACTTGGCAAGGGGACCTCTGAAGTCGCACCTACTGCGTGGTCCTGTATGGACACGCGAATCTTACTATCCTTTTTGGCATTATTGCCAAAACAACGGTAGATTATGCACATTACCAGAAGACTTGGTTTCTACCCATCGTGGAAGAGACTGATGGGCGACTGCGTAGGATGAAAATGGGAAAAGGAGTAAAAGTACCTTACACATGGCCAGTAGCTGCTACTATGCCTTGAATAGTTCCTTTTGAGATGGGTTAATCTGACAAGGTACCCCGTTACTCAAGAACTGGGGCTCCAGGCTCTCATTGAACTTTGAATAATCTTTGCTTCCCATTGGCGGTTCTGGTTCGCTCAAGTGATTTTAGGTGATTGTAGCTGGAGAGCAGCCAGTGAGGTGGTACCGGCGTCTTCCACGGCCATTTGTATGTCTTGTTACGTGACTTGGAGCCTTACTTATGCCACCCAAACTGATGATCTTCTTGTCCGTCCGCCTTAAAAGAGCTTAAAGATTACTTCAGAATCTGCCTTATTTTACTCAGCACTGGTCAGTATGGTTTCATGGTGTAATATGGTCAACCGCATATCACTACAAGTAATTGTAAGAAGTTGTGGGTGAAAATGCGGCTGACCAGGTGCCGAGAAGGACTGCCAATAAAGGCAGGCAAATAGCCTTTCAGACTGTAGATCGGAGGTTATTTTGAAGCCCACTATATCCCCCAGACTCGAACCAACCGACGTGTACAGGAAAATCATTTGGTTCCTGTTCAAAATTAGAAATCTGTCGTCCCTTTTCAGCTTCATTAGCAACTGGTGTAAATCTTGTCGTTAGCACTAAATCAGCTATCATCAGCCGTACAACCGAAACACTTCTTGAAGGCAATGAAGCTGTTTTGAAATTTGGTTTAAAGCAAACCTAGAAAGTACCAGGACATTAGTAAAGGAGTGCATAAGGCGATTATAGAAATGCGTGGAAAGGTCATATGTTCTGCTTTGCAGGGACTTTTCCCTTACACTTCTGTAATGAGTTCCCATGGCATGTCGGAGAAGTCGAAATTTTGTTGTCCATAAACCGCCATGGTTGTTACGATTATGGTGAGAGAGGACCCATTTGAAACAAAAATCCAGTGGTTCGGGTAAAAACATGATGTCTGAGGGAAATCTGCAAAGATTTCACAAAAAGCGAATTCATTCATGAGTTAGAGCCAACGGCGCCAGGTGGAGTGGATGTTACTGTGTAGTAATGCAGTTTGACAGAGGCGTCAGGTAGCGTATGGCACTTTTCTAGCACCCAAAATGATGGAGAAAAGTTGAGGGCAGCATCACTGATCCCTCTTTGCAGTTCTACCGGATCTAGAGCAGCATCCTGTATGGGAACCGGATATGGGCTGAGGAGATGTGCTGGCCATCGCATATGTCCACAGGTCGTCGTAGGAACACTGGCCCAGAAGCAGTCATTTAACAAAGGACAGAAATGAATAGAGTTCTGAGTTTCGCTACTATTCCTCCTTGCCATGTTGTTTCCGGAACTGCCCAGCCATATCCATCAGGGTTCTATGCATATAGTAGAGAGGTGGAGCGGATACCACGTGTTAGCATAATTCATATCTGTACACAGGTAGGATAGACAGATTCGTAACGAAGCCTTTTTAGATGGTTCATGTCTAGTGTCGCTTCAGTTTTCAATAGTTCTGTATTCCACAGGAATACAGAACTGGGGTAGTTGCCGAAAGTAGGCGTCATTCTCAGCTCTTTCGTTGCGAGTCGTCATCGTCTCTCCCACCCAAAACATATGTACTTCCTCCGCCCCGCTAAGATTTTTTGACCGGCAGTAGAAATGACGGTAGCTACACTTTTGTGACCTGGTTTGCTTTCCGCTGCCACCAATGTAGCGCTCCGAGACGTCTCTGAAGACGAAAGTATATATAATACCTAGGTAGAATATGTACACTCAGCCTACAGCAAGGCAGGAGCCAACAGTACGGCCCAGGGGTCAGCCTACCCGGCTAGAGCACAATGGAGAAACCTCAAGTAATCCCTTTACCCAACTCGGGAGTTAAACAAGCAACTAACGTATTTCAAGTTACCCTGTATTTGGAGGGGCTCAACGCCACCCCTAAGAGGGAAGGGAGAGCAATACTCACCATACCTTTGAGAATATATCAATAGAAATGTAATCCAGATGGAAAAAGTATGAAACCAGTAGTTGATTTATTGCAGTCAGACAGCAGAAGATACTAAATAAACTTTACTCCGAATTCTTTCATACTTTGACGGGAACTTAATGTATCTAGGAATAGAAAATTTAAGTGGTTGATTATTGCTAAATTGTTGAAGGTTAATCAAATTTATTCATAAATGTTTTGACCTTTTTACTCCCTATAACTAATTACCGCTATAACCATTGTCCAATGGAAATTATGAACGTTTAGAAGTTCGCCGGCTTGAATCCACAGTTCTCTAAAGTGGTAGTATCTGTTCTGGTCTAATAAGGTGTGAAATTGCTACTTCTCTCTCCTTTATGAACAAAAAAAAATGATTCATAAATCCTACTTCGACTTTTGAGGATGAACTAGGAGTAACTCCTCAAAATTGCACAGAATGCCAACGGTGGTAATTGAAAATTATGGTGAATGATCCCTACAAATCCTCCCATTTCCAGGAAATGAAGTTCTTTTTCCCTCTATTAAGAGAATGATGCCCAAAGCTGAACTCATTTTTCTATCGCACCATCCCTGGCTGATAGTTCTTCATTCCACATACGAAATATCTGGTGGCGAGGTGATGCCACCTTATTGACTTTTCGCTACCCGCATAACCTTCAATGCTCTTCATTGTACGCGCCGGTTTTAGCCTTGGTTACCTTTTTCAGGAACTGATCAGCATCTACTTTCTGGCAAATCTCATCTTCTACTTCCACGGGGACGATCCGTTTGCCTCTCTCCATCTGAGAAACATTCCCACGACCTATCCACATCCCCTTCAAAGCATCCACTTAGCCGCTGTCGGTGGCGCCATAAACATCTGCCTCCACATCTCCTGTGTGCTCATTCTACTTGGACGGAAACCGCTCCGTCAAAATAACCTCAGTAGAACGGCTATCATGCGCATGTTCGTCGCTAGTACCTACCAGTTTTGGTGCAGTCTAACAGCTTGTTTCACCTGCCTAACTGGAGTCGTCATTTGGAGACGTGTTTTTAGTTCCACACTGCGAACAATACTCTCCTGCACGTATAAGGGAAGTTGTACATCCAAGCAAAATATTGTGACCCCGTGGGAGGCGATCGTTCGCCTGAATTTGGAGTGGGAAAGGTGCCTAGGCATTCAAACATTCCATAATACCTCAATTACTAGAAGGTTTGACACTATTATGGCTGCTTTTGCATCGAGCGGCCACGCCGTATCTCAGTGTATCGAGTCACAGTATCAACTTAACGTTGTTAGTGCCCTATCCAACTACATACTCAACTGTTGTTTATGCATAATAGTAAATATAATGCAAATGGTATACCTTGGGGTAATGTACACCTCAAAAAGAGCTAAAGTTCGACCAAATAACATATCTACCATGCGAGGATCCTCGGATAATGAAACCAGTGGTGGTGATGTACTCGGAACTGCAAATACAAGAGCGCGAAGGACCGAAGATGAAAGTGAACAGTCACAGCAATCATCTAGACAACTAACTCTAACCCCGAGGAGTATCAAACGACTTTCTACAAAGCGCACATCTTCCTGGAGCGAGAGCTCCTTCTTCCAGCAAATGCACAAGAACCGACACTCCAATCCAACGTCTGACCAGAAGTCCCATAAAGATGTGACTGAACGAAGTAGGATCTAAAAATATATCCATAAATCCATTTAAACAAAGACAAGACAAATATTATTATAATCACCGTGATTCTGTACACCAGAGCTGGACACGCCTCAAGTTAAATCTAAGAGAGCATTAAAATTGAAATGTCGCGATTCTGAAGGTGTTTTCCTCTTAGAAATCGGTTGATCTTCGCTCTGTTCACCATTGGGGGGGACGGAAGAGCACAAGTGTGCATCACCATTTTCGTGAGGCCTTTTGAAAGTCCGTTTTGCTGGGACAAAATCATTAAGCAGATTCATACGAGATGCAAAGGCTAGGGAGGCGATAGCGTTGGACAGGGGACAAGCAAACGAGGGTTTCGGGGGAGAGTCCATCTCAACTGGGCATTCAGGCCTCATCGTAGCGATCCAACTCATTTTGTAAGCGAAAGAAAGGGCTTGAAAATGCGACCTCAGCGACGGTTCCAAGGCCTCCAGGGGTTTGAAAGGGGAGTTTATCAGTTGAACTAAGGGTAAATCTGCGCAAGCGTGTCTCCCACTGGGTGTCCCAATGAGCTCTGCTTGTCGGTAGGTGAGGATGTAGACAATCGACTCAAACACCGTATAAAATAGTGTGTGCTCTTGAAGCATCACCTTGAGATGTGATGATAACCGGCCTCTCCTAAAGTAAGTATACTCTACACACCATGCAGCCAAATCATGCAGTTGTTCGATAACAACTTCTGTGGTACAATGACGAGACAGCGCTAAGTAGTCGGCCAGATGCCGCATACATCGAGTCCGCACCTCAACCGGCTGTCTTGTATCATTGACGAATTTCCACAACTTCTCCACCAGATTAACAACCAGGCCTGCTCGGAGACCTGACATGAAGACGAGCAGTAGAGGATAGGCCACAAAGTCTGCTTGGATAGGTAGAACAAACTGAAGAAAACGAGTGCGAAGACTCTGAAACACAGCACACATTTGAACCCATTCCTGTTTTTTCGCAGCCTTATCCAGTGCTGGCTCTTTCTTTTTTGGGAATATTTTCAACAAACTCACAGCTAGCAACCAGAACACTGGAGCCAAAGAAGGGAACTTATCAGTAAGAGAGTTCAAAATTACCCTTTTGTTTTCCTCAAGTTCATCGGGATTAAATGGGTCGCTCAGTTTAGAAAAGAGTGATTCTATATCAGAAGAAAACAAGGCTATGGATTCTGTGTTAGTTTCAATATCAGACAAGAGATTGAAGCAGACACAAAGCAATTGTTGGGTAGAGGTATCGGAGAATAACCGTGATGAGCCATAACACAATTTAAGAACGTTTGCCAGGGCGGTGAATAACTGAGGTGCAGGTCTACCCCAGCCTGAAATCTTCCGGCACAGACAATCGATGAAGAGGCCTTCGAATTGTGGCATAGAAGCGAAGAATTCACGTAGGGCAATGATGCTTAATTCCACGATATCAGCACTATTGTCTGAAGATAGGTAGGAGAGGGGAGAGCAGATAACGTTACAAAGGTGAGAGAGCAAATGCTGCGCAAAGCCATCGAGGCGGGTAGCTATATTGACAAGGAACAGAAGACATTTGTTAGAAGTTGTGGGATTAAAAGAGTACCACGGTTTAGAATGATAAAGAATGTTGCATATGATGTTTGCGAGACTCTCAGAAAACTGATCACTATGACGAAGGCAGTCGTCCATGAATGTTTCGACATCAATGGAGGACTCGTCAGCCAGCGTCAGTCTATTAATGAGAAAGTCCATCTTCCTAGTTTCGCCACGATCATACTCCGATATTGCCTGTAAAAGGTCATCCGGCTTGTCTTCCATTATGATGCCTAAAAAGAGTAACACATTTGATGTAGCCAAATCATTTGTGAAAGCAAGGCACACTACCAGTGTGGAGGACACCAGCGAATGACTAAAAGTAGAAGACAGTAATAGGAAGTTCTGATGTGTAAGATCATTATCTCCGACCAAATGCGAAATCACTGTTACTAGCTACAAATTTTGAACTATACTATGCAATCACTCGCATGAACACCCCAGGTATCATACGTACGGCCGAAAAGCGTGATAGAGACGATTGCACCACAGGCCACAGCTGTGAAGCACCTCAATTACCAATCAAATGAGAGGTTTATGACCTACAAAACCTTTTGCATGTTAGTATATTGAGCATCTAAACAGTAAAAACGGAAAGCACATAATTAAATTAATTGTTTTCGGAAGATTTATGAAAAAAAACAACCCAAAAGAGAGAACATGAGAAGTAGGTATGGCAATAATATCAAAAATCTGATCTTTAAATGCCCAAATCTACGCAAGAGATTACTTGTTTTGTTATTTTGAGACATAAGAATTGTTTGGGTTTTCGTTTACTTTTCTTAAACGCATCACCGTTAGGGCGAAACTCTTTTTCAAAGTATGATAAAGTTGGTTAATCCTTACAGTATTATGGCTTTAGGCGCTTCTTGATGTGAGTTAATAGTAAAAAATGGCATCCGTCCAGATATGCTTAGCTTGTTTATAGGTCGAGCTGATTTGCCTTTTGAACCTTGTTGCCGTTTTAGCCTAAGACCCGCCTATGAATTCATCTCGCTTACTCTTACGAAAGGTGGAGTTTCTTAAGGTAATTAGAGGTATTAGAGATTTTCTACCTCTTGCATCTTCTAGCCCAGACATGACATCAGCGATTTACAGCTTTGCTTATTTTAATTTCATTGGTTTAATTAGCATTTCAGGCTCCATTGATTGCGCTTGACATTAGTGTACGATTTTGAAGTAGCTGTTTGCAGTCTTATTAAACGCAAGGTTTTTTTGAACAGAATAAGTATTTTTGGTCATGCTCCACCTTACTCAACTTTAGTTCGCGGCTTCCGCACGCAACTACAGGACACCGATTAACACGGGCATCCTATTTGTGCCAGAGCGCCAAGCATGGATAGTAGAGCGCCTAGGAAAATTTCATGCTGTTCTCAGTCCAGTGAGTGCTGAGTCATCTTAGTTTGATTTAAATGCTTGGTATAGGGTTTGAACTTTTGCATTCCGTTTGTGGACAGAATCGCCTACGTCCAATCACTCAAAGAAATTGCCATTGACATTCCTGACCAAGCAGCCATTACATCAGGTGTGGTACTTGAGTTCATGACTGTACTTACGCTAATGCTTGTGCTGATATCCTGTTTGTTTTCTCTACTTTGTAGACAATGTCGTGTTACAGCTGAATGGAGTCCTCTTTCTTAAGGTGATGGATCCCTACAAAGCCTCATATGGGGTTGAAGATGCAGAATTCGCAATTACACAGGTAACCAGTAAGCTCAGATTTCTTGTTTTCAATAATTTTTTCTGAAATATCGTAACGAAATCCGCTATCCTTCACTCCGGTTAGAAGAATAGGAGCTATCGTCTTTGAAGTCTCACTCTACTGAGATGTTTTTCAGCTGGCCCAAACAACAATGCGATCAGAGATTGGCAAAATTCCCCTCGACAACGTGTTTAAGGAGCGTGAGGCATTGAACTACAGCATTGTGAGAGCCATCTGCAAAGCCTCTGAGCCTTGGGGTATTGAATGTCTTCGCTACGAAATACGTAAGCCCCTTTTGGTTTGGTTTTTATGTACAGTGTCTTTTTGACATTAACTGACACTGTGATCCTATTTTCTATGCGCCCAGTTAAGTTCCGACATGGTTGATAGAGATTGTACATGGAATAGCTTTCCGATTTACCGGACCATCAGCCTGAAGACCTGTGATTTTTTTAGTATTTACTGAATTGACCGAATTTGCCAAGGGTTTGCATCTAGGTTGGACTATGGGGGTGTATGGATAATTCGTTGTAGTCTTTGATCTCTACTCCAAGTTATTTGTTTATGGTGTAGTGTTTGTTATTTGTGCCAAATTGTTGGTCATTACAAACAAAGGGGATTTTCAACGTCGTCCTATCGTGTACCTAATGGCGAAAAATTTTGCACGGTTTTCCGTAGATCTTACAATCTTTTATTGGGCATTATAAAGCATAAGCATTCGTCCGTCTATCAGGATGGTAATCTTTACTGTAGCCCACTTTTCTCCTCTCACGTTGATTTCTCGTATTGCAAAGTGTCGGCTGCGCCTGATAGGTGTGATTTGAGCTCACTTAAGTTTTCACTTCAATTGGAGATGGCTACGAAACCTACGAGGAAAGTGTGACTAAGAAAAATAGGCTTGACTCATCCTAGAGAGCCCATCTGGAATGTTCGTCCAATGTGGAGTGTCAAATTATAACACGGCCGTATTTGTAGAACGGACTCAGCGTGCTGGCGAAGTCTTGTAATGGGTCCAGGAGTAGTAGAACTGATACCATTGGATCGTTTTGTGAAAAATGATAATTGCAGTTTAAGAGGTCAAGGGGAAGTTGAACTTTTGTGTTGCACGTCCCTATGTGCTAGTTTATGACAGTTGTAGTTTATTCTTTACACGTGGATTACTAAATGATTGTTAATAATTGTAAACTGCACATCTGTGATGAATTGCCACAACAATTTATTGGTTCAAAGCCTGAAGGTGGGCCCTTTCTTATGAAGGTGACTGCTGAACTTGGTTCGTAACCGATACCTGGTAGTGTGCACCCTTCATGAGCCACACCTCGTTTAATCTCCTCAATAGCAATGCATCAGACAGAAAAGGCACTAGCGGCACTAATTTATTTAGAATGGATCGGAGCAGGTGATACGCTAAGTTCAACGCCCAATATTTATTCCTCTTCTCATTCATTTGCTTCATTCACTCATTACACCGAACAACTGGGAGCCAGGGCAATTTATGCGCTGCTCACCCTCGGAAGCAGAAGCCTTAACATGGTGTGGCAGTTCATTTAACTTGTTTAGGCTGCTAATATCAGATTCTCGGCTAGTTTTTTACTCCTTCCTAGCCCTAACAAACCTATTTTTCACCCAGGAGATAAAATACTTAACTAACGACGTACATTGTTATGGGAAACTGACTGGAAGATATCGGGTTAGTTCATTTGACGATGTGTGTAGCTCCATAGGTAGCATCCAGCTGCCGATGAACGTCGTACTCACTTCTCGGAGTAGAAGCATTCTATCTTACGCCCCGAAGTCTTCGATTTGTCTAATGAGGTGTACCACTTGTAATTTTGCTTGCAGGTGATATCCAACTCCCGGCAAAGATTAAGGACGCAATGCAAATGCAGGTGGAGGCGGACCGACGGAAGCGTGCGGCTATTCTCGAATCTGAGGGGCAGCGCGATGCCGAAATCAATAGGGCGGAGGGTGTTAAACAACGTCAGATTCTTTCTTCCGAGGGTCAGCGTGTGGAGACGATTAACAAGGCTGCTGGTGAGTTCTTACTATCCTCTCACCCACTTTTATTCACTTTGCTCCGAGTCGTTCCCGAAGACGAAAAAAGCCCTAATGCTAGGGCAGAATATGTATTGCCGAGTACGAAGGGGCTGGCGGGCTACCGGCATGGCCTGGAGGATATTCCGCTCAGCCTCTTGTCTTCTTACTTTGATTACTTGACCTTCATCTTTCGATTTTACTAAGGTGAAGCCGAAGCGATCATGCGACTGGCCGAATCTCGTGCAGACGCCGTCAGAGTAATCGCCAGTGCTATTGCTGGAGAGGTAATTGACGCTTTTTAACATCATCCTTTCTCCCTCCTCTTTGTCAATTTTGCACTTACGAGTCGTGACTGGACCTCTTCTTGCTTCCTATTTTCGGGTATTTTTCGGTCAGTATCTGGTGATCCTGCTTTAAAGTTGAGGTGTCAGTTTGGGACTCCAGGATTGGGGCGTTTTGTAAAACCTTATCTTTGTGACCTTAGTAGTGGTGGTAGTAGCACAGATTAAACTTGACTGCCTCTAGTAGAATGACCATTAATCTGTTAGACGAGCCCCAATCTGGATATGGTTGGTCAATTTTTTCTCAAAACTGTTGATGCGTGCTGATGACGGTAAACTCCAACTGCTGTGGGAGGCCTTTTTGGTTCCAATAGGACGAATGGCCTTTTTTTAATTTCAAAGGTATTGTTTTCCTCCTACCTTTTGAATATGTAGAATGGAGTCGACGCAGTTCAAATGGCAATCGCGGAGCGCTACATTGACGCGTTCAGCAAGCTGGCGAAGACCAACAACACCATGCTTTTGCCTACGGAGACTGGAGATGTCTCGACAATGGTGGCCAAGGTGAGGCCTGCATTCAGTCATCTCTGTCTATCTGCTTATTCATTGGTCCACCATTAGACTGGCTTCATCTAACCATAAAGCTATCCGTCTATCACAGAAACGTTTATTTCTTCGCCTAATGGATGCTGAAGGACTACAGGCGTTTTCTCTCGGTTTACTGTAGGCTTTAGCGATTTTTAAATCAGTCAACACGGAGAAGGCTGTGGATGAGACGCCAACGGTTTCTAGGCCAGTACTACCATCAAAGGTCTATTCCAAGAAACCGAGTGATGTCAAAGGTGACAATTAACCTGTAAAATGACGAACAAGATTGTTAATCACTGGAAAATATCATTGAACTATAAATAAATTGTTCTGCTCTTTTCACTATGTTCCCTTTTTTGCTTTATTGAAGGTTGTTTGCAAAAAAGGAGGGATGGGAAGCGGCCCACTCTTCCCCGTGGGTTAATGTCGGACCTTTTATTTTCAAAAGTATAGGCAGCTGACATCGACTCTGGAAAGATTTGCGCTTGAGCGCAAACGGTCAAAGCGGGCGCCATTTAAGCGCGTTGGCCCCGTCTCGTCGTGGCCGCCATGTCTTGACGCTCCTCGCCACTACCTTTCTGCGTCGAGCGGTGCGTCCGTATTCAAGTGAATTGAGCTGAACTGTGAGACAGAAGCAAAGCTCATGCTGTTTTTTTTGCTACAAGGAAAGGGCCTTTGAATTCGGTGATATTGACGCTTTGCTAAGACTTCGATAGGGGTTATATCAAAGCACGTTGGTTCGTGCGATTTCGGTACACATCATATATAGAGTTGAAGTTTAAACAGTAGGAAGTCCTAAGCTACTTGCCATGACCGATCGGGGTTATGCGTCATGCTGCAGGTATAACGCTCTTGATTCTTTACTCTCTACCCTTTTCTGTCGGCTCGAGACCATATCATTACGGAAGGTCGATTGAATGGCCCTAGTGGATATACCTTGAGCCTGTCTGCTTGATGGAAAGACTAAGGTGTGGAGGCTTTTCTCTGATATTCAGCGTGGGTAATGCGGCGGTTCGTCTACACTGACGTTAGTAAAGAAAAAAGGTCATAGAAGCAGGTGTATTCTAGATGCTTCCACAAAAGAACACGCCCCCGGGAGAGGCACGAATTCATTCCAAGGATATTTGGATAAAATGACTTGCCAGAAATCGTTTACTTACTGGGTCCAACTCGGAATCGGCTAGAAGAGGGTCCTATTTTGCTCTTGCACGGTGACACAAGACCTCATACCACCAAGGAAATTGGCCTTAGGAGGATGTCAACTTTCGGGTGGTATGGGTGGGAGATGATGCCTCCTTCTTATCCCTCCATTGTACTCTTCTCCTTTAGATGATTGCGTACTTTTCTAAATATTCTACAACCACATGGGAGGTAGAGCGGCCAGCTTTGAAAATGCGAGGTGAGATGGAAACGGCGCTTGTGCTGTCTAGTTGAGAAAGAAGGGCCGATTGTGACTGTGAGTAGTTCAACGACTAGTGCTAAAGAATGCAAGGATGTTTCCTCGTGCACGCGTTCTGCATGCCAGATGCCGACAAAGAATACTGACAAACAAGTAAATCCACTAATTGGAACTAGTGGGTCCCTTGAGCTTCGAATTTTGTTCAAAGCTGTCCCTCCATCTAGTCCTTTACTTTGTTTCCGTCCGACTGCCTATCTGGTCTGCTCTTGACTTAAGATTTCCCTAAATGATAGCAAACTTTTTTAAACATTGTTAAATAAAAGTTTCACCACCTTATTTTTGACTAACTTCGTCGGATTTGGCTGACAGTTGGCACAGCATCGTCAATTATGTCGCCATGACTCTCCGCCGACTGAGCCACCCATCAGGACGCCTTTCTCGGATGCCACTTTGATTGGGGGAATGAACAGATGTATGGACAGAAGCAAACAGTAACAGCGAGGAATACAATACGTGGGAGGAGAGCAAGACTGGTGTTATCATTTATTTGACTTCAAATATCGCCGCCTTAATCCGATGGTAGCTATAACTACTTAAATTGATAAGTAGGTAGCCTCTCTCAACATTGCCGAATTTTTGCCAGGACTTGCTCTACTAATTGGCAGATTATACTTTTCAGAGCTCAAGCACTTCATGAAATAGATTATCCTTAAAACCCGAAAAATATTTTGGAAAGCAAGAGTGAATAGTTCCATGGCTCTTACCTGGTGCTTGCTGACAGCAGTTGCGCTTTCTGATGGATTGTATTGGCTTTGCAATCATCGTATTTAGAGATCTCATGCTTTTAAAATGAAGCCTGAATTACAATAAGTTCAATTTGAATGTATGAATCACGATAGGCTTAGAACATTACGGGCAATGTTAAGTTTATGGAATCGCCAATTTTTTTGAGTATTTAGTGTAATTGCTCTTAGGCATCTCCCCTCCATCCATCCGTTTCTGGAGGCGGGCGAAAATCTAGATCTACTTGCCTTCACCTCTAAATATCTATCAGATTCTCTACCTTTCTGCCTTCTGTTGATCCATCCATCTTCTCTAATCAATTATGGTTGAAAAAACAAGCCTCAAGCGCATAACAGGGCTGATATCAGAATTTTTGAAAACTATACATGTCGAAAAATAATACTACTGTGGGGTAATTCATACGAAATGAAGTTTTATCAACCAAAATTACCATCTACTACATGGACATTGACGATCACCAGTTGACCATCAACTGCCACCTTCTGGGAAATGTAAACTGTGAATCCCGATGTAACGCCAGTGATTTGGCACAGCTCCTCCACGCTCCCACAGACTATGCCTGTATAAATAAGTAAGACCGAGCGGCTGCATCTCTCTTTACCGTATCAGTGGGATTTAGGCCGATTTCTGTATCGAAACACCAATATATTGGCTCAAAACTCCTAGAACACACGCCCATTTTGCCATATACTTAGCCGCTCCTTTCCCTCTTACTGAGCTAGCAGTTGCGCCACTTACAAAGCTTGAAATGATTTTTAATGTGTAAAATTTATTGTCTCGCATGCATTAAATCCTCACCAGCAGAAGTGAGACGCATAGGCTGCAATCCTCTTTAAAACTCCTGCAAAAACGCTCCTAAGCATAAATCCGCATCCGACAATTTAAAAGTCCGCACAAAGCTTCGGCTTTGGAAAAGTCAAGAGTCTCTTTTGAAAAGAAGATAAATTGCCTTGTAAATAGAGATTATGTTTTGGCAAAATGGCACTCATTCATTCTACTGAAGGCGGGGAATGGATATGGAACATGGAAGTCCAGTCTTCCTTGTCTCGTTCACATTCGGTTATCGGATCGTTCTTATCACTTTTCAGTAAAACTAAGTAAATTTCTTCCAGAACCCTTTAAAAGCTTTCCTATTTATACCTTTGCTGGCAATATTTTGCCTACCTAACAAATTTGATACCAGCGTCGCATATGTGTGACACCATGATTTTCTTGCCTGACTCCGGTGTGACGAGTATGTGACACCTATTCTTTATCAACTTGTGACAGGTGTTTACAGAAATTGGTGTTGGAGACAGATTGGTCTATGTTGACCTAACCAAAGTGGCTAATAACATTCGCAATCTGTTTGGGACCTGGCCACAAGAGGACTGATGTAATTGGTGTCATATGTAATTGATGATGCAATTAGTACCCCTGAACCGTAGTAATTCATTCCCATTAAAGACGCAGTATATTATTGCGTAACGGAGGTACGTCTTAACCTCAGAAAATGACGGCATTTTCCTTGCGGTGTACCGAACTTTTATTGTTGAGGTTAAGGAATAAACATTCACGCGCCTCCTATGATCTTCTATCGGACGACTATACGCACTTTGCTCAGTGGAAGACCACTATAGTTCGGAACAAATTCAAACTCAACACCCGTTTTCAATCTTTAATGCTCTTCTCTTTCTGCATGCGCCATTGCCTGGTAATTGCAAGTGGACATCCGCAGCGCTTCTAGTCTGCCCCACCAGGGTGGCCAATTTCGAACTGTTTAATTCGCTCTCAGACGCCTCTACGAGGACTGATGACGCAAGTCCATTGTGTTTGGTGACTTTTTCATTGTCACTTGCTATGCGCGGTAATCTGCAGTACTGGACGGAAGCATTCACGTGACAAGTCCAGACCGGAATAATTGCTGCGCCTCCATTGCTCAAGAGGGCTCAATAGCGTCTCTGCAGTTGGATAAGATTCATTTGTTTGCTGAGTAATGCACGGTTAAGTTTCCTGACATCAACTGACGCCCACAAATGGAAGTGAATAGTTGTGTAAAGGAATGGTATTTGTTCAAACGGTGTGTTTAATCGAGTTGGTTTTTCACCAACCTGCAGCCTCACAGCTCGTCCCTGAGATAGAAATAATCAACTGCCTCAGAATTTTGAGGCCTCGAAAACACGGCTTCCACAAAGCGTTCCAGGTTAGAAGGATTTAGCAATGCAGCGCGTCATACATTTCATAACTCCCACTTTGTCCACTAGTTAACATCGCATTCCGCATGTCCTGAAGTGCGCTGATTGGCGTTCCTTCTCTTGATGGTCCAGCTCAGCGCCTTTGAGCGGCATCACGGTGGCATGGATTTCTGATCAGTTTATCTCTTTTAACACCCCACCAGTGCTGTTCACCCTCCTTCATCGTTTAACGCCCCGGGAGGGAGAGACGAGGAAACACTCGGATGTGGCGACTCTACTTACTGCTAAAGATTGTTGAATGCGCATTGCAGTCTGGGACACCAGACCCAACCACCACATAGGGAGGGCGAGCGATGTGCAAGTCTAATGCTTAAAGTTCGAGTCTGGACGGACTCCCAGAAGGGCAATCAACTAGATCTCGTGCATCGCAATATGGCCATTAAGGAACGCCGAAAGGCAATTTTGCAGGCATCTACTGTGTAGCTGACCCTGCAAGTTACAGGATGCCAGCTGAGTTGTCGCTCCGGTTGATTGGATGGGACCCAAACAACCAAATATACTGAGTGGCAATGAAATGAGAAAGCGGTGTTTGGGAGGCATAAAATGCCAGAGGTTAGCTCTTTGATGCTATCTTGTGTTCTGCTTGGGTGCTTAAGTGCTTTGCTGAATGACTGCTCCGAGGTAGCTGTTGCTACTAGCAGCAATTCGTGCATAAATTGTGCCAAGCACCAGGCTAGAGAAAATCCTAACCATAAAGTTCACAAGGCGAATAAATTTTTAGGCTCATCAGATTATTCGAGATTTGGCACTGACTGTGGGGTTAAGTTCGCCTGTGCTCAGTATAAAACCGATGTAGCAACTGCTTCTGACTCGTGGGTGCCTCTTTAAGGCACCGGCTGCACTGTGTGACTCCTGTTGCAGAAGAGCTACCATGGAAAGCGCTGAGGCAGAGGTTAGGTGGAAGGGTGGTGGACGTGCTTTATGTTCTTGAGGACCTGATCCCCAAGAAAGCGCTTTACTTTCCAGGGAGAGCTCAGGTGGATTCATTTTTGCCATCTGTGCAAGACCGCTATGCAAACCTTGTTTTGCTGAATTCCAAAATCGGGCTAATTTTAATGAGGAAGGATAAATTATTTAAACTGCAGTTCCATATTAATGAAGTGGACTTTTGGTCTCAATGCATCCTTACTGGGGGGATCAGGCGTTGACCCATTCGGTGAAAATAGGACTGGAAAAATTAAGATAACAACGTTGCTCGAAAATTTATTGTCAGTTTCGCATGAGAACTACAAAGGTAAAACAAAAATTGCGATGCTTTGCTGCTGCACAAAGTGTAAGACACTGAAAACCATTGTCAGGTGGAAGAGGGCTTTAGGCATTTACCTTAACGCGCCTTTTTCTCTCCCCATCCGAGTCTTCAACGCAAACGCTGCAAAATGAACGATTATGCTGAGGCACACTGTCGGTGGGAATGACACAAGTGGAAAAAAAGGAAAGATGCTACAGGTACAACCACATAATAAACATCACATTCCCATTTGCCACTCTATTGTGCCTCTTCTCCTGTCACTCTTGGTCAACACGTACCGCATTTATTGCCTCAACAATTCCCCATGGGTCATGAAGGTAGGCTATGAGATGGTTCGCTAACCGCCATATCAGTGACATCTCTCGTCGAATTTGATGAATCCACTGTGCTGTTCGCCTTGCAAGACGTGATTTGGGAGTTCGGTGATTTGGCACTGTTCAAGGCGGAGCGATGCTCTACAAAGGGTGAATGTTATGAGGTGTTTTGCCCACCCTACATTCAGATGCCAAACAATTGCAGACGGTGACAGCTTTATAACACCATTCTTTCAATCCGGCGTCGCTTTACTAATCACATGTGCTTCTGCGGGGATTTGAACAAATTAGTCAGGGTTTTGTTCGTTTAAATTGGATTGTTCTACCGCTGCCAACAAAGCGGCGCCTGAGGCCTTCGTGAGAGGTTTTTCAACAGGAGTTCGCCGAGAGGGTAACCAAAACCGTGGCGGCGGTAAAAGTGCCTGGCACAACTAAGAAACGCTATGACGATGATTATACCACCCATAATAAGAGGCTCTCGGCCCTTTCTTCTTAGGCGTTTCGATGATAACCGGGGGCTGGGTTAGTAGCTCCATGTAGCGCTTTACCTGGCAGCTTATGGACAAGTGAAGGCTGTGGACACTTGCCCAAAGGATTCAAAGTTGACCTACTGTTTATTATGCAAGACTGTTATAGATGAAGGGTGTTTATTGTTGTCAAATGCGTTTATGCAGACTCACAGCGGACCATTTACTGTTCTCCTAATTCACTAAAGGTTCGTAATGGAGCCAAAATGCAGTTTCCAAGATGCTGAGGAGGGCAAGAAAAGAACTGTTTTCCCAGTGAATATCATCAGATTCTACCAAACTTTGTTGAGCCAGTCTTCTTGAGGCGGTTAATCGACAGAGATCCTAAGAGTCAAAATACATCTAAATTCGGTGAGGTTTGCCACAATCTTTACGTTTAACAATCTATCTATAGCCTTTCGAGTCTTTCCTGAAGTCGAGATAAGGCATATTACTGGCTTAGAGAAGGTCAGAGAGGCTACCAGTATGACCTGGAAACCATGGCACCGAGCCGAAGCACAATCTGCGGAGACTTAAACGCCCACGAAGCAAACAAACAAAGCATAACACAGCCCTTCTGCGGTTTTTTGAGTATCGTCCCCGGCGCTCCTCCTGGTCCACTTTTCGCGTCGATCATCATAACGTGGTTGGTGCTGTAAGGACAGCACCCACGAAGCGACCGCGCCAGTCATCCAATTCGCGTGCAACGGAGAGGTTATCTGACATCAAAGCCACTAATCACTTGTAAATTTTTCTGGATCTAGATTCCCCCCTGTTTGGAAACCGTTTTGGGGAAAAGAGGGGGGGACTGTGGAGGTTATCACGTAGGCAAGCTGATCCACAAGCAGGGTCGTTTATTAAGAGACGGACGCCTTTATTCCTGCTCACTCCCTAAGCATCTATCTCTCTGGGTTTAACCCAGCTTTTAAAGAAGTAAAGGAGATGTCGCTTGTCCACTTCAGTGACATATTGGTGCCACAGAGAGCTCTGTAGCAAACTTTCCAGATGATTTACGGCTGGTGTCGCTTTAATTGTCAATAGCGTTCCTGTAGAACACAACAGTGGGGCAGTTGCCGGAGGTAGACGTCATTTTCAACCCTTCTTGCAGCAGCAGCTGATACACTTCTTCTGCCCCGTTCAGGTTTAGCAGTCAGTGATAAAAATCCTGGGTAGATGTCCGTTAGGATTGGGTTTGCGGTTCGAATATTCCTTGAAGTCGATTGAAGGCATGGTTGTAGGGCAGACTTAGGGAAAGGCTGAGAGGCTACTGACGACGTAAACCAGTGACTAATCATAGACAACACCGACAACGCCAAACAACACGAGACGGGAGTTATGCAGCCGAACGTTGTGCCGATTGCCGCATTTTTCTTCTCATTTCACTTATCCTACCGCTCTTGAAGCCCCTCTGAACAGGCGGCATAAGTTTTCTTTTGGTGCATGGATCCTGTGAGGAACAAATGTGGACAAACAGGCTAATCGAATTACTTTGGCGGCGATGCCTATTGCCTCGCAGTTCTTTTGTGCGTGACTGGTAGCATTTCCTTCCATTCGGAATGAATCATTACGAAAGCAGAGGGAAATCCGGGACTCCACCTCTCCACCCTGTGACCCAAAATTTGGACCTCTTGTGGCAGAAACTACTTTTTCCCACAAATTTCAAGTGAATCCTTAAAAATGCTTTGACGATCTCTTCCACCAAAGTTTGCGCATTTGAAGGGACAAATCCTTGAATGTTTTAAATGTACATCTGAATTTTACGGTCTTATATTCCATTTTAGAATGGGCTTTGACTTTTTGCCCCACTTTCTTACGACGTCTCAACCAAATTCTTTCGTAAGCATTTTTAAGGGCGAAGCTAATCCTCTCCATAAGAAAGGAGAATTGAGCCACTGAGAAGATAAAATGGAAAAGAAATTGGAGAGGATAAGAGAAAATAAAGTGGGATCATTAAATTGAATGTCATGGGCTCTTGAAACAGGGGAAAGGAAGAATGGCTCTTCTTCGCGCAGTCCCCTGGGTGCGCTTGTAGTACCATCTGGCAGAAATACCCATAGTGTCCGCAGTTATTGCAACAAAACAACTTGGACTTCAAAAGCATTGTCAATATGGAAGAACTGTTCTAGCTAAACCCAAGGAAAGCTACCGTAAAACTCAGTCTGCGTCAACTTCTTCAAACTGTTTTGACGCCTCCGCACGATTTTGCGGTAGTTCCTGCGTTGATTAGGCATCCATAGTCGGGCGTTTAAAGCTATTATCTGGACACCACCATGGACGGGATCGTCAAGTGAGACCGCCAGTGAGCAGATGAGCGCCCCATCATCATCGTTTGTGGACTCGAATAGATAATCGTCGGTTTGACGCTTGCACGAAGTTCTTCACGTAGGACCGTTACGTTTGCATGCCTTTTCTATTGTATAAATGTTAAAGAACGGGCGCAAAGATTTGCAAGTTCGATGGATTGCCATAGAATATGACAAGGCAGCTTGTCGATTTGCTTCATATGGTGCGGTGACAGTTGCAACCGGTTTATCCTCCCGCCTTCATTACGGTTGCTTTCCACTACTCCTCCCCCTCCAGTTTCTAAATACTGTTTATTTATGTCGGGCCTGCTTCTTCCAAAAAGGTGCCACTTTGCTGTACTGCGTTTTCGCCTCACTCCTTTGCTCTTCCAGGAATCGGGTTTGAATTGGTCGTGCATCAGAATTGGATCTCACAAGAAATCCTCTTTGTTGTTAGCTCGACAGCAAACTATTTTTAAGAGATGTAAGTAAGAAGTTACTTGTAAACTCAAGGGCTGTATTTGCAATAGGCACTCAGTACAAAAACTAGGATATAAAGAAGCGTTTAAATAGGATTGGATGCTCCACCCAAGCGGTGTGTTTTCTTCACCACAACAAAGCAGATATCTTTCCAGGTGGAAGAAATTGCTTTGAACAAAAGTTTAGTCAGGACGAAGTCTTTTAAGAAGACATTTTACTTCTCGCATCACATACTTTACAGGATGGAGAGCTTTGGAACATACGACAGGATGCATTCAACCTTACCATCTCAGGACCTTGCAAATGGTGAAGTTAGCTGCGTAGTCTGGCCTAGCAACCTGACTCAATTTGGCCGTATTTCGTGGCTCTACACCCCCTCCTGAGAATAAAACCCAATTCGTGACAGAGTTGACTGTCTCCTCAGCGAAGCGATGTAATTAAAGACATCCACTTTGTATGATCAAATCTATAGGGACTAGTTTACCCAGATGGGCTTTTCAGTCTCCACAGCTTGCACTTCCCTCTGGAGCATAGCGGTACTCCTCTCACTGTCTACAACCCTCCCAGACCTTTGTGCGGCTGAACGAGAACTCAGCAAAGTGTTGCAGCACGTTTATTGTTGAAGGTGAAAGCAAAAAGGCCTGATGGATACGTGCATAATGTTTGATTATTACAAACGCCGACACCAAATACCAAAGCGGTATTGCGAATAACATCAAAGAGGGCTGCGAGTGGACCAAAGTCAAGCCCTTTCTGGAACTAAGATGTGTCGTAAATACCATTCGCACTTTTGTCAAAGGGTAGACATTTGATTAAAAATGAATATTAACTATTCTCTAATTAACGCCAGAAAAGGGGCTATAAGTGCAAGCTCGTTTGAGAAGCAAGGGATATGCCTTCTACCAAACAAAACGCTAAAACGGGTTTTATGGGCCAGACAATTTGCAGCGCCACGTTGTAGTAAGTCAAAGTGGTGGGGGAGAACGCACTACATACCAGCATAAAGCCAAGATGCAAGGTTGTTAGCCTGGCCCAAAGTTAAACTCGGGGGAGAATGACGCGCCTACTTGGTGGAAGACAGAAAAGCCAAGCCATAAATCGCTGCAAAATGTTATGTTGCTATGGGGTTGGGAGGCCATTAGCATGGCTTGGAAGGGGACCTGGCATGATTGACGCGCCCACACAGCTAAGAAAACGTTGTTGCTTGCAAAGTACACCTACTTCACATTTTAAAGCCCTTTACAGCAAACACAACTTCAAATAAGTTCTTTAATACTTTTTTCTCCCTCATTCTACGATGATGCAAAGGTGCGAATTGAGCTAATGTCGGTGATGACATTTTTCGCCCTTTATCGCATTGGGGTAGGGTTCCATAAAACAAACGAACACTTTCACAACTTCTTCACTGTTACTCCATCCAAAGGAGGGGAAGAGGAAAGTAAATCTTTTTCCCTGACTTAAGGAATAGCTCATTAGCACTATCTGAGGGACCAGGAGGATATATTTCCTGTCAACGTCATCGGCCTTTCAGGTTGGCACAAGATGAAAAGTTTTGCAACGGGAACAACCTTGATGACTGCTACATTTAAAACAGTTGGATCCCCTGCCTCAAAAGAACAAATCTTGAAAAAAATCAGCAATTTTTCTGCTCTTTCTTTTATTTTTTTCTAATTTTTGATGGTAATAAGAGAGCGACAGAAGGATGGAAGCAAATAATGCAGAGCTTAACAACTTTTGTAAAAAATATAAATTAACACATTATTGCCCGCTGAAATGGTTATTAAAATGCATAAAGAAGTTTATATTGTGTAGGTCTTAAGGTCTAATAAAGCGAAAGTTACTCTGATTCATTCATGCATGCATAACTTACGACTTGGGGGGTTATGGCCATTATGCAAGTCCTGTCTCACTTGGCGCGCCGACTTTTTTCCCTGCACCACCTCAAATCAGTCTTATTCACTCTTTTCTTACCTTCAGGCCTTATTTTTTGACGAAACGAGAAAGTATAACGCCAACTCAGGCTCAATCTTTTTGCCTGTAATTGTGAAATTAATTACTGTAGGTCGAAATTTAAGTTATGTTGGGTGCCACGGCATGGAAAAGAGGAAGGAGGGCAATTTATAATTCTGCCATTATCATATGGCCAAGTCCAGCATTTCAACCATTTGGGTAGCTCCGAAGTAAAATGGAGGCAACAACGTTTGTGGTCAGGTGTTCTGTATCCTGATCTACGACTCTTGTGTCTCCATGAAAAACACAAAGTGGGTATTCAATGATAATGACGAGTGCCTCAAGAAACAGATCAATTAAAGAGGCATTCTGTAGTCAATTAACTTCTTCAGTCACCTTGGAGTTAGAGCTGAGTGTTGTGGCCTTAAGCAGCCAATTGCATTTAGGTGACATTTGAGAAGCTCCCCTGTGACTTAGTAATATCCCACGGTGAGTCCATTTTAGGCTTTAGTAGCCTCCAGTGAATTGTGTGTAGCTTCTTAGAGTGCCATATTAGGGGAAGATCTATCCTTGGAAGCAGTATGGAATAGGAGAGTTACTTTGAATTCACCATTTCCATTGCAAAATTGTGGAGTGCGAATCCCTGGAGTACAGTTTGCCATCGATGTAGGTATTTTCTTCTTCCAGTGGTTGAGTTAATGGGTACTTAACCATCAAACAAGCTATGCTTAAGCCTTCTGATTTCATGAGTGTCTGCGGATTGTGGCATTACGCCTTTGTTCACAGGAGACCAGTTCCCTCGTCACCAATTGATGCCTGCTTCATGGACCCGGTTGGATTGACCCACAATGCTCGTGATGGTGGCTCCTTGGCCTTGAGTTTTGCCGCTGAATGACTACTGTTTTAACTCTACGAAAATTGCATAGAACTCCCTCACAGACCCCCACTTTGCCAGTCCCCAAACCCTTTCATGCGCTTTCTCGAGTTCCTTGCCATTTCAGATGGCTTGAAGCAACGCTCTACTCTCTGGGTGGTTATGAGAGTTTCCCATTTCGTTAGTACCTTCCCCTCCACCCCCATGAATAAATGTAGTTTTGGGACAAAGGGATCTTTCTTGCACACCTTTGCCATTCCCAAGTCACTGTTGTAGGTAACATTTAGCCCCATGAAATGCCTCCTTACCAACGAGGTCCGAGTTGACAATAAATGCGCAACGCACCGAAACACCCGAAGTAAGACAACTGTTGTACTGGGAAAATGCATAATTATCACCAATAGCCCTAAAGAGGTCTTCCTGCCGATCGTGAGAGAAGTGGGCCAGAGGTACACTCTCTCTCCCACACACGGACAGCACAGCCATTATTTATTTAGTAAAATAAGGCTTAGAATGACAATTTTTGTAAGGAAAATGAGAAGTCCTTTTCTATATGTGAGATGGTGATGACGGCTTTATAGTGCGTGGCTAAGGCTGTAAAACAATTCACAAAGAACCGAAAGTTTTTCGCTATGGTAAATTGGTCTAAAATTTGGTGAAAATCACAAAAGAAACATAGTTTGGGATGCCGAATTTCTTCCTTGTTTGTGTTTGACTGAACTCATTCACCCAGTGGTGCCACGGGAATGGTAGCCTTTGGACTGTCTGCATGCACTAATGGTGTAGATGGGACTGTTTACAAGAAGGGACTTGCAAACAGAGCGTAAGATAAGCCGGGGTGGCAGGACGACTTTCCAAATTATGCGGCTCCTATGCTGACCCCACCTCTTCATCATTTAGTAGCGCCTGACACAATCTCGCCGACTACGGGTCCACCTCGCCTACCCTAAGAACCGACTTCCATGCAATTCCACACCTGCAAAAACTCTTCTAGATTCTCAATTCTTCTACAGCTGTCAGAGGAGGTGTGGTGTGTTACGGCATGTAGCAGTATGGTGACACCATTCATACCAACTGCACCCGCTAGAACCACTTGCTTTGGCTGAAGGGCTGTGATTGCCTTGGTAATGCACAGCAGAGGGTATCTCTGTACTTCTACGTGTCGGTAGTGGAGAATTGTCTGTTAATATTGGTACGCTGAGTGGACGTGAAGACGTGAAGAACAACTTTGATCTGTTTGTTGGGTGAGTGGTGAGGAAACAATCCGGTTAGCGCTAACAACATCTGAGAAAGGGAAGTCCTGGAAGCTAAGGAATCACACTAGCGGTTCCTGCTTACACTCAATCCATTAGCAACAATTACAGCAAGCATGAAGCACTGCCAATTTGAAGTTCCCCGTCTCTTCCACGACGTTGAGGAGGGACGGTTTGCTGACTGACCAACTTACTGACCGACTAGGTGACATGTAATGGGAAATGTAATTTGTACCTCATTCTTATTGTGCCATCTCGGGAACATTGGCGACAGAAGGTGGGGAAGTTTGTATAATCATTGGACAAACAGGGGAACGAAAAACCGGTCTGCCTGTAGCCACTTCCCTTGGTGCGGTATTTCGCGGACCTGCTTGCCTGTTCGAGGCCTCCCCTCCAAGTCGTATCGGTAAAGAGGAGCTAATGTCACTGGGCAGGGTGACTGTGGGCATAGTCTAAAGGTCATGCCTTCATGGTGGATGCACAAATCAGGCGGAATGATGAGGTGAGACAGCTAAGTAAACACCTTACCTCATTTCCCTCAAAATGTGTGGTTGCAAAACGGGGAAAAGGCAGAGGCTCTTCAAGGTTTGGAAACGTAAAGAGTCTTTAAAATTCCCTGGCGAACTACGCATTCCTTCAATACTTTATCTTTTCATATCTGATGTTATTAAAGACGACAGTGGACAAACGATTCCTCAGTGTTTAGGACCACTAAGGGTTTATGGGCCTAACATGGCTACCGGCCCACTTATTTGCGATTCCTGAACATATGCTACATCCTACTAAAGTGGGTGAAATAAAAGGCGGTGTACGAATATGATAAATGATTTGTTCCATCTTCAGTAGCGCCTCTGTTGGGACATTGCCCACTGCCAGGTACTCAGAGAAAGTCTTTCTCTTCCAGGGCACTTCAGGTCAACGAGGGGGAAATTCCTGTTCTTAGAGTGCACAGTCACCAATGCTGCCAACCACGTTTGCAGAATGGCTGGGGTAATAAATGGAATGAATAGAGGATAATTAAGGATTGCTATTCATCTCTGAAGTGCTCAGTGAGACAAGTAGACCCTTCTCAAATTACACACTTCAAGGGTATCCCTAACCCATAAGAAGTAACTTCACCAAAATGGAACTTCTTGCATAAATCGCTAATATTATCCCAACTTTTTTAAATTTTCAAATAATTGAGTGTTGCTAGGTATAGTGAGACTCTAATAAAAAGCATTTGGAAATGCATAGGCGAATTTTATGGCCAAATCAAAAGCATTCATTTTATTGCCACGGCTAGAAAAAGCGAGACGAAGAATGGAGGGAGTGAAGGCGGGTGGAGGGAGGGAGGAGTTAGTCTCAAGGTCGGAGAAATTCGCACAATACTTGCATTTAAATTAGTTGGGTTACTTATAACCACCCAGTGTTTTACCTTTCATATTCTAAAAGTGGAATCTTCTTTATTCAAATGGTATAACCTCGTAACTCAAACTCCGGAGAATAAGGTGAATTGTAATTGTTTGTGATAAAGTTGACATTTTTCTGAATTAGTTGGGATATAAGCAAGAGAAGCTTAAAATCACACCAATTTGCTGGCTATACTTTGTGGTGCTAAGGTCCATTTTATTACCACCACGTCCTATATCGTTCCTGGTGCCAGCTTACTCCCGTGTGAAGCGGTGTGAAACGAGTAGGTAAAAGTGGGACTAAATGCGTAGCCATGTTTCTGATTTGCATCCAGAAATGCACAACCTGCATGGATGCAAATCTGACTGCTTTAAGTGGTAGAAGTAGTTGGCGTCGGTAAACAAAATGAAAGCTAAAGTACCGTTATATCCGCCCGTACACTCACATTGCTGCCTAACAAATACCTGCTAGGCAGCCTCAAAGAGAATGCACTCCTCCTTACGGCTGAAGCATTCTAAGCGGACCAGTGGAAGGCTGTTACGATACCCAAACTTCGACAACCTCTCCCCTTTTCAAATAGCTAGGTGGTTCCTTGTCCTCGTCCGGGGGAACGGTGGCGTCGTGTTGTTTTTTACCCTGACCACAGGATGGTAGGTCCCCAGTGCATTTTTTCACATAGCAAGCTTCCTGTTAATTAGGCATTTGAGGTGGTGGTTTTTGAATGGAATGGCTGCCGGGGCTTTAACCCAGGAACTACTACGGTCTGGATAGTCGCCGATCTCCTCAGTCTCCAGTGTTTCGCCTTATTCATGTGTTTAGCGTGAGCACTGGGGCCAGAGCCTCTAGTATGTGCAATTTCTGAGGGCAGTAAAATGGAAATGCAATGAGCTAATAAATACGCCTAGGAAATGCGACTGAACACAGAAAACCGCTCACGTTCGAGTCCATCTCTGTCCTGCACCTAGGATAAATCTCCTCAAGAAATACAAAAAGTTAGTTGCACAAATAGCGTCTGAAAGCATAACTGTCATTATTTTCAAAATTCTTCTCAACAGAACAAAAAAATTGCAGCCTCATTTCTGTCCCTACCAATCATCAAGCCTCGGGACCATTAAGGAGGTCGTGCAATGAAAAACAATAAAGAGTAGTTTATTTTAATTATGCGGAGCAAAAGGCGCTCATTATGGGGTGTCCCGAACCGGCACCTAGGAGGGTGCACTCAACCACAATTACAACTTGCACTGTTCAGGTGAATGAGTGAGTGAGTTCTGGTGGTCCGATCAAAGTGGAAGCTATCAGCGTACATATTCCGTCGAGAAGTACTTTGCAAAATAATTTCGTCGACACAACTACTTTTTGGTTCGAACAGCAGAATAATTAATTAAGCCGATGCATTAATTTAAATCCACCGTCTTCCCACCACCAAGAACTCTAGCCTCAATTAGGTAGAAAAATATGGCTTTTTAAGGGAGTGCGTTTATTGCAACTGAACCATGCTCAAACATGGTAAAGATCTCCATAAAAAGCATAGTTGATGGAAGAAGAAGAGAGTCGATTTGAACTAGTTTGGAAGCAAGACGAAATCCTGGAGACAGGGCTTTTAATTAACGGCTACGCAGAGTTGTTTGGCCTCACTGAAATTAGCAAATTAAAACCAATCCAATGGATGAGATTAGCGTAAAAAGAATAGAACCTGCGATTCTAATTTAACTTTCGAATTATAACCTTCAAAATGCTTGTTTTTTTTACTTTGGCTTGTATAAATGTTGTCCAAACATTAGTGTAACCAACTTTGAGTGAAATCTTACATGGTTCAGAAAAAAAAGTAGTTGCGAAAGTTTTTCAAATATGAAATAGCCAAGTTTTGAAATTACATATTTTAAACAATGCTTACAACTTGCTGTAATTCCCTCCCATTCGGTTGATGAGGTAGACACTGCTACTACTTGGAGGTCATGAGGACATTAATTTTCAAACTTGTAAGTGGTCAATTTGGACGACTAGCCCCTCATCCCAGAGGATGGTTTTCACGTCAAAATAGAATATCACCTTTAAGGTCATTCACTTCGACGTAGGTTCCTCGTCTCAGATGACAGACGTCACTTCAAAAAGACCAACTTAGGTCATCCCTTCAGCTTCCCCAAACTTATGTACTCTCCCAACCCCTTCTCGCTCTACCGGAAAGAGTACTTCTTTGACAATAACCAAACATGGACCGTAGCTGGGAATGGGTTCCTTTACCCATTCCGACCTCTAAAGACTGTCATTTCTTTTCCTATAGCCAAATGACTGGGTCAAGCATATAACCCGTTTATTTTGCACATGGTCAAAGAGGGCATTTAAATATCTACCGTGTTCCGCATTTCGCTTCATTTTAAGGCAAGCCACTTGACTGGGCTGTGCGCTGAAGCGGACGAATAGGTTGGTATGACAGGTGCCCAAAGTACATTCACGCCATATCAAGCAGTGGGAAAGCGAATGCCTTTTCGGGGCACTTTGCAGTCCCTAGCTTGGCATTCAGCTGACTGCAAAGTTTTCTGCCCCTTTATTTATTTGTTGCTCTTTAAGGAATCCACGCAGTTTCGGTCGCTATGCAATGATTTGTTGTCAGTCAACGAAAAACATTCACTGCTTTTTCACTTCCACGCAAAACTGGTGCATTCCAGCCATCTTTTTCTTGCATATTTTGTTTCCGAAATCACATACTACACAATTAAAACATCAATCCAAACCGAACATCACTATCAGAGAGGCTGCAGAACAGCCTGTATGATACAAATAACGCCTCGCATCCCCCCCCCCCACACACCCCGGCTTAATAACCCCTGCCCTCTTTGAAGCGTTGGCGTCGGCGTCTCCCACGCCTAATTTCCCATCTCAGCTATGGCATCAGTGATGGGACAAACTAAAATTAAGCGCAATACAGGTTTGAAGATCATGCAGAGGCTTTTTTATACCCCATTGAGGAGACGGCTTCGGATTCGTTGACACGTTGATTTTTCTTGTTGGCTTCGATCAGGTCCACCCACTATCCGCATTTTTTACTAAATTTGGAAGGATAAACTAAGGTTGAAAAAGGAGGAGACTTTTGAACTGTCTAATTTGTGCTAAGATTTATCAATCAAGCCCTTCGAGCACCTCCTCCTCATTTCACTGCTACGCACTTCACTTGGTTAATTGGGTTCCATCCAGTCAATCGGCTGCAGCATCAACTCAGATGTCGCCATGTAAGTAGGGCGGACAACTGTAGAGGGAGTGCCGGTAGCAGCGTTTCAGTGCGCTTTCACTTCCCTGGTCATTCGATGACGGCCACTTTGCAGTACAGGCGATCTGGTCGATGGTCCTACTTGTACGCGCCTTTGATGGTTATTCTACTAAGAGTTAGACCAGTGTTGGGCTTCAGACGTCAGACATGCAGAAGAGGTGCCTCTCATCCTTGGCATTTGGGTGTGGTATCCAAGACTGTAACTCGGGTTCAATATTTTTTTATTTTGAATCTAGCCTCCACAACCTGATGTCGTCTTCCTCCTAACCACGCCCTTTCGGAGATGGCATACGATGTAGAAGTGTAGACAACCACCGATTTAACCAAAGTGAGTCATGGTGGGTTTCATGTCGGCGCGTGATGCGCCGGTGTGGGTGACAGTTGTTTGTTAGCCCTGACCTTGAGGTTGTAAGCTACAGATGGACAGTTGGCTTTGGCGGTTGCCGTCCATTAGCTGCCCCACTTTCTCGTGGTTAAGACTGTTGATGTCACAGGTGGCGGCAGATTGTGGTCCCATCCGAACGCTATTGATGGACAAGGTGACATGTGTCCCAAGGATCATGGCCTCCTTGTCAAACGTAGCTAGCGTAGGGTGGGCTCAAGGCTCCTACAATGCTGGAGAACTTTTCTTTTCGGTTCCCTGGAGGTTTCAAAAGACTAATAATTGCCAAACCTCCTAGAGAGTGGTGGTATTCTTCACTTTCTGCTGATTGGTTCATGTCTAGCACCAGTCAGAGCTTAAGGTCAATTTGATTCCATAAGTGTAAATGGGGCCACTGATGGACTCTCGGGCAATCTTCGCTACCTCGTACGTACTCGTTAAATCCCCTTGCCTTACTCGTTAAGTCCAGTCCGGACTTATATCTATTAACTATTTAATTAGGAGGTTAATGAGTATCAGGTCAAGCGCACATTGAAACCTCAGCATTCTTCTGTGTGCCCTCATCGCCACCATTTCTGACAGCTGTATTTCTTAAATGGTTACGGCTCGAAAAATGGCATTTGCCATAATTTCTAGCAAGTGCACGGGTGGCTGCCCTTTAATTTGACATGTCACCCTGACGAAAAGAAGGGGATTTACTTCCCTTGTTAAACAGTTAGTTCTTATCGCCGCAGTAGTTGGTTTCCATCCTATCATCGGTGGTAACGAGTTGAAATTGGAGAGTATTAGCATATCCAATGGACCCAGCTTCGAGTGGCCGTTGCTTCTGGCTCTGAGGTTTTGGAAAAGAAGGTGTCTCTAGCAGTTTGCTTAACCTTGCTAAACTTAAGCCGCTTGAGATGTCAAAATTTGGATTGCCTCCTAGGCTATTAAACATTGGTTGTCTACTTGCCTTTTACGAACCTAAATTTTTTGGAGTTAAGAGATCTCATATTTGAGGATGGGAATGCCCGCTTCGTCACTTGGCACACCCGTTCCACCCGACTTGCCAGTAGAAAGTCTACCACAAGTCCGATAGCGGGGAGAGCAGCTCCCGGGGTCCCCTAGTCCACCCTTTCGCCCCACCCTTTCGATGTAGCCGACTTCCTTTATCTTCTTCATCTACGTGATCGGTTTTGGCGCCACCACTGCGGAGGTCCAGTGGAAGTAATGTGGTGACTTCCTCACCGCCATTTGCGCACTTTATTAAGGCCTCGGAACACTTCCGTGCGCTCTGGTTTAAGCCCCCTATTATAGGGACTTGAATGGGGCAAAATTGCCATATTTTACGCTTTCCTCTACTTGGGTACAGTGTACTTTACAGTGCAATTATTTGGCAGGAGTGAAATTTTGTTAACTCGTGGAAAAAGTACTTGACAAAAATGCTGACACTACCGAAGTTTGGAACAAGATCCGCCTTATTGTGGGTAATTTTCTTCCACCACAACAACTCGGTAGGACCTTCGGCAGTCAAGTTAGCATACCGCCTCTAGCAATCAAGAGGAGGCAAAACCGACATCACAAAATATGGCTTAATGTGTACAGGGTATGGAATTCTTTAAAGCAATATTAGTAGTACACATTCCTCTCGCTGTCTGCCCGGTTATCTCAAATAGCACAAACAAATCACGGCGATATTTACATGTGGAACAGGAAGGGTTCGCTCGCACCGTAAGTGGACTTGAAGGCCGAGGCGACGAGTAAGGGGATGCCAATCAAAGGGGAGATGGAAAATCGCCATTGGCATTAGCCTTTGATGTTAGGAGCAACTTCGAGGGCTGTCGTTCACCCCGACGACCGCATTGATCTAGTCCAGGAAAATCGGAGCTCTTTCGACCGCGCTTGAAGAAGAGCAGGCCTCGACGCAGTGCTAGAAGCCTACCCTCCTGTCGGTGGTTGGACATTGAGGTGAGTAGTCTCTTATTCTCTCGATTTGTTCGAGTAGAGACACTGCTCCTGCCCATTTCACTACTCAGGCTGTTGCGAGTGTTGTCGGAGGCCTTGCCTCTACTGCAGATACCGCAACGAATGAAGAGACGATGCACCTCGTCACGAAAATTTTTGCCCGTGCTAAAGTAGAGCACAAAGCCCATTGCGAAGTGGGAGAGGGCCAACTCGTCACAGATGATCTTAATCATCCGCAGTTTGAGTGCTCTGGCCACCGTCTTGCTTTCATCGAACTGCAAAGCAAAGAGAGAAAAAGAAGTACGGGCGCTTGCATTTACCTGGAATAGCGATGGTTGAATAGTCTCTCGTGATTCCACCTACGTCACCATCGCTACCAAGTCTTTAACCAATTCGTCCACTGTCTGTTTTGTAAAATTTGCTTTTAAATTTCTGCAAAGCACCCTGCCGCCCACGCTCAAAGTCTTCTGCCCCTCGTGAACTGATTAACCAACGAAAGGGCACACGGAGAGGCACGTGCTGTGGAAGCTGGTTAGGGGAAGTTCATCAAGAAGTTGGTACATTCGCTTAAAATGTACCAACAGGAATGATACAATCCTGAGAGTGAATTATTAACTTCCTTCGTGATACAAGAAGCTGGGAATGACTTCAGCAAGCGGCCTGAAAGAACTAAGGTAGTGACAAATTGGAAGGGGGAGAAGGAGCTTAATCTGGCCACAACACCATAGAGACATGCTTGGTACATTACTTTATCCCCAACCAAAATGATCGACACCTGATACATTCTCCCAGGAGAGTCTGATATTTTCCTCTATGATGTTCCGAATTTTCGTACTCTTTTATGAGATAAGTAAACACTACTGAGGTTTGACATCTTCCGTTAGTGATGTAAAAATGTCCAGTGGCCTTTGTTTGAGCCTCGCTGCTGCAACGACCGAGCAGGCCTCCGCTGTAAGGCTACTCCCTTGTAGAGGCGATGGTTTGAGCTTCACAAGGGTCAGTCCGGACAGAAACTGATTACTAGATTAATTTTGTTGCTATTTTAATTACAGAGTCAGTGACATTAACAACTCACAATGGAGGCGGAGGCAAGGGAGATGTCGCTATCTATTGGTTGTCCCCACAAAAGACACAGCAAGTGGGCCAATACTTCTATTTAGTCGGATATCTCCACCAACTGTGAGCAGGCGGGGTATGGGTCATGGCAGACGAGGGGGTGAGTGAAGGGGTCATGGCAACTCTCCCATCTAATCATTGGTTGCGCCTCCATTTATTCTCTTTCTTTCGCACTCTCCTTCCAAAACAAACCAAGTGGGAAATTGAAAGCGCACTGACAGAATTTGAGCCTTTTTTGTACTTTTTTGCCCTACCGAAAGAGAGGCCATTACGATGCATTAGTACGTTCTCATTTCAAGTGCCAACCTTTTATAAAAGAAATAAAATTTATTTGCAAAGTAGAAGGAAAATATCCAACGCACTCCACTGTTATTTTTAACCTTTTCTAAATTGTACTTGGAGAGGTGCAAAGTTGTCCAAATTGGAACGTTTACGAATATTGTGTTTCGCCGACTGGCGAGAGTGGCTGAATTATATGCGCAGAATTCACACGTGAAGTCCAAACTGTTGTATTAGCACGCCTAACCAACAGGGCGACCAGTGGACTGAAGAAAAGCACACCGACAAGGGAGAATGAGACACCCACTGATGAGAACCAATTAACTGCGATTTATTAAATTGTATAGAGTTGATAAATAAAAATGGGGAAATTATTACTAAATTCATGAATAACACAAAGGCGTTGGGGAGCCCTGACTAGATTGCCTCAAGCTGAAGATCGACTAGAGTCTCCTCCTCCAATAAGAATATCATTCATCAATTTGATATGGAGCAATTTGGATTTCCTATTTCATTATTCCAATAATAAGAAAGGATCGTATCCATTCTCTTCCCATTTTTTTCCTATTTTGCAAAAATCTCAAGTGTACACTCAGCCAAGACATCGTGCATGCAGTGGCATCCATCCCTCCTCCATCGGAGCGGTGTGAAGGCACATTCAGAGCTCGCATTTTTATAATTAATGCGCTAATTCCAATTTTTTTCTCTTCACCCTTCTTCCCCTTTTTTGAAAAAGTTGTTAAATTCATTAGTGACTTCATTTCTTCCTCTTGGCGGAGATAGGGAAACTAACCTCTTTGGATCTGTACCGTAAGGGTGGGGAGGTGGGGGAAGAGAAAGGCCAAAATACCTTCGCTACGAAGGCGTCAGTGCACCCATTTTGCTGCGAAAAAGTAGAAAAAAACTGTTTTGATGCATTAAATCCACATCTGGTTGGTTTCGCTTCTGTGCATGGGTGATTGGATAGGTGATCCTTTAGCCAGGGCTGCCTAGAGAATGTCAGTCGAGGCAAAGTGTCAGTAGACCCTCCCAAAATGGCATAAGGGTGTGTTTTACCTAGTCATTAAACCCTTTAGCAGTCTGCGATTGCATTTATTTTTTTATAAGAGATACTAAAATGATGTGCTAAGAGGTGGGCTTTTTGTGTCCACCAATATCTTCATTTAGGTCAGGAGCGGAGAACAGCGCGGGGAGCGATAAAGCGACTAATAAACCGATCTTTTAGTTCGGGACAATCCTCTGCTAAATTGGTCTCTCTCAGTCTTCCTTTGCATTTACAATAAAAAAGGCTTTCAGCCTCCCTTCTCTCTTTCGATGTCCCCACTGCTACCTCGGGTGCTACATGGGTGTGGCCGGAGATGAGCTGCCTCTATAATGTAAACGGAGGTTACTTGTACATCCTTCCTTCCTGTTTTATGTCGCAGACAGTCAGCAAAAGCAGCAGAAAGAGGAGGAGAAGGTGGAAGAAGGGCAGAGAAGAAAAAGAAAGAAAAGAAACCACACAAGTCATGAGACTATCCCATACCAATTATGCATCAAGCAGCGGCATTTTAACCCTCCCCGTCTTTGACACCGAGACATCCAAAACCATCTATGATTTTTAAAAAGCAAAAGGAATTTGCTTAAATAAATTATTGGGGTAAACAATTTTGAGTCGCCAATTTACATGGGGTACGAAGGAAGCAATCACGAAGGTGCTTCCAGGCCAGACGATAAACACACCTTTTAATTGACATGATTTATGTACTAGTAACAACGTTTCGACGCAATTGGTAGTGGTGGAGGAGGAGAAGCTTCTATTAGCTGGGGTTGATTAATTAACCATGAACCCCCTTTGCCAGTTCTCCCTCTCTGGCACGCAAGCACACACCCGCAAACACAGCAACAAGTTGCCCTCCAATCACACATCCCCTATCCACTTATTGTCATGTTTTCCCCTCCTGCCCTAGTGAAGTGGTTTTTGGAGGCGAAAATAGTACAAAACCAAGCACTGACCGCTGAATAGAATACAATAAAGGAAAAGAATGCAAAAAACAAAATTCTTCGTTTTAACGTCTTTCCGTTACTTAAAGTGCTTCAAGTAGTATGAACTGTAAACATGCCCCATTAAAGTTGGTCTTGGAGGGAAAAAGAGAACAGAGGAAGTCTCCGCTACCAGAATGAATAAAACAAAGCAAAAATTTGGAGGCGAAGCTTGCCTTTTAATGTGTACATTCACTATTCTGTGAATCGTTTGGCAACATTATTTCAAACCGGGACATTAGTGCACTTCGCCTTTTTCATTTTTTGCTTTTAATCTTATTTTTTCCTCAGTTACCTCAATGGCATGACGAGTGTTTACGACCCCATCGGCTAGACTCGCTATGGGAACGCGTCCTGTTTGTGGGCAGGGGTGGTCACTTTGTAATTCCTCTCTGTATTCGTACATCGGGCTTACCTCGCGGTGGCAAACAGGATGTTTCTACCCGAGGCAAAAGGTCTATCTGAATTAGTCTTGCTACGCTGAGTTCACACGCCCAACTGGACCGGGGAAAATTGCCTACACAGTAAATGGAGCACCTCCCTAATTTGGGTGACAGAACAACAAAACAAAAATAAACTCTCAACTAGGGTTTGTTTATTCAGTTTATAAAGGACTATATAAAATTGCGAGGGGAAGTAAAGTTATAGAGTGGCTTATCCAAAAAAAATTTCAATCCTGGGAGGAATAAGCTCGAGATGTCCTCCAGATGGTGGCAGACGGAGAGTAGAATATGTTCCCCATCCACTTAGATTGACAATAAACCCACGAAAATTAACTTCAACCACACAACAAACCGTCTTATAAAGGGGGATGGGCTAGAAGTGAAGAAGGTGCACATTTGACTTTCTTTTTTCTTAAAATTAGGAGGAGACGGTGAAACAGACGTTATCTTTACAAGTGGAGACACGTAAAGAGTAGGGCAGATGACCCTTAATTAAACAGAAAGGGAAAGACCTCCGAATTTATTATATTTACCACCGAAAGGTCGATATGAGGTCGTAGCTGTGGCTCCATTCAGGTGCTAAGGCCACGCATAAACTTGTCGCTGGCCTCTGCCACCGTCCCGCTCTCGCCATCGCCAACAAAAAATTGACTCAGAGCCACATGAGTTAGAAGTGGAGATAAAAAGGGGATCAATGGCCTCTTAATTTCGCAAAAAAAGGGGAAAAAAGGCCGGCACCTCAAATGGAAGATGGGTGTTCAACTAGATTGAGGAGCTGGGCGCCGTCGTTCAGTCCTTGGATCAGACCAGGCAATGCAATGCTTTTCCAGTCTCACGCTGAATGCGATATCAAAAGGCATTTACATCAAGGTAGGGAAATGTTTTCTCCTTCCACTCCCTTTTTTGCTCGGCTGAAAAGTCAAACACGTCGTGTATCAATCGAAAGAATGCTTCAAAGGTGAGCCAGAGGGCTTGACAGTTGTCTAAATTATTTCAAAATCAAACAGCTCTTCGCTCTCAGCCGAAAGTGAAGGTAAAATAAGGCAGCCTTTCACCATCTGCCTCCTAAAGGATGCAACTGGCTAAAAAGCCTCGATTTGTGCATTCCAAAGGCCTCCAGATTTCATCACCTACTGCCCCAGAGCGGATCTAAAACCTCCAGGTCCGGCAAACCTCCTCCCCAAAGTGCGTGGGGTACACAATTCATATTGTCTCTACGCTGAAGTCATATTGAGAATTAGTTAGCTAGTCAGTCAGTCAAATGCTTACTTGACATTCATGACAAATCTGCGGAGAACTAATAAGAAAAACACCCGAGCCTTCACATCGAAAGGGGAGAAAATAACACAATCCATGGGTAGTCGGGTGGTAGTGAAACACTACTGCTGACTACGACCAGTCGCCCCAATTAAAATGTCCTGATGAAGGTAGAAAGATAAGAAAATGTCGGTATAACCTTGTTATTGCGTATGTGAGTGAACAAAGGGAGGTAGTTTGGTGATTTACCCAACCCCGCCCCCGAGACCGTGAAAGTGGTGCTGGTGCTGCTACTGCACAGTCATATGATGGAAAATAAAAGTTGTTTACAGGCAAATCCTCCAATCTCTCCGTCTCTCAAATGCAAATTTTGTTTGCCAAAACGTTTATTGTCCTCCGACTGTGACGCGCATACCCCATCCCCTTAGTAGCAGGGCAGTGATCGCACAGTTAACTGGATTTTATTGTCTTCTTAAGAGAGAAATTATATTAAAATATGCGCAGATTAAAGGGGTACAAATCAAACCCGGGGAAAGGGCTGTAGATTTTCAGAGAAGAAACATATGCAACTGAGCAGTAGGTGATTATCTTGGTGAAAAGGGGGAAAAAATAAAACCCCTACTGTACCTCAAACGTATCTGCAAATCTCCCCATTCTAATCAAGTACTTGATCTGAAAGTACGCCTTCTTCTGTGGAGCACTTAAAAACCTCATTCCCTTTTTCTCAAATATATTATAAAATATCCCTTTTTATTTAAGACCTTGGAGTCCAATTGGGCCAGCATCACTCCTGCCCCCTCCAACTGGCGCTAAAATGTCAACTCCAAGGAGGATTTTTTGGTTCTGTCACATTTGAGTCTCGTCATCTCATACATCTTTCGACAGTTTTTCTGCCACCCAAAAGTCAAGGGGAAACATAACCTTTTAAAAGCTACTTTTGGTAAAGCTTCATGGTCAAATTCTCGTGAATCTTAATCAACTTGGAGTGGATAAAAATAAAATCGTCCAGCTCACCTGACGCTTTGGCCATCCAACGTAGGTATCGATGGAGAATTTGAGATCAAGCACATACCACAGACCACCGAGGAGAGTGGCAAAAATAACATAGAAGCTGACCACCAGTAGCATTATTGTGGTGGACTTGAATTTGGGTGAAGAGGCCTCTCCACCACCCGCCGTCTGATCACTCTCTGCCCGTCCTCTAGGGGGCAATTTTATTGTTCCGATCTCAGAGTCTTTATCAGAAGTGGATTTTCGAAGCAGTCGTCTCACCATTCCCGAATCGTTGACCCTTCCACCAGTGGAACTGCCTCGCGGCACACCCGGAATCATTTTCTTCATTTCAGCGCGTCGAATCTTTGCCATCTCGTTGATAACAAGACAGTTAAAGGTAAGAACTAAGAGTGGAGCTACGAGGGAGTAAAGCACTTCGAGAGTTGTCGTGAAGTAGAAGACGGCTGTGGAACGCGCTTGGCATCCCTGGGGATCTGTGCCCATCAGATAGGCCATGGGCGAACAGACGAGGAGAGTTAGGAGGATAATGCCAACGCAGATATGGACAGCTCGCTTAACGGAACAGATTCGGGAGACCATGAATGGCTGGCATATCGCTAGCCATCGTTCTACAGTGAAGGCTAGGACGAACATAGGAGAGGCATATTGAACAGTTAACGTGAGAGTTTCGAGGACTTCACAAGATCCCGGTGTTGGATAGAAGGGTACATCCCAAGTCCTCGTCAAGTCACGGAAGAGAGAGATGGCTAGAACAATAGTGTCGTTGAGTGAAAGAGCTGCCAAGTAGACGGCTGCCGAGTTTCCGTGGTACATCCGTTTGCTGGACCATACCATGAAGGCGATGAAGTTTCCAGGAAAGCCGATGGTGAAGAGGACAATTGTAAAGTACTTATCAAAGAAGTGCACCTGGGGAAAGTAGTAGAGAGCGAACTGGGAGTAGTTGAAAAAGTTCTCGGAAATCGGTTTTTCAGGATTGAAAGTGACGGCCTGTGTCTCCTCAGGGTTTTCAGCGACGCACGAATGGGAATCAAGAAGTAATTTGAATAAAATAGAGACAATCGCAATGGATAGCCTATATAGGTAGAATAAAATCATGTTAGCATTAAGTTTTCGGCTCCAGAGCGGTTAGAATGCGTGCACTGCAGTGGGGATTGTAAAGCTGCGGTTTAAATATCCTTTAAAAGGCCAACCCCTCATTGGCCAGCTCGAATTGCATGTAATTGGCGGATGAATTTGATTGGACAAGCGCCAAGTCCAATCATAACCGCAAACTAGTGGGCACGGTTACAAAATGTGAGGGTCAAATGGGGGCTGCCTTTGACTGTGCAATTATGAGGTCACAATAAATTTAGCAAAGCACACTGATGCAAAAATATATTTTTCTCACAATGGACAAATAAAATAAGTGGTTTTTGTGCCATTTTTCCCATAAAGTACTTGTGCTATTCACTCCTTTATTGAGGCCTTGATCAGTAGCTAAATGAGTTGACATGTTTTTTTTCTCCTCATTTTTAATTGATTCTAAAAAAATTTCAAATAATTTACTATTCTATCCCTCATCAATAAAAAAATTAGTTTTGCGGCATGTAATGCAGGTCAAAGAGGGAGATGACGGGTCCCGTACCCTTGTCATTCAGGCCTAGACACGGAAGGATTTAAAAGGTTCGCCTAATAACACAAGATACTTATAAATAGCATCTCTCTTCTAAATAATTTCCCGATTAAGGTGTTTTTTAAGCACTAACCATATTTACTCGTTATCACAAACCACTGCAAGAGGTGTTTATTGATATCGAAAAAAACCTTGTAATAATTGTCATAACTGTGGGGAAAATGTAGTTATTCATTCAATTCTCTATAAAATAAATGCAAAAGCAGAAAAATGATATCGTATTCACTTTTAGGCTTGCTTGCTAAAGCGTAAAAGTGACTTACTTTTACACATTGTCTTCACTTCATTCACGGGACCTTGCAAGGTGAGACAATACTCCATTTCACTTCTTGTAAGTTATCTTCTCTAGATGATCTCGACCCCCTCGAGAACCGAAAGATATCGCACCACCATGGAGACATTGAGTGTATCAACTGCTTTATACTCAGTACGTGGAAGGATAGAGTAAGCCTTGTGTGCTCGGCGTAGAGGTCGAAATTCAATGGACAAAGGGCTTCACTATTATCGCATTTGGCCAGAAACAAAGAAAAATACTTCTTCCACAACGACATTGGACGCAAGAGTGCGTTATGCATCAGTAGTTGCGCATTTCCGTAGCACATCCATCCCAACGTTGCATAAACCCGCGGTTTTTACGGTGGCACACGCACACACATCCATGCCAGGCGTAAATACGCGCCACTCCTTACTGCATTAATAAGTCTTTTGCGACGAAATCGGCTCCTTTTATGGCCAAATCTGAGGCTTCTTGCCTTTATGAATGATTGTGACTTGGCAGAACAGAAAAAAGACTAATGTTCTCGCATTATGAATGGAAAAAGTGACGGTTAGCTCAGCAGGAAGTGACGTGAGGCACCCAGAACTTGAAACGCCTTTATTCCAAAACTGAAAGATGGAAACGGAGAAGCTGAAAACTCCATTTCCCGGAGGTTAAGCCGACTTTATTTTGCTTCCCATTACTCTTAATTACCTACTTATTTACCCGCTTAATTACCCACCTACTTACATACTTGGTCGGGGATTCTGCCATGAGGTGGGTGACCACATATCGAACCATTTGGCTCACCTCCATTGAGACATTGCTGCTTCACTGAAGTCAATAATTGCATCTGAGGGCATAATAAAACAAAAAATGTTTTATTTAGAAAGTTAATTTAGATGGTGATAAAAATTGCCCACAGAGCGGTGTGGAAATGGTGTCAGGAATCACTTATTGCAAAATTGACAGTCGTCTACTTAACCTTCACCATCGAAATGGCAACTGCTTTTTTCTCCTTCCTTACCTCTCCTTTATTCACTCCATATGCTATGCCTTTACTGGTGCGGTGAAAGTGTAGCAACTAAGTGACTTCTACTTGCCAGTACTCGCCTACTGCATTAGCCAGCCTTCGAGGATGTGGCTTCGATGTTGCCTTCCCCCGGGGCATTCCATTTGTCTTCATCTAGTTCATTCACTGCCACTATAATTTGAAGGGAATTATTTAATCGGACCTTTAAACTAGTCTCTTGTTTACTCGTCCGCAATTCCATTCAGCGTGCACCAGGGCTTTGGGATCTACGAAAAAGTGGAAAATCTAAAAGTAGCAATTTTGTTTGGATTTTTGACTCAATGTATTTCAACGTTAAACAAGTATCTGGAGGACTGTGTCAATGGACGCCCTTGTCAGTACGACAAAACAACTTTTCCAAGCCGAGGCTAGTCAGTTTGCTTCACTTGTCAATGTGGCGCCTTGGTGGTCAGTCTGGACTGAAGTTTTTAAGGTAAAAAATTTCGGTGCACGTGGATGTAAATAACAGCGCCACCTTCATCGCTCCCACGGCAATGCTTGTCGTGTTGTGAACTGGAAATCACAGTCCTTTACGCCCTCTACATCGTTATAGCGTCTTCTCCTGCTAAAAGTCTTGTTTCGGTTGAGTTTCAATGTCTTTGTTAATGAAAACATTTGAAGCTCAGCCTCACTATCACCTTAGTTACCAGTGGCGTCTGGACTGGGTGGGTGGATAGCCAACGAGTGCAGACAGGCAGGCGTGGCACTATCTATTGTGTATCGCACTGTTTACATAACAGTCTAGCAGAGCGGGACTACCAGTTTCGAGGGAGGGGAAAGTTGGTCTGTTTCCAAAACTGGCAAATTAAGCATTCATTCATTTACACTTACCTTAGAGGTGAGATGGATTCCAACTGGTGCCCTCAGCCTCCTGAAGAGCGAATTCGCTTAAACATCCCGCTTGAGCGGCGAGGTAGACGGGAGACGAGAGCCATTCATGTCATGTTGATCAAAAGCACATCAGAAGTGAGGCATTTGCAACATTTTGTAATAAATTAAGAGGGATTTCCAAATTTTAATCCCAAAACCCACTTTGCTGTGCACTTTTCCCTTCACCTAGACATTCCTCAAAACACAGGCACCCAATGCTGAGTCACGAGAAGGTCCACGAATTGTGGTGGGTCTCCTGTCCCCTACGTCATTAGAAAGTCAACATTTCTCCTCTTAAACAGGCTAGAGCTGGCGCTGCGGTTGTTTTGCAATCTTTCGTCAATTTTGTGTCTTATTTCAGCCTTCTGCTTCGCTTTTGTTAGCTATCTCATTCCCCTATCCGGTCAGTCGGCCCATAAACTTATATGCGTATTAACCAGGGCACATCCAGAGAGCCACAGGCCCACTGGACCATGAAAAATGGCGCTTTTAGACCCACCGGAGATAAGAGAAGAGCAAGGACAACAGCGTAGCCTTATCTGGTTACCATTTGAGCCTTCTCACGCCATACTTGTTCAGTATTTCCTCCCCTTTTTTTGGCTTCACTTAATCCAATCAAGTGGGATAAAACCTATTGCACCATAAACAAACCGGTAATCATAATATGTCATCTAACAGGAATTTTAGTGACAAGTACAACTGAGTAGGAGTCTCTCCCACCCATTAGTCAACCTAACACTCTAAAACCGCACGGCCTACAAACACTGAGGTGCTTCAGAAAGTGTCGTCGTCCTAAGACAAAATTAATCAAAAAAACTAGGACTGGAAAGCAGTTGGCCTTTGCTTGACTTTTCTGTCCTTTAGAGAGCCCTAAATCAAGGGTTATAAATGTGTTTAATGCCGTGAAAAACCTTGACATCAAGTGGGCGTTGCTAGCTTGTATGACAGTCTCTAAAGCCGGTCCACTTCGTGGTGGGTATTCCGCTCCAGCATTCACTCTCTCTCAAGAAAAATAAAGTTTAGGAAATTCTTTTCTGCCTATTCTTTTTGAAGCGATGAAACAGAACTTATTTTAGCCCATGGTCTCCTGTACGTTGAGCACACCCGTCTTCCGCAAGAGAGGAGGCGGACTGACAGGGTACCATAAGGGCTGCTCCATGTCTTCCAAATTCACCATTTGTTTTGGAGTAGAAACGGCTGCGTTTGATTGTGCATCACAAAAATTTACTTGAAAGTAGCTTTCCTTTTTTTCCAAGAAAGGGGTTCACATAATCACAAATGTCTTTTTTTAAAGATGCTTATTTAGCTAATCAGAAGCTTTTATTAGTTCGCAATGGACTCATTTGATTGGCCGCTCCTAGCCACCTCCAAAGAGCCACATACATCCGGATTTCAAAAACGCATAATTCATTTATTTCGTTTTTTTTCCTCCTAATTTGTTTGGAAAAAGAGGCATTAAGAGGCAGTCAGAACTATTTGCAGTAACACACAAAGTTGATGAGTCCTGTCAGATAGGAGGAGTCAGAAATAACGATGGAGTGAGTGGCTGTTGCCGGTGCCATAAAAGGAGGCGGATTGAAGAGGGCACACGTATTTCCATGTACAGTCACTCAGTTGTTAAAAACAGGTTTTGTTTTGCACGAGGAGAACCAAAAAGACTGGCGCCTCCTTCTTAGAGAAGACTAAAATAATTGTAGAAAGTCTCTTGATATAAAATTGTCACTGGTGCCATATAACATTATCTCTCTCCCCCTTCTCTTATAAAGAGACAATGTGCTTACAAATTCTACTTCTATGAGATGTACTGTCTCTAGTAGGGGAGGAACCTAGTAATAGGCACTCTTATTGCCATCTCACTTTTGGTTCCCAACTTCTCGTTTTATTTCACACCCGATTCCGTGATAGCTAAATGGAAGTTCATTTCTAGACGCTCCATGCCACCGATGAAGAAAATGTTGTATGACTTAGAAAGTTTCACATATAATAAAAGAATTACTACGTTGTTTAGCTGAGTCGCAGAAGCAAATCGATTGTCGAAGACTTCATGATTCTATGTGCTCGGTTTCAATTTATGCCTCCCCAAAGCTAAAGATCTAAGTCACTAATCCCTACATTAAAATTTTTGAATATTTCACCCTTATTTACTTCATTTTATACAAGATTTGACGTGTCTAATTGTTATGAATTAACAGGGAAAACACATGTCACGTATGGGTGACGCTGACAGTGTAAGCCTTAATAGAGGCAGAATCGACTAAAGGGAGAAGCGATTAAAAAACCTGTAGGTTTTAACATAAAGCAGTGCCTTGCTTTTTTAAGCTCCTTATAATTAACACTCATGACACCACTTCAATGAAGTATGAGCTGGGGAGGAGGAATAGAGATTTCCCCGGAGGCGACAGCTAATGCATGCCTTGTCTCATACTTGTGCCAATGAGGCAACCACCAACCACCCCTTATTGCCCAAAGTGAACTGAAGACGAAGAGATAATGACCAAACCCTGACTACCTCCTCAGCTGCGAGTGCGCAACTCTGAAGCCGTCAAAGACAGAACCCCATTGGGCTATCCTTAGGGAGTAGGTAATTTTGCACTTTGGAAGAGTTACTCTGATTAACAACTGCGTAATATGCTTATAGTTTGCAGGACTTGATAGCCACGGTGCTTACTGCAAGGCATTCTTCTTCTTCTTCTTCTTCTTCTTCGAGGGAGAGAGGGGTAGGAAGCATGCAACCCTGTATATGTGACCGCTTTAGCGTACCTGCTTGGTTAGTCATGGGTTACTTTTTTGTTAAGTGAAAAGAAGAACAGTAAATTCGCAGTGAGAATTGAAGTTTGACGGTGCGCTGCACTTGATAGATTTGGGTACGATTATGACTTCCACGTACTCTTTATAGATGCCAAATGAGGAGGTGTGCTGCGTCTTTTTGGCCAACCGTTTTAACAACCAAGCAGCGGCTCTCCACTCCTAAGCTCATTTATCATGACAGGTTAGTCATGGCTCCTTGGGCTTGCCTGCTTGTATTGGGCAATTTGGACTCTGGTGGGAGCTGTTTCACTACTCCTTAGCTGCAATTTTGGGGAACTTTGAATATCCTCTTTACAAATGAATTTCAAAAATTCATTACTAACCCAAAGTATGTTTAACTTCTGTGGATAAGTGTCAAATGTGCATCTATAGCGTTCTGAGTCAACCCTGAAGTTGGAAGAAGTTACAGTAGTATGGCAGAACAAATGCTACTAGTGCAGTATAGTAGAATATCCGCGTAATCGAGCGCCGACTATTCAGCATTGTTATTATTCTCACCTTCTTAATGAGACAGATCGGAACGCCTTTGAAGAAGGAATGGATATATCCTAAACCTAATAAGAAGTCCCCGAAGTTTCCACCCTCTCCCTCACCTCACGCGGCTTGGAAATCAAGGTGTTGATTATGAGACGGCAACTTCAAAAGTCACATTTTGGAAAACAGGAATACCCTTTCATCTAGCACTTTTGGTTATATTCAACACCTCAAACTAAATCCCAACCAGTGGTGATGGGCAGAGCTCCGAGACATATCGGGTGGGAACGACAGTGGATTATCAGCTTAAAAAAGGACTGGCAGGCAGCGAGTATGAAGGGGACATTATAAAACGAAAGTGGTGCTTAAATTGTGTAGACTAAATGATCTGTGTGTTTAAGTCAGCTATGGAGATCGGAGACGCTCATTTCGAACCGCGATTTACAAGTTTGCCTTTATACATTCAAAATAGATGATATTGGAGGGATACCGCACAGATTCGTGGGCTAACACACTCGAGATGCCGTCAGATAAAATGACAGGATTTGGTTAGGCTCACCTTGTCAACTTGAGACAGCGCATATCTACAACAACCTACATAGAAAATCAGGAATAGTACGGAAGGGAGAGTTTTAGGCTTTGGAGAGGACGGGACTTGCCCAGCTCAGAAAACAGCAGCCATTCCGGTGAAATGTCAAAGCTTTTGTCGCCAATGCTGCGAAGTCTGGAAGGTTAGCTTGGGCCTATCACCAAGATATTGAGGAGTGGGTAAGATGGGCGACCTGTCCTAGAATGGCGCAGGCATCCTGACAAATGTTTCTGTGTCGAAGTTTCCCACTCACTGATTAAAAGCATGGATACGTAAAAATAAATGCTTTGTTTCACTCCTCCTTTTCCCCTTTGTATGCGCTCCTCCACCGCTCGGTTAATGTTTGCTGTCTATAAAATCAACATCTTCGGAAGAAGAGGTAGGCGGAGTCTACAGCCCCTCCCCTGAAGCCTCCACACATGGTCACGCAGCCTACATGAGTGTCGTGAAAGATTGAGGCAAGACGCAAAGTAAGCCCTACCGACAGGCAGTCTGGGCTAATGCAATCAGGCAAGCAGTGGTGGCTGCTCCTCTGCCTTCTAGGCAGACCATGGAAATGGGGGGTGGGGGGCGAATCCGGCGCAATAAGGAGGGAAACTGTGCTCAGCGCAACACTAGGGCGTCTTTTTTAATTCAGCCTAACCACCTCAGATATTTTGTTTGTTTATCTAGCTGAAAAATTAGAAATTGAGGAAATTTTGGCTTGTCTTAGCAATTGATGAGGTGGGAGTGTTTGACTGACTGACAGACTAGCTTACTTAACGGTTAGCCAATCCATCAACGAGCAGTCCATTCTGTGATTTCGCTCCTCTTGTTGCAATCTCCTCTATTTGTAAATGAAATTTTGGCATTCCCGACTCCGATGGAGTTAGTGGAAGATTGCGTCAACTCCTCCATGTTACATTTGCAGCAGTTCTGAAGGCCGTAACATTTGCTTATTACACAGAAGCAGAATTGATTTCCTAGTTTCACCCTGGCCTCGGTTAAATGCTGATCCATATGCAATGGTCTTTCTGGGCCTGTGGAACCTCTCACACCTCCATGGTAACTCGTAGGTTGTATGAAAGTTAAGGATAAATGAGATTAAGATGACAAGAAGCGCTGCGACTAAGGGGAGCTTGGAATGATGCAGTGTTTTTTTAATAGCGATTGCTGTTGAGGCTATGGTGTACGTTGGTCGGTCTTGAGAACTGCGTCCTTAATGAACCCCTTCCTCAAACAAACTATCTTCCAGGAGACGCGACATGCGCGAATCGCCTTCCAGTGGACTAGGTATCATCACCGTTCCTGTCTCGTAGTTGAGCACAACCTTCAGACAAAGTGACATGTGGAATAAGCATCGCAGATGCCGCCCAAGAGAGAAAGGGAAGTTTGCGAAAAAAAAAGCCAACTTTGTCCCTATACGCATAAAAAGCCAAGGAGAAGTTATCCTCTTCTTTCTACAAGAAAAGTCAACACCTAACCTCATTACTGCAACTCTCACTAATGGAAAGAGTTAAACTTTTACATGAAGAGGGTAGGCAGGAGGGCTACTGCCTCCTCCCCCTCCTTCTCCACTTCCTCCTCCTCCTCCTCCAGTCTCCCTGATGCTATTTTCCCTAGTGGTAGTCACAGCAACTCACAAAAAGTGGAATAAATGTACATGGAGTCGGTGACAGCAAATTCTCTCACTTTTCTCACAAAAGTATCGCTCCCAGTGTTGCAGTGCATGCTGACAGTGCCGTAGCACACCTTAGTTATTCATCCTCTTTTCCTTACCCACTTTCTACGGCCTTTCATCGATGAAGACTGAAGTTGAGCTTCAACATTCTCCTCCCCTCAAATTTATGCGCTTTAGACTCTACTCTGTGGAAACCTGCATGTCATCCACGACATTGAAAGGTAAATCAAGTTTGTGATTCACTGCTGGGGAGAGTTACATAAAATGTTAATAAATTCTAACTAGTTCAGGTATGATCTTGTGGTACAACGCTTTCTGTTTTAGTAGTACATTCAGCTTTGCAGGCCCTTGAATATCCACGGTTCCGATGGCATGGCGTCTTGTTCACACCGGCCATTTATCTACTCTCCTGTCACTGGTGTGTATTGTGGCACACTTGCCATCCTGCCTACCCACTTCATCTAAAAGTTTTACTCTTTCCATTGGCGAGAGTTGTGGTGATGAGCTGATGTGCAGAATCGCCTATTGAGTAGGAGGAAAGTGAAGCGACTCCTAATCGACTGGCCGAATGGGCTTGGGTGTTTCTCCTAAGGGCATCATTCTTCTCCTCACATTTTGATAGGAGGATCTCAGGCCTAGATTTTGTTTAGCTTTCAGTGAGTGCGTAATTCCTCCAAATAATTACGTCTGTTGCTTACAACACGCAATCGTAGTGAGTGTTTCTTCTTGGGGGAATGAAGTGATGCGCAACAAGTGATTGTTGGAGGTCAAAAGCCCAGGTAGCATTCCTTCCCACTAGTCAGCCAGCCAGCCAGTCGCTGGGTCTGCAAAAATCATTTTTCCGTAGATCCTTTTTATGAGTCACAGAAGAGCACTGCGATTGCCTTACTAACCTTCGACAAGGGGCGTAAGACCCGCTGGCTTAGTTTCTTGGCCTCAGCAAGTTGTCCACCCCTGTTGGCTTGGGTCTAAACCCTTGAATGAATTCTAAAGAGCAAGAACGTCGTGTCTTCGGAAACGTGATGCATGTACCTGTGGAGTATTTACTACGAGAATCCAACCAACTGTTACAAACACTTTTAGACGGTGCATTGCTCCACCACCGCGTACCACACCTTCTTCTCCCAATGATATACAAGAGGCTGCAGTAAAAACTACCTCCATCAGAGATGTGAAATCGCTGACACCAAGATGATTTAAGTAACATCCAGTGAAGTGGGGCTGAGTGGGTTCAATTTGGGAAGGTAGCGGATGACAGAAGAGCCCTTAAGAGGGAGTAACATGTAAGTGGACTTATCTATTTCTAAATCTGCTAGATAATGTTCACCGCTATTATGTATTGAAGACATGAGCGAAATTATGGCCCCATTGTCATTTCTAGAGGCGTGAAGTGGACACATTGGCATGGAATACCTGGACAAGATGTAAGGATATGGTGGAAATCTGAGAGTCTTCGTTTATGTCCTTGATCGTTAGCTTCTAAGGCCGAGGTAGTGTAAATAGACCGCAGTTGTACAGTTGGCAAGACGTGCTGTCCTTACAGAAAATGAGGTGCAGGGGCCGTTTCGTGACTTTTTAACATTTTGTTTTTCACTTTAGTTTCACTAAGAATGGTACAATAGTAAGGTTACGAAGTTAATATCACGAATAAGTGGTGGAGACCAGAAATAATCAAAGCTTTTACTACTACCCATACCCCTTCTTCCCTTGAGCTACACCTCCTATCCTCGAATTTCTTGGGTCCCATTTCCTCTAGATTGCGCTCATCTAAGTAGAGAATGCTTTATTAATTGGTGACGGTGATTACTGTCTACTGGATGGGGATTCGCAAATGCCGTACTCCCGAAAAGATAGTTTCTTCCAGGAAGGGGTTTTATTTCGTGCTGGACAATGCGCACCCTCTTCCGTCCACCATTGGCTTTTTGACTTGAGACAGTTTGACAGAATCTTTAGCAGTTTTTCAAGAAGTTTTCTTCAATCGCTCATGAATCGGATTTGCCTTGAGCCACTAATGGTCATAGATCAGAACATAACGTGGTTCTAGAAACGCTTTAGCTGTACGTCTTCACCAATTTCATTCTTCTGTGCCTTTATCGTATGGACACTTTTCCATCAAACCTGGATTGCCCCTACTCTTGATTCTGTCCACGAGCCACCCACGGAGGTGTAGTGAGGTGCCACAGGCCCGGACAGGACATTTAAACCATGAAGGCTGACATGTTTATGTTATTCAAGATTAAAGAGAGGCCAAGATGACACATAGAAAACACTTCTGCTTCTGCGTAATGAATAAATGATGTGGCTTTCAAAAATGCCCCGGATACAACTTAGAGGAGTAGACGAAATCTTCCACCAATCAGGTAACAAGCCTGGTGACTACCATTCGGGTCAGGAATACCCGAAACTTCACTTAAAAATCGAGGGAATTGCCGTGAGAGGTGCAGAACCTTCAGGTGGATAGCTTGTCAACAGATTGACGAATCGTTGAGCAAGTTAGCTTGTCAGTCCGTCAAATAGTGTCACTTCATCAAGTGAAAACTTACGCCGAAATCTCTTTTTCAAATTTTTTTACTAAAAGAAAATAAATGGGATATTTGAGGTGGTCTGACTGAATAGAGATTTGCATAAATTTGCTAGGACGTCAATCACTCACTCAAGAACCCACCAAAATTTGTGGCAGTCCAGGCCACTCTCCAGTGCTGCGTCGAACATGAGGTCACACTTATATGGCTCCAGAGTCGCCCCAATTCCCCTTTTTCGTGGTCTGCCTAGAAAGCAGAGGTGCAGCCACCACTGCTTGCCTGATTGCATTAGCCCAGACTGCCTGCCGGTAAGGCTTAATTTGCGTCTTGCCTCAATCTGTCACGACACTCTTGTAGGCTGCGTGACCATGTTTGGAGGCTGTAGACTTAACCTACCTTTTCGCCCAAAGTTTTAAATTTTATAGGCGGCAAAGACTAATCGAGATAAATTAAAGTCCATTTCGTGAAGTGGAAGGAAAAGAGGGTACAAATGAAGAAACGGGGAGTGAAACAAAGCCTTAGAGGCATTACACTGCGTTAGTAGTATATCTTCTTCCATTTCATTGTGGCTTCTTTTAACTTTAGAGAGCACACGAATCACCCCTGCAGCACTCTTGGCATTAATCCACGCAAGTTAAACACACTTTAGGTTATTAAGAAACATTATGGATGCCTGGACTTTCGTCGTAAGGAGAAGACCCACTAGAGCGGGTAAGGAGTGATAAAACTCCTTCTACCAGTCTTTGAGTCTCGCGTACCAAATAGGTAAGCCCCGGAAACCAAGACCAATCTCTCATTAATGGCAGTTTTAAGGGCGAGTGACTGTTGGTTTGCTGTACAGCCTGGGATTCAACGCACAAGGACATTTTCTCACCACTAATCTGTCAGTCAGTCAATCGGTAGGTCGGTTAATCTGCAAAAACCATTTTTCCGTGAATCATTTTTTATGAGACTCATGGAGGAGGCCTAGGACAAAAAAGAGATGCCCATGCTATACTTTTTCAACTTACGCAAGACTTGCTGGCTCAGTTCATTGGCTTCTGTAACTGCTCCATCCCGTTGGTTTAGATCTAAACCAACTGTTTCACCAACCATCTGGTCATTCATGACTAAAGAATCAAGAGGATCAACAGTGGTGAGCTTTCAGGAATGTGATGCATCTACATGTAACGTATTTACCTCGAGAATCAAACTAAGTGTCGCAAACCCTTCTGGATGGGGCATTGCTCTGCTGCCGCATACCCCACCTTCTTCTTTAAATGCCACGCAAGTAGCCGTGGTGAAAGCTGCTTCCTCTTGCATAAACAGCGTCACGGTTGATTTGCAAAGTAGGCTACGTGGAGTTGCAGACATCAGCTTGGTGTAGAGGTGCATGAGTTCAGATGGTCGAAAGGACCCCCAAAACGTTTGATAATGCAAGCAGCCAATTTGCGGGTACCTTCAATTTTCATAAACTCAGCCACCGAAGGTTGGTCTTTCCTACTACTTGATCGCCTTCGCGGATGACCCTGATGGAAAGCCAGCCCTTTCCAAGCATAAATTGCATTTCTGTGAAATATTAACCAGTGTGGAGGTGGAGTCCAACTCTTCAAAATGCTGCCTTCCAGAGCCTTAAGATGCCAACTTTCTCTGAAGGCTCTAAGCATCTCCAGCCCCCATATGCATTCCAAGAAATTTCCTATTCCACGCAGGAGTTTTTAAACCTTTTTGTATAAATTGAAAAGAGATGCTTAAAATTCGTAAATTTTGGTGTGTTTTAGCTCAGAAAAGAAGTAAAAACATATCTTCTTGTTGGGTGTGAAAAGCAGGCTCAAAGAGGTACGCCACTTTAAAGCACTTTGTCTTCCCCCATTAGCTAGCTTTTATCAGCTAATCTTCACTGATGAAAAATCTTTATGGACTCTATAAAATGGGAAAACATTTACGATTTTACGTAAAAGGCTTGGTTTTTGAGAATGGTCTCCAGAATTCCTCTATCGCTTGACTAAGCTAGCGTTTTGGCGAGAACAAACGAATAATTTGGGTACAGATGTCTGTCAGGCCAAGTGACCACCAAGTTTAGGCGTCTTATTGTTCTTCAAAGTACTTTCTTTTCAAACAGGGATCTAGCAACTGAACCGGATAAACAAAAACGGCACAGGGACGTATGGCACATGTTGAATGTTTGTGACATTTTGCTTCGTTACATTGTAAAACGGAGGTTTAAATGTTACATGAAGTCCAAGAACTTGGCCCCACCCACCTCCCACACTCTTCCCATTTAATTATCCTCTTTCTTTTGTCTGAGTGGTTTGGTGAGTTGTGAATTGAGTTCTGGAGGCAGCAAAGATGTCTAAAAATTCCCGTATTTTATTAGGACAAATAAAAAGAAACTAAGGAAGTGAATAATGAGATGTTTTTTGTGCGCACTTAGTTGTGGCACTCGGGAACAATTTGTGGTCTTGCATTTCGGCGGGCATCACATTTTTGTTGATTTGTAGCAAGCTGTCTCCTTGGCGAACTCGTCTTGTCTAACAAATTTTCAAACTCTGTATCATCCTCCGCGTGTTCTTCTTCCTGGACTAAGCGCATATGTGCGTCGCATCTGCTTTGTATCCCCATCAGCATTATCGCCATCACTATCACCATCATCACGCATCTGAATGGCTTTATTATTATATTTTTCCAAAAATTGAAGAGTCATTTGCTAAAATACATGACTAAAATTATGATCTCAGGGACCCAATAAGGTTTGAATTGTGACAAGGTCATTTTTGGGCAAACCAACCACGTGAATCTGTGTGAAGTGTGGGCAAAAAAGATGAGGCTGAGTCCATACCCACAGACGGATTATAAAAACGAAGAGGTGAGAAGGATAAAAACAACTTTTTTGCATATATCATGTCCCACAACAATTATATATGCATGTAAATAGAGCATAGTTCTTGTAGTCAACGTTCCCATCAGATCATTAGCATGAAAAACAACCAAAAAGGCGAGATCATCAGATCTCATGATTTTTTACGGGGCACACATAAACTAGTAGGTTTGGATTAATAAAATGCCACTGGTGGCAGCAAAGACGACCTCTTTTGTTCTCTTGGTCGGAAAACGGGTGCGGTGATATTTCCGGACCCACTTTGACTGTCCCAATGTTTTGAGGCTTTTGAATACCACTAGTTCTTGCTATCCAATTACACACTAATTGATGCACTCATGGGTGACGTTTGGAGTGATTCAGTTAGGAATAGCCGAACGTCACATATATGTGACGATACTGGTGAATGGGTTAATAACATCTCAAAAAAGTTATCGTTTCAATAATTTTTGACAACCTAGGCTTTAATCCCCCATAAACACCGGAGGAGATATTACCTAAATGTTCTGAAAGCCAATAGGTATCCAGCCTTTCATCAGAAGATCAGGGGAGCTATGTTGCTCTGTTGAAGCGATGACGTTTCAAATACTGCAGGTGTAGGTAAAAAACAAAAAAATCTTCCTAGAAGTATTTTATTTTGTCCCAATTAATGCCCTGTCTATTAAGATAGAACCATTGAATGGGTTTAAAATATCTACCCCCGCCATGCATATCATCCCCCATTTTATTTCAGACCCTTCGTTAATGTATTCACCTCCCGGATATTTATGGCCTCACGAGCTGTAAAAAAGCACTTCAAACGGTTTTATCGCGTGATACACTTGATACTACTGCATCAAACAAACAGAATGCATTGCAGTTGTTATGCCCTACACCCATCCCCATGTTGTGAATTTGGGGAGGTAATTACCTGGACAGGCGTATTTACCGTCGACTGGGGTAAGGGCGGTTGGCTTTTGAAGCTCTGTTTAACCAAACTGGATGTAAAGCCAATAAATATTTGCTTTATGCAAGTATATGCAAGACAGAATACTACCTGTGCATGTTATGTCAAGATCTTCTTTTTTGTAGTTTTTATTTGGGCTGACTTTGCAGGGCGGAAATCACGGAGCCAAAGGCATTGGGCAGTTATTTAAGGTCAGGTTAATGGACCACTGGGGGAGAGATGCTGCATCAGGACGAGAACGTCAAGCCACTTTGAAAAAGAATAAAGTTACTCACCGGTATTAAGAGGTGACGAATGTGTCAAGAAGAAGGAGGCTTCTCAGGGAAGAGGCAAGGGAAATCAGCTAGCCTGGAGAAGCCGTGTTCGTACCCTTGTGGGGCAGGTGGAAGCATGGCATCATATTTGATGCAGCAGTAGAATATTTTAAGAAGGAAGATATGTAGTTTAGGACGGGATGGGATGAGATGCAGTTGGGTAGGTTGAGGCAGGACGGGTTTTCAATTGCCGCTTCGTTCGCACCCATATCCCCATTCCCTTTCGTCTCTTCTTCTTTCCCTTCCTCGTCTTTTTTCCCTTCTTCGCCGTAGTTCTCTGATAATATTGTTTTGGGGACTCAAACAACAACACTGAAAAAGTAGATGGTAAATCCTTGATACAAACGAAGGTGGCTGGAGGTAGCAGTTCCTTATTGTTAAAGTGCAGGACGAAGCGGGGCGACAAGGAATGGGATAGTTAGAACATTCCGCTGCCGTGATTGTAGGCGCGGTTTAGAGGATTTGGGGGTGGAGAGGGAGGGGTCTATCCAAATTCGTTTGAACTACTTGCCACTTATCATAATCCATCCACCAACCTTGTATTGGCTTTCAGACTCATGTGGTGCAGAAGGGCAACATTCAAACCGATGAAGCATTTCATACCTAACGCAGTGGATTTGAATTGTGCAACCATTTGTCATCAAGGCGGCGCCAGTGCCATTAGACCTTCATCATGTGTGACATTCACGACGTCTCGAGCGTAAGATCAGGTGGTGCATTTGTCTGCGGCAAATCTGTCCGCTCCATTTAGCTTCCATTGTAGTTAGGTGGTAGGGCTATGGTGTTAGAGGAGTGTTTTACTTGTTTCCTGAAGAAGGAGTTGTTAGGAAAATGAAGACAAAAGTACGTCTGTCTTGAATAGATGCGCTTAATGCCGGTGCCATTAAATTACAATCAAGTTCCTGTTGTGGGAGTCGATGCGTCTAGCCTCCACATCATCTTTGTACAGCGAATCAAAGGCGATGTCAGTCAGAGGCGATGGCACATTGTGCTGGCTATCGGTTCAGACTGGACGACGGGCGTTGTACAGTGGGTACAGTACGTAATGCATCAACTCGTGTGGCGTGGAAATGTAATGCACAATGCAAGGTGTCTCCTCACAAAGTACTCCTGACTGCAGTCTCCCTTTGCATCTGACTGTTGTCTGAGAGACACGCAGTGGCCTATTTCGCTGCCATGGGAGGAAGCCTGTGGCCTTGAGGTAGTGCTTATTAACCAGTGCTTTGCCATGTCCACATTGCAAGCATCTGGATGCTGCCGATTCCACTGTTGACAGGCATTAGACAGGACTGTGTGGTATGGGATTTGGTTGAATTAGGGGCCGTGGCCAACAGTCGACGCGGTTTCATTGGGCCAGATGTTAGTCCTCACAGTCTTCACAAGTCGAGACCTGCACAGCAGAAGTGTTCCTTCACTGAGACGTTGGTGTGACACGTAGCTAGTGAAATCGACGCTGGTTCGACAACCCATCTCAATGAGGTCACTCTGCCATGCTTCCCTTGGAGACGTAGGAGGCATTTGGAAGTGGTGGTTTTGTTGTGGAAGCTCTGTGCCACCGTGGGTGGAGACGCATTCACTGGAAGTCTAAGAAATATGATCATTGGCAGTTGGCATGACAGCAGGCAACAGTATGGTTCATGGCCTTCCAATTGAACTCCCATCTGCCAATTGCCTGCATGCCATTTACAACCATGATGACGAAATTGGCAGTGGTGGTTCATAAGAAAAACTGCAAAATATTTGTTTTGGTGCGGGGGAGGGGGAGGATGTGGTGGTGGAGGGGGAGAAGATGAAGGTGTTTGTTGTGCTCAGAAGATGCCGTTTTAGAACAATGGATAGGTAGAACGGTTGTTGGGTGGGTGGGTAGAGAGACGGATGGATGGGTAAATAAATGCCTGTTTCGACCTACACATTTCGCACATTCACTGCTGTTCAGTAACACTTTGGAATGAGGGGAGGGTGTGCTCAAATTTTCACATTCTTCATCACTGTGTAAGCATACTTGCGTTTCCTTTCCAGTCCCCACTTTCCACAGAGGAATTGAATCGACTGGAGGGCCTGTACATTGAGGAGGCAATGCGTGCCAGTGCCAACTCCATGAGTCGCGAATTAGCCCAACTGGCGAGCTACTTCCAACTGGTGTTTCTACCCGATTCCAGTGGAGCAGGAGGCGGAGGGGGAGGTGAGTGCACGGGTTTGAACAATGCTCGCACGCTGTTGAACAAGGCACAACTGGCTGTGAAACACAAGCCGAACGTCCCAAACCTTCGTGAGAGCCTGTTGGAACTGAGTCAATTCACTCCCACAACTTCCATCTCGTTGCATCACCACCTACATGGTGAAGGTGCGTTGGTGCCGGTGTCGGCGTCAGCACCAGCGTCGGGGACGTCGACGGTGGTGGGGACGGCATTGATGCCGACATCAACAACAGCGGCTGTGGCCATAACTACAACAACAACGACGTCAGTAACCACTGTGTCTGCCACGCATTCGCGGTCCAGTGGTGGCCTGATACGAGGTTTGGGGGGCATTTTTGCTTCCTCCACCTCGCTTCCCAAGGGTTCTGTCTCCAACCCTCCTTCAAATACCTCTCCCTTCACCTAAAAATGATGGTGTAGAATATGACAATTACGATGATTACTACCACAGCGGGCTCTGAACTGCATTTTTCCTCCTCTCTGTCCTCCACATCCTACTCTTGCACCCGTTATTTCTGCACTTGCTCCTTCGCACCGGGCATTTGTACTCCTCCTCCTCCTTCTGTTGCTGGCGCTGCTTTCGCCATTGCCATCGCCGCTGTCGATGCCGCTGCTGCGGCTGCTTCTTCCTTCCCAAGTTGCTCTGAAGTCTTTCTGTACACATTTATCACAGCAAACGATGAATTAAAGGCCTATTTATACTAACACTTCATTTCCTCCACCTGTTTTTGCTCTCTGGATGTTTCACCCTTCATTCCACTTCAGTGGTGGCGTGGAACACCAAGCCACCAAAGTAGTCATTGGAAGACAAATGTGGCAGTTAAAGAAACGGCGTTCTGCTACACACCTCGCATCGCCGTCTTTCGAGTGTCATCGTCAGCGATCCTCTCCATCACCCTTACTCTTCTGCAATCGTGACTTCCTCGACGGTGGAGACAGCGAACAACAGGCGTTGGCAAGAAGGCGGTTGTGGACTCCGTGATGTTGAGGGCTCTGTCCCCTGCGTTCTACGCCAAAGTTCTATCTTATGCGTTCTACGTTTCGATTTTTGGGTCCCGATTGCGTGTTCGTTGAGAACTTCTCGCTGTAATACACAGTGGGCCATTACGCATGGATTGAATGGATTGCTTTTCATGCCTTTGCGTGGCACGCAAAACATTTGGCATAAGTCCATTTCAGGTGGCTCGGTCCCACTTGTCGTTCAACTCTCCTCCCATTTCGCGACATCAACCATTGTGTGAGGCATGAGATTGAGATTGAGGTGGTTGACGTTGGCTTTTCTCTCGTCAGTGTCAACACGATCTGATGTAAAGGCGCCACTCTCCATCCAATACAGTCGGAACATTCATTCGCCAATTTGTCATATCACTGTTTACCACTGCCATCAGTGTGGCGGACAGGTGGTGACCCTGAAGGATGAGACGCAGCAGCAGCAGCAGCAGAGGCAGCAGTAGTTGTGTGATAAACCCAGAGAGGAGGGTGGTGTAGACGAAAGCGCGGCAAGGTGTCGAGATTGTCAAATGCGGTCGTCAAATGCACGGCACAAGGATGCACACTTTCCTGTCACAACTCACTTCAACTCGTGTGCATCCTCCTTTTCGTAGGAGGCAGCAGTGACATTTGCACTGATTTCGCAGCATTGGGCGCAGTTCCTCCAGTGATTATGCATGACAGTGCAAAAGTCTGCCTTGCCGGAAGGATTGTGACGTCAGAGGGGAGGGGAGGGCAGGGGCGAGTCAAGGCATGGCAATGCGATGCGGCGCATCGACTGTCCGGGTCTCCACATCACTTGGAGGCACTCCTGATTCCTGAATCGAATCAATTCACCTCACGTTGGCCTTGTCAGATGCACCAATCATGGTCTCCCCACACGCCTCACTTTTTCGCACCCAAATGTGCCNCTTTTGCATCACCAGTTTGTCCTAACGCGCGTGATCTGCAAAATCATTCATGATTTATTTATTTATTCAGAGTTGGTGGAGATTTATTCACGAGATAACCCCTTTCCCTAGCTTGGGTTGCTCCATCCCCCCCCTCCCTTCCCTCCCATCCCATCTCTCGCCTCGCCTCGCCTCGCTTTTGCAAACGCCATCCATGCACCAGTGTTGTGGGTGGATCCAGTGAATCCAGGTGCATCCAATTGTCCACTGATCAGATGACACCGTTCCGTCTCGGTGACATTGCAAACCACCACGTCAGTAGTTGCATCGTCGTCTACACCACGTGACTTCGTCTTGGCATCCACTTGATGCCTTGCCTTTGGGTCAGAAGCAGCCCCACTCACCAACACCGTCATCAATTTGTCAGTGGTGATGATGGCTTGTGCAGCAATTGGTCGTGTTCGTGTTGTGAGATCCTCTTCCTGATTAGGCCAAGCAGGTAGTGACTTAAAGTAGGTGTTGTTGTAAAGTCGCCAACTCGATAGTCGCACGAGATTGCAGGGCGATATGTTGGCAGTTAGCGGGAGATGGGCGGAGAGATTAGTGCTGTTCCTCCTCCATGGGAAGGAAGTGAAAGCTGTAGAAAAGGGGAGGGAGGTGCGTCCAATCACCTGCACTTCTGTGGCACCGTAATTTCGCCTTTGATGTCTCCCTCTTCATTTCTTCCTTGCTGCATTAGTGATGGTCACGTGTGTGTCTGCACCTGATGCGAGGAAAGGGTGACAGTCATCACTTGGAGGGGTAGTGTGTAGTGACGTCTGTGGAGGAGGGTGGGAAGGAGGAGGGAGACTGGTAGTGGAGATGAGGATGAGGATGGGGATGAGGTAGTGACTTCAGACAGTACTCTGCACTGGGGAACGTTTACATGCTGCAGTCCAAAGAACATAGGGGGCGGGAATCCACCTGCTTGAGGCCACACGAAATGACCCGAAGGTGTGCAGATTGAACTTCGCCTTGGGAAACTGTCAGGATTAGTCATCCAATAGGAAGGCAGGACGACATGGCGTCTCGTGCTTGATACTTCCACTGGTTTGAGCTGTGATGGGATATTGCCTCATTGTAATCCTGTTCCTGGCATTCTTCCGCAGCGTATGAAGTTGCAGCAAACATGTGCAAAGTAATTTGAGGCCAAGTGTGTGACGGATAGGTAGGGGAGGGGTGGGGAAGGTTGGCTATTTCTCAGTTTCTAGTGATGAAATCGACCTTCGCAGCTAGATTGTATCGTTGAAAAGGAACGTTTGGCGGCTGATGGAGCCGGCAGTGGCGGCTTTACCGATTAATTGAACACTTAGAATGGCCTTCTGCAGACTTCTCTTCAGACCTCGTAACAAAAGTGGGGAAGCTTGCTTCAAGAGTCTTTCCATTCAATCGGTAGGACAGCAATCAGTCTGACACAACCATTCACTCCACAAATCTCACCAATGTGCTTTGCTAACAGTGGGCACGACAGTTGAATGCCGCGGAAATTCACCTGAGTTGAGTGGTATGAAATTCTAGTCTTCCACTTGGATAGTTACAATGATCACCACGGTATAAGGAACCCCTTTGATCGCCTACGGGTCGGCGTCTACCGTGATAGCGTGGAACTCCGCTTCCACAGCGTGTCTCTTCCCCTCCTCCCGCCCCAATCCTCCATGGAGATGTCTGCAATGCCGCAGTGTTGGATTGTTTTGGAGATTTGCAGTAAAAAGGAGTGACTGCCAAGTGTCATTCCAACTGCATCAATCAACTGCTGTCAACGGCAACTGTAGATCAAAAGCAGTGGTGATTATTGATTCGGATAAATGTCAGTAATCCTATAGTAGGCAATCTTGATACAACACAAAATGCATGACCTTGAAAGACTGTGGAGAGACCGCAATGTCTGACCTCAACAAAATTCATCGCATCACCTATTGTTCCCTTGGAGACTGGTCACTCATTCTCTTTTGGGGGCTTTTTTTCCCTGATACCATTTCTGGGGAAAGAAAAGTGAAAACAATTCTGTTGTGGGAAGAAAGGATTTTTCTATCTGAGAAGTAAGGGTATTTTCTTTTTCCAAACAACTCACCACTTAACACTGGAAGTTTTCTTAAGAAAATGGAATGAGATGGGAAAAAACTTCATCGGTGCCTGAAGTTGAATTTAGTTAGCTGAAGCAAGATTGAGAGGCGGAAGTGGCTAGCATAAATAAAGTCGGAGAACAGGAAACGAGACGATGCGTGATGATGGCCACTAAGGAAGCGAGATGATTAAAAAAAGGTTGGGCGACGAGGAGGAGAGGCGGGTGCGTAGGGATTTCTCCACCGCGCAGAATTTTCACTCTGCTTTCCTCGCATCCATAATCACCATCACGGCTCCTCTATTGCAGATACTCCTACACACAGTGCAGCGTAGAATCTCATGGAAATAGGCAAAGAGTTGGCTAGTGGGTTAGGCGTAACTGAAATGACCTACTGAACAGTGTGCTCAATCAAGAGCCATTCTGATGCGCTTTTCGGGGTTTTTCATCGGAACAGTAACCGGATGAATTCAAACCGACTACCAGATAGACAGGGCGGTCAGATTAAAGCACAACGGGGTAACTTCTTAGGCGCACCACCAATTTCAAGAGAGAATAGCTGTACTACGTGTTTTATCAATTTCTAGGACTCGTGGAGCCAGAAAATGTCAAACAGTTAGCGGAGTCTGCATGCCGCGTAAATATGGAATATAGAGTGCCCCTCTAGAGATTTTTCTGGACTTCTTTCCCTTAGATGTTTCATTTCTTTTCAAATAAGTTTATATCGCGCTTACTTTGTGGGTCTCACTGTATTTTCATGATTAAATCTGGCTCCAGTAGCCCTTCTGTTGCTGGTGCTTGGGGCTTCATTTACCCATTCGGCCACTGCAGACGCCTTTCTTTAAGATTAACCAACCGACCCACTTGGATGCGAGTCCTCTTCAAGGCGTCGGTGAGTGGGGGGTATATCCTTCACATAAGGTGGAAGACGTCGGATATCCTATCAGTGCGGCACTGTATGTCTTGCAAAACGCGGTGGTCCACCATATTACGTCTTAGTAACTGGATAGTTGCGAGTTTCCATTGGAGTAAATAACTGCCAGGCTAACCCTCTCTTAGCTTTTCTCCCTCTCCCTGTACAACTCATTTTTGGTCTGCACTTTTGCAGACAAAGCATTCATTAGTTTGGAATGTTTCCTTGTCGCGAGGAAAAGTCATCACATGGTCTACTCCTTTCCCGAGGTTAATTTCGACCCACAACCAACGCCTTTGTTGCAGCTTCTCCAGAAGAGCAATCACAAAGGGCGTCAAAGAGACCACCCACTTTTACACTCAATTCTTCTCGGAGTGTCTCATTCCGAGAAAATGTGTAATTACCCATCGCCAGCTCTGGAGAATCGTGTCAAGACCCAGAACTTCGGCTTGTCAAAAGTGATATTGGTGAAGGGGAAAATTTGCGACTGCATTTGCTTGTGAAAATACAAAAATTACTAGACAAGGGCAAATTGGTGGCCTTGAGTCCACAACAGCATAAAATGCCCTTCAACTGGTACGTCAGAAAGTTCATTCTAAAAGCATAAACAATCTGGGAGTGTGTTGTGGTCACCGGGAATCCAATTTTATGCCTCCATCATTGAGGTGGTGCTAAGCCCTCGAGTCTGCTCTGAAGCCGCAAGGAGGCAGGAGGGGATGGGAGGGGAGACTCTGGGCGTGGACTGCGGCGCCAAGCCACAGAGATGGGGAGGTGTCAAAGGCGCAGCTACAGCACAATAAACGGAGTCACTGTACCCTCCGATTCGAATGCCCAAATGCTAGCTGTCAAGTGGCGCACGGCAAGCCTAGCAGAAGCAGCTTGGGTTGTCAAAAGTAGACTTGAGAGTCGGAAAATGATTTGACAATTTTCGAGAATTTTTTTCTCACCAAAAATAAATGCTTTATTCCTTTAAAAAATACGCAGCCTACGACTAGAAGAGAAGAAGTAGCTAGGACTTATCTCTGGAAGTCAAAGAGGAACCCCCCCTCTGGACACCCTCGCTTCTGTTATGCATTCAAGTTTTCAGCGTTGCTTGCGCAGGTAATTAAACAAATGTCTACAACTGGTGACAAGAGAGGGTGGCAATCATTGTTGGGAGAAGGAATAGGTGGTGACTTGTGAAGAAAATGGTAGAAATGGGGAAGATACTAGGAATAAAGCGGCGACTCAGATCACTTAAACGCGACCCATTCTATCCTGTCACATCTATTATCACCCCAAAGGGCACCTCTTTCCATCGACGAGTTTACCTGTGGCATTGTTCCGGGTAGGGGCACTTACTTTTGACTCATTTATGGGAACAAGGACATGACTTTACTCCGAGTGATTATTTAATACTGGATCTCTCAAAGTTTTTTTCTATACAAACCAGAGTCATTGTGTGGCCTCAAGCAGGTGGATTCCCGCCCCCTATGTTCTTTGGACTGCAGCATGTAAACGTTCCCCAGTGCAGAGTACTGTCTGAAGTCACTACCTCATCCCCATCCTCATCCTCATCTCCACTACCAGTCTCCCTCCTCCTTCCCACCCTCCTCCACAGACGTCACTACACACTACCCCTCCAAGTGATGACTGTCACCCTTTCCTCGCATCAGGTGCAGACACACACGTGACCATCACTAATGCAGCAAGGAAGAAATGAAGAGGGAGACATCAAAGGCGAAATTACGGTGCCACAGAAGTGCAGGTGATTGGACGCACCTCCCTCCCCTTTTCTACAGCTTTCACTTCCTTCCCATGGAGGAGGAACAGCACTAATCTCTCCACCCATCTCCCGCTAACTGCCAACATATCGCCCTGCAATCTCGTGCGACTATCGAGTTGGCGACTTTACAACAACACCTACTTTAAGTCACTACCTGCTTGGCCTAATCAGGAAGAGGATCTCACAACACGAACACGACCAATTGCTGCACAAGCCATCATCACCACTGACAAATTGATGACGGTGTTGGTGAGTGGGGCTGCTTCTGACCCAAAGGCAAGGCATCAAGTGGATGCCAAGACGAAGTCACGTGGTGTAGACGACGATGCAACTACTGACGTGGTGGTTTGCAATGTCACCGAGACGGAACGGTGTCATCTGATCAGTGGACAATTGGATGCACCTGGATTCACTGGATCCACCCACAACACTGGTGCATGGATGGCGTTTGCAAAAGCGAGGCGAGGCGAGGCGAGAGATGGGATGGGAGGGAAGGGAGGGGGGGGATGGAGCAACCCAAGCTAGGGAAAGGGGTTATCTCGTGAATAAATCTCCACCAACTCTGAATAAATAAATAAATCATGAATGATTTTGCAGATCACGCGCGTTAGGACAAACTGGTGATGCAAAAGGGCACATTTGGGTGCGAAAAAGTGAGGCGTGGGGAGACCATGATTGGTGCATCTGACAAGGCCAACGTGAGGTGAATTGGATTCGATTTCAGGAATCAGGAGTGCCTCCAAGTGATGTTGGAGACCGGACAGTCGATGCGCCGCATCGCATTGCCATGCCTTGACTCGCCCCTGCCCTCCCCTCCCCTCTGACGTCACAATTCCTTCCGGCAAGGCAGACTTTTGCACTTTCATGCATAATCACTGGAGGAACTGCGCCCAATGCTGCGAAATCAGTGCAAATGTCACTGCTGCCTCCTACGAAAAGGAGGATGCACACGAGTTGAAGTGAGTTGTGACAGGAAAGTGTGCATCCTTGTGCCGTGCATTTGACGACCGCATTTGACAATCTCGACACCTTGCCGCGCTTTCGTCTACACCACCCTCCTCTCTGGGTTTATCACACAACTACTGCTGCCTCTGCTGCTGCTGCTGCTGCGTCTCATCCTTCAGGGTCACCACCTGTCCGCCACACTGATGGCAGTGGTAAACAGTGATATGACAAATTGGCGAATGAATGTTCCGACTGTATTGGATGGAGAGTGGCGCCTTTACATCAGATCGTGTTGACACTGACGAGAGAAAAGCCAACGTCAACCACCTCAATCTCAATCTCATGCCTCACACAATGGTTGATGTCGCGAAATGGGAGGAGAGTTGAACGACAAGTGGGACCGAGCCACCTGAAATGGACTTATGCCAAATGTTTTGCGTGCCACGCAAAGGCATGAAAAGCAATCCATTCAATCCATGCGTAATGGCCCACTGTGTATTACAGCGAGAAGTTCTCAACGAACACGCAATCGGGACCCAAAAATCGAAACGTAGAACGCATAAGATAGAACTTTGGCGTAGAACGCAGGGGACAGAGCCCTCAACATCACGGAGTCCACAACCGCCTTCTTGCCAACGCCTGTTGTTCGCTGTCTCCACCGTCGAGGAAGTCACGATTGCAGAAGAGTAAGGGTGATGGAGAGGATCGCTGACGATGACACTCGAAAGACGGCGATGCGAGGTGTGTAGCAGAACGCCGTTTCTTTAACTGCCACATTTGTCTTCCAATGACTACTTTGGTGGCTTGGTGTTCCACGCCACCACTGAAGTGGAATGAAGGGTGAAACATCCAGAGAGCAAAAACAGGTGGAGGAAATGAAGTGTTAGTATAAATAGGCCTTTAATTCATCGTTTGCTGTGATAAATGTGTACAGAAAGACTTCAGAGCAACTTGGGAAGGAAGAAGCAGCCGCAGCAGCGGCATCGACAGCGGCGATGGCAATGGCGAAAGCAGCGCCAGCAACAGAAGGAGGAGGAGGAGTACAAATGCCCGGTGCGAAGGAGCAAGTGCAGAAATAACGGGTGCAAGAGTAGGATGTGGAGGACAGAGAGGAGGAAAAATGCAGTTCAGAGCCCGCTGTGGTAGTAATCATCGTAATTGTCATATTCTACACCATCATTTTTAGGTGAAGGGAGAGGTATTTGAAGGAGGGTTGGAGACAGAACCCTTGGGAAGCGAGGTGGAGGAAGCAAAAATGCCCCCCAAACCTCGTATCAGGCCACCACTGGACCGCGAATGCGTGGCAGACACAGTGGTTACTGACGTCGTTGTTGTTGTAGTTATGGCCACAGCCGCTGTTGTTGATGTCGGCATCAATGCCGTCCCCACCACCGTCGACGTCCCCGACGCTGGTGCTGACGCCGACACCGGCACCAACGCACCTTCACCATGTAGGTGGTGATGCAACGAGATGGAAGTTGTGGGAGTGAATTGACTCAGTTCCAACAGGCTCTCACGAAGGTTTGGGACGTTCGGCTTGTGTTTCACAGCCAGTTGTGCCTTGTTCAACAGCGTGCGAGCATTGTTCAAACCCGTGCACTCACCTCCCCCTCCGCCTCCTGCTCCACTGGAATCGGGTAGAAACACCAGTTGGAAGTAGCTCGCCAGTTGGGCTAATTCGCGACTCATGGAGTTGGCACTGGCACGCATTGCCTCCTCAATGTACAGGCCCTCCAGTCGATTCAATTCCTCTGTGGAAAGTGGGGACTGGAAAGGAAACGCAAGTATGCTTACACAGTGATGAAGAATGTGAAAATTTGAGCACACCCTCCCCTCATTCCAAAGTGTTACTGAACAGCAGTGAATGTGCGAAATGTGTAGGTCGAAACAGGCATTTATTTACCCATCCATCCGTCTCTCTACCCACCCACCCAACAACCGTTCTACCTATCCATTGTTCTAAAACGGCATCTTCTGAGCACAACAAACACCTTCATCTTCTCCCCCTCCACCACCACATCCTCCCCCTCCCCCGCACCAAAACAAATATTTTGCAGTTTTTCTTATGAACCACCACTGCCAATTTCGTCATCATGGTTGTAAATGGCATGCAGGCAATTGGCAGATGGGAATTCAATTGGAAGGCAATGAACCATACTGTTGCCTGCTGTCATGCCAACTGCCAATGATCATATTTCTTTGAATTCCCGTGAATGCGTCTCCACCCACGGTGGCACAGAGCTTCCACAACAAAACCACCACTTCCAAATGCCTCCTACGTCTCCAAGGGAAGCATGGCAGAGTGACCTCATTGAGATGGGTTGTCGAACCAGCGTCGATTTCACTAGCTACGTGTCACACCAACGTCTCAGTGAAGGAACACTTCTGCTGTGCAGGTCTCGACTTGTGAAGACTGTGAGGACTAACATCTGGCCCAATGAAACCGCGTCGACTGTTGGCCACGGCCCCTAATTCAACCAAATCCCATACCACACAGTCCTGTCTAATGCCTGTCAACAGTGGAATCGGCAGCATCCAGATGCTTGCAATGTGGACATGGCAAAGCACTGGTTAATAAGCACTACCTCAAGGCCACAGGCTTCCTCCCATGGCAGCGAAATAGGCCACTGCGTGTCTCTCAGACAACAGTCAGATGCAAAGGGAGACTGCAGTCAGGAGTACTTTGTGAGGAGACACCTTGCATTGTGCATTACATTTCCACGCCACACGAGTTGATGCATTACGTACTGTACCCACTGTACAACGCCCGTCGTCCAGTCTGAACCGATAGCCAGCACAATGTGCCATCGCCTCTGACTGACATCGCCTTTGATTCGCTGTACAAAGATGATGTGGAGGCTAGACGCATCGACTCCCACAACAGGAACTTGATTGTAATTTAATGGCACCGGCATTAAGCGCATCTATTCAAGACAGACGTACTTTTGTCTTCATTTTCCTAACAACTCCTTCTTCAGGAAACAAGTAAAACACTCCTCTAACACCATAGCCCTACCACCTAACTACAATGGAAGCTAAATGGAGCGGACAGATTTGCCGCAGACAAATGCACCACCTGATCTTACGCTCGAGACGTCGTGAATGTCACACATGATGAAGGTCTAATGGCACTGGCGCCGCCTTGATGACAAATGGTTGCACAATTCAAATCCACTGCGTTAGGTATGAAATGCTTCATCGGTTTGAATGTTGCCCTTCTGCATCAAGGGGGGGGGGGCCTGAAAGGCAACATGAAAACGGTAGGTCATTTATTAGAAGCGGCGAATGGAGATAGCTCCTCGTTTTCCTCCCCCCTTGGCATCGTTAGAATCATATGTGAAATCACGACAGCGAAAAGCTCTAACTCCATTGCCTGAATACTTCGACGATAACTAACACGGTGGCCTTGACACACACAGCACACGTTGGTTGGGTGATATGGAAGCCTGCACTTTCTCACGTCATCTCAGTATCCTGTATGAACGTGGGATGGGAAATCCATCCTATTATCCTATTCTAACTGCGAAATCAGCCTCAAATGTTTGAAAGGTTCTTTTCCCAGTTGACATGTAAGTCAGCGCCAAGATAGCACAAGTGAACAAGCTACTGCCGCCCTACTACTTCTGCCCTCCCTCCTTTTCAATGTGGCAAAACAAACGAGCGGACTGTGAAACGAACGACAAGACATCCGACAACAACCAAATAAGACTCTTCTGTTTGCACTTAAAGAGCCTGTGTAATGATCTCTCTACGGCCACTGCCTTTGCAATCCCTGTACAACTTTGAGGCTTTTGCAGTGTGGTGCAATGGCTCGGAGGTCTTTTACATCCCTACCATGAATCCTTGACAAGCGCATAGTTCAGCCTGTGGGCACCTGTTGCAATTCCACAATTGCAAGTGGACAAGCGTGCAATGCTTTTGAAAACGCTAAGTTACTTCAAATAATCAACGCTTCGGCTTTCCGTCCCGTCCTGTCCTGCCCTTTAATATCGGGGACAAACCTACCTCTAGTCTCATCCGTTTCTGTCACGCATTTGCAACCTACTTCTTCAGCGGCGTTTGCACAAATGAATGGCTACCACCAACGCCAAAGAAAGTAAACATTGCTTTGGACTTAGAGAAATGGCAGCAAAGAACTACTGAGGAAGAGAGAAGGAGAAAGATAAAGAGAATGGGAACGAGGTAATCCCTCTCCACCCCGACCCATTTTACATTACATCTCCTCTCATGCCATTCTACCCTACCTCATTCTGGTTCCACGTGCTTCTCAAGGCCAAGTTTTTTGCGCTTTTTTGAATCAAATCGTCTCGAATCCAGTGCGCAGCTCTCAACCACAATTGTTCTTTAGCACCGCAGTAAAAATAGGAAAGATGGAAGCCACTAGGCAAAAGAAGAGGAGATAAAACATCTAACGTAGGTTACAAAAATGTAGAAATATTTAAGCAAGGTGCAGCGAAGTGGAATACTGTATAGGTAAACCTTCCTGTGGAAGGCAAACGGCATATAGAGAGTGCCTTCTCCATACTAGTATCAGGTCTGATGCAACAATTTGTAAATGACTCTCAAAACTCCAGCTTGTCAGATAGGGGGCAGAACCAACAGACGAATCTGTTGACATTCATCTTATCAATGGACGAGGAGTGGCTGAGATGGTAGCCAAGCTAAGATACTAGGCCTCCAGTTACCTTTAAACCCCACCCAAAGGATTTTAACAGCATACGTTTGTACGAGGACGAAACAGGTAAAAAAGGAAAAGCTTTACAGTTAAGCGTGTCGTTCTATGGGTCACAAAACCGAAAACTGCGTGAGCAAGGCGGATTAAAGCCTTTAATTACAAACTCCAAGCAGAAGTTGGTAGGGCCACGGAGAAGCATCAAATCGAAAATGGATTAGAAGTAAGCGTGTAAAAAAGAGTGATCCAAAGTTGCTATGAACGGCCAATTCTCTCTCTCTCTCTCTCTCTCTCTCGTTCCTTCTCATCGTCTATCTTCGCGCCTTAATTCATCAGATAAGAGAAAAAATAAGATCTTGGTTATCTTCCCCTTCCTGCTCGCGCCTATAGGAGGAAGGGGCAGGGGATATCTTGAGGCAAGAAATCTGCTACCGCCGACTAAAATCTTGGCTCTCGGCTACACTTCACAGAGAAGAGTAGAACACTTACCATAACGTGCGGAGCGAATTTATTGAGTAACTTCGATCGGCAGGACTCGAAGATTTCGGAGGGAAGAGCATTATCACTGCGCTTTTGACTAGTTAGGGCAATAAGGTTTTTGGCAACCGTTGTGAGAGTCTAAAATAGGAAGGCAAGTAGAGGTAGACTAATGAAGAAGAGTACTCAATTAGAGAGAATACGGAGACACTTACCTTTGTATCACGAGCCGGAGACTCGGCTCCCGAACCGTCTGGACCCTTGCAAATGGACGGGCAGATGCCGCGAAGGAAGAGGAGATTGCACCAAACCGCGTTGGTCGACTTCAGTTCGGGGCATTTCTTGCAAATAATGAATAGTATGCCGAAGGAGGCACTTACCTGTAACTCAGAGTAGATCCATCGGATTTGAAGAGGGAATTCTTTGGCGTATTCAAGCAAGTCCTCCACGAGCAATTCAACGAGACTGCAGTACCATTCGGCTTGAGTGGAACAGACGTCAATACGAGAGCCAGTTTGAGAGAAGCTGTGAGATGCGACCGGGGACGCTTCTCTGTGGTGCTGTGGTGGGCAAGTTGATACACGGTGCAGTTCGGGGCCTGCAAAAGATTAACTTTGTAGGCATAACTTAAATGCATGGGAAAAAAGAGAGTTTGTTGGGGGGGGGGAAGAGTTGAATAGGTGGTCTGGAATTGGTGCTAGTAACTGATGCGCACACAATGCATGAGAAATACCCGACGCCGCAGAGGCTGAGATACCGCAAAATTGTGGGAAGCCTAAAACCTTTGAATCGCGAATGTTGATTTTTTTCTTCGATGTGCGGGTGGAGGTAGTGGTGACTCGGCTCCTGCTACTTTGTGATGACATCGACTAGAAACAAAAGCAATGCATCTCAGATCTTCCACAGTTCGACCTTGAGAATTGCGCAAGAAGTAATCAAGAAAGTTTACACCGAATGATGACTCCGAGAATGAATTCAGCTATCACAAAATGTCGAGCCAACCCAATTGACACTCAGCTGAAATAAAAAACAATTGTTGATAACCAACAAGATCCGCTACAAGGATCCCAGGGGAAAATCGGCCAAGCCGACCCAGAGGTTCTTTTGTTCTAAAATTACATCAATTGCCATTAATTTGGGCTGAACCAAGAATATTCTACATTTGTTTTATTCTTTTAACCACAGTCTGCTACTGGAAGCTAACAAAAACTGAGAAAGAAAACGTGTGAGATTTTTGCGATGAGCAGGTCAGATAAGGATATCGGGGCGTCACATATACGTGACGCAAGTAACGAACGTGGTAAGCAACACTTCTATTCGACAGACGCTGCCAATAGGGAACGTGAGAGATCAACTCCACCAAAATTTTTGAGGTGTGTCACTGCCTTCTTGACGTAATTCGAAAATCTTCCGTTGATCGGCCTTTCCTTAATCAAATTCCGTTGTGACGACGAATGACATCGCACAAATAGATAGACTTTTCACTCTCATTATATTTGACCTTAGAGACGTTGCCTGAAGCAAATAATGACTAATGAAGCTGTAAATATGGATGAAATTACTCCTGGCACGATGTTATGGAACGTTGCTACCCGCGAATTGGCCTACCCCATAACACTCTAAGAGGTGATTCGAGTGCTGCAGCATCATGGACTCAACGCCTGTAACTGATTAAATCATTGCCGATTGGAGCACAGCAAGAATGAAGGTCCTAGTTCCAAATTACCAACAGCAAGTGCGGGTGTGTATAAGAAGGAGAATGTCGTCAAGGTATGCATGCCTGAAAAACCTGACAATAAAAACGCGCGCTCACTCGCCCGCCAGCTCTGTCTCTCCTCCATAACCACGACCGCAGTCTCGTTTACGTACTGTTTTCCCTCCATATGCCAATCAACAGCGGGACAGGAGAATTCGCTAGCTATCCATCCATCCATGCTTGGCACGAACACACCCGTTTAAATTACCAATGGGAATTCGAGTTCAGGGCTTAAATTTTGCTGTATTTTTTTCTCTTTTCGCCCTAGTTTGCTACAAACGAAACGCAAAAACGTGCCTAGCCTGTGTCAGAGTCCCAAAAAAACAGGTTTGGTAACCTCCACATGTGACCGCCACAGGGGTTGCAGAAACAAAAATGACGCGTTCGGAGAGAACGGAGAAGAAAGGAGGAACGAAAAATTTCAACAGTTAGCTCAAGGGATGACCCACAACACTCAATTTAGTCGTTAACCAGATCTGTGTGCTCCTCGAAGAAATAAACTTTCCCAATGGCCCTAAGAAATCACTCTTCCGATTCAAACTTCACCTCTACAACCATCCATTAGATGCCTTTGTTTACATACAAGAGCGTGTTACTGGAGTGCCATAAGATAGAATGTAGCAGTTAGCAGAGCGGTTATAAGGTAACTTAGATACCTTCGTTTGACATGACATGAAGTACTGAAATGCGGAAAACGTTGGCTATTCATTTGGGAACAAAGTGTTGAGACTCCGGTTCCTACCACTGACCTTCCTCTGGTAGATTGGACGCTATTCATCAATGAAAATGGCGCATCAACCCAACGCATGTGAGCTGAGAAGGGGGAGAGGAGAACTAATCATATCCGATGAGCAGAGGTGAATGAGTGGATCTATGCAAAGTTATCGTTGACAAAAAAACTGACGCCTAATGTACATTTGATGATGGGTTAAAATATATGTGACACATTTATGCATCTGATATCACCTTTCTATGAGGAAAAAATGTCTGCACATGCAAATGAGCAACAACCACCGCATTTCTGGGACTGAAAACGAGCAAATGCATTCGGCTATACGTTTATGCACGGGGTATACTAATTCCTCCACCCCAGTGATATGACACTGGACGCATCACCAGGGCACTACCTGACGTCGTAATGGCATAATTGACATCCATCGAATGCACCTCATCCTCACAGCTGCCTACCATTGACACACTTATACACCCCAGCATTGAAACTCTGGGAAAAATTAAAAAAATTGCTTATTACGATGTGAAAGAACAACTGATACACTTGAGAACGGAAGGTCACTGTTGTTATCGCATTACAGTGGCCGGAAAGGCGTTCGTTTCTCAGCAACATAGTCAGAATATTAAATATCATTAACTTCCATACTTATAAATGGGATTACCAATGAAAGATAGTAAAAGGAATGAAGCTAGGGAGCGCAATTCCATTTCAGAGACTAAAGAATGCCAAATAAAGACAGGTAATTAACCATTGGTGATGGATTTGTATGCCTGACATCGCCTCATTAGGGACGTAAGCTCCGACTTTCATTGCAAATTAAGGAGCGAAAGCTATTAAAATACGTTTTACGCTTACCGATCGGTGCCACGGTTACACACCTACTATCAATTTCTAATGATAACTAGCTGACACCAAAAGTATGCATCCTTGAAGGTAAAAGGACATCGTAAATTAATCAAGAGCCCTACTGGGAATGTGAGATCGGGCTAACTGCCCCGGCTTGATGAGTAAATATTCATAAATAATGGCAAGTGGGAATGCGTACCACCGCCACTGCTAGAAGGCGGATTACAGGAGCCCGATCCCGACGAAGAAGAGGCTTCCCCAGCCTCCAAGATCAATTTTTCTCCACCCGAGGAGAATCTGACGACTCGGGAGGTGGTGCTAGTGCTGGATGTGCAGGCAGTGAAGGTGACAGTTGTCAGCGGGGAGGCTGAGACACTGGTCGTACCGGCGCCTCCAATAGTGCTGGGCGCACCCTTCGCGATCTCATTGAAGACGCGGCGGAAGCATTTTTGTCGCCATTCAGAACAGACCATATTCATGTACTGGTCCATGATTAATTGCCCCAGTGCGTTAGACCGGAAGGCGCCGGCTGTGAGGAGGTGTAGAACAAAAGATTAGCTAGTTCATCACCTTTCGTCTAGCAAACACTCAGACGGGGACATACCTGGTTTGTCGGCAGGGATGATTGCCTTGAGAAGATTGACAATTAACTCGAGGTGGCGCTTCGATTCAATGCAGGCAAGTAGAAGACTTGATTGGAAGTTGCTCTGATCACTGGCCAAAACATCCCACATATACGTACATGCTGGTACAAGCTCTGTTTCCAGATGTGAGGTGATCACCTAGTAAAGAGGGAGGCAATGTCAAGGCTTGCCTTCCTTTTCTAAACACCAACTCATTGCGCTACTGTATGATAGGGAAAATAGTAGTAGTAGTGCGAAGCTAGATCGACCTCAGGTGAGACCTTCAAGTGAAGCCATCTTGCGTGACACGACGATGAAGCACTTTTTGCTCCCCCGTAGTAAAAGACTGCTGCGGTTATACCGGTGACACCCCAAAAATGAGGAGAGTGGTAGACTTCTATTAGACCAAATAAGCTGCAAAAGTAGAATACCTTTCCTCTGACCAATGCGTGTTTGTTGGACGTAGGCAATTGGCCAAATCGGTTGGAAATCAAAGACCAAAGAGATAAAAAGATAAGTGATCAGGAGACCTTGTAAAGCTACTTTATCCTGCTCACGCACACCGACAAATGGCGTGGGTTCAACTGTATCAGAACGTAACTTGTTTGAACTATACATGGAACCACCGTTTGTGTACTACCACTTTGAAGGCCACGGCAAGAACTTCTCGACCCTCCTGTATGCGAATAATAAATCTTGTACACGGCCTTAAAAAGTACACTCAATAACGAAAGTTTGTGTGATACTAACAGAACTCACAAAACATCTAAGTAGCAACAGGAAATGAAAATTATGACCAAGATCTGACACCAATTTGACTCATTCCATAAGCCCCAATCATGAAGATTAGCATTTCAAGCACCACAAGGTATGTCGGAGTGTGACAGGTATTTAGAAATGACTTGACGTGGGCAATAAGCGCGTTCGATTGGAACAAGAAATCGAAATTGGTCCCATTCGTGCTAAGAACGATCAAAGTATATCAACATGACAGAGCGAGTGGTAAACGCAAGAAATCAGGGTTGGGAGAGCATAGCTTTCCGGATAGCAAAATAAAAAACTTTGGTTTTGACCTATACCCGGAGGTGAGTAGGGTACTCTTAAAGAATTTACAAGGCGGAAAAGAGAACAAATACCTTCCAACATAGTGAAGAAGTACATACCCCAGAGATCCACATCGTAATCAGCTTTTGAACCATGGCAACTATTAACCTAATTATCACCACAAAGACCGCAGTTAGCGGTGCATTGTTCAGATTTACCGAAAATAGGGATCCCAGCTACCTATAAAGTACGTGGTTAGGTGAATTTGTTCTACTAGAGTCTAAACAAGATTTGAGAAATGCCTGTCAGATCACAGCTCAATCACTTCCCACTGTGGCTAGTCTCCGCCCCTGAATCTGTTAACAAAAATGATTTGATATGCCTTGCAAAAGATCCCACACGCCTGATAAGAGCACAGGAGCACAACCATAATTAGGTGACAGCATGTTCAACTCTCCATTTACAGAACACAACTTTCAGGAGACAGCTAGTGGTCTACTTTGGACAAAATGCGTACCACTAGGACCTGAGTAACATTAATACAGTGCATAGAAGAGTAGATTTGTCCTAAGATGAGAGTGAGAGTCACAGGGAATAATAAGCATACACAATTAAGCGAGACCTTAGCTACTAACGTTTCAGGCGACTAAAAAGGTTGGCACGGTTTTCACTCGAGTTCAATAAAACAATTTGTTGTGATTTGTTCCTACACAATTTTTTTCCTATCCTGATTCTGCCCTTACATCAAATTTCCATCGTGGAAACCTGACGGATACAGTTTTAGCTTGCCCAACGAAACTGGCTCAACTGCGTTTCAGAGTTCAAAAGCTACCCTGTCGCCAAATATGTTACACATTATTCAAAGATGTGGTGGTAAATCACAAAGAGACAGATGCATCGCTTTGGGTAAGGTCCACTATCCTTTACAAGAACAGAGAACTAGGGGGTCAAGATCAACTTTCAGTAGCGATTAAAATCAAAAATGAGAAAAAAAGGTCATGCAAATTGAGCAATGGATCCTACCCACATCCAGATGTCAACAGGATTCTAAGGGAATTAATTTTCCCTTCCCCCCTCTCATATACTTTTTGAAAGGGATTGTCTGCTAACCAGTTGAGTTGTAGGAAATAGCTTTTGTACCTAAACATTTGTTGAGCGTAATTAAACGATCAACTCACTATTAATCGCGCAGGCTTAAAGTGTGCAAGTACTTCGTCCTTGGAAGTCTGCATTTGATCGCAGATCCAACGGCTCATTAGTACTTATTCACTCTCGAGAGTCCAACCAACAATTACGACTACAATCCAACCCCAACCCGACACCTCATACGAACATCCAGGACTACTCGATTCGTAGGAAGAAAGCCCCATCTTCTGACTGGCAAAGTAGGCCTCACGAAGGCTCGATGATCGAGAGTTACTACCTCACCCTCATTCTTTGTACCTCCCCCATACTTTCCAAACAGAAGAAAGAATTGAAACAGGCAATAGGGATATGAGAATCAATGTGGGGGTTTCGCAGCTATCCCGTATCTCGGTGGAGAGGGGTTATAGGCTGTAAATTATCTCTTATTTTGCTGCAATAATCCAGTTTCGACGAATACCGTTCATTGGTTAATAACTATTTACTCATTGGGGATCTCTTGTATCCAGTTATTCCAGAAGGAGTTAACCCAATTAAAGGTCGTGGCAAATCCAAACCACGCCCCGGTTACTGCAAAAAATGACCGTCTTAGTTGTCTTTTTACCTCTATAGTGAGCACTTCTTGTTACCTTCACTTAAGTAATACCGAATAGGCATATGGATGGAAATATCGAAATCCAAACGGGTAATTTACTCCCTCGGAGCAAAAAGACTGTTTACGGATCAAGACGTACAAAATCCTGAGATTTGGCCAAAATACACTAGCAGTGAATTATTAAACAACAAAACGATGTTACTATTCTTGATCCCCCATTGGGGCCTCAGGACTAACCGTGCAAACAGATTAGGAAACTATGGGAATTTGAGAAACTTCAAATGCCGAATTATTTGTACGACGCGAATGCCACATTCCGTGGGTCATTTTTGGTCCACTTAAAGTACACCCTTGTGGTCGTGTGCCGAGTTACGTGCCATAAACCAAAACCCGGGATACGGACAAATACAAACGGACATCTTTTTATGTCCGAACACACTTTTACGACGCGATGTTGTTCTAGACCCGATCAAAAAGCGATTAAAAACAAAAAATAACTAACCTTTCGTAGTTTGTCATAGCACTGGAAAGGGAGAACGTAGAGCTCCCTGTAGATAAGTGTTGCCTGTGGCGAGACAGACTCCAGAAAGCAGCATATCGGCGTGGGCGTAGAGGACAGAGTCACCTTAGGCTGTGAAGCCTGCTGCTGTTGTTGTGATGTCGATGGCTGAGATGGAAGGGACTGTCCTAACTCCTCCGAGAGGTTTGCAGCGCTGGCCCGAACCCGCCCAGGCATAAGAGCCACCTCGAGACCAGGCGGACTGCCCAGTGAGAGGGGCTGTGAAACGTTACTGGTGCTGTTCACCAGAGTACTCTGTCTTCGTGCCATTAGCTGCAGCTCGGCCAACACCACCGCTGGTTGCACAAGGAGCAAAAGTGGGGAACGGTTAAACATGCTTTGTATTAAATTATTCTCCTAAATAATTAGTGATCGAAATCGAGAATGCTTATAGTAAGATCGTAAATAAACTAAATTTTATGCGCGAGGAAGTTCCTCCTGAGGTTAAATTAATCTTTCAAAGTTCACACGGAAATTACGACATTTCTGGCCAGAAAGTAGATGAATACAGCTGCGATTGGTGAATAAAATGCAAATCAACATGAGGAAAACGGAGCCAGTATACGGTGGCGTGATGAAGTCATGAAGGCGTTTACAATGGGGGTGCTTGGAGCCAGAGGCCTGATCCACTTTTGGAAAAGGGAGAAAAGAGTGCTTCCTATATAATTGAGTTTCAACTCAATGTAACGGGATACAAAAGTTCCCTGAGATGCCAGTGGGATCCACAAAGATCTAGTGTCGAACCTACTTAGAAAGTGTTTAATGTGAAGCATAAATGAAGATAAAATAATCAAAATGGAATGTTCAAAATACCTAAGACATGAAAAATTTCCAGATTGCATCAGTGAAACCAAACGTAGTAACATTCAGCCAAGTGAAGACTAGCTCTACCTTCTTCCTGTGCGACTAAGAGCTAGAAAATGTCTCGATTGGAAGCATAGAGCTGTCAATAGTTGCAATTCATCACAGTGAAGACCCTCTATAATGCGGGCAGCATTCGAAGAAATACGCCAACTTACTGGTTCAAGTCCAGCAAGAAAAGAATAAAATTGTGTTCACCTTCACAAAATGAGACATCAGAAGGCAGTATTTTGCAGGGTAAAACGCTAGCGCCCTTCTTATGACAAGCATAACCAGAACATGAAACTGAGATAAATTGCGCATAATGAGCCCTTCCTCCATCCACAATGGAAAGCTACTTCACAACTACCTTCAACCTATGTGGAAAGGGAGGGGTTTTCTAGAGCCTCGGTTTTACAGCAATAAAAATTTCACGCGGTTATGGCATAGCTGTGGAAAATAGCCTTTCTCACGAGAAAGGGAAAAAACTTACGAGGCGAAGGTTTTAAACAAAGGGATTTATCTATGGATGAGGTGAAGAGGAGAATTCCAAACATTTCACAGCTTACAGAGATGCGTACGGAAGGGAACATAAGCATAGCAACGCCTACCTGTACGACAGCACAAAAAGAACAGGCCTTCTGCACAAAACGAAACTCATTGTAATGTTGACCATAATAAGAAAAAGGTTAATATCCTCACTGCAAAAGGGAGCAGCAAAAGCTTTTACATGCACAGGATAGTTTGGAAGAAACAAAGATAGGGGCCTGGGAGGAGGAAGTGACATATGAGGAAATGGAAGTTAACAGATTTACTCCTCTATTCTAGGACTGGAATACTTACGTTGTCGTTTTCTTTTATCCTCACGGTATGTCACCTCAACTTTCTTGTATCCGTAGGGGAATTCTCTGTAAAAAAAGATATAACCACTTAAACAACCGAGATTGCCTCCGCCAGGTGAAGAAACAGACCACACTTGAAGTCAATTAAAAAGGCAAGTTAATTTGAGTTCTAATTGGAGAGGCAAATGTTCCAAAGCGTCCGCATCTGTTAAAGCCATCTCGTGCCTAGTGGAAGTTAAAGCTGGATACATTAGAGAGCTCCAAGCCTCGGGCAAGTATGGTAAAAGGGGTATAGAACCTTCTAAAGGTCTCTCTAACCCTTCTAGGTGGATTAAAGATCTCGCGGTTGACCCGACCCATCGTACGATCTTCGTTCCAGCCTCGAATACAATTTCGAATTATTTGACCCCAAAGAAGTCACAATTTTGTCAAAATCAACTTGAGGGCTGCCCAGCGGAAATACCTGGACTTCTACATCTGTCCGTCGATAAAAAAAACAACTCTGACGTAGCATAAAAACCGTATTGGACAGACATTTGAAAATATGAGACCGAATTATTTCCCTTTTCTTCGGACAAAAAACCACCTATCTCCTACACTTAGGAAAACATATATGCAACCCTCCCCTCACATTGGAATGAAGAAGTGAAGATGTAACAAAATCCGTCGGTCGCCGAAAAGAGAAACTTTGTAACGATGCAGTACCGCTCCCGTCCTTGGGGCAAAATGCAATGCAAGGCAATGCAGCGCAACACAACCGTGATTGTTACCGTAGCGCCGTAATTCACACGCAGGCTTAGAGAGGGCAAGGGGGATGAATAGCACTGCGGATACGCGCTAGAAGTACACGCAATCACCGTCAATGTCCGTAAAGTCATTTTTAATTGGATAAAATGAAAGGGTTGAACAGTGAGCAAGAAAACCTTATAGTTGCGTGACGGCGATCTGACACATTGACAACCAATAATATACCATTAAGTCACGAGAATGCACTTTATCCGCGCACACTGAGATTCTGGTTAACCACAACAACAACGAAGTTTGGCACTGAAAAGAGGAAACACAAAAAACAAGGAACACAAGGAACGTATACCAAAGCGATGAAACAAAGGAGAAACTAATGTCAGACGAAATTTTCCCGTCCAAACAAGCTCAAAACAAACTACACCTCTTGCCTTTGCAATACTATTTAGAGGGCAAGCACTTCGGTAACATGGACAACCACTTTATTAGATCTTGAGGTTTCCATGATTCAAGAGACATAGAAGGTTCTAGCAACCACACCAACTTTATACAGCAACCTTAAAAGCTATTCCTTTATTTTTACAACTCGTCTAAGAGCTTTGTCACCATCCGGATGCCCAAAGCACATACTGCTGGAAATGAAATCGCGCTTTTGATATACAAACATCTGTCCATAATATCCCAAGCGTGATAAAGTATTACAGTCATTGTCGCCCCACGTAAATGGTAACCGGTTGCCAGACCTGAAGTAGTCAAATGACAGACTCAAGTACAGGTAATGGCCATTTTTCTACCTTCACCGCGGCAAAAGGTGGATAAATGGCTGAGATACAAGACAAACCAATAAGCTGGAATGGTCTCAATCTAATCAGGTCGTTGATTTGCAATCAGAAATGTATGGGTTGCAAACAAAATTGAGTCTATTTATCCGGGTAGTAAACGAGGAACCATGTGTCCTCCAGAAACTTATTGAATACAAACGAGAGGTCGGAGAACTCACTCAAAGGTGATTGTCTGGTTAGTGGCTCCACTGTATGCACGCGCAATCTCCAATCCATCCACCGTAACCGAGTAAACTCCGCCTCCCTCACGTCTCCCCGGCGGTGGCATCGGAAGCAGTTTGGCGTTTGCCAACTAGGGAAAGGTCACCAAAAACGCCTAAACGAAGGGGAGATGCAAAAGGAGGAAGAGGGGAGAAAAGAAATAACCACCTACCTTCACTTCGAGGGTCCTAAAGCACCTAACCTCGCTTCGCCGTCGCTCAGGATCTGCATCGACTGCCGACTCAGCTCGGGTGTTGCGACAATGCGCGGCAAGGGCCTTCAGCCATCGCATATAGGCTAAATCAATAAGTGTGGGACCGCCCGCGGTACCGCCAACACCGCTACTGCCGCCTGCCCCGCTGGCAACACCACCACCCGTAGAGGCGAGGATCTTAGACCGCGTGGAACCTGTAGTCTCCCCAAAATCACAGAATCGTGGCAAACCTAGACAATCAAATGGTCAAAACGGAGTTAAGTACATATTCCCAATTGTTCTAGGACAAATCAGTTGAGTCGGAGCACTCAGACACTAATTAATACCGTTACTAGAGGCAATTTCACTTGAACCCACAGTCATGTGTGTTTGACGTGTCTTCATCAGTTCAGGACAAATAATTGCACCAAACTCTGTCAAACAGAGTAGTTGTAGTAAACAGTCAGATAGACTAAAGCTGTTCATTGGCTGATAATAGTTTTGCTTGCAATTTTGGGCGCCAGTGATCGAGAATGCGTGAAGAAGTTCAAGACTTTCAGGCCATGCAGCTCATCTGGGACGAAATTAGGATTATCTGGCACGAGCAAGTTCTTACCTCCAACTCCTGACTCACGAGATCCGGATCAACCAAAGTGAGATTATAGTCCGGCAGGCAGGTATTTAGGGGGAACATTGGAGGACATTAAATGCCTATGTTTATCTGGCATGAGTTCGAATTTGGAGCTAAAGGCTGGAATCGGGGGTAGCTCAGCATTTAGACTGCCTAATTAAGAACGTGTAGGAGTACAAACTTCAAGCTACTAGGCCTAAGTAGAGGGGGTAACTTTCCCCGAATGATATGCAATGCTTGCTGGCAACTGCCAAGTTCGTGCTCGCTCCAATTACACGATGGATGGTGGAGAGCGAAAATGCATACTTACCTACACACGAACAGGTTCCATATTTTCCCCAAATCTGAGCCAATTAAAATTGTGGCTCTACAGCAGCTATAAATTATTCAACTTATACGCTCCGGTTGAGGCACGATTGTAGCAGTCGTGGCTGCTCCATTGACTTGTGGAGATAATTTCGCAGGATAGTTGCCATACTAATTTGCGAACAGAAATGAAATACTATTTTTGTCCCAGATACCATTTCCATCTTAATACCCAATTTGCAAGGAGAAATTGGGCACCCAGAGAATCCGATCTTATGAAATTACTGGCATCGAGGAAGGCACGCGTTTACCTACACAAACAAGTTTTCATCGAAATACGGGTATATTTGAAAGAGAAACATTCTACGATCAGGCCAAGAATGAAGGTATTTCGTTCTAGTTTTCGAAAAGGGTGATTTTAAATACGTACCACAGCAAGGACTTTGTAGCTTTTAAGTGCTTGGGCGATGCATGCGATTATTTACACGGATGCATAAAAGTGCGCTGGTGTCCCGGTCAAGCGCTCTTTATACGTCGTCCTGCCCTCCTCCACAATTTAGAATCTGCGCTCATGTCACCAAATTTTAAGTGAATGAACCTAGTTTATGTGTTGCCATCTTGTCTGCGCTTAACTCTGTTCCTAAGCTGCAGAAGCTAGTCTCTAAGTGAAGCTGCTGCATAGCTGTGGTAGCTTGGCATAGCTCAGATGTGATTTAGTTCGATTGTGTTGACAAAAAACTAAAAGACAAGTGCACAATGTTGGGGTAGACAATTTACTTTTAAGAACGGAAGATCAAGGGGTCACGAATAACTTGCGGCAATGATGAAACAAAGTTGCCTTACTCCCATATCAACGAAAAAAACAAGGAGGTCTCGCTAGCACGCAATGCATAAACACCCGGTGTCTAAGTTTGAAAGACTATCAATTTGCAATCCCACTCTCCATTGTGGAAAGATTGCCAATCGAATTACTGAATGCCTTGTGGTGAGAGCCTGCTTTTGAGCTTTTATGTTTCAACGTTTGTGTTTTTTATTATGTATGAATAAGTATCCCCAAACGATCCACCCATACTCAAAAAAACTATGCTCACTGAAAACTAAAAGGGCATTTACGGCTGAGATCTGTCCACTTGATGGGATACTGCTTGGTGTGAAATAAAAAAGGTGTCTGAGAAGTGGCCAGGAATAGGTCTCATTCCTTCACATTTCACATACCCTTTCCTAGCGAAATAGACAATGGAAACATGAAGATAGGAATTGAGTTAGCCTGAGTAGGGTTTTGATTGGCCTCTGGGGACCAAACAATGTATAAGCGCAGGATTTACAGAGAGTAATAGTGATTATTCCAAGAAACAGAATATTTAAGGGAGCTTTTTGTACTTTTACAGCATAAAACTAGAGCAAATGTGGCGGAGAGGCATCGCAACGATATACCCAAAAAACCTTACAAACATGTCGGATCACTTGACTGGAACAAACGCCTGATCCGACCATCCCTCCATTCAGCACCATGCAACATTCACTGCAGTGGAAAATACGATTTACGAACTTCTAGTGCCGTCTTTATAAATCTCCAACCGACAAACAAAACATAAGCGTTGGATTAATAATGCTAAGAAACAAACTTGACCTCCATAGATCATTAACATTTACCTTTACATCCAAAGTGCGAATTTGTATACACGGGAAAACAAAAAACAAGGAATGGAAAATAACCGAATGGACGCTAAAGATGACTTGAATAAAAGCCCCATACATGCACACGGTATTGCGTTCGCGCTTTAGATTTGCCTAAGCAATAAGGGCTTGTGCTTTGCCACCCATCTAGATTAGGGGACTCCAGTGTCCCAATTGGTAGTAACAGGGGTGAAAAAAAGAGGCTTTTCGAGCACGACATTGAATTGGGTTTAATTGACAAGAGAGCATTGCATAGGGATGCCTTTTAGTCTAACTTGCTGGGCAAGAATGCCTGAGACCCGCACTACATGCTGATGGAATAGGACAGCCACCAGAACCAACAGCCTTTAAAACATTTCATGCATTTAAAAGGGCCTAAAGAGAGAGACGAGACTTAATTTGCATACTCAAGATGAAACTAGCAACTGGCAGTGAAATGGATTGTAAGTATTTTCTATCCAAGTTTCCATTCCTTGCAAGTGTACACGACTAAGGTATGAATATACGATGGATGAGTCTCAAGCCTCACGTGCCATTTGAAGCATGAAGGCAGAATTTCGTTGTATGCTGTAAGCAGAGCAAAACTACTCGTCTGAGGGCCAAGGGACTACGCGAGAAAAGAAAAGAAAGCGCCATGACTGCTAAGCACAGCAAAGGTAGAGACGAGGCTGTATTTATGAATAACAGCGGCAGGCTGATAGGTGGAAGCTAGGTGATCACCAGACCCATGAATTGCTTATCAACCGGGGGGAGAAATCCGAGGATTTCCAGACTATCTCGGAAGAGATCTCAACCATTAACTGTCCGGATACACATCAAACGACAAATTACCCCCTTTGGATACGAATTAACATCACAGTCGCTGTACCCAAAAGTCCTTGACAAAAGATGTCGGAAGATAACAATAAAAAGGTAAGCAGCAGCTTTAATAGCCCTACCAAAGTAAGGTAATGGGAAACATGTAGTTACTTGAACCAATCTATGCCTAAGGGGAAGTAGTCCGATCAAATCTAGTGAAATTATATGCTAAAATGAACTATTAAATATCTGAAGCTCTGCAGAATTGCAGTTGGCATGATTCAGGGGCCCGAGACTCACCTGTAACAAGATCCACATTGCCCGAGGTATCGGATCGACCCGCGTAGGCTTGAGGGTCCAAATCCAAGGCAGCAACAGCACCAGCGGGAGGACCTCCATTGTTGCTGTTGCCACCACCACTGCTGTTGTTGTTGACGATGTTGCTGTTGTTATTGTTAACAGCGGAAGTAGCAGTGGTGGATGCGGGTGCACCGCCTACACTGTGTTGAAATCTCAGAGACGCCGAGGGGGTAGACGCGGAGGCGAAAAGACTGTTCACTGAGCCGCCTACACCATTACCACCGCCTCCAGAAGTGGCCATCTGAGGATTGTTGTAAGAGTAGGGCGGCTCAACTGCAAAAACGTAGTCTTCGCGTTCGCCCGTGGAGGAGAGAAGAAGGCCGAAGCAGTGCTGCTTGCTGGAATTGCAGAGGGAATACTACTTGAATGGGTTTATTATCTCTCTTGACGCCATTTCAGCATTGAACCAGAATGTACGCTAAGTCTGTGGAGAGCCCAAGAGAAGCAAATTTAGAAGTGGTTCCGCTAAGAATACGGACAGCAGGCCACCGCGGTGAGGACCAAAGCATGGGAGAATAAACGTCTTGGAGGTGTAGCAAACATTATGCTGCTGCATACTTCTCATCCTATTTAGGATGTACGCATTGTTCTTTGTAATGTCTCTTCTGTGTTGGGCATCCATGAAGCACTCAGCTAAATCTAAATCGACAACGAGACAGGAACGAATATTACACGGTAAGGCCGCATCACGTAGGGGAGACTTAAGTCACATCGCTACAGTTCTAAGATCTATTTAAAATAAGATATATCCTCTGAGTTTTGCTCAAATCCCATTCTTCCTTTCTACTAAGCTTTCAGTTTAATTATGTCCAGTCGAATGACTAGATCATTCCACGATCCTCGTGACGGGAGACGGTGCCAGGTCTTCAGATCTGGTGACAGTTGTACACTGCAACCTCCGTTGGCAAATGATATTGACCGCGATGACCGGACCATTGTAAGCGTACAATAAGCATGACAAGTGACGGAGCCTTCCAATCGTACCGCGTCTGAGGAATTGTGTCCACCGTGCCACGCTGCCTCCCCACTCATCTCTTGAATGTGCACATAAAGGAAGTACTCCACAAGTACTCACTCGAACATCAGCGGGTGGACAGGGAAGAAATCACAGCGCGAGAGATCAATCCGCTCGGGCTTGCGTTTGTCACCATCGGTAAGAGTGATAATGCTCTGCTCCCTGTCCAGTGATGCATACAGCGCCTTCCACTTCTTCTTCTGTGACACCCCTTTACAAACAGAAATGGGAGAAACGTGAATCAGGGAAACAGAACGGATCAAATAGCTTTGTCTTTTAAAATGCGTGCGCATAAACACCGACGAAAGGATTTCGTTACAAAAATCTCATAAAATGGGGGGAAGAGGTGCATTAGGAAATGTACTAATATGCGGTTGCATAAGTATGTCATTTTTAGCGGCGGGTATCAGTGACTGGCTAGGGGAAATGGGTGTTCCGGCCGTTCTGGTGGACCATAGCTCTTCTAGGCGTGTAATATTCGCAGAATGCTGACGAACGCTACCATGGCCAAGCATTGCAAACTATGACACATGGCAGAGACTATAGTCATGTCAAATGATGCTAAGGCTTGAGATACTTCAACAATCGCATCAGGGTAATGGTACCGAGAGAATGTTGCTCCCGTTATATCTTTGCCTATTGCCTTAAACAAAACCAACTCGCCTTCAAAATGACTCCGTAATTCGTTCTACACATCCGATTCAATCTAGCAGGCTTCAGAGTTTATACATGGTAAGGAAAAACCACCTCTAGATTAATACGCCCTGTAACATATTCATGAGCGTTTCGAACAACAACAGCCGTGCGTAGAGAACGTGTTCAGGGGAAAAATGCCAAACAGCTGAGGCGTAAAACTAAGGCTGTGCTTTAAAGCAGCATCGTTGAAAAGGAGTGATGGAGACCATGCCTAACGGAACAGACTCCGCCTACGTGATCGCATAACTCTACCACAAAAATATATTCATAAGGCAGCAAAAGGTTGGATGGATTTTATAATGGAACTCTATGGTGGCTCATGATTTGGTGGTGGCCCGGTCGTATCACTCCTAAAGGTCTCTCGGTTCTTATGTGAACTTGCAATTTAGCCATCTCCATATTCCCGTGTTTTATAGCGTTCGTGAAGGTCGAGAAATAACATCACAGAAATGAACACCTTAAAGGCTTATTACAGCAGTGGATAGTGAAATAGATTTTAATCATTTGCTAGTGTCGAGTTACGACATAACACAACACCGTATGGGCTCATTAAATCTTCCAAGGATCCACCACTAAGACAATGGAATATGCTTTCAACAGGGCTACTTAGACACTACAAAACAAATGAAGAAGTCTTCAGATAAATTTACTGTCTAACTAGGAATGAAGGAATGAGGAATGAGGAAAAGGAAACAAAAACAACAGAATGCTGGCAAGAATTTCCGGCAGAGTATGAAATACCGATCGGAATGAGTTTATGTCAAAATCACTGTGATGGGTCGGAACATTTTAGCCAGACAAGTGCTGAAACTTTCGTGGAATGAAGCGCAAAAACAGACAGCAAATGCGACTGAGGGAGGTGATAGGGCTAACAGACCGCTACATGAGTACTACGTAAGTAGATGGCAATAAGCTGTTCAATAATAACGAAGGAAATAAACGTCATTGTCTAGGATAAATACGCTCCATGGCTGTAGAGATACAAAATGTTTAATCCAGCAGCGACTTTCGTTGTTGGCTAAACATAGCATGCATCTTTCAAGCACTCGGTACTGGTCAATGGCAATGACCTGGCCCAAATTCCCATCTTTGGTGAGCTCAAGAATAGACAGTTACCAGCAGAAGCAGGGTTAGAAAAGGTTTGCCTGGTTACCTACCACCCGAACAAACAAACCCGACATCGGAAGAATAAGAGTGCTGGGCCCTGGGCATACGTTACGTCTTCATAGGTAATTTGGGTGCTACACTAGTGAGAAAGGCCGTTTCTAGTGGCACTTTAGCAAAGAAACTACACCCAAATGGATAGATCAGTTTCCATGGGAGGAAAGAATTGGTTATGAATAAGCTAGTGCCACAGACCCAGCGGAAGGCTACTTCAGCAACACGGGGAGTAAGAGACCGGGGTCAGCACTGAACGAGCCCAAATCGAAAATAAACCGAACGCCCTTAAATGAATGGGACCAGGAGGGATCACCAAGGTGCTACACCGCATTAAACACTTCGGTCAGTGAGTTTGGCCTAATCCATCCGATTATCCCAGCTCATCTGTAGGCATATAAAGCTCAGACACAATGTAAAATCACACCTACTGGAAAACCACAATGCCGCTATTAGTAAATTGGAATAATGATATAAAAGGAATAAAGATACGTCGTGTTCACAGTAGTAGCTGTCATTATTAGCGGGTGTTCGTGCATTATGAAACCCATTTTAGCAGTTGTACATAAACACACAAGAGAAAGGCGAGAGGTAGAGAGAGGGGTGGGGGTGGCAGAAGAGAGGGAGGGAGGCAGAAATTAAGCAAATTGAAATATATATATATATATATATAGACAAAAACATTTATATCTTCTCTTAGGCGGGGATAAGAGCAGCATAACTGCCGTTCACATCTGCGCAATGTGCACCTGTACAACACGAGGTAAATTCCCATAGAATGGAAGCAAGTTTCTTTTGTGTGTGTGCAGATTCTTCGAGAAAGAAAAAATGCCTTTAAATTTACTCCAAGCTTCGAAAAAAGCCATTCGATGATCGTGAAAAGGAGGATTGAAACGGCAGCAAATGGTAAAAGAAAAAGTACTACTTAGAACATTCGATTGACGTTCGTGAATTCTAACATGGAAAGTGTAGACCAGCTCAAAAAAAAACGGATTAGGCATAGGTAAGAACAGCTTCAAGTGTTTTTCTTAAGTCTAATAGGTGTAGAAAATAATACTATTCTGAGATTACGGACATGGAATAGCAGAATAAGGCGTCATTCAAACATCCGGATTCCATACAGTAGACGCCAATCAGAGTGTAGGATTTTGGAACAGAGTCAAAACCTAACACCCTTCAAATTTTGAGGCGTCGGAAAATGATCGTTCACTAAATAATGAAATCAGACTTGTTAGGCACCAGAGATCAAGGAACGGTATCAGAAAACCTCGCGATTATTTAAAAGGGCATCGTTCGGACCGTGGAAAGCCGTCTGAGGAATAAAGAAGCAACGAATAGATATGTTTGAGCATTCCATACACACAGAGAGAATCAAGATGCTCACTTTTTTTTAGAAGAAAATCTATGATAATTTGTAGCTTTGGCCAATATGAACTATGAAAAGAATTTAGCCACCGCCAGAATCAAATGCAGCCGATGATTTCGGACTGTAGAAAAAGCGTAAATAAAGTCTTTTTTGGAACTAAAGGCTTAACAAACAAATGTTTGAAATATAATGCGAAAGCCAGTCTTGTTTGATCAGTTTGGTCTCAGGAAAATTGGAGGTCCAGCATATCCCACTATACCTTGTAAAAAGGCATTTTTATTAATAAGGCTTGTGAAACAGACAGGCCGTAGGTAAAGACAGCTTTGCATAAACCGGGTAGAACAAACAAAAACCCCCACTTTTCGTAAAGGCTAGCAAAAGATTGTAATATCGGCCCAAGTTGGAAGTGCAGTACCCCTTCAACTTATGGGTTTCACGAAATATACGCACCTGACCAGCATCAAGAATTAATGAGAACCATCATTCTGTTTTGATATTTTTATCAAGAAAAAGACCTTAGGTTAATGAAGAACCGTAAATTCAGGTGGAAAAAGTGTTAATCTAGAGAACCCTTTAAATTCTTGGGTCTAGTAATATACGATCGGGAAATGAATCATGTTCCAATAAAATTGCAGTGATCCGACATATGTTTAGCTGCGCCCCAGGTCATACTCCCCTCCCCCTCTCTAAGAAACATCCACCCATCCTTTTCAGTCTGACTTAGCATAACTTCAGAGCTGACTAGAGATGCTACAAGAGCCATCATTGAAAAATGGAGGCCATGGTTCTTTCTTGAAAAGATAATACAAAATCTGAGAGCCGATTAAAACAAGCAAATCACTTTTCATTTCACAGCCAATGAAAACCCATACTTTCTGAAGGCAGTAAGCCGTTTGAATACATTTCTTAAAAGACAGATTTAAAAAACGAAGTCGTAAGCAACAAAGGTAACTTCAGATCCGAAAACGTTCAAAAGCGGCTTTAAAACAATTTGTTAAAATTGTTTTTGTAAACATAAAAATGACGGAAAGAATGTAGCCCGAGCAGCTAGCAATGAAACAGAAGCGCTTCTAAAACCCCAAATTCAATATTCTTAAAAAATAAGACGACTTTGGGCATTCTTACCACCAAAATTCGAGCTAAAACACCCCAATCTCACAGCTTCGTTGAGAGGAAAACCAAAATAAAAAGGGTAAAAGCTAATTTATGAATAACTTGAAGAAGATTCTTAACGTTGAGGGTATATAGAAAGTTAGAGACATGGCGCTTACAGAGCGACAACTCGCCGTGTATCTCCACAATCGCATGTGGTGAAGGTGGTCTGCGATTAAAACTGACGGCCATGTAGATGGAATCTTGGGAGGGAATCACCTGCAATTTAAAAAAGGTAACAAGTGAAAGAAAAGAAGCCCAGCAGGCACGTTTGATTACCAGCCTGATAATTAGTATCGTAAATCGTGCTTAAATGAAACTCAAAGAGAGTTAATTTTAGCTGCAAACTTGTCGATTGAAATTCACGACTCCTTGGATGATTTCATCGAGGATATGTAAAACTGTAGTTCTAATTAAACAAACCTTGGGTGCCCGTTGAACTGGCTTCAGCTCCACCAGACAGGGTTGATAGGGCGAGTTGGATTGGTTGAATTGGGCCTCAATGGCAGCAACAACGTTCTCCACGGAGGTGTACCAAAGGTTGTTATAGCGGATCTTCACCACCGACTTGTAGAGTGGTTTGTTAAAGGGCTGAAAGACGGAGGAGTTCGAGGTACCATCCGTCGTAGCCAGTTCCAGACAGCTACCACCGCCGACAATATCGCCTGAAGACGTGGTCATCGGAGCCGTAATCGATGGAGCACTTTTGTTATCGTTGTCACTGTTGGCAGTGTTGCCGTGAGGTTGTGCTGTGGCCGACCAAACGATGCTCGTGGCGATTTTATACTTCAGAATTCGGATTCCATCATACACGAGGAGGGTATAAAGACCCGGATTGGAATCACATAATCTTAGCAGGTAGCTGAATGGACCGTCTACAGACGAAATAGTTATTATTTTAGCTTAATCCATTCGCAAAAGGCAGACTCCATCATCTCTAGTACAAAACTTCCTCGTGTTGGGAAATCTACACTTGGTACTGCTTTGTGAGGATGCAAATCATGTGCATTAATAGCCCTTTTGCCTTCAGGGTCAAAGAGAGACTTACGACTATCAACTGTGCTTCAGATGGTGGCAACAAAACCCTTATCTTCCTTACTTCAAGTTGGAAGAGCAATTAAACATCAGTAAGTATCATCCGCCTTGCTCGAGGCCACAAATAGATAGTTAAACGGAATACAAAAAGAGGGAACCAACAGTGAGTACTCTGACTTATTGCGCTCCCGGCATCTGCCTTCTGGAGAAACCAACCTCCAAAGCCCAAATTTTCTACTGCTTTGATAGGACAAACTGTTCACGTCTTGTTTTTTCCTTTGGTGTGATCTGTTCCCTTTCAGTTAAATGTGTCACGTGAGTGCGGCATGGGAGCTCAGTCAGGGAAATCGGGGTGGTAATCACAAGTAATAGTCAGCAAATGTTTTGTTACAAAATCTAGGCACTATGATGCGTGCAAAGAGAAAACAAATATAAAGGCTGTCATACTCTGGCCAGAAGGCAATTGAAAAGGTTAAAAAGAAGATAAAATTTAAATCTATTAGTTGAAAATACAAACACCCTGACAATTACAAGGAGGCGGCGTTGGACAATATGCATCAAGAAGGCCAGTATCTATGATCCACATATAAAAGTAGTAAGGACTACTAGTCTTTTGGTAGGAGGGAACACTGTCAACCCTAAGTTGCTTTTTTCTAAAAGTATCCAAACAAGCGACAATGTACGAATGGCTAGTAGACGTCAATGCTGTCATTACGTGGATTCACGACTTTCCCAAAATTTTCGAAATTCAAACCCACTGCCTCTATATTTATGAGATGTTTAAACTTTTTTGCATAAAATGTGTGGACCATAAAGAGGCCGCACGAGATAGGTTTATGTGTGCAGTTAAAGAGCCTCAAAATACTTTGCTAGACAAGATATTTTTTAGCATGAGGGAACCGAGTGTTTACCTTCCCCAAAAATATTGCAAGTAAATCGAATAATCGGACAAGACTCCACTGCGAGTTGGGAAAACAGCCCAGGCCTTTGATAATAGCCGCCATGCCGCATATGCGGTAGCAGCAGCACCCTTCCCCTACCCATACTTTTCCCTGAATTGTAGGGCAAACAACAGAACCCAATCAGTGGACTTACTAGGACGGAGAGTGGGAACAATGCAAGCGTAAAATTTATGCCTTCTTCGACCTTGAATAGGTGAGATATTTTGACAAAAATAGCATCAACAAAAAAGCTACTTAAAATTTACTCAGTAGAAATTTCCATTACTATCAAAACGTACTTCGTTTCAGCAACTCCTGCTGCTCCAGGGAGGTACTGTCCTCGTGGAAAAACGACAATCGTTCGATAATATCCGGATACACTCTCTAAAATAGGGCAAAAAAATGCTACTTCAACGAAAGAAGTTGTGCAACACCACGATGATGACCCCTCGTCATGCATTTGCCGCAATTCCTTGCGACAGGTGGACGTCAGCGAGGAATAACTCAAATAATAAGGAAAGCCATCAATGACGATGCCTTTTTCTAGCCGGAAGCATGTCTGATACAACAACTGACCATGGTATAGGGCTTGTAAGAAGGATATAATGCTCTCCATCATTCACCACTACCATTAAGAAGACTTTCTGATATTTTATCTTCACTCAACCACCATTCATCGATGACCGCACACAGATCATCCACGAGGGTTGTTTAGGTTAAACCAGAACCACAAGTACTGACAGTCAGTGCGCATGTCATGGGTGTGCCAGCCCAGACACGGTTAATCACGATGGCAGGACAACAGAGTACCTGCCTGTGAGTGCGGCCCTAAAATAGTACGCAGCGTGGCGATTAGCCAAGCTTTCTTGCAAACCGTGACATAAAATCCTCGGACAATCGTATCTCAGCCACAGGTGTAAGTTTCAAAGGCGACCGATCATACTGCTTCACGTCGATCCAGTCCACGGTCCACAAAACGTCTGATTCTGGAGAGACTTCATCCACATAGGGCACACAGATTCCCAATTTGGAAAAATGAGTTTAGATTAGGCGCCAAGACAGTAACGAGGGAAATGACATAGCCCGACTGTCCAAGGACTGTTCAACATGCCTTTCGATTGCTACTTAGACGCTGGGCTACAAGGAAATATGAAGGCCGATCCCACTCCCCGGGATTTCAATTTCCCGATCTATTCGTAAGTTCAAAAGTCCCAGTTCCACGTGAATGCCACCCGAATATGCTGAAACAGATTCTACTAGAAAGAGGGGGGTCTCTGCCCTCGATGCGTTCTAATCGAGGAGGATAACACCTTTAACACCGATTCACCCAACCAGCTTGATCTGACAACTCAAAAGGCGTGCTTTAGTCTCCGTGATAAAAAGCAGAAAAATATTGAAAACAAGCCGAGAAAAGACAAATATCACATCAAAACGCTCATTACAACGCGCCCGAATGACAAGTTGAGGTACGCACTTCAAAAAGGCACGCGTGTCGAAAAGAATGGGGAAAAAATAAAAACAATTGTCACAACAATAAAGCCATCTAGACAATGCAAGATAGGCATTGTGTATTGAAGGGGGAAGGCGAACAGGAGAGTGCAGCAATACAAGAGTCATGAATCAAGGCGTTGCAGACTTACCTCGAGACAGAACTTGGGTAGGTATCCACTCTGACGCGTCTGCACCGAGGTGACAAGCATCCAATCGGAGTGTGATTCATCGTCAACAACCAAGAATTCGTCACTGGGTTTGCACCTGAAAGTTGTCAAGACAGTTAAATCAGATTTGGCAATGGTACAACCTTCAACGGCAGTTGGGTAGGAGACACTCTCCATAGGCTCCGCAGTTATAGAAACATCGTCACTTTCTAGCCGACTACCCTCATACTTCAGCACTGTTTGCCTTGAGCACTCACGAGACGCAGGTTTCACTAGCTTTGAAGGCAAGAGCAAACAGCTTGCTTGTAGCTCCTCAGCTTTTCATTCTTCCATTCCCGCAAACGAATTAATTTGGAGTTCCTTCTCAGTTTTCTTTGTTGAAGCGGTATCCAGGTCCCTTCTATCTTATCACCACGGCCGTGTTACGCGATAAGGCCATCTTAACCGTTTCTGAGGCAAGCACAAGTGTAGGAACTTTCCAGATTTCGCTAACAGGCATAAATCAGGGTGAAGGAAGACCCAACACCCTCATTAAACTTCCCATCAGTTAGGGAATTCTTTCACGCCTTGTGATTGTGGCTGTGGTCGAGTAGACGTTTGTCATATCAGTAGAACCATGGTGGAAAGTCATTCAAACGCCCTCACGAAAGACTCAATGAGAGAGCATGCCGACAAAGATGACTCCGAGCTCTTGACACATCGCCTGACCATAAAACCGACCACAACACTCGACTCGGTGTCAGTGACGTAACGACTTCGAGGCCGCCAGACAGAAGCCGTGCCACATGGACATCTGCTACTCTTCGCCTTCACCATTTCCAACGAAATACGCCTTTAAAGGGCTCTCACATACCAACAAGTTGGTTATCACATGCATGGTAGAGAGGCTGACATATGTTTTCATCATATCCCCAAGCTTCTTAATGGCGCTCAGATGGGAGGAAAAAAATTTGAGCGGTAGAAAATGGGCAAACGTCAGAAGGAACTGGAGACGGTGTAACAACTGCTACTGGAGCCAAGTTGAAGTTAGTCCCCACCTTAGTCATTCATCCTCGTGCTTTTAGCCCATTATCGTGGTGTTGGTTGTCAAGGCGGACCCAGAGAGCAACACCTATCTTTACAAAGTGATAATGACGAACAAACCAGAATAGCATTCTATGGTCAATAATGATAGCGGGTGCTCGCGCACCAATCACCTCCCTTTTGGGTCCACCTGTGGCCATTTTGACGCAGTCTGAGAAACATTTATTACGAGGGTACTTACATCGCAACGTAGCCACGAGCTACCCGCATCCACCCATAGAAAGGTCTCTCTCAAATATGTACGCATCAGTTTACATCAACAACACCACTGCTGTTTGGCCACTGCCCCCTAACGACTGCCTTTCTCACCTACCTGCGGCATGTAGCGACTGCAACGCCGGTTGAATCTGATGAATGTGTTTAGAGCTTGAACTCGGTCCACATGGAGCATCTGAAGGTGTGCTATGTGTCAGCGTAACAACTCGGTGCCCAGAATCAAATGGACGGCGAATCGCTCAAGGATAGGCGTAATCCCTTTGATGGACCCTTTGGTCCTTCAAACAATGAAGAAATACTGTTCCACTATTGACGCTCCGATTTAAAAACAGCGTCTAAAGAACAGCTTTTAGTCATGTGCTGATTAAACAATTTGAAAGAGGAAGTTATGAAAGGTAAAAAGGTAAGTAAGTGGGTTCCACCTGCATTCATTAACAGGAATGACAATGAGCTTCAGTCTGTTCATTTTGTCTTTACTTCTGCCTCGCATCTTATTTAAAAAAATGCACCGTTGAAGAAGGGATTGTCGGCTAACTGACGGACTTGCAGTGAGAAATGGCCTTCACGTTTTGTGTTCCAACGTTAGCTAAGCGAACTAACACATCATTGGCTACTCTCAAACGATTCACTCACTCCACACTTCAACAACACCCAACTTCGTCCCTGGTACAACTATGCTTACTTTTGTGTGCGGTGTACCCTGGACGCCATTTTTCACCGCCAAATAACAAATATGGATGGGGATGAAGACGAGATCAGTGAAAAAGAAAAAAAAAGACCAGCAAATCAGTGAGAAGGAGGTTCTATCCCAATTCTTATAAGGCAACAGAAGACACCGTCGTAAAATCTACTCTAAAGACTTGTACTTTAGAATGGGAAGGGAGGGAGACACCGCCTCATTCGCATCCACAGCTTTTGTTGGTGTTAGGCAGTTTCTGCTGGCTTTCAACTTAACTTCAAGAGACCAAACCCACAGGGGAGCAAGCTTATGTCCCGTTCGAAAAGGATTGCACATTGCGATAAAGGTATTCAAAGAGGCATTCTGCAATTATCTAGTTTTTATCACACAAAGTGGGGCTGACTTATTTGGTCACCGAATCACGCCTTTGATCTATTGAAAATGCGCTGTCAAAGGGTGGCGGTGATCATGGCCATGATAAAAGTGGCTGTACTTTTAAGTGCTAAAACAAATGCGACAGAATGCACTCTTGTTCAAGATCAACTGTCCGTGGTAAGCATGTGCCTGCGTGGATAAAAAAAGGGACATTCGTACTGTCAGAGATCGAATATGTTCACTAGCCCCCTCCAAAAAAAGGCATCAACTTGTGTGTGCTTGGCGGGAGGAAAAGGGGGGGGAAGGGCTTGATTAGGCAAAAAACAGCGAAATTCACCACCATCACGTCCATCATCGACCTATTTGATCAAAAAGAATCGAGAACTGACAACTTAAGTCGCGCCACGAGTGACAAACACCTGATTTAAAGAGCAATGCACTCCAAGTATGGGAATTTTCCAATGTTGAGGGTTGTTGAACCTAAGATATTGTATGGTTAATGTTTTGGAAGAAAATTAGGGTCGGTAGGTTTGGCTGAGTACTTATTTTGGAGATAATTTTGCCGAATCACTTCCCATTCAAGAAAAAAAGTGGAAACTAAACCTTTGACATGATCCTAGAGCTCATAGAGAAAGGACACATTCAAAAATTAAAGTGATGAATCAAACGCGGCTTCCCTTACTCGGAGGTCTCCGTTTCAAATCGAATGGCTAGAGCTGGAAAGAAGGATACGATATGAGGAAAATGCGCCACCTTCACAATGTGCAAGCGGTGGCCAGATGTCTGTGAGCGGGACACGTACGCGCAGGTTGGACACAGACACCCGCATAAGGCTCTGGACACGATCCGCCGACGCCGCCCTACCCTCCAAGAAAATGCCAATTCTTACCTAAGGTAGGGGTGTGGGGTAGATTTTCTACCTAGCATCAGAACTGTCGCTCGGGAAGAGGTCAGCTGGTCAATTTATTCACTGCATCCTCAGCAAAGAAGTGTAGGGGCATTGGTTACAGCTTTGCGGAAAAATTTCAAAAAACGGAAGACAGCTATCGCTGAGACGTTTTTAAAGCAGACGATGTATAATTGGAAGTTTTAATGATCTGCCCCATCTTGACCACTTAATTGCAAGCCCGTCCAAGTTACCTAGTCCGGTTAGTTAGAATATATGTCCACCCATGAAACAGTAATGGACACTAGCAACTCATTTGCTTTGTCCAGCAAAAGCTTGCTGCTGTCAGTCCAATTCTCATGACGGGTGATGCCTCAATGCAAATGCAATGATGCGTCTCGATGTCAAGAGCAAGAGCTTTTATGGTACACTCAGTAGTTTGATTCCATGCAATAACAAGAATGACTTGTCAAACGGCCATATGGGTTCGGTGAATTGCAAAAATAGGCAATCTCTGACGTGATTAAGAGAACCCACAATAACTGAGTCATAAGTTGGGTGAAAAGTCAAACCTGACCCTCATCTTTCATGATTTAAAACGAAATTCAATTCCAAATACACAACTTATTTTAGAGAGGCAAAGCAGAATGTTAAAACCGGATAATGAACTCACCCAAGACGCAAATTACAGGGCGGTTCGTATTTTCGGATGGCTCGAACTCGACGTGTGTAGAACTCCTGGGGCGGCTAAAATAAAAAAATCAAACTTTTTTCATATTTTGGATCAGTACTGGACAATTAAAAAACATTAAAACAGATGAGCTGGTGGGAGCTGAGTCCCAAAAGCTGATAGCGAATATGAGCACTGCCTGGTCAATTAAACACCGTCACCTTGAAAATGAGGTAGCTTACAAAATTAATCGCCATCTCACAACAGACCTTAGAGCGGATGTTCACACATGCATTGCAATACCTATGTTGTTTAAAGTGCACCTTTGAGGCGAGAAGAGGCCTAATAACCATGATCCAACCGAATCAACCTGTTCTTTCGAAGGGTATGGCGACCAGAGGGGAGGAGATAAGCGAGGAACGCGCTATACTGGCGGCAGCGCCGGCAGGCCTTCCATTCTTTTAAAGATGACACTTTGAAGAGTGGCTCGAAACCACCAAATTCAAACTGCCTCTGCCCTCAAAGACAAAAAATACCCATACTCCTCCGTGCTCTCCCCCAAGATTTGTTGCTAATCGCAATGAACGCCGGCATCACTTACAACGCAGACATCGACCAATGATGTGACACTAACTCGTCACTGACCAGGAAGAGCAGACCCCCATCAGATACTTCTTCCTTCGCTACCAAAAAAGCCGGTGAGGATAACGAGGAGTACGCTAGGAACCTTCAACATCTAGCAGAACGTACCTTCCATGGCTCACCTCCAAACAGGGGCGTTAGCTGGATAACCGCCTAATACAAACACGGAATCAGACTTCCCATGATAGTTGAGAAGCTCTGCGGCATAAAGACCAACTCACTTAGCCAATTGGTCAAGTTTGCTACCTAGAAGCGCCAGGAAGTCCTCGAGCCGTTTTATCGGATGTCCAACAGACGGCTAAACCGAACATCCTCGTATCGTGCGCCTTCGCTCTATACCCCAAGTTCCGATGAGTCCTTTTTCTCAATCTGCTTGTTTACAAACGGCTTTCATTCATTTATGCGACTCCCTGGTAAGCTAGAAGGACGTCCCTACAACTTCCCTTTTGACCCGCGGCAGCTAATTCAACAGTAAATCTTCAGACTTTTCCCAGCCTTCGCAACAAGATTAGAATCCCCTCCCCTTCTACAAAATTCCGTTTGACAGAAGGAAGGGAGATACTTTTAAAGGGGAGGCATCGTTGGACGTCTGTGTAGGGAAAGAAAGCTGGACCATGAAATTTATTACAAGTTCAGAACTGACTTGGGACGTGACACTTGGCGCTGACTTCCTACATAACACCAAAGGTGTCCTAAATCTTGCGAAAGGCACCTTTTCCACCCAGCAAGGCACTGAAACCAACGCAGGTGTTTCGCTATCGAAAGAAGATGCAGGTGACATCTGCAGCACCCTCTTTGAAGCTGCAGCCATACCCTTGGACATCTTAGATGACCCTTGCGCACAATTGACTCACATTACTGATAACGAGAGGAAAGAATTTTGCGAGTTGCGAATTAAGCACGCGAATATATGGTCCTAGCAAGGTGCTAAACTGGAACAAACAAGTATCTTCGAACCTATGATAGATGCCAGCAAAGCTAGACCCATCTGGCAACCGCCCAGACGTATTCCACTTCCTCTACCAGAATAAATAATCAGTGTGGTTAAGGAGATGATTCAAGACGAGGTTATAAACCATCGAAATCACCATGGGCCTCTCCTATCGCGCTGGTAAAGAACGGTGGTAGCCCACGGCCGTGCGTAAACTAAAAGAAGTTGAGCTCAGTAACTTAGAAGGATGCATTTCCATTACTCCGCGTAGACGATTCAGTGGACTCTCTGCATGGGTCAAAATGATTTTCCGTTATAGACTTAGAAGCAGGATGTTGGCAAGTGGAAGTGGCGGGAAGGGACAGAGAGAAGACGGCCCCTATACTGCCAAAAGAGCTTTATGAATTCCAGACAATGCCCTTAGGACTCTAACGCCGCGGCCGCCTTCCAACACCTGATGCAAACAGCACTGTTTGGTTCATTCCTAAAGCACCGTATAATCTACCTCAATGATATTCTAGCTTTTGGCAAATATATTTGAGGACATAACACAAAGCAATGTCGGGCCGTCTGCGAGACGCAGAATTGACATATCACCCAAAAAATGTCGCTTTTGCAACGCGCGGTTGCCTTCTTGGGGCATACAGTTTCGTCAGACGGGACAGCAGGCACTGAAGACCTCAAAAAAACAAATGAGGACATGGCCAACACCAAACAACCAGACAGTGGTGCGTAGTTTCCTAGATTTGGCAAATTACTACAGACGCCTTGTTAAAGCTTTTGCTAAGATAGCTAGGAGGCAAAAAAGAATTTCAAGTGGGAGAAATGGCATGACGACGAGTTTAAGAAACTGAAACGAATGCTCTGCTTAGCACGGATTTAAGCATTACCCAACTGCAAATCAAGCGTCCCGCCATTTGTACTGGATACAGACGCGAGCGACGCAGCCGTGGGCGGAGTACTCTTACAAAGGGACAAAGGAGGAAGGGAACACGTCATCGCCTACGCGAGTACTGCACTCAGCAAGAAAATGGGAAAGAAGAGTTCAATAAAACTTGAGAAGTTCGCTATCTGTACAATGGTTAGACATTTAAGTCTACCTGATATCCGGGACTTACATAGTTGGAACGGATCATCAAGCAGTCACCTGGCAAAAAAAATAAGGAAGATCGACCGCTCAGTTGCACATTGGTATGAAGAACTGTAGCAATAAGATTTCACAATTTAATACAGAAAAGAAAGTACGCATAGTAATGCGGACGCTCTGTCCTACAGACCGATCAAAGCAGAAACGGGTGACGTAGTGAGTTCCATATTTTTGAGGGACCCTACCAAACATTATTGCAGAAACACGAAGAGCACCGATTCTGACACAGCTCTGATATACGAGAATTTCCTGACATCCAATTATAAACCAACAGCAGAAGCGATGACCTCGTCTAGCAAGGCAATCAGACGGATATGGCAAGAATGTTCGAAACTCTCCCTGAAGGATGAGGTTTTATGGTACTAAAAAGACGTCGAATCTCCCAAGCTCCTAGTGGTGCCAGGCTCACTGGTAAACAGTTCTCCAAGTGTTATGAGAGCAACTCGGGCACGCAGGTGAAAGGAAGATGGTAGATGCCTCGTGCAAAAGATACCGATGGCTTTCGCTCACCCCAGACGTATTAGATTTCTGCTAGACCTGCATCACTTGCAGCGGCTTTAAAAGGCCTCACCCCACGGCGACCACGTCACTGCAGCCTATGCTCACAGGATTCTCAGAAAAAAGAGTGGGTAGCAATTAAAGCCCTAATTTCGAAAGCCTACACTTTGATAAGCTACGCAAGACCTTACAGACCTCAAAGACACGCAAGACATCTAGACACCCGCAAGGCAGTGGACGGGTAGAAAAAAAAACAAGTCGCACTCTAATCAGACTACTGAAGGCTTCCACTAAGGATACACGACTGGAAGACTGGAATCTAGGCCTAGGATGTGTCCTCCTTGTGTACAGAGCAAGTCTGTACATGAACGGGCGTTTCACCGTTCAAGATGCTCGCATGTCGTATGATAAGAGTGCCTACCGATCGCTTCCTAAAAAACGTGGAAGTTGTAGCTAACAGTGTCCCAAAGTACTGCGTCGAAAAGAAGGCTTAAGAAAAACCTTTAACATTGCACGTAGACACTTACAAGAGTCTTATATCAGTCAAAAGCAATATTACGAAAAACAGCCAAACTAACGCCTACCGAGAAGAGTACAAATATACGGGTTAATCCCCCACCTGAAATACACCGCATTCTGGGTAGTAAAAGTTCTTTCACCTACAAACTACCTCGTCCGCAACGCAGAACGCCGAACTCAGCCAATAACCGTTCACTACATCAAGATGCGACCCTACAAAGGTACACAACTGGTCCAGAATGAGGATGAAGTTTACACACTAACGGAGGAAAGGAAACTACCCGATGGCAAACTCAAAGACACACCATAAGGGGGCACCGAGGACGGTGCTAAAAAGACGGGGGATTGTGTAGTACTTGTGCTCTTTATAATGTACCTTTCAAGCAAGAAGCGGGCAAGCAACGCGAACCTCGTAATAGAGGAGTGGTCAGAATTCTCTGAGGCAGAGAAAAGCTTAATATCTAGACTCCCATAAACTTGTACTGATTCTCATTAACTCTGACCTATAAACGTTTCGATCCAAGCAACCTGGTCGTTTAAAGAGTATGAAGGCCAAAGAGGAGACAAAAGAGGAACGCGGTACAGTATGATTTAAGTCCAACGACATTTAGGAAACATTGGTATTATTCCTATGTAATTGGTTGCGTGACGCAATCATTTATACAAATTTATCTATACAAGTAACTTACACTGCATGGCGGAATGGGTACTCGCAAACATTCTCCGGGGACAAGAGGGCATTGGTAATAGCGCGACAGTATACATTTCAGACATTGGAAAAGTCTCTCACCAAGTTGGAATGATTGTAATCGAGGGACAAGTCTGGAGAGCTTAGTAAAAAACGCAAATCGCCTACTTGTAATGCTGACAAACAAGCTTTGACGTAAGGAAGGAGAGAACATAGTAGAGGGATATCTGACCGGTTTCTTCATTCTCCCAGATACTAAGGCGAAGGAGATAGCTGTTTGGAATAGAAAATCGTAATAATCTTTCCTCCGCCTCTTGGCGCGTCAATTCCCCATGGAAGCAACTAGAACCATTTCAAGTAAAGAAATGTAGTGAGAAGAAGGATAATGATGTCCAGTACGTCCGTATATTTAAATACTATTTAGCTAGTCATTCAAAGAAGCATTAAAATCAAAATATTAGCCTGCAGACTTCATATATCAGATGATTAAAACGGACAAAAATGTAAGGCATTGAAAATAGGTGCGTCACAAAGAAATCGAGAGAAAAAAAAATCCACGACTCGATGCATCTGCATGTTCATTAATCAGACAAGCAATAGAACTGACGAGGGTGCTCATAAAATTTCGAAGAAGGTGTGTAAGAAATGGGATATTTTAGCCAATAAGGAATTATTTGGCAGTGATAAAGAATGCAACAAAAAACACTATAAAACCAGGCAAATATGCCATTAGAATTGTGAGGCGCCTACTCAGGAACTTCTGGGATTTTCCACTGGCCTAACTTGTCATTGCAATGATCACTCGCCATCCCCCTCTGAAATGACAATAAACTCCCACCGTCTGCTCGAAGACCGCGCCGGCATGGTAAGTGAAGTGAATTAACCAAACGAAAGCTTAATAGCAAAACTATTGTCCGTACATTAAACAGAAGAGAAAAACAGTTACCATGTGAGGAATAAAAGGTGTGTTTTGGAGTTTGTAGGCCTATGCTTCTATTTTATTTAGGCTATCTTTCCTACTAAATAATACATCAACAAATGTAAAAAAAAATGGATCCAAGTAAGTAATGTCATTTTCGTCACAAACCGCAGTGGGTAAGTCAAGCTCTATTGCATGGAATGGCTAAAATCATGAATTTGTGGGAATTACTGTTTTGACACCTATCAGATCATACCGAAAACTTTTTTGGTTTCCAATTCCTAAGGAAGGGATATATTTTGCAAAAGGCGGAATATGTTTTTGAAATGATGCACAATGTTTAAAGAATGTTTTAAAATCAAAGTTTATTTGCAAGCAACATTGCTTCATGCTAATTTTTCTGAATAAATACTTTGAACGGAAGCGCCCATTGACGTAAGAATGGAACCATGTATTGTCGACGTAGAGAATAATTGGAGAACCACTGGCATGCTCTGGTGGCCAGCCTGCCCGGCGGCGTACCCTCCTATTTGAAGTAGAGAGCTAATTAAGCATGCAAGTCGTACGAAACAATTTTACCAATTTTTTGAGCGTTTGCTAACGTGATTTGGAATAATACGACCAATTCTAGTAGCTTGAAATTCCATTCATTCATTTAATTAGAACTCTGAAAAAAATTTCATTTTCCATTTAAATTGTACTCAACGTGCCTTTCCGTCATTACAATATTTATAGACTTTAGTCAGCATTTTTCTCATTTTCGTTAGGCCTAATTTTTTAAGTTAAGTGACTTATAATATCATTTGGGAGATTTCCTGCTTCAGCAAAGTTCCAGGCCTATTCGTCTGGATACACATTGTTTGAACTTCCTTTTAATAAAACAAAGCATTGGTGACGAGACGCTAATAGTGAGTCTCTGTGGCGAATCATTTTTCCAGTTACTTTAAGGTGCAAAAGACTTCAAGAGTTCTAGTAGAAACACTTCAACGGGTAATTTCTTATGCACCTATCTTGGTAGCCATACGCCTCTAGTCTGTCTGTTTAACTTCTTTCGCAATTTTCCGCTATTTTAAATAGGCTTGAGTCGCATTGCAGCCACGTTTAATGGCTCCTTTTGGATTGGTCGGTAGCATGATTCCTTTTGAATTAAGTACGCCTTTGACTAACAAATTTTTGCTGAGTGTTTTTACTACTGTTTGGATGTCACAGAGTAAGAGGTAAACAAAGTAATCGCGTTCTCATTTTTGGGGAAAAAGCACTACATTATTTTAGCTTACGCAAAATCCTGAGGAAGTATTCCGAAGTTGGGAAATGTTCTAAGATAATCGGAAAACAGGTCCTCGAAGTTTTGACAAACTAGGCAACTCATTTGGCAGAAGATATCTGCTGTTACTGGAATAACTAAAAGCCATATGTGTACCTTACTTTATCCCCGTTGCATTACCGTTTGAAGAAACGAGTTTGTTCTGAGTGTACTTTATGGTGCAGTAGTGGGTGATTAGTTTTTATGCCTTTTTTTGCTTCGCAAGATCAAGCCCTACCAACTTGAATTTGCATACTAACGTTGACACACCTTTTTCAAGAAGGTGAGAAAAATTCTCTTCACCGAAAAAAATTAATTCAGAGCGTGATTAATTAAAACTTACCACTAAGCCAATGAAGCGGGTTTTGAGATACACTGAATTCAGCGAGCTCGATTGCACCGTTGCACGCCTCTAGAGGCGCACTGCGCTGATCCAACTCGTCCGCGGACCATCAACCTTGTGGAACCTGAAGATGATCATTCGTGTCCGCCAAGTCAAAGTCTTCAAAACTCAAAATGCTATCAGTTAACATGGATTCACTTTTAAGCACTCGGTTCTTGTACTTATTTACGCGAGGAGGTAGATGCTCAACGGTAACAGCTCAAGTCTCCCCAGAAGTCGTAAGAAGTCACAGTAATACGGCAGAAGATAAATCACTGGTGTCTTGGCGAGTCGAGAGGCTACTGCCACAGTCCGGAGAACCTGACATCGAGCGGAAGTACAATTGTCAGACATTTAAGTGCCCCCGTGAGCAATCACAGAGTTAAACAACGTCTCCCCTTGCCATGAGGCTAGAGGTTCGCCAGATGTGGAGGTGAACCTTACATTTCATTTCCCCTCCTGGTTTTCTAGTAGCTGGGAATTTTGCCGATATGCTGTGGTATCTGTTCAACCTACTCATTTAAACCTTTTCATTTACAAGTGTATGTCTCGCTTTAACTGCTGAACTGCAGAGGAAGCAAGTATTTTAAATTGGAAGAGTGAAGACGTACTACTTAAACAAAGGCAATTTTGTTCCTTCTGTCTGGCCAGCATGTCACTTATGCAGGTGGAAAAGCGACTCCCTGATTAAGTCGGCAATGAGGCTACCATCCCTTCCAAAAAGGAGAAAGTCGACCTACAGGTACATGTATTTAGTTATCACTTAGAAGGTGGACGATTAACACCGAGTGGGGACAGGAGGAAGCTAAGCGAAGAAAGCGCAAATGAAGATGGTGATGGAAAGCGTGAGAGTGATGCCAAGAGAAGTGAGGACTCGGCCCTTCGCACTCTCCTCAATGCTGCTCTGGCGCTCCACCTTTAGCATGAACATCCTTGCCTCCTCCAGTGTATAGACTGGCTCCCTGGAGTCCTGCATCTCTTCGATTCCACAGAACCAGTTCACGGCTTTCCGCCATCCCGATGGTTTGGGTTTCTTCACTTTTCCCTCTACAAAAAGGAAGTACGAAAACCAAGTTATAGACACCTTGCTGGATTTGCTATTTCTAACCGACCTCTCCTTCATAAGAAGAAAATGGAAACGAACTAAAAGGCTTCTAGAATATGTCGTGCAACCATTTCTCTCCATACCTTTTAGCCACCTCTGCTTCTCCTCATCTGAGACAATGGTGATTTTAGGTCCGTCCAAAGTGGGATCAAAGGGCGTGTGTATTTCAGAGAAGACAAGACGACGTGTCTGATGTTATCGAGAAGAAGAAAATTGTTGAATGACATTTTTTTGTTGATAAGGCATATCAAGAGGTCTTCTGCATTCGACGTACATAGGAATTTGGGAGCGGTGGGGTCACGAAGCTAACGCAGACAGCTACAAAGAAGGGAATAACGAAGAGGAGGATGGAGAAGTGGAGGTAGTGGAGTTTGAGCAAGAAGTGTGGTAGACCAATTAGAATGTCTCCACAAGGTACTTTCGCATAGGCCAGTTCCCATCCAAAACGAGCCACTCCCATCATTAGACCGACGATCAAGGCTGCAAAACATCCCTGGGGAGGAGAAAAAATAGGATTAAGGTGGTCTGCAAAGCGCCTCAGCACATCTGAAACCCCTTTGCGTTTGAAGGGGATGGAAAAAGCTCAGAATTACCACAACTCAGCATTCAGTATCAGTGGCAAAGGTCTACCTGTCAATGTCCCCAGGGGATGGTGGTGAGGGTGCAGGGGGGCTTCTCAGTCAGTAAAAGGCATTATGAGAGGTAAGGGGGCGGACGGTCAGCATTAATGTCTCCCTTACATTTTCGTTGGTTCGTTTCCAGAAAACAGCTAAGACGTAGACGGCGCAGATGGGCGGCGCAAGATAGCCGGTGACAGACTGGACGTAGTCAAACAACTCTTTACTTAACTGAACAACCGGTATCCATGCGATCCCAATGCCCACCAGAACGATGACACAAACCCTGCAGTAAAGCAAAGGAAAGGAGTAGGCACTACCACCCCTACCTTCGTCTTGAAAGAAACCAACCTGCCAACAATCATGATTTCAGCATCACGGCTTTGAGGTCGAATCAGCCTCCATATATCAACAGTGAAGATCGTGGAGGCCGAGTTGAATATGCTAGTCAGACTAGAAACCAAAGACGCCATCATGACGGCCAGCATTAGACCCCTAGCGCCCGAGGGTAGGACATTTAGAACCAAGGAGGGGTAGGCAATATCTGAACAGCCTACAGCCTTGCCGCAGATATGAGAACACAGCGGAGCAGATCCACAAGTGACAGTGTCTACAAAAGACGAAGCAGATCAGATGATTAGGTCTCCTCAAGCCTACCTGCGAAGAGCACACGAGCTATCATTCCTGGCACGACCATAAGCCAGAGCGGAAGAATTTTGATGACGGAAGCTAGGATAATGCCACCCTTGGCATGGGAGAGACTCTTGGCAGCCAGAGTCCTTTGGACAATCACCTGGACAGAGTAGTTAAGGGTGGCTAAAATGTGTCTAACCTGATCCGTGCACCAGTACCAAACAGCATTAATAGTGAGACCGAACACGGCTCCAGTCCAAGGAAGATCTGGGCTGGAGACAGATTTGAAGAAATTCATTGCATCAGATGGAGGGATCTGACACTCCGCATAGATGCCGGCATTCGCCTCCGCGTAGTCAGCCATCTGGAGAATAGCTTCACGATCTCTAAGACTCCCGTAGAGGTCGGGATTTAGGGAGGTCAGTGAATGGCTTTCGGCCCTGAAGGACGTGCTTTTATACACTCGTGTTGTGTTTGGAATGCCGTTGAAGTAGTTGACTAACATTGATTCGAAACCTCCCATTAGATACAGAGCTGTAGGAGAAAGAAATCGGGTCGACTTTTGGATTGTCTCCTGAGTGTGAATGGAAGAAGGCTACAGGCACTCACTCCTGATGGTGAGGTAAAACGCACCAACGACCATAATAACAGTCTGAGCAAAATCGGTCCAAATGACAGCTGTCAAACCACCCATAATGGTGAAGAGGGCAGAGATGACGAGAAGTAAAATGATCGCGGGATAGATGGAAATTTGCATGGCTTGTTGAATGAAAAGACCGCCCGCATATAAGTCAGCCTGAAAGGTTTTTTTTGTCAATGGAAAAAAAAAACTAACCGAAATCTTGGTGAAAATGTAGAGAAGAAGAGCAACTACGGCCAGGTAGACCCGAATTCTTTGACCGCCTAGTCGTTTGCAAAGGTATTCGGGGACTGTGACGATCTACAGTAGAGGAGTAATTGACGATTGCAGTCAAACTTACACCGGAGACGATGTAGACTGGCACGAATAGCCATCCGAGAATGGCAAGCACGAAGCAAGCCTTAAAGAAGGATTAATTGAAATTGGCATGCGTACATTGAACTCAAACACGGCTATTGCAATGCCACTGGAGGCTCCTGAGCCAGCTAGACCAATAAAATGCCCAGAACCGATGTTGCTGGCAAATAGAGAGGCACCCACCTTAAGTGAGGAAAGAATAACGCTGTGTCAATTAGATCCTACCGGTATCCAGTGCATTGAGCGACCTGCTAGGAAGTAGCCGCTGACACTGCCTCTATTACGACATGATGACTAAGTGCCAAATATTGAGATTTCAAATGAGGCGTTACCCAAATACCCACAGCAAAAACCATCACGAAATAGCAGAAAAGAACACCGAGGTCGGCCCCATCCAGGTGTCCTAATAACATGATGTCGGTGCTAACTCTGAGACAGCGAGGCCAGTATTCGGCATCTTATAGGGTGACGTAGCCAATGAAAGGAGAATGCGAATGCCTTATATGGTAAGTAGAAAATTTAAGCGGTGGCCTCCTCCCTGATGCACTTTTTACCTTAACCACGAGGATTCCTGAGTTATCAGAACGCCAAAGAGAGGAGCAGAATTTATGCCGAGATACAGTGCTTGACCGTGTGAATAATAACAGGAGGAATATAGTCCCTGCCGATGGTGCTATCACTCTGTGACATGGCCTTTAGGAAACAGAAGCAACCTTTCAGCGCTTCCGTACGTCATTGAGGTATGATCTTTCGTTCAGCTTTGCCATATTACGACTCTCGGGAAGAAGCGTGTTCCTGTAATAAGAATTTTAGTTTTGAAATGTGAATTTACCTTTTTTGGTCTAATTCGCTTAGGTTAAAGGTGTAATCCTAAAGCGCCGGAAGTAGGAGCTACTGTCTATTCTTTCTGATAGGAACTGTCAACGCTCTGACTGATGTACGGATCGACTATAGCTGCATGTAAAATAGGTATTAAACTCAGACGGTTAGTATAAAATTGCGTAAATTAAATATCAGAAAGCACGAGTAACAGTGTTTGAGGGCATCCCCTAAGTGCATCCGACAAAATAGCACGTATTAAGTAAGCCAAAGAAACAAACGTGACATAGAAAATAAATAAGGCATGTTTTGCATTTCTAAAGGGAAATGCATCATTATATTCAAAGGTGTATTCAAGTGTGAGCGAGCCTTGGCGTCAAATGCAAATATGTAACTTCAATTAAATTTCAGAGTAAATTCAGGTGCCGCCGGTGTCTTCCAAATTTGTGACTTAATCAGCACGATGCAAAATCTTTTGTTAAAAACTACTTGACAAAGTTTACTTGAAGAACTGTACATGACTACCTACAGAATTTTAATTGCTCACCACTATTCTGTTTTGTCACCCTTGCCACTACCCGCGCAACTGGAACCAGCCAATTGCGAGGCCACAAGCCGTTTAATGGGCAGCTTTTTGGACGAAGTTAAGCAATTATTCGACACCGATAGCCTCTACGCACTCCTTGGTTGCGATAAAAGCAGCACCCCAGCTGAGAGTAAACTCGTTTTCTCGCTACTAACATTGTTAGTTAAAAGGGCATTTTACAAGTGTTCCTTGAAGTATCATCCCGACCGTAATGAGGGAAAGGACAAAAGTCTTGCCACTGCACAGTTCCAAGCTATCTCTAGGGCTTTTTCTATCCTATCGGACAAAGATGCTAAGGATGTATACGACGAAACAGGTTTGTCGCATTACTCGTCTTTACCCATCGACTAAGGCATAATTGGGGAAGCCTTCTCAGAAAAGTCACTTAAAGACTGGGTCGACTACTTTAATCTCATATTTCCGCGTTTCACTGAAAAGGATATTGAGAAACAGAAAAAGAAATACATCGGGAGTGAAGAGGAGAAGAATGACATTGCCAAGTACTACGAACGCTATCAAGGAGACATGGACAAAATCATGGAAAGTGTTATCTTTGCTGACGTTTTTGATGAAGATCGCTACCGTGGCATAATTCAAGATCTGATAGACGATAAGACTGTCAAGCCCTATAATGCTTTTGTTAAAGAGTCAGCAAAAAAGCGTGCCAGACGCTTAAACAGGGCTAAGAGGGAGGCTGCAGAATTTGATCGCCAGGCTAAGAAACAGAAGACCTCAGGGGCGAAAGAAAATTCAATGGATTCCTTGATCCTTGCTATCCAGGTCAACCAAGAGCAGCGCATGAAGGCCGCCAACAACTTAATCGACAACCTTACGGTAAAGTACTGTCAACCACCAAATAAGAAGGCCCGTAAGAGTACTAGAGGAAAAAAATGAACTCCACTGCATTTACGATAGATTACCTTTTTTGTAACAAACTTATAATACGCAATTTATATACAACAATCGGTGTATTTGAAGTAACAAATAAGAGGAAGTATGTGGGGTATTTTATCCAAAGTGTTTTCTTGCGAGCTGTTGAACTTTTCTAGAAAAGGCTTCCGACGTGATTTGGCTGTTGTACTGGAAGAACGGATTGAGGGATAGCTGGAAATTAAAAAGCATTATTGCAGCCACTTACCCGAACATAGACTTCGTATACGTCTTGGAAAAACTGCCGTATCCTGTCCTCGTGGTTCTCCTCGTGCATAAAGAGGAATCGCAGGCGTGCATAGCATTAAGGAAAATAATAAGCTTTATGGAAGTAATTTGCGGTGTTTTGGGGAAAAGGATATCTGAGGGAGTGACAAAAGCGGAGACAAGCCACTCATTAAACTTGTCTACAATCTTTAGATAGGTCGAAGACGAAGACCACATGTTCTCGTCAACCATGTCAAGAGCTGCGTGCGCGATAAATTGGTTCAGGTATGCAAAATCCGTCTGGCTTAGAGTAAATTTGAGGCAAAGGATTATTGATACCTTCTGATCCGATGCTTTAGATGACAAACCGTGTGTTAGTTCGAAGAGGGGGTTATCATTGGGCCCCACTATCACAAAGTAGTAAGGGCCACGCATTGGAATTCAGCGGCTAAAAACGTGATTCTACTGAAAATTGCGTTAGAGATGAAAACGGCTTCCAGCACTTGTTGAGACGAATGATTGGAAGTAGACACCCAGAGAATAAAATAGAAATGGATTTCTGTGATTAACGGTCAAGAAAAACAACCAGAAATCTGGCGATAGTGTGTAGCAATAATAATGCAAAGTAACGTATCACCGACAAATCATTCAGTGGCAAAATTTTAGGCTTAGATCGAAAAGAGGAGATAACAACAGAACATACATCATTTTAATTTTTAAAAGAGTAATTCTTAATCAACAGTTGAAATACATCTTGGAAGTCACTATTTGGCTACAATGTGCAGTTCCAAATACATTTGTAGAGCCGTGAATAGATGGAAAACAAACATTAACACCCGTCAACTATGCCGACTAGAGCCGATTCCAAAATACCAGTACATTTTGGGAACCACAGTAGGTAACATAATGCAATGGTGCACCAGCAAAGTGGATTATACAAATTGTTGATTCAATGAATTAGGGGGCTTTTCAGCAATCTGAATTGAGTGTCACACTGTCGAAGCCTTTTCAAAACGCTTGGATGTGAAGCAGTAAAGCAAATAACAGAAGTATCCAACAAGGCAAGTGTTTTACTATTTGGGTCCTAATAAAAGATGTCCCAAGTCCCAACAAAAAGTGAAAGTTCAAAAAAGGGCTTGAAATGCATTTAGGAAAAACCGCGATGGCACAGCGGTAAATTTTCGACAAGCAAAGTTCTGGCAGAATAAACGGAGCAGGAAAACTAAAGAAAAAGTTATGCACACAAAAACATTACTAGGCAAAACAGTAATGCCAAGTGGCACAGCTAAAAAAATAATTCGTGAAGGTATAATACCAAAAATGATGGACGAAACTACTACTAATCTACCAGAGAGGTGTTACAAAAAAACCTAAACACACACTTACCGACAACACAAAGCAAAAGCAAACGCAACAAAGAAAAATGACATTTTGCCATTGATGAGAAGCGCACATTACAAATAAAGTTGTCACTTTAAGATATATTGCCTTTCCAGTAGATACCCCTGCACTTTCAGCTATAAATGTTAAAAGGATTTCTAAAACGCCACCAAATCTGTGTTTTGTTCAAATATGTACGAAATAACAGCAAACTACGCGATAATTAGTTTCGGGAACAATGAAAGCACCCGAATGTCCTCATTGAGCTATTTAATGCCCCGGGGCGTTAAAAAATTATTCAAACAAAAGCGTCCAAAGTAGACATGTATTTGAGCCTGGATATAAACCGTTGCAAGACTTACAAGGAAAATTAGCTTAAGGTTTTCTAAAACAAAATAAATGCTCCATTTATGCCTACGTTGGCCGTAAACATCATTTTGACCGCAAAGGTTGCAAGGTACAACTTATTTGTGCTTAAACCTTGTAACACTACTGTAGTCTTAATAATTCTAAATTTATTATTGGCCTGTTGACTTGGTTATTCTGACCTACACGTAGAACATATTCGCGGTTCCCCAATTCTTACTACCTCCTCGCAGTCTCACTGTAAAATTCTTGGTGCCTGTAAGTTAGTTTGCCGTTTACTTCACATTTTACGGCCGAGGGTCTATTAATGCGACATCAGCTCTACGTAGCAGCCTCTGAATCTCGCATTCCCCCCACTCTTAGTTCTGGTTGGCGAATCACCCTGCGGTGTGTGCCAGAGGGGTGTTATTTTTCTAATACACTGTACATTCGATTTTATCTCGTAGGGGTAAAAGCATATTAGTACACTTGATTTAGAACACACTTGTTGTATTCGATTGAATTTTAAAGTACTCACTAGTATTTTAGTCTTGCAGACAAAGGTTGAAATGTCTGCATCTCACCATGGAGTGATTATCTGCATCAAATTTGTTTGGGTTTCCTTACCTATTCCATTTGCCAAAGTTGCTTCTACTTTTTAAAGTGGCCAAACACCAAACGACCTTTAGCATATTATTAGCCTTCTATTTCTTTTTTGGACTTCGTGGCGTGTTGTTCAGTACGTGTCAAAGTACACCATCTTTTGCTTCAGACTCGAGTCGATGAGCTTCGGTCCTGATGACTCCGGAATACTCGAGTTCAAGACGGAAGAGGAGGCTGAAGAATACCTGGGGAACCTAGGTTCCAAGTTCGAGTACGGTTGCCATCGCGAGGGGAACCCAATTCGTATGTTCGTAAGCACGTATGTCTATTCTCTGCCTTTCCAGTACATTGACAGTGCTTGTGCTTTGGTGGATTTTAGAATGCCACTCCTTGGCTCGTTGGTACGCCAGCTACAAACGTGACTTCGCCAAGTCCGAGGATGTATATCGTCAAAACTGCTTTCACCATCGATATGCTGAAAGCTGCAGCAACTACGCCTTTTACAAGCTCTTCGGCGCCACCGCCATCAAGCGCAACGCCTCTCAGGCCTTTGAAGCCCTTAAATTCGGTTGCCACGTTTGTGAACACCCCAAATGCTGCCAGGTCGGAGCGCGTTAGGTATTTCTTCCCCATCGTGGCTACAAATTTAGCTATCAGAAATATACCTTTATCGAAGTCAGTATTTCCAAGGGTCAAATGATCTTCCTGACCAAATTTCATGAATAGATGGGTGAATAAAATTTGAGAACCATTTTAAATGAGAGTAAAACCGATGCGAATGAAGTGAAACACGGATCAAACCATCATGGGTAGGGTATTTGTAAACGAGTAACCATGTTCAGGTAGTCAGCTTGTTCTAGAGCTAAGTTTCAACAAAGGAATCGATGGGGGACGTTAAGATGTTTGGTCAGTCGACAGAAGTGGTGCTAGCGAACTAATATAACCACAAGGCACTCTTGTTTATTCTTCAGGGCGCCGGTGAGTTGCTGCTAGAAGGTGCCGTTGATGCGAAACAGGCCGCCAGCGAGAGTACGATGGATTATTTTACCCGAGGCTGTAGATTAAACCTACCAGTTAGTTGTTTCTACCTTGGTGGTCTCTATCATCACCGCGCAGAGGCGCAGCGAGTGGCAGAGGTGGAACTGACGGGTGTTGCGCAGCAGCGAACACTCTCGGAGCTCGAGGCAGAGCTTCGTCGCTCCGCTGCGGCGGCATGGGTGCGCGCCTGCGAGCTGAATGGTCACGAGCTGGCCTGTCGCAACGCAGCACGCGCTTATCGCATTGGCGATGGGGTTGAACGTGATGAAGCCAAGGCTGCTGCGTTTGAAGCCCGCATAAACCAGGTTCCCCCTGAGAAGACGTGATGGTGAGGAGTGGAAAAATAAATCACGATAAATCTCTAGCTATTGTGGTTTTATTTTCTAGTATTATTGTATTTGAGGAAATATCTCAACTTTAATTCAGGAGGATTTAAGGATTTAGTAGTGATTGAGGGATGCGGTATAACCCAGAAGTACCTGGGGCTTGGAACACTTAGTTAGGGGAAGGTCACCTTCATGTTCTTGTGCACCAAAATAGCAGGTAGCAAAGATTCAGATATTACACAACTTAGATGTGGGAAGATTTGTATTTCAGGATGAGGTGCACTGGGATGAAAATGTGATGCTGCCTCAGTTTTCTGCTAGCGTCACTCCAAGTGATGGTTTCCACCTTTTCTTGACATTACACGCTAATAAATCAAATACAATGGGGATAATTAGAAATGTGAAGTAGCATCACAAGGACTGAACGTCCTGCAGAAGCGGGATTTGCAGCGCTTTTATGTTGCCTTGCTGAGAAAGGATGATAGATGGCGATAGCGATCATCTCAAGAAACATTCTAGATCCAGGCGACTACCTTTAGCTACATCGCCATTTTAATGTCCGATGTAGCCGAAGCTGCTTTGAAGCGTAATTAAGGGTCTACAAAGAAGGGAGCCACCTGCTGGAAGGCCGGATACTCGCCCCATCAGAAGGTCAGTTCCATGACATCGTTTCCCCGCCTTATGATAAGTCAAAACACACGGCTTGGCACAATGAAAGGCACTAACCCATCCACTGGAAGTGTTATTGTTGACCGTGTAGTGATCCAATCTCATCGTGACACTCCTGGCGAAGTGCTAGGGCTGTCCCGTTTGAATCCTTAAACAGCAAGTTTACAATTCTGTTGTATTGGACACCTTGTACTTACGCCACCCTTAACGGTATTATCCCTCAAAAGTACCCGCTACAGGTCAACATTGGCAATGGTGCGGGAACTCCAAAACAGTTTTAAATGCGCTTAGACATCACCACAACCAAAATTCCAGCTCTGGGAATGTAACGCGACTTAATATATGAGTCGAGAACTAACTTTATCGCAGGCATCCAGAGGGATCAGGAAGATAATGCTAGGAGCCCAGCCGCAAACCATCGCTACGAAGAACTGAGAAGATACACGCAACCAAATACTTGCAATTTAACAGTAATCCACTTGAGAAAAAAAAACATGAAGAGTAAATACATTCCTGGCAGTTCAGGTAAATTGGGGAATGACAAGACTTAATTGAAACCCTCAAACCCTCATCAATTGCTGTGAAACCTGGCATTTTGATAGTAAGCGGCCATTAGGATACCACACTAACAAATGAAGAGGATGCTCACACCAAAGGAAAGTTCAATTCTTGAACCTAAGATTGATTAGGTGGAAACGGCTGCGGGACCTCCTCCTTCGTCACTGCAGAATATGCACATTGGAGCTCGGAATGCCCCAGACCTGTGCCAATCTAGGTAAAAGAATAAAAAATGACGGATAAATTCCATTTAAAGGGAACTGAAGGCCACAGGAGCAGTTGAAAAGTCTCTTAAAAGGGGAGGAGGTAACACTTACGCGCTGGCGGCCGAGTTGAATCCTTGCGGTCCACAAATCAGACACAAGAGAGAGGTGACAGATGTGTTCAAAAAGGTACCAAACGATTCAGGAGATGTTATGTCTTCAAGCCCACCGATGGTGACATTTGATTGCCTGCATGTCTTGATCCTTTCCTCGGGCTCCACCAACCAATAATGTACCTGAAGCCTACAAACGGCGTATAAATTTACACCTGACTACTGATAAGGCATCTAAGTAGAACGCAAGATCAGTGGTAATGCATTTAAACCCCTTCGAAGGTGTAAAGCTTTTATTTCGTTTTTCAAAGGTATACAAAGCTCAAAAAGATTATGAAATGTGTGACGTCAAGCCTGAGAATCTGTACAAATTCCCACACTGTACAGAAGAATGCCTTACTGATCACCTGACCATGCGGCGAGATCATCGAGTTGCGAGCGCAAAATCAAATCCTCCTCCCGTCGATTGAACCAGAGGAGATAGAGACGAGATTCATGCAGGGCCAAAAGGTACTGAATCAAGGGTAGAAAGGGTGTTATTCCGCTACCCCCGCACAACATACACAAAGATGGCCACGGCCTGAATAGATCACCACAACGGCTCAGTAGTACGCTGGCACCAAGTTGGCATCGAGGTAGACTGACTTTGACCAAGGAACCTGTTTCAAGGGAGAAGGGGCGGGAGGTGGCAAATATTTCCGGTAGTCTTCCTGCAACAAATCCTACCGATGACACCCAGTAGAGGGAGTTAGGTATTGATTAATGGAAGAAAAGTTTCGATTATCCTAGTCGCTACTCCAACAATGTATAACACGTAGGTATACTACTTATTTCAGTTAGTAGAGATAAAAAGTGAACAAACCTTTTACCGTATTGTCCAGTAGACTAGAGACATTGCCATTGGGGTAGACTTTGACAAGAATATCGAATTTCGTCGGATCTAATGTTTTCCCCTCTTCCGGGGAAAGATTGACACAAGTAGGAGTGTAGGGTCGCATATGGACCAAGCCATTGCTATCTTTCACACAGAGGAGGACATGATGCAAAAGGGGAATGGGCAGGTGTGCCTGCCCCACTAGCCACTTCAGCCGAAGCAGTCGATAAGACGACCCATCCAGGCGTTCGGAGGAGACAACTTCGCATTCCATAAAACCAACTACATACAATGAGAGACGTGACTGTTAAGTACAGTGTTGTGGTAATGTTACCGAACATTAATTGTACGCTCAGCTATGTGGACCCTTCGCTCTTTGCATTGTGTCAATAGCCCATCAGACCTTCACTACACCTATAGACAAGTTTAAGCCAGTTCTTCACATCCTGTAACATCCTCAGGAGGGTATTCGTATCCACACGATGTAATGAAGGGTGTAGTTAACTAGGGTGGCTTGAGAGGCCCCATTCTAGCTGGTGACTTTAATCTTCGTGACCTACAACTGTGACGAATGGTCAATGGTTGGACTACCTCGTTCAAACGCATCGGAGAAACTGAGGAGTTCATCGTGGAGAACGCTTCCAAGCGTGCTGAATTGTAAACCAGATGGCTGTTCAGAGGATTTCAAGTCCAAGTACATGTGTGGATCGACCGAGAAGTATGAAAATTGTCGGTCAAAGCGCATGCTATGCAAATCGGGCTTCAACTGTGGCAGAAGTCCTACAAATAAACGCGCGAATAAGGCACCACAGCAGTCTTTAAGTGTGGACCCTGCAACCGAAGCAACCAATGCTCACGGAATTTAAGGAAGTAGTATTCTTTGTCTAGCATAATGAAGATTTGCAGAATTACGCGTCGATAGTCATATTCATCTGATTTTGCAGTAGCTATGAGGTGGCTGGAAGGCCGAAGGGATACAAGCGGTCTCCTCAAAGCTATCTCAAAGGTCAGCAGACATTCGTCGGGCGAAGTAATCCAATCCCATCTACAAGGAAAACCGTTCATGAAGGAAACCTATGAACCTTGTCGGAATGAAAATGCCAGCCTCAAATACTGACACTAGGTGAGCTTTTGAGGGGCATAGAGGGTATTCCCAGACAATTTAAAATACCCCCTTAGGCTATTAATAAAAAATCTACCACATAACTCATTCACTTATTTTGAGGCAAAACAATGCAAATTTTCAATGCTTAGTTCATTTTTTTTTGCAATTTTGGCTGCAATGCATCAGAAGTAGATAACTTAGCACGTCCACTGCCAGTAGCACATATGAGTGACATGAGTTATTCACTAGCACCAGATCATGGGCAACACGCAGATTGGGTAAGTACCCCTGGTCTGGGAATCATTACACTTCTCTAGACTCCACGCCACCTTGAATACCTTCCATGAACTACGACTGTGGTAGTGACCAGGGTAGGGTTCATGAACGCTTTAGGTTAGGCTAATCACGCTCTCATGATGCGTATTACGAGACACAGAATAAATAATGTAGCCATCAACCGACTAGAACAGTTTCTGCACTGTTAAATGGGTAAACTAAATCAGCACTTTTCTTCTTTCATGAGGCTTATCATTTTAACAAAAGGGGCTTGCTTCTAATATGTTTCTAGCGCGCATAAACGCAAGGTTTGCGGGCGACATGTGTATTATTCACCGCTCAGAGGTCATATCAGGTCAGATGCAACCATAGCATCTGTGGCCGGTGCTGAGGGCATGGAATTAACCTTGAGGTAGATTTAAGTTATCAATAAATCGCAGTTAGAGCCTACTATAAGAAAAGCAAGGGGAAGGAGAAAAACTTGTGGTTAGGACGATAGGATTAGTCACAACGAAGAGAGAATGCAAGCCAAACAGATTTAGAAAAGATGTCACATGAATAAAACCCATTTCCAATTATCTACAGAAAATTAAAGGAACTAGAGGAAGAAATCAAAAAAGTGTCGCATACCTTGGTCTTGTTGCTGGTTGGTCCTTAAATGGCAGAAGCTGTACTGGCATTATGTTCATGGACGGAGAGAGAGCTGAGGAAAAAAAGGAACTAGATCTGAATTTATCGGCGTGGTAGGAAACAAGGCTCGGTAATATCTGTTCTGAGGTGAATAATTCAATCCCCAAGACGAGTATCTTGAGAAGCAACAGATATTTGAATCTGCATAAGAATGTTTTGTGCCAAAAGGAACTTCCGTAAGATGACTTCAGAATTAAGATGCTTGTCCGAAGAAGTAAACGTGGAAGCTAAGATAGAACAACGCAACACTTTAAAGAGAATACAAATGCGCTGCCTAACATCTTGACAAGAAAGACAGCAAAAATGAAAAGCTTTGCATAGAACTGATTTAAAACTTGCTGTTGGGGCTATTTCGTTGACAGCTGGACGAAACAAGATGGCCCTTCTTCAGTCGGTGAATCATGTATGGACTTATATATGCGTGAGCCTAAAAATGTTTAGTTAAGATGGATTAAATCAAAGCAATATTGCTTTTAAGTCAACTTTTATAAATTGAATCTCGTCTTACACATCGGAAGGCTTCAGTGGCATCTGTACCGGCATATTGAGCAAGAATTTCCGCTCCACCAGGATGATATTTGGCAAATGGCGTCACATCAAACACTTCCACTAAAAAACACTTTTTAAAAAGGGAGAACGAGAAGGAGGACCGTGGTAAACACACCAAAGTTGAGAAAATTCAATATCTGCACACCAATGTCGGACACATATCTCGCAATTTTAAAGTGCGAAAACAGAAAATAGCTTTTAAGCCGAGCTGGACGCTGCAAGAATCTCACCAGATGTGCCATTTCGCAATCCAATCCACATGTCATTTTCCGTTTTGTGTTTCTCCAGTTCCTCTGCCGTAATAGGACGTTTTTCGGGCTCCCGATTAAGGTACTCAGGGGTTCTTATGTAGGAATTCCAGAAACCAATGCCCCTAAAGGGCGAATTGTTTTTTGTGCAAAAGTTTTCATACCAGAATACAAAAAAGGGCACAACAAAGCGCCCAAATCAAATATTTGAGAAAGCATTCCATTTACGTATAGGGAAGAAGATAACTAGACTTCAAGTATAAAAATATATGTGATTATGCGTAAAAATGAATAATAAATAATCAAAATGTGGAAAGAAACTCTAAAACATCGATTATTCATTGAAGGAAAAACTTGCATGAATTCTCGTTTTCTGCTCGATGAAGTGGACGACGGCGTAATAGATATAAGAGGAACCTTTCGATTAGGATCCATTTTATTGTTGGCAAGAATAGGTTGTGAAAATGAGCACTTTCTGAGGACTAGAATACGGAAGCAGTTCCAAGCTTAAAAAATAATCCACTTAATTGCACTTTAAGAACATGACCGATTAAAAACTCGAGTATTCTTTAGCAAATTACCCCAGAAATTAAGAAAAAACACTGCAAACAATCAAATCAAAGTCAAACTACACTTTATCAACTTGTTAATCTACTAATCATTAGTAAGGTGCCCAAGACAACCATACCAAAGAAAGGAAGAAGTGTAGCGTAAGAGAGATATTATGAGAAAAGAAGAGCTGCCGTTGACCAAAGATGTTAGAACGAAATCTACACAACGAGGGTTGAGCACACCATCTTGAAAGCGCCCCAGCCGTAATAAAAATTTAAAAAAGCAATTGACAATGAATAAAATCTATACATTAAAGGCAAATTCTTTTGTAAATAAAAAAATTACTTTTTACGGATAACTTTGGTAAGGCTAAACAAAGTCATCGCCTAACAGTGGCGAAATTCTTACCTTGACACAATTGAAGTTATATATCGCTATTTAATGCTCGTTTGAACATGTGTTAAAGGAATTGACCTATGAATTTTAGCTTTTTTTTATTAAGACATGGCACCCTATCATAAAAAGTAGACGAATTTGGGTTCTTTGTAGAAACATTTACTTTTAAAATCCCACATAACGCAATAATCGATGTCTTCTAATCATTTCCCTTAACCCTGATGTCAGACAATAGCAGTAAAAGCGGAATTGGTTGACAATGTTGCACTATTTGTAGTATTCGGAGCTGAAAGAAGACAATGATTTTGCAGAATATGTATTATTGACCTATAAACGGGCTTAACTGCTACTGTCTCGACCCAAAGGCCAAGCCACTTGGCGGAGATCAAATGACGGAGCTCCTCATAGGCCCGTTATCGAAGCAGGGAGTTGAACAAACAATTGAAGCACGTTTATCAGTGAAGAGAACGTGCTTTGGCACCAAGCAATAGAAGTGGGAATATGGGTGTGTATGCTCGCTTACGCAGTGATAATGAATTCTTAAAGGGGCTTCGGTGAGGGTGCGCAATCGGCACACTCATTCACTTGCACACACCCCTCGCGACATGTGATTTTAATTGAATGCTTTCTTCTAGATCGTTTTATGCTTTTTGTGTATAGTTGCTTGATTTTCTTCGCCTCGGAGTCATTTTGACCATGCTCAGCTCAGCTTGATTTCAAAATACGTCTTAACCAAGTGTTCTTGCGAGCCCAGTTATTGATTTATTAAAATGTGGTACAGGCGTATTTTCTGGTTTCGAAAATTATTAGCACATAATTATTGCTACTTGTTTGCTCGTTTGCATAAAAATTTCACAGAGACATCCCTTTAGGTTGCAACTAATTTTGACGATAATTATTTTTATTCCAGTTGCCCTTTTTTGGATACATTAATATTGATGTCCATGATAGTGTTGACATTCACTATTCGATTGTTTTGTCGCCCTAATCGCTTTGCAGTTATTTAACTTGTTGTATTGGCGAGGTATGCCTGGCTTGAGAGTCGTGATTTACAGTAAGCACAGGTGGCAGCTGAGATGCTAATTTTCTTTCGAGGGGAAAAACTGTTCCTTGTGGCCTTTATGGTGCTTCCAGTTCTTTCATGAAGTCGTAATGGGTGAGATGGGAGGAGCTAGGAGACTTAAAGCACACTTGGCAAGTCACGTCTCCCGGGCCAAAGTGTTCCCGGTCGGCGTTGAAGGGTCCACGTAGGTCACTTCCAGTTAGACTGTCACATCATGGAACCACCTCCATATCACATTGTTGCCATCCTCCGTATTTGTAACAGAAGAATTCGCTTCTTTTCTTCTCTTACAGAACTTAGATAGAGACGCTGTTCTAGTGGACTACTTTAATGTTAATACACAGTCTTAGCAAAAATGAACGATTTCCATGATCCCTATTTAGCAGGTGTCAAGTGAAAAACACTCTAGAACTGAGCCAAGCCTTCTCCCGTTCCTTTAAAAACCAGACCCAGAGTTGCACTGCGCTAGCCGCCTGTGAGGACAGTTAATTAGATAATTTTTATTTTCTGGAAGCTGGACTTCTACCATTTGCCTCCTCTGATAAAATGTCACATAAAAGACAGGGACGGGGAAGATGATAGTAAGAATTGTGAGGTGTGTGTATCGATGGTGGGGAAAAGAGGATGTGAATGGAGTCAGGTAATGAGTGAAGGAGATGGGAAAGATATAAAAATACAAACGACTTCCCAAGCGTACTGTATGATCACAACCTGCCACCGTCATCCTTCTCATCAATCTCTAGACTGCGACGCTTCTTGACTGAAACCGACTCTGTCCCGTCCTCACGTAGGCTGAGTCCGTCTTCGCCTACTCGCTCCTCGTCGTCCTCGGCTATAGGACTGCCTTTGTATCTGAAGTGCAAGGTCAGCGAGAAGAGCACGATCACGACAAGCCCCACGAGAACAGAGACCCAGGCGTAGGTGAAGGGCCAGTAGTACTTTTGGCCGACGGTGCCCTCTTTCATGGCAGGCACGTTTGAGTAGAGACCCACACCCCATCGTAGGTAATACCACGCGTACGTCTTTGCGTTCCCGCTAGTGTCGTTGGAGACCACTGCCAATGCTGCACACACGTACATTCCATTCACGGAATCGGGTACATTCATGACGGCCTTGTTAATTTTCAATTGGTAATTTTGGTCTTTCGACAACACTTGCCATCCCTCGTCTGTCTGTCCCGCTTTCAAATGCCGGTATGAAGTCGGTTTGGGTAGGATCCACTGCACATCCAATGCTTGCTGAATATTATTGAAGGGGTAGTATGTTGAGTGGGTGCAATTCAATGTGATGGAATCAGTGCTCCGTACGACCCAATGGCTTCTATCCCACTGGGGGTACTCATCATGAATGTCCGAGCTCACCAATACGGCCATACTGATGGCGAGTAGGGGGCACAAATTCATGTGGAATTGAAAGGCCATTTTAAATTTCATTAGGTGATTTACCTGCAAGAGCAAAGACACAAATGGGAGATGGGATTGTTGAAAGCTAAGCCGATGGCCAAGTATGCATGATTAAACACCTACCTGAACTGACTGCGAACTGTGGTCTCCTTTGCAGTTCTCTATGCTGCGATAAGGCAGGCCGACAATTTGTTTGCTTTTATAGTCTTTCGTGTCAAGAAGTGCGCGCAGCCTGTGAAGGACAAGTGACATTTGCGCGGCTCTTTTGAATTTCTAATGTGAACTCATCAAATGCTCCTCTCTCGTCGCCATGTGCACACCCGCACAGGCACACAAGCTCTTGCAGATGTGGTCCAGGCTTAGCCCTCTTCTATGCCGCGCAATCCAAGGGACATTTTCACACTTTTTGTGTTTTCAGTAACCGCCACTGAGGTGGATTGAAGATCTCCATCCATCTTCATCACAAAGCACGCATTTGTTTTTATTTGACTATTTCAAAATGCAATGGAATCCCCAAATGGACTTGTGGGTCTCTTGATCGGTAAATGCCTTGTAGGGATGATTCACAAACTTTAAATTATTTAATTTCAAAGCCAACACCATTCTATATAAAATAATTGAAAAGTTGAATTTCAATAAGTTTGTCAAGTAAAAGTACTAATACAAAAGTTTTTGCCGTCTGCTTCTTCATAAATTACATTATTTTGTCCTATGCGAGACACACCCTTGCGTAAGTCAATTCCAAAGTCAAAGACGCACCACATAAAATCTGTTTTTTTTGATACGAGGTTCATAATTGATGTCTTTTAAAGTGAAATACCAAAAGAAAGTTTCATTTCAGTCAACCAATAAAAGCTCACCAATAAAATTAGAGGAGTGGGGTGGGAAAAATGTTTACAGAGTGGATATAGTAGTTTGCTGCCTGCCTCAAATGTACTCATCTTTTCCTCTCTTCTTCTTTAGAACGAAAAAGGACTAAAGTAATCACAAAAATGCATGAATCAATGCTCGGTAAAATTATCTCGCGTAGGCACTAAATTCTATAAAGTTAATAAAGATAATAAACAAAGTGTAAAGAGTGAAGCACCACCGAGATCTCAAAATTGGGCGTTTGCCATTTGATGTAGTATCATAACCCAAAAAACTACTTCAAAAGTAAAAAAGTCAGCATCTCTAAGCCTACCCTAATAGGGAAAACCTATCACTTATTATCACCATAGAAAAATGGGGCTTCCTTTCCTCCTTCAGATATTACGTAAACACATCACATTATGAGCTTTCCCTCCGAAAGAACAGTTTGTCTAGAGAGAGGAGTACTTGAATTAGGAATGACAATAACAACGAAGTGCTACTAAATGCGTTATGTGTTATCAAAAAGTCGCTGCTATTCGTTTGACCTCGCCGATTAGTACGATAGCAGTGGTGATTCACTGCCATTTTACCTCTCTTGGTGTGCCGATCCCCTTCAGATAGTGTATTTTGTTTGACTAAAAGTCAGTCTACTTACCAAAATATTAGTGGCACCTCCACGAAACCCATAGTCTGCATGTTCCTCCCTTTTCATTTCCGCGGTGCTAAGCAGTCAATCCGGCTTCTACTTCACCTCTGGGAGTGCAGTAAGGGCACCATTTATTTGCGCAATCCACCCATTTTCACATAACTTTCATAGCAGCTTTATAACAACGTTTTCAAGTCCTGTCGTGTTAATTGCCTTACAGCAGAACATTGGATCTGAGTGATTGTTATAAGTGGGTGTGGTCTCGATAATCTTTCCGCTGTATTATTCTACTAGTTCATTCAACCACGTCAAACTTTCCTTCAAAACTGCGTCACCAACTTGTTACAGATAAAATTTCTGTGTTAAAGTGGCCTGGATTCGACTAGTGGAGGCCAGCGGAGGATGTGTCTGAGTCACTCAGTCGTAATAGTCATTCGTCTTATAGTAACGGAGTGGCCATGGCTTTGGATTGATTTCACTAATCAGAGCGCTATAAAGTGAGTCACCATTTATTACGAACTGAGGTATCTATGATGGAGTGGCCTGGATCTTATCGATCTCCCAGCCCAATAATCAATGGACAAGACTCAAGAGCAGAAGTCGTTATCGAGCAGCACGGATGAGTCAGCGCAGACGTGAAGGTAAGACGTGCCGTGCAGGGGCCTGAAGAATGAATAGTGGAGGTTGCCAGAGGCTGACACCAGGTCACTAGGTCTTATGGGGCCTATATACTTACTGGGACTGAACGACCTTGGATTCAAATTGATTCAGCCATTTAGAAGGGAATCAGCAAAGGTGAGATCACAAAGTGCTCGGGAATTTAGCCACCGAAAGAGGCAATTCGGGGAATTAAGGAAGAAACGATTTCCTGGACTTAAATGCATTCTCATTATCTTGAGATGAAGTGACAAGTAATCTTTGGAAATTTTTTGCCTCACTTAGGTAATAACACCTGCTGAACCGGGAAATTTTCGAACATCATAAAACGATTATCTCGACCTCACTGATACCTCCAATTTGCGTTTTGTAGGACAACTTGGATCTCTAAATTGGCAGTAGTGGTCGATGAACACGATTATAAAGACAAACAGTCAATACTTCTTTGGCTGGCCAGCAAATTCAAACCTCAGTTACTCATTACCGGATACGCAGAAACTCATTAAGCGAAGACTATTGGAATGGGTCCACTTTTGACCAGACATCCTAATCTCGAACTAAGCATGATAGTTGGCAATGGGTAAAAATCGGGATTCAACAGAAATTTGAATTTTATACTTAAAGGGTGACACTCATTCTACGGGTGACATTGAGTTAACTTTTCCCACAAACCCTGATTGGTGCACAAAGTATGTTCGTTGCAGAACATCATCCAGTCTTTAGCTCCCTTCTCTCTAATCAGCCCGTTCTGAAGCGTAGTCCCCTTCCAAAACCTCGATATTAACCAAATCCCAACTTAATTTGAGTCACTTACTACTACTGGCTAATTAAGTAGTATTCCCCCATCAATGGGAAGTTCAATTTTTTCCTGTCTTGTGATTGATTGAAATTGGCAAGATGGCTTATTAAAGTCGAAACAGAGGAGAGCGATGAGTTTGTTCAAAAGGAGCAGTAACAGGAACTCTCACTTTCTACGTCAAGCCATTCCCTGCTTCCTCGTCCATATCTTCAGCCTCCCAGCCCGTTACCTCCTATAGGTATGAGTTACTATCTGCTCAGATGTAACCAGAAACTCTCAAGTCGGTGTAAGAGTAGTTTTTAAAGTGCCTTATTTCGTGTCTACAAGGTATCGGTGTCTCGGGTATAACAGTAATACTTCAGATCTTGGATATATTTCAAAAGGGGATCTTTAATTGACAAGTGACATAGCTCTGAGAATATAAGTGATTGCTAAAAGTTACTAGGCTCATTGCCTTTGTGATACTTTTAGAAGGTACATTGGCGGGATCGGGGAAAAGGGAGTGGAATGCTTTGGAGAGAGTCAGAAATATGACATAATGGGGAGGGGGAGTTTATGAAATGCACTGGGCAATGCTGGTACTGTTGTTATCATCCGGATTAAACCTTCGCCTTTTCCAACGAGGACGGCTGTTCCACCTCCGTCAGAGTGAAGCTGTCGATATCAGAACCCTCCTTTTTAGACGAGTCAATAGGACCGCCCTTATAGCGGAAGTGAACCGTGGCCGCGAATAGCCCAAAGGCAGTGATTGCCACGAGGGCGGCGATCCAAGCGTACGTGAAAGGCCAATAGTACCTGTGGGATTAAGGAGAAGAGGTCAATTCACTGCCGTCGCAGGTTGGTATTGGAGCGGTGATAGCACTACCGTCAGAGGGACAGGCAAATAGACGGACGGAAAATGCAGTGAGTTGGTAGGAAAGAACTTGCCTTTGGGGGACGGTGCCTTCCTTGTTGGCGGGTACGTTAGCGTAAAGACCGACACCCCATCGCAGGTAGAACCACGCGTACGTTTTGTTATTTCCTACTGGAGGGGCGACCTGCGCTAATGCAGCACACAAGTACATGCCATTCACCGTATCCGGTACATTCATTTTTTCCTTTTCAATGACAATTGTGTAATTATTAGCCCTGTCCAACACCTTCCATCCCTCGGACTCGTTTCCCGGGCTCATGTGTAGGTAGGACATTTGTTTGGGTAGTATCCATACAACCTTTTCCATACTGTCTAAGTTGTTGAATGGATAGTATCTTTGGTGGTAGCAAGGCAATTCCACGCGGGCGGTGCTTCTCACAACCCAATGGGTGGGATCCCACTGTTTGAACTCATCGTACACATTGCCACTCACCATCATGGCCATGCCGATCACAAGCAAGAGTTGAGGAGTCATTTCTACAAGGAGAGAGATGAGATGTGAGAGGGAGATTCATCCCTAAAGCAGACAATGGAAGGAGGAGAGGGAAGGCGACTCACCCAACTTAGCACTTTTGGGGCCTGGTTTCGTTGCCTCATGAGACTTGTCAGTGAGGCAATTGCTTTTATACCCTCCTGGCAGGCAGGATACGGGGGACGGGGGCGGGGGCTGATGAGGCAGGCAAAACACGTGCACAGGTCTCACTAATTAGCTCACTTGCATGGAATTATGGGGTAAGGATGGGAAAAAAAGCACTCTCCCTCACTTTGTTGCGTAGGTAGGTGTCTGCCCGCTGCATTGGTTGGTTTGCACTTTGGCACTCTTTGACTCCTTGCCAAGCGTCACGAGGTTCGCCTAGCCTCCCTCGCACAATTTAAAACCTTGACACATGCAAATTTAGACAATCAACTTTGTCCCTTCCCTCTCTTTTCTCTATCAACGATGCTAAAATAAGGCAAATTTTTCAATAAACCTGTCTTTTGTGCATTGGCAACCAAAGCCTGAGCTCGCCTGATTAACAGAGGGAGCTCAAGGCGGGGTTTGTGCTGAGTCCCGTGAGTTGGGTGATGACCAACGAGATAAACAACCCCTCCTGTCTTTCACGTAGGTGATAGGCTCTAGTTGTAGAGACTACCGCCTACTCACTCGCATCAGTTTTAAAGGCGATTGTTTTTAGTTCACAACTCAATCGTCCACCTTCTTTTCCTCTCAGATGACCTATAGTTTCCTAATCTGGTCATCAAATTGGCATTTGTAAAAGGGACTAACAGAATCTTCACAAAAATAAAGTCTGGGTTAAATGTGCTTTCTAACTGCCATCAAAGGGGGGGGAGGTCGCCTCCATCCTCGTCTAAGCCTCCTCACACAAGATCTGTTGAGTCACCAAGGTGACCTCAAAGTAGACTGGCAGTTGTATATTTGAACCCTACGCCAGTAGCGCTGACGAGGTCTTGTGTGCGTGACCTCCCTCTGCCCTCAAGTAGACTGTCAAAGCACTGCCAAGGGCTGCATATCGTCTCTTCATTTTCCTTAAATCCCAAACGGTTAATATTTTTTGTTTTCCTCCTCGCTTTATCAACGCCTCCTTCTTAGCTAAAGATTTATTACTAGGCTATTCCGACGTTTGCTTACAAAGACGACCAACCCTCCACTGACAGGTGTCGCCCTCGGCCAAGCAAAATCCCTATCAGAGCATGCGATCAAGACTTCCAAGGCCTGCGCCCAAAAGGACATGGCTGTTTGCGTCATGCGGTGGAGGATTCCACACACATTACCTCCGAAGTAGAGGCGATAAAAAAGTGGAAAATTTGTGCAAAACAATAGCTGTGTGTGCAAGGGTGCGGTTGCATGTGATTTTGTTGGCGAAGGGTGGAGGGTGGGCGTGGGGGTGGGGGGATACTTTGTTGCAAGCCTGAACACACCCTGTATTTCGTGCCTGCCATATTCTGTCTCTCTCTCTCTGCGAGCTTAGGCAATGAATCAGTCTCCATCTCACAGAGGCAATCCAATGACTCCACGGTGGTGTCACCACAAGTGACTTCTAGGTGTTCTCTGTACACCCTCCTCCAATCGACACTTTCCATTGGTAATCCATTCATTCCCTTTTTTTTGTTGTCAGCTCATTAATAATGTGGATGTGAAAGGGTTAAAATATCAAGCAATGGCGCGTTTTTTTAAGGTGGAACAAGTGCCCCAGTGAATGGGTTGGAAGTGAATCCTCTGGGCTCCACCCACATCGGGAGAGTGCTTCCAATTCCGGTGTGTTTTAAAGTGTTCCAATCGTTGGAGGCAGAGCTCAATGCAAAATTGACACCCTGCATCAATCTCCTAAGGTGACGGTATTCCCTCCTCTCTCCACATCCTAACCTTCCCCTTCTCCAGGCAATGGACACCCTCTAGTGGCTGTTGAATGAGTCAATGGACGTGGTCTATGCCAAGGATATGGATGCTAGATTCTAGTGGCATAAGAGCGATATGCGAAAGCGGAAGAAGCTTTCTTGAAGCATTCGGTTTAAGATGTAAAGTAGCCAGCAATGAATTAAGTGAGGGCGGCGGCTTAAACGCTGAAGTTTGGTAAAGACCTTCCCATGAAGGCAAAACAAATATCCCCACAATTAATTACTGCCTGATTTTCCCCACTCAGTACTTTTGATTCTCTCCACTGCCAATGTGATTCTTTAACATCAATATCAAGAGGCAAAATTAGGATTTTCTCGTGTTTCTTTGACTGAAGACCTTCTTTAATCTAGTGCGGGAAGATCCAACATACTCCAGTTGAATAGAGGAGTACGTGTTGCCCTTGGACATCAATGTTAAGGTCTTCTGTGCCAGCATAACGGCAAGAGCGGAAGGCTGTGGAGGTCACTGAACCAACAGGGGCCATGCTTGTTGAGAAGAGGTAGCAAGGGGATTTGACAGACTGTGGACTTGTGGATCGCCTTCTTTTTCCGTATTTCTTTCACTTACATCACGACATCGGTCAATCCGCAACTAATCCATTCAATATGCACCACTTCTCCCCAAGCTGTCTGTTTCGTGTGTGTGTTTGCGGCGGGGGAACTGCCAACATAACTGATCCTTCGCTGAAGGCCTCAAAGACGTGTTGGAAGATCCTTTCTTCCTAAGAAGCAGAGAGAATTAATCAATGACAGAATGACAACGCAGGGTCCCTTATCGGCGCGAGGGGTGCTGCCTCAGCTCCTCCTCCTCCTTCTCATTTTTCAGACGTTTGTTCTTCAGGGAATTAATATTATCTACTCCAAGCATCAGCCAATTAGGTCTAGGTTCTTATTGAGTGGTAGAGTCTCGTGGTGAAGGGATCACCCGCTCACCCCCCACTCCAACGACAATTACTCCACCCAACAGCACGATACGAGGTCAGTTTTTCACTGTCAGCAAATATTTCTCAATTTTAAAACATTTCAGCAGGTAATTTTTCTCCCTTCTTACCACCACCACCCGTAGAAGTAGTGAGGAAGGGGGAGATGAAGGAGGATCACCCGCTCCCCTCCTATTTCTTTAAATTTAGCAATAAATTATTTCACTTTTTCCATTCCAACACAAGAAGCTTTAACCCTACGAGCTTAAAAATCGTACTTTGGTTTTGCGGTTTTTTTCGGTGTTCGGAGACAAGGCACTGCGGGAATGCTCCCATTGGGGAAACGCGGTTTCCACCCAATCCAAAACCTCGTGTATTGTGGAGCCTCATTGATATAACAATGATAATGCTGAAGCACTTGAAGTTATTACCCATTCTCATGCATCGGCCCATCGACAACCACCAGTCGTCCCCCTTTGCCCCACCCCCAGTCCCCCTTATCAAGGTGACCTGCGAGCCCATCTTAATGGTGGTGACTAGTATAAATATGTTGAAACTCGTTTATGGCTCATCTAGGCAACAGATGACTTAAATGAGGCAGGATGTATGTGATGTCGCGTCGGATGGAGGTTTCAGACCGCGGGAGGTGGGTGCCGACTTTTCCCCTTGAAAAGTGAAGGAAAAAAAGTAGCGCCTCTGGTGCAAGCGGACTACAAGCGGAGCTTCAAAGTCGGTTCACTTAATTAGATGTTGATGTTGGATCAAAAAGTCAAATCGGTGCAATAACGAGAGGTAAAATGTACATGAAAGTGGGGTGAAGAGGATTAAACAAGTGACCGCCTTTTGACAGGCTCTAATGCAATCATAAAACAGTTCAAAGGGTCTGTCAAACTCTGCCCCGGTTACTTCAAGCAACATTTGATGGATGACTGCTGATAACTCCTTTAATGGGAAAGAGTTGGTCCGCTGGCTTACTGATTGTCTAACGCAATCCCTGATTATTTGCGCTGGGACTTTGGCAGATGTCGCGGGGTAATGAGCTCCCTTAAGGCCTGTCAAGAGGTTGCTCATGCTAAGTCACGACTTTGAAATCTAGCGGCTTACCAATAGGAAGGTGTGGTACAGTGGTGGCAGTTCACACCTCGGTACCACGTAGGCTCTGCTGTGTACCAATGCCAGTTGCTGTAGCTCAGTCGGGATCCCAGTGGAGGTGACTTAATGGAAGAGGGTGTGGTGAGGGCTCTTGCAAAGGACTTCAAGCACACCTCGCTGGTTAGGTGTTTCGCTGCTCAGGGCGCCATTGCTGGTCTCTCGACGATGCTTCTAACCATCGCGGTAGTCCTTTCAGCAGACGAATGATGCCGCCTGGAATGCCTGACTAACACACCAGTTCATTGCGAATGCAAAATGTTGATGTACCAAGGTGACCTTTTTACCTAAAAGGTGCCTTGCAGGCAGTGCGAGACAAGTTTATTTATAGAGAAACTAACTGGATATGCAAACCCAGTTTATCCTCCTTAACGTGTTTGACCCCACCCCCAGAAATCCTTGTTTGACTTAAACGCAACTAAAGTGTCGCTTTTGCAACAACAGTTTGAAAGAGGAGAATTCTCACACATTTGCGTTTAGAGTGACCATAGAATCTACGCCTAGGTGTTTGCTTAAGCGTTGACGGACATCCCGTCTCCCTGTCCCAGACAGAACGCAGTCTTGGCAATTGGGACTATCGAAGCAGGCTGGCGACAAATCACACGGGAGGGAAGGTAAGGCAAAATTTTGCCTTCTCAGCAAGGCTTTTCATCTTCGATTCGAGAAAATTTCATGTGAGACTTTTTTCTTCGCTTGCCACACACGCACAGCGCAACGCAATGGGTGTGGCCCCAGCGGGGATGGTGGATTGTGCATTGGGTGTGGTGCGCCTGTCTCCGATTCCTACCGTAATACTGACTGGTGCTTTCAACGAGCGACTTGCCAGTTCAAAGTTTTCTACCCACTCCATCCTCCCAACGGGTAGGAGTTGCTGAGCCGCCTCAGTTATGGGTCATTTCGACAGCTTTTGATGTACTTTTTTGTAATCCAAAGTAGTAATTCAATTCAAATTTTTATTTTTGGTGTTTTAACAATGCGAGCGTTCTTAATGAGCCGAGACTTTTGAATTTACCGTCTAACAAAAGCAAGGGGGTGCTAAATCACGCAGCAATTCTTGGTATGCATGTCCAGTGGCCTGTCCATTCTACAAGTCGTGGGTTAGCCTAGACACCCACCGTTACTCAAGACGACAGTTGACAACAAGTGTCTCCCAGAGTGTAGGCATTTCCTTGCATTTGTCAAAGCCTCCGAGGCGAGTGCGGTGATGGAGCGCTCAGTTGTGAAAATTTTCGTGTGTGAAAAGAAAAGTTGATAGGCGACACATTTTTCTGGGGTGAGGTAACAATCAACACAACCAGTATATCACGTAGGGTCGAAAATTTGGAAAAATTTGGAAAAAATTACTAGCGCAGTGAAGTAGACTGAGCATTACCAAGAAAAATTCCTGCGTGAAAGGTACTCCGCCCATGTCGGTGGCCATTTGGACGCCCTGGCATCTACAAAAGTGAATGTCTCGCTTTGGCTTGAACAAATCTAATCTCTAAATGAATAGGAACAATTTAATCTGAATTAGTTCCTTTTCTTTCTGTTAAAACTCTAAGAAGTCTGTAAAGTAGTTTCAGGTGTTAAGATTTGTTTCGTTCTTCTACTTAGAAATGAATTACAAGTAGGCATTTAAATAGAAGCCACAGCCACCTGCTTCGTCATTTCCACCTTTGATTTATTTCGCGCTGCCAAAAAGCCACAAATGTGCCAAATGGTCCCAGTTAATGCAAATAAATTCAAATTTTGTCGGCAATGAGCCATCGGTGGTGTGGTGGGGTACGGCATTCCAAGTTCCCCCAACCTTTAGAAAGTGTGGCCCCTTTTTAATAATTAATAGTCAATAGGAGTCAAAATTACTAAGAATAATTAAATTTTGTGACAAATTCAAGTTTTAGGGACATTTTTTTCATTTTCTTCTCCATTAAACGGCGCTATGTGCAATTTGTTCACGTAATCTACTTAATTCCATATAAGTAGCAATCTAGGCGATTGCAATAAGTACATTAATTCAAAATGAAAAAAGATTTGTTAACGAAAGTGGTCATTTCGACTAGTTGAAAGTGTAGGAAAGATTTGGGGGAAAAAAAATGCGCACTTTGCCCCTCCCAGAGTTGTGTGATGCGATTGAATGACGCCAATCGTGCATTCAGCGAGTTGAAGAGGCACCGCGGCGATGCAGGCACCACGTGAGGGCGGGGGCCTCGCGAGTAAAAAGTCAGCCCTTAGAGTTTAAACTTACACTTGCATTTAGCACAAACTGTTTTCCAGTTCTACATTTCCGGTCGTGCCTTATTTTCATCAGCTCAGTTATGAAAGACAGCCGATTGTTCAAATATTCCATTCCAGATTATATGCGAAAGCAGGGCTTGCTACTATAATGCATTCGGTAATTAAATATCTTTGACTTTGCTTTCGAGCCAATCCGTTTCACATTACCGAGTTTGAAGATAGACGCACGTAATGTTAAAGGTGCAGCGCCGAACGACTGCTTAGAAGGAGGCTAACCCCATGCACGAAACGAATCTTTAAAACCAAACGTAGAACCCGGAAACGCTGCAAAAAAAATTTCACATTAGTTCTAACGATAAAATAGAAATTTAAAGCATGACAGATTTACGAGGATTTGTTTTTAAGCTATGACCTAATAAACGATAATGCACAATATTATAAAACGGACTTCGGTGCTTAATTACACAGTCAGTTGCTATAGTGAGCGAAATCCCTGCATAAAACTGATGTTTCAAATTGTTGTCTTACTAAACGATTAAGCCAAGCTTTCTTCCGGGAATGCTACAGTAAGGAATTTTGAGTCCACCGCAGGGGGGTCATGTCTAGGCTCAAAATTACCCAAAAGTTCTTTTGAGAAAATATCATTTAAACGCTGGAATAGTAATGTAAGACGCAGCTTATAAGTCTCAGCAATAAAATGTTTTGAATCATTCTTATACTCACGTTTACATGAATAGAAAAATAGCAATTCCTTCTTCTTTAAGTAGCTGATGGCATGAATAAACTGCAATCTGTCTTCAGCATCAATGTAGTTACTACTGAATGCAAAAATAAATTACCTGAATGATGAACTTCTTCATTGACCCTTAACATTATTTTATCAGTTTACCATGGAAAAAAATAACCCATTTTTGCCATCAAAATGTGCCTTACATGGAGAAATCTAGTGGGGTTTTATAAATGATTTAACTTTTTTTATTTAGGGGGAATCATTTTGGATTTACTCAAGAATCGACTTGTCTTCCTGTTGTTCTCATCTTTTGTTTTGCTTAATCAATGGAACGCGCCAAGTGCATTTGAAGTGAAACTAATCTATTTGTTGTAAGGAAAAATGTGTATATTGGAAGGACTATTTTACTGATTGGGGTTAATGACCCTTGCTAGTGCTTGGTAAATTTGTCGGACCAAAAAATTCAGCGGCCGTCTCCATAATCCACCCAACGTTATTTTTAGAGATGTTTAAGGAACGTGCCATTGTTTGTTTACTTCACTAAGCATAGACACTTTCCATTACTTCTTTCTAAGCATTTTTTCGGTGTTTTGATTTAACTGATTTGACTTTGACTGTTTTATGGAACTCGGCGACGACGCAGTAGTTGAGTCCACCACCGAATGCCATTGGTTGATTCATCACTCCAACACGCGCAATAAGGACACTTTGATCTTCTCAAATGACGATTATCATCTTCTTTTGACCCTACATCTCTCACAATCACATACAAGATGGACGAGGAATTTGGGCAAGAACTGTGGAGCAGCATCCGAAGTGCCTCTGGAGCGATTTCATTCACAGTTTTCAAGGCGGAATGATAGAACGCTTACTAATTTGATCTCGTAACCCACCCTAAAAAATCTTTCTTTTTTCGTGTAAGCCAAAACTTACATCTGCTTTTATCTTCTTGTAAGACTGAGGTTGGACAAGTCGGTAACAAGGCGGCATTTCATACAGTCGAACCATGCGAAGGTAGAAGATGCATAATAGTTTTATAGGGGAGAGAAAAGGGGCCAAACGAGATTGACATTGATCACCAAAAATAGTCCTTATTGTCATGAGGGAGAAAGAGAGGGAGCGCACTTTTGACATTGACGTGGTAAAATTCACCATTGCTTCACTGGCACCAGTTCAGGTGGTGGCATTTTTGATGCCGCTAAGCTCATCCACCCCGGTGGAAGTTATAGGAGGGTCAGGAAATGTTATTTGTCTCCCTGTCTATCGTACTTCCCTATCTACAGAATTCCAATTTTCCCAGGTTAAGAGCTGTGAGAGTTGCCTTTTTTGACATGAAGTGGAGGAATACCTCCACGTCTTCTCCTAGCCTGACATGCAAATGGGTACATGTGACAAGTTCATGTACTCCACATCCACGCAGAAAGATGGGAGAAGAAGCAAGCCCTCCTCATATAGAGACCAAAGTGTTTTGAGTCTGTTGTAGTGGTATGATTCCAAAAGTGTTGGTGATTTGAGCGGCTTGCTGTGAAGTTTCATTTAATCTTGAGCGTGGAATTTCATGGCGATGTTGAGGCTGTAAAATCAAACAACGGCGAGAGGACAAAGGACTTGGATGTCACTTTAAATGGCAAGAATGAAGAACATTCTAGAAGCATACCTTTAACAGACCATTAAGATTAGAGTTAACATTGGTTGTTCCCTTTACAAATAAATTAAGTCGCCTCTGAGTGAAAATTTTGTTTGGAAAGGCCGACATCCCCTCTATCTCGTGGGACAAGGTTAGTTTAGTTGTAATAATAGCGGCGATAGTAACGACGGTAGATTCCATGCCTCTTTATTTCATTATGATCTTTAGCCTAGGAAGTTTTCGCTGTAGGCATAAAATCCTTTTTTTTTCTACTCACAAAGGCACTTCGGAATGCCTCTGAGAAATTCCTGTGGGTTAAAAAACGCGATCTCTTCGGAGGAAGGGGAGGAAGCACTATCGACAAGGCAAACATAATTTTAACTTCAAAAAAGGGGAAACTTTTGTAAAAATTGACAGTTTTGTTAATTTGTCGACCATGGCCAGTGGTCACAGTGCTACTGATTAGCCAAATCCTATATAAGTAGATTGTTTAAGTCAAACCGGGACCTTTGGTTTTACGGACCGACTACGAAAGGAATGCTACCGCTTACACATTTAGGATGGCAGACACGGTTTGAACACCACACCTCATCGGGGTGCGCCGCTCATTCCACAATGATGAAAAATTATTGCCTCGTCTTTGGCCTTGATGACGTCAGTTCCTCCACTTTACCCGACGACTAGCAGAGGGTAAATGGGCGGTGGGAGACGCCATTATCGGGGCTGGGTAGGGAACAGGGACCCATAAGCCAGAACGATGTTTCTTTTCTTGGCAGATTTAATTATGTGGGCTCTCCACTCCCTGCGATTCGCTCTTTACGGTGGAGTTACAGCGATCCCTTCAAGATTAGGCAGTTAAAATGTGCTTCCAAGGATTCCCTAAAGCGGCAGTGACAGCAAGATTGCGGTCAAGCCCTGAAAGCCATACCACAGGTAGAAGCTGAGACAGTGTATGGCGCTAACGTGTTCTGCTTTTCTTCCTCGTCGCGTCGACTCCACTTTAATCCCACACAGCAAAGGGAAGACGTGTCACCTTGACGAACACGGAAGGCGGCTTCGACAACCCTGTCGTTGAAACATCTTTGCATATATGACCGGTCTGTGTGGTAGTCAGTACCGAAAATCGGTGCCACCAGCCCTCCAAACCGCAATTTCTTGTCCCTAGCATCGTATTGTAGAAGTCGAAGCCTTCCACGCCTCGAGATCAAAGTAATTCATACCGCTATTGACCTTCAAATGAGCTGGTAGGATGTGGAGACCGACGAGGAGGTCTTGGTATGGCTAAAGTGAGTAAATATTAAATCGTCATAGAAGTATTAACTCAGGAAACGAAATTCTACCTCGTCGGTTTAAGAACTCGCCCCAAATGAACATTTTATTTCGGTCTTAGGGAAGAGCCAGTACAGATGTAAAAACCACCATCGCATAAGGAAGAGCCTAATTTTGGGGCGGAAGCTCACCTCTACCTCCTCTTTATGGGGCTTCTTGTTGATTACTTTGGCGTAGGCTTGGAGGCGGTAGTAGAAATGTTTATTTATGACACACCCATGCCTTTTAAAGTGTGCCTCCCCCACCTGGCTCTAATCGTCTCTCGCATCGGCAAATGCGAGAGTTTGGAGCCTTGCGACCTCATCGCTCAATCCTTCCCCCACTTGTTCTCCAAGAAGACGGCAGAATGGGAGAGACGCATTAATAATGCTCGCATAGAAAACATCTTCCCCTGGCAGCCTATCTCATGGCCCACCTCGTCCTCCCCCCGTCCCAAATATCCTAACCTCCATAAACAGTCATAAAATATGGAAACGGTTTCAAAGGCGTAGGAGCACAATTGTTTGGGGTAAATAGGACAACAATAGCTTATCGAATCACATATAAAAGGGGGACATTGTTTCTACTTCTCTGCACGGCACAAAGTTGTCCACCTTATAATTTTAACCAAAAAAATATTAACTAAGGGTCGGGTTAACTGCTTACCCGTTAGGCAATTGAAGTATCTAGTAGGTGGATAGAGAGAGACCAGTCCAATGTCTACTGATTAAATTGTAAATAATGCTGTCGAAGATGCTTGGAAGTAGTTAGTAGTATGAGTCTACTTCTATTTTAAGCTACTCGGAATAAATGTGCAGAGAACAATCCAGTGTCAGCGGATGAATTTAAACAGCAGGCAGGTGCTCTTGTCTAGGTGCTTGTTGTCCATGACGCTGAAAGATAGTAAGTAGCATGAACCCGCCTTAAATAAAATTGGAGTATGCATCAGGCATTTTTTTTTGAGCGTTTGGCGCACTGTAGTAAATGGAGGACAGATTCAACTGGTACTTGATTTTGATGATACATCTTGCTAGGCGGGTCTTTCTGTCACCGCAGTTGTCATGGTGTCTCAACAATGGCTGCAGATCCTCAGCTCCTCTGTGAGTTAATGATAACTCCTCCCTCCCCAGCTTCAAAAATAACTTGGGTCATTGCTCCAGCGCCCTCCCACCAACCCAGTTCTGCCTGAAGTAGCAAAAATCCAGAGTACTGTGGTAGAGAGTTTTCTGCCAAGGCTTGAAGGTTATACCGCGAAGCTGAGGTACAATCTAGGAAGACTGAAGTGCTTGCCTAGTTCAGCGCACAGTTAAACAAAACATTATATCACTACGATGCCATTTGTGGTGTAAGTTGGAGTAACGACTTAAAGGATAGAAAATCATGGGGTTTTGGCGGAAAATTCCAAATGTCCATCGATATCTGCTCGGAGATGAGTCTGTTAGACCTCGACAAAAGCCAAGTCGACACTTGGAAATCGCCTCAATGTGGGATTCTAAATAAGTTAGGCAATAAGGAAGTAAGGTTACTAGAAGGTCTCTGGGAGAGCTGCTCCGGCTTCTACTAAACTCCCTTTACTCAGATCAACGGACAACTGTGGATGTCTATGCCTGCGGTAGGACGGTCTCCAGCCTTTTTTTGCCTTGCATAGGTCAAGTACTCAGGAAGCCCAACCCATACCACCAAGTTGGTGATGTTAAGGCATTGGAGAACCTGTTGCTAAAGCGGCGGAGGAGTTGAAAGACCGAAGTAGAGGAATGAAGAAGGGGAGCTAAAGCTGCGATCACCATCTCAGTATGATGATGTTCCAACCGTACTTGCAGCCTCACAATTCTTCTCCATGTGAATAACGAAATCTGCTCTCCCTCCTCCTCCTCTTCTAATAGTGCTGTGGTGAACCGGTGTTATCGCGCGGGGCTGAGCCTTCCAAGCCTTTAACAATCTAGTTAGTCAAAGGTAAGAATTCCGTACAGAAGGAAGTACAGTAAGTCCGATGGAGACTGGATGATTATTACGTGATGGTTTCATTTAAGCGTTAGCTTACTAAATGGTTGACCTTGACCTTAGACTAGTGGTCAATAGAGTTAAAGTGCATCTCGACTTAATATGAGCCAATCAGGAGGGAGTAAGCAGGAGCACGACTTTCTGGGACGTCTTCAGACCAGCCGTCTATTGAAAACTTCTAGATAACCAAACAGGAACGTTTTTCTGGAGTTGCAGAAGTCGCCAGCACCTTCCCATACCGAGAGAGTCAGTAAAGATGATCTCCAGGGCGGAAATGTAATTGACTCGTTCTTCGCCTTCGCCTACCTTAGGATGGATCAGCACTCAGGGCAGTCCAATCTGGGTGTTCACCTCCATGGTATACTATGGACCGGATTCCACACATAGAGACTTTATCTTGAGGGTATCCAGTAAGAAGTCCATTGACAGGGTTTCGCGTTGCCACTGCCGATTAGTAGGCGTAGATGGTTGACTTTTGCATAAAGTTTGTCCGAAGGTCCTATCTACCCGTCCCGGTGATGATCGCCAGTGTTGTTGCAAACCTTAGTCTACGGATTTCGTACGTATCGCAGTTATGCCCCTGCAAGCCTATTCGTTACTCTGGGATGAAACGAAACTTCAGGCGAGGGACTTCACGTGGCTTCAGCCAGAATGACTGGTGAAGTGGTGGACGTATTTACTTGCACAGAGCACTACGCTTGTCAGACACAAGGCGACGCGATGTGAGCCACGGCGACGAGGCAGCACTGTGGGATGGTCGCCAGTAATCGAAGAATCAACGTGTTGCCGGATTTTGACCTCTCTTCAACTTTGACAGTGACCATTGGGAGAGCTAAAACCAAGGAGATGGGATAGCCCATCCGATTGCGGATTACTCAATGCAATTCGACTCATAAGAGCTTGAAAGGGGCCAAGAATTTTTTTTTCTTCTTCTTCTAGAACAAATTCTAGGACTAATCAATTTGTGGGAGTAAGTCTGAAAAACCCTTGACGTCGCTAAACTTATCCGTGAGGAGATGCGTCCCTCGGGATAAGTGTGATGGTCTACGAGGACGATGCTGACCTACTTCACGAATGCATTTCCCCCAAGGACCTGTCAATATGTCCTGGCATTAACCTTCCACACTCACACTGTCACATGACAGTGAAAGAAAAATGGAGGAGAATGGGATGAGGTTGCCCCCCCCGCCACACCGAAACTCGCGCCCCAGCTACTAGACTACATGTGATGGGTAAAGGCTGGATACCTTGAAAGCTTACCCTTTTTTTCGCCTTAAGTGTAGTGGTGGTTTTTTCGCTAATATAAGCAACAAAACTTTCGGAAGCTTATTTGCACTTGTTTTAATTTTATTTCAAGTGCCCGCACGCATCTGATTAGTTACTTTCGAGAAACGAATCGAAAATGACTCTAAGGTAGGAAGTCGACTTTTATGCAAGGAGAAAGTACGAAATTAAACAAAACAAATTTATTTTGGCTATTTTTCGCTATTGAAGAGGCATTTGCCGGGCCTCCTACATAAAATGCCATACCACTCCACTCAACCAGACTGGTGAAAATCTTATTCTACTCCCCTCTGCACCACTTTACGTAAGCGTGTAATTAGCTGAATGGGCTCCTCCGGATGCCCCGATTTCAATGGTTTCAAGTGGCGGCAGCTCCTTCCCACGCCTTCCGTAACCTGGTGATGGGCTAACCCGCTCATTGGTGGGGTTTGTTGCAGCTTTGAGGGGACGCGAGGGAGGGGAAGGCCTAGCAACCTCCACTATTTCAGAGGCTTTGGGACATTACAATTTTTACGAATTTTTATTACCATGTTTAAATTCATATGTAAATGCATAATTTTTGGAGTTTGTAGCTGGAATGGTGAATTTTGAGTTTTTCCTTTTAGTTAAAGCGATATAGGAGTGGCTGCGATTTCACTCAGGTAATGAAAAGGGAACATTAATGTTTAAGAATACCTCCAAAAATTGGTTTGAACAAAATAAAACTCGGAAGGCAACTTGTACTTTAGATCTGAACATTCGGGTTAAAAATTCATTGATTTTTCCTTCATTTTTACGAATTAACAACTTTAGAATTAATTAGTTTTGAGTTTTATGGATTAATGGGTCCGCAGAAATGCAAAAAAAGAGACAAAGTTTGAAACTTGTGACTATCGTACGTAGATACTACTCTCAGTGGAGAGCTCCACCGATAGGTGTCGAGGTGTTCGCTCGTCTCACTCATTGGTCAAACAGGCTCGACTAATCGGAGGCCGAGTCCCCTCTAATCGAGTTAGCTTAACCAATGGGAGTCAAAAGGGATTTTCCCATAAAAGCCAATCAAATTTGTTGGCCACCGTGTAGATTATATAAGGTGAAGGAACCGCTAGAGCCATCATTGAAGCATTTACGCACACAGATCTGGGTAAGCGAAGTTCTTCTATTGTTCTTGCAGAGGATCTCATCTTCTCCTTCGTAGACGGGCCTTACAGAATTTAGAAGCCTATAGCTGCCATGGTGACTTGTTTCTGCCTTTACCCCAAAATCGTCTTGATTCATCATTTCTCTCCTAAGGAGTGTTAGCATTAAACTAATTTGGCTTGGAGATTACAAAAAACATGCGCACAGGTTTCCCTCGCTTTTCTTCGGTCAAGCTTTAAGGCAGAAGCGCACTTTTTGTGTCGCTGAGTGAAAAGGCGGAAGAATTATGGAGGCAGTGGAAGCATAAAGTTGTGGTGGGGGAACAGGTAACACAAAGGAGCACATAAAATAGGTAGTTAATGTTTCGGCAACAAAAACCTTCAAGTTTACGCTAGGAAGTAAAGGAAATTGCCCCCATTCTCAAAGTAAAATGAAGTGCACTTTTAAACTGGATGGCGAACACTTAACGGGGAAATAAAACTGCAAAATGCTTTTTCCACTAATTATGGGTCACGAAAGCGGTCTTCTTTTAAGGTGGCTAGGTTTTATTGCCTTCTCTTGTAGAAATACGATGTCGTTCCCCCAGCCAACAAATTTCCTACTTGTCATAGCTGCTCTGACATACTTCTGCGTGGTCTGCGTCAACTCGCACACTTTCGACAGCAGCTGGAGTGATAGCGACTCTTCGGACATGGAAATAGGCGAGAACGAGGCATTGGTGAAAGACTTAGTTGCTACAATGGGCAACCTGTCTCCAGATCAGCGTCGTGCTGTCATGAAGTTCATTAAGTTCGTCTATCTGGTAGGCCTCTGCCATCTCTTTTGATGGTACCAAGCTTGCATAAGTAGTACCTCCCATGGAAGGAGAGTAACTGGCCAGTAGAAAAAATTGTGGGTTCTCTGTAATGAGTGCTTAAATCGGAAGTCATCCTCTCATCAGGTCCTGTTAGACCCTGTTTTATGCTTCAGGCCGTATAAGTCAATGCTCTCATCATCATTTTATGGAATGGATTATAAGAAAGGAAATTGTTTCTGACAGCAGGAACATTTATGACTTCCGCTTTCTAGTTCCTTTTTTTTTCTCCCTTGAAGGCACTCAAAAAGGAGAATTTTGACTTGAATGTACCAGGTAGGTCCTTGGTTTTATCGGCATTCGTTAAATGAGCCAACTTTGAGGCAGTTAGTGGCACTTGGCTTGGTGACTTTTAATAACTGCTTAATTTCCTAGGGAAGATTCTACAAAAAAGGATTTACACATTCCTGCGTGGGTAGATTAGTCAATGACAGGCATTATCTGACACTCAAGTACTGCGACATTGTTTAATTTTTCCCTTTACTCCCCATCCGTCGGTTGTTTATCCTCCCACATTAAAAGTTAAATAATGCTGTGCCTCTCATTCAGATAAACACATTGCGGTGCCGCGTGTGTTAATAATAAATTGCGTAGGGTTTATAATTTCTTATTCTTCGGGTGGAGTTCTGGGGAGAAAATTGCTGCTTATAGTCATTTTTGGAGAAGAAAACACCATACTTGGTACTCGATTTTCGCCGCACCAAGCACGATTAGAATTTATCCTAGATTGCGGTGTTAAGAGACGCATTCGATTAAACGGATGGCACGTCAAATTGCCGGCAGTTTCACGTGCCACAGTTGCAGCTTTACGAGCTAAGAACTCTTGAAGTCACACGAGTCCCACTTGTAGCTAAGGCACTCTAGTCACAGGACATAATTGGAATAGAAGTGTTTGACTTAAGTCCTACAGTTGAATACATTTGAATTAGGGCACAATTTAATACTAAACAATAAAAAAGCTGGCATTTCCTTCAAACCCTTGACCAAATTGGCTATCTGCCTTATTTTCAATAGGTTTTGGCCGAGTGCATTTTTTTAGCTTAGGTAAATCATACTTTCTTTGTCAAAGTGACAAATTCTTTGACAAAAATAAAGGCAGATTTGCTAACTGACTGTATCGCCAAAATTGTGCGTTTCTTTTTATCTCAACCTTCTTAAAGAAGAGTAAGTGTATTAAAAGTAAAACTAAACGTACATATTTGGCCTTTTCAAAGCCATTTCACATTCAATTTGTTTAAAGTACTTCCCAACTGTCTGTCCATCTGGTGATGTGAAACGAGCAAACTTTAAATGTGTAAATAACGGGATACCTTACATTTGTTGTAAAGTCGATTACATCGTTTTGGGTCGCGCTCATTGCCACTTTATAATTTTGCACAAAGGGAAACATTTTTTTAACATGGAGTGTCGGCAGCCATTAAAGTTCAAACACGTACCTTGCCCACCGAGGTATGCACAAATCTTGTGCTGTCCATAAAGCAGTGACAGCGTTACAAGTGCACTTTGTTAACTATTTTTGTGAACGTCGAGATGTTTGTGAATCTTGGTTGGCTAAATTTCGCCACTTCCTCGGTAGGCCTTTAAAGCGATGAAGATTTGGCTTCACTCTCGACATCCTAGATAGGGCTCGAGAGAATGTACACCGGAGTGGACAAACCTGAAACTACTAGAGCATGTATGAGTGTTATGGTTTACGGCGATTATGTCACAGACGCCATTGCATACCCTCCTTATCATCAGATCGGAGAGTTATATTGTAGATATGCTCGCCCTTGGTTGTAGGCTGTTGCGTTCTTCTCCCAAATCGAATGTCAGTAACTTTAACTCCTAATGTAAATGCGTTTAATCGCCAAAGTTATAGGCCTAACTCTGTGTAGAGTTACCACCTGTTCTACGTCGCCCCTATTCACACTAACATTGCATGCGACGAAAGGTGTTGATTAGGCCATCAGGATTGCCAGTGGACGTCGTGGATTTCCTCCTGCCCTCCCAAAAAAATTATCCCATCGTAGCACGTGGATGTGTGTGCGTCCCATTTAGGAGTTAGCTCTGAGATAAACAATTTAGAAATATTTTTAGCTTTGCGATTTCTTTTGCCCAAAAAACAGGAATACAGAGGAGAGAGGTTCCCACTGAAAGTTGATGAGCAAAGCAGTTCCCATCCACCTATTCTTCCCTTTTTTGGGGCGACAGTGATGCCCTTAATGAGGGTTTTTCACTTAAAAAGCTTTCTTCACCTTAGCTCCGATTTTGCCGATGTTGGATCAGGAACAGGGTAATAATGTGCCTAATTTGCCCGTTCCTATGTTGGTTCGTTTGCCTACTTATTTGGTTATCAGCATCCCGCTTGGATAAGTGAAAGTGAAGGGTTGTCAAAGGTGTTTCTTGTTCTCCGAAATCGTACTGTTCAAGCCGATTAGAGAGAAGAGAGAGAAAGCCCCAGTAATAGTTTGGGATCACTCAAATTTGTTAGCGCCTGACAACTCCTGACCCATTAATCCGGCAAAGTTGCAAATTTGACCAATGGCTCAGTTGATAAGTGTCAATGGGGGACAAAACTGGTTGCACCTTTTGATTGACAGGCGGTTCGGTCAAACTAGGAAAAGTTTATAAGTGGCATATATTCCACGGGGTCAAAATGTGGTATAAAGCGGACAGGCGGCGTTGATTTTGTGGATGAAATAGTCGGACAGAGATTGCTGAAGCAAGTACTGGAGGGAGGAGAGGGCTTGGAACCAGATTTATTGCTCTACTTATTTATTTATAATGCCACCAAGGGTGGATCCACAATTACCGCTCTGTTGCTCACCATGCTAGAAACCTTTCCTCACCCCTCTCCCACGAAAAGGGAAAAGTGGTGGTGAAAATTGCTTCCCCCCGCCCACACAAGAGCGATCGGTGAAGGATCGGGACTTTGGCCTCAGATTGTAAAAGCGAATTTGTTACCCATGATTCAGAATTTAAACCAAATTTGGTAGTTCTTGAAGCCAGAGGTTACGCACCACCCCTCGGAGGCACCACGGTAGGCATGCAGTGCCTGTGGGCGATAGGAAAAGATACTCTGAGTTACTAGATTACTTAAAACTTCTAAGAAAAATAAGTATGGAGGATGAGTTCATTACGACTCGTTCACCCAAGTGGGACCGACTATGCTATTTGACGGCGCCATAAAGACGGGGAATAATCCGCTCCGCCCTACTGTACCCTCACAGGAGAGGTGGCATGTAATCACTGTCAAGTGCAGGTCACTGGGTCAGTCTATCTCCTCGGCACTTCAAAATCTTACACAGAATGTCGAGTGATTTGAGCTTGCCCACCAGAGGATGAGTTTAGTTTTGCCTCCGAGGGAGCAACAAAAGTGTCTTGCGATGGCAGAATGTACCGACCAAAAGTGGTTTAAACAGGTCCCAACTCCATCAATAGCAGAAGACAAGGAGATCGGAAGAGTAATAGTGTCCCCTGCTTCTCTCCAGCTATAAAAACACGTCAATTTTAAGACGGTTTGACACTTCATGATGCGAGACGGACTTTAAACCCTCCAACAAATAGTTCCTGAGGAAATTTAAGAGTACACTGTGCGATTTACATTGCTCGTGGCGGAACAGAGGCGCTTCCAGGCCTGATGAATGGCAGGTCCACTTTGCTAAACGCTCCACGCAGCGGTCGGAGAGAGAGCGGGAGTCAGCTTCTCGATGATATCGGACAGGTGGCAGTAATCCCATCGCATAATCCATAATGCATTATTCAGTGAACGAATTGCCCCCTTCCCCCCTTTCACGCACATCTCCATGTGTCCATGTAAGCAAGTGCCTTCGGATGTAACTTAGCTTGCATTATTCATGCATTCTGGACCTAGCTTATGGCACATGAGGCCTTCTTCCAAAAATAAAAAGGGAGCGGATGGACAGGAGCACATCGGCAACTTGGTTAGTATTAAATGCTGTCATAAGGGAATTCAAGTGGTACAAGAGTGAATGATCTTAGTGGGTTGGGACGTTAACAGGAGAGAATGAAAGACGAAAACCTGCTTTAAGCTGGTCCAAATCGGCTGGGTTAATTGGGAGGATTTCGAGTAAATCTGCTGCTAATGGCTGTAAACAGAATAAAAGAACATGCACTAACTAAGGGATGTGATCACTCTACGGAAGTAAGAGGGGGATGGAAGAAATTAGACACCAAGACAAGACAGTAGAGGGATTTTTTAAAGCCTTCTTTGCTGGACTCAATACTAATGCAACACAGAAGCACCCGAAACCAATTTCTCACCTCAGGTCGGTAAGCAACCAACTCTTTCCATCAGCGTACTTTTATAGGGGATGGGGAAGAATGAAGGCAGTCTTTCACCCACTACTACATGTGGATGGAGCACAAGCGCAAAGCCTCATATTTTCTCCAAATTTTCACCTCCCAGTTGATGAAGATGTGCCCGATGAGTAATTCTTCAAAAGCTTTACTGCCTAAATCCAGAAGCATTTCTGCCGACACGCTTCAAGTGCTTTACAGCGACCTGGGCGAGAAGCTTTTGCATCCTTGAAACCAAGGTGAAATCGGTTCGTAAAACAGGCAAGAGCAATTCAGAAAGTTTGCTGGACGATGAACACATTTAGCGTGCGGCAGCGAAACTCAGACAGACTTTTTTGCGACCTGCTTCTCATCCTCTTCCGTGGTCACCACAGCGCCTCAAGTAAGCATGGAATTTGTCGCTCTAGGATGCATATGGAGCAACTAGTTATGCGGGCATTCATAAACTCCTTAAAAAAATTCCGGATACTATTTAATTGACAAAATCTGAAATCTAAGGCAACTGCCAGTAGAATGGGAGGTGAGAGCATTAATAAGTTCGGTGAGGAAACACTGCCTTACCTTTCTTGAAAGGAAACGACTGTCAACTATGTGCGAAGGGAAAGGATGTCACGTCAGTAATGCCTTACTACAACAGCGCTACTTACACCCGACAGTAGCATACATTCGTAGGTGACACATTTCCTTAGAGCTAACACCCTAGAGTTCGATGGGAAAACAGACAAATCTGTTTGACTAAATAAGCAAGAACCCCCATCAGCCACGAAAACAGCTTTATGGCCTGATCGACGGGAAAATCAATAGAATATAACCATTAACCAAAAACCCAGCGTCCCAGAAACTGTACATAGTTACATCCGATACCGGCCTACTTGGAGGGCGAGTCAGGGGAGGAAAGCCCGAGGAGATTAGCGGGAAACCAGGAGGGTCGTTTTCGATTGACACGATGAGTGTATGCACCAGCTTTGCCAAAGGTCTCCTGGTCATAGAGAAACTGGGTCTCCTGATCATATGAAAGGCCCTCTCGGACTGACCTCAAACTGGCACGAAGCGCATTTGTTTCTCGCCGTACCTCGTCATAACAGTGAACTAAAAGGTGTGGAAAAGAAGCTGTGGGCACATCAGGATCGCTTTTACTGTCAAAGACATAAAGGATGATTTCATACTTTCTCCAAAAGCTAGTAAAAACAAGCAGTTTCTGTTGATTATTCCATGAATGGAGAAATTCAGATCAGTAAGGAAAAAATAGGCAGATGAAAAGGCCCCCTAATTTTGACAAGTACAAACAAAGGCTAATTCTTTAGGTATTAGAGCAGCAAAGAAAACCGAGCAGAGGAGTAAAAGAGACGAAATTACCACAAATCGACTCGCGAGGATGCCAACTCCCACAATGCGGACAAGTGACCAAGTCTCTCCTGAGTCTGTACTTGTCCATTGTAACTAAAACAACAATAAAAGGATAACAGCAGCATACAAGAGAGAAACTTTCGGTCCCTTCGAACTCCAATGCTGCGCCTTTTTTTTGGAGTTGCAAAAAAGATAGAACCGTTCCAAAGATCCCATATATCCGACAACCTGAATGCTGTCGGTGAGATTGATGGGCCAACAAAACACAGTCCTAAAAATTTACTTCATAACTTCTACATATAACAAATGCACCGTAAGAACCACGTCCAGAAATCAGATCGATGATGAACTTTGCGCGTGTGATCATCTTGCCACAAAAACCACGCATCCCGAAACCAGACGCTCACTCCCCCACCATGCAAAAATGACCTTCGATTTCCGAAAATTACAGAATAAAAGCATGAACTAAAATGTTCCTAGTTAGGTCTTTTAAAATCACAGTAAAATAATGGATTTACAACTATGCACGCACGTTGTGATTGGAACTTACAATCAAAGTTAATTAAGAAGGTTTACAACCAAGATGTAGTCAAATTTAAATAAAACACTTCTAATAAAGAGCTCAGCATGGACTAGCTGCACTATTTTAAATCTGAGCAAAATTGAAGCAAAATTTTAGGAATTGCAATGTTGCACTCACTATTCCGTGCCTTACTAAAATTCGTAGCACGCTGGTCTAATGGCATGCAAGAGTCGAATGGCTAATAATATAATCAAAACATGAAAGCACAAACTGTAAAAATGGAAGTGCTAATGCAGTCAACCAATTCACAAAATCATGCCATAGTTGCTCTCTTTTACGTGCCATCTCGTGCGCTCCCCTCGGTCAGCCCCCGTGTCGGGGAAAAACAGTTCACTCGGTGCCATACCAAGCCCTTGTGAAACAAAACCTCCAGCCACTAAGTCTTTTTGCACAAAGAAAGGCATTGGATGACAATATCACTAAAGTATCACGGTGATCTCAGCGCATCCAAAGTTTGTCATATTTGTAACTTGCATTAAAAAGGACGCTTCGTCACTAAGGTCTCAGAACCAGACATTTCCCTTTAAGGAGAACGACTTATACTGCAAATGCTGGTTGTATAAATTTAGTCCTAAGGACAAAACTACCGAGCCTTAGCAACTATTTCTTCTCCCCCCCCCACTTAGCTCTTAATTCAGCTCTACCCATCCATCTATCTGTACTTTATTCAGCTAGCAGGGCTGTGAATGAGAAGTGATTTATTCACGTATTTAAAGACTTCAAGCATTTACGTAGGCAGCTCAACAATCAGCCTAATGAAAAAATACGAGTCTGGTGAAGCATCGGTTGCTAATACCAATCATGCAAAATAAGGCGAAATACAGATAACACTGCAACTATTCGCTGTAGATCCCTTTCTTCTGTTACATTAGGGTTTAGCATTCAGTCCGCATAACAAAAATAGTTTGTAATACGATAGTGGTTTATCCCTTGGTTCTGGTGAGGCGACACATTTGTGCTTTGAATTAGCCTCCTTGTACCTCGCTGGGTGGGCTGGCCTTTCGGGCTATACCAATAGTCCAGACATCTTCTCTGTGATGAATATATGTATTCCGCCCGAGTATTGTGTCTTCTTTCGTCTTCAGGGAGTCTCGGGACTCTACAAGTTTGCCTTTTAATGTATTCACATGCCGCCTTTATTAGTGTAATGTAGTGTAGCGTCCCAAGACTCCCTGAAGACGAAGGAAGACACAAAACTCGTGTAGAATACATATATTCATCACGGAGAAGGTGTCTGGACTATTGGCATGGCCCAAAAGGACGGCCCACCCAGCGAGGTACAAGGGAGCTAATTCAAAGTCCAAAAGTGGCGCCTCACCAGAACCCAGGGATAAACCACTATGGTATTACAGTAGACTCAGAGACCCACAGTAAAGTGGAGTGATGTATGTAACTGATGTTCAGAGGAGCTGGAAGGCCACTGACATAATAAAAGGTATGATTTATATTGGAAGCAGAACTTGTAAACAACAATGTGCATTCTCAGTCAAATGTACTGTTAAAAAACGCATCTAATCACTTCAACTACATCTATGCTTACAACTGAAAGCCCGTTATCAGTTCCATTTATTATGCAGACACATATGCAATCGCTAGTTTGCCTAACACAACTGGTTTAGATGCTTTTAAACTTCTCCCTTGTTCTGCTATTCGCTAATCAAATTCCATTTCATAAATTGTGGAATCATCAGCAGCAGTAAAATTCCCTTGTACGCAAATCCCAAATCTTGGCTTAGCTCTCAAACCCACTTCTTAAATTACTTGAATTCGCATTGTCCAAGGCATGTGTAGCGTTATCGATTTTAACATGCTTTTTTGTTTATCTACTTGGTCTCTATTACTTTGAGGCCGTTGTTAATCAGTCGGCTGGCGTGGGTTTTTCACATACAGGCTATTGCAGTATGCCATAAACGCTATTATTTGGTTTTCAAAATGGGTATTAGTATTATACATATTACTTCTCTTGCAAAAATGTTGTACTGATGGTATCTGACACGTTTTACCTCTATACTGTTCAATTCTTTTTGCATCAGGTGTCCTTGTTGAGCGCTGTCATTTGGTGAATCAGCGCCTCATCTACACTCGTCCTCCCAGCTGGGTCACATGACGGCGGCGAGGAATGTGTCCCTTATACCTAGTTCATGCCGCAGGAGATATTCCCGCAAACATAGGCCACAATTAAGCACTGCTATTCTGACCACTTTATGAACTAAAGTAAGAGAAACAAAAACGCGGACTACATTAATGGAGATGTGTACAAACGAATGTGTGTATGTCTCAGTGTGTTTTTCGTTCATCGATGGTCTGCTCACTCAGACCAAGCTCAAACTGTGCCCATTTAAGGGGAGAGAGGGTAGAGAGTAGGACAAGGAATGGGGGGATTGCGATGTCCACGCACGTACGAGGGAAGACATGCTAGGGAGAGGTGGTGAAAGAAAATGCATTTAGTAGAAGTTATTTCAGTAGTGTACTCTTCTCGTTACTTTTCATGGGTTGGGATCAGGGTCCGCCATTAGCGGTGGCAGGCAAGAGACGCGGCGCGGGTGGACGCTCTATCACAGGGTCTGGCCGGAGGATGGCTTCCTCTATTTCATTTCAACTACCTGGCTTAGACGCGTTCGACTGAATAGCTGTGGGAGTTAGCGAAGCGGGCCTGCAGTTGGCGTAGGCGGTCTGATGGTAGTAACTCCCGGCGGAAACCGACTGCGCCTCCGGGGGACCCCGGGTCGAACTGCGACGGCTTCCTGGTGTCATCGTTGTGGTGGTGGTCTGGTTACTGGTGTCAATCCGGCTATAGCTGCTTGTTTGGCGAGGTAGTTCTGTACTGTTGGTGGTAGTGGTTTGAACTGGATGGTGGGAGTGAGCGGAGGATTGCCGAGTCAAGGTGGCCTCATCGCCGTCACCATTGGCATCAACACCACCACTACCGGCAAGGAGGGAGTAGACTTCGTTGGTCACAGAGGTGGCAAGCAGAGGCTCCTGCTGTAGCATGCTCTTCTATTCATGTTAAACAAGAAAATAACCACTCACTCCACGTATTCGTTAATCTTTTCTTTAAGCACTTCTTTGTCAGGGATGGTAGGAAATTGCAAAATTTTGCTTGATGATTGGTTGCTAGTGCCTCTCCTGTTAGGTATGCTTCATACGCCTTACCAGATATTATCTGAAGGGTAAATCTGCCACCAGAAATAAAATCTGCACCACAGTAACATGAAAGCGTAAGAAGCCATCATGGTTATAAAAATCCGAAATTTTGATTAACCGAGAATGATACTACTGAAAACACTCACGTTGGGGAAGCTGGTAGGCCGGGACATCAAAGATGGGCTGTTCTGCTGGCCATAGTGGGAGATTAATAGCGGTGGTTTCAATTTCGACGAGGTCCGCACAGGCGGGCAAGGTGGTGTGCCGCAGTCACCTCCATCCTGCCAAGCTGGAATGTGGCTAGGCAGAGTCTGATAGCCCTCAAAGCTTAAGACTGCTGGTATCACACCCCCCTCCTTATCCTCTTCTGCTCCAGATGTTCCACATGGTTGTGGAGGATCTCGGTACCTCCACGGTGATACAAGCCCACGACTACAGTAGCACCGCTGGCTCTGGAGGTGATGATGGCTAAATCCACAATCTGCGGAAAACTTCCAGTCGGGATTTTGATGGTCCAGGATCAGAGATTGGCCAAAGACGAATGCGGAACAACGGCGTTGATCAAGGTGTGGATGGTGGAAATTCTGCTGTCCTTGATGGTGACCTCGGTGGTGGTGATGACTTTGACTAAATTGGCTGTTTTGCCTTGAACCAGCACTCCTTGAGTGTAAATGCTGACTGGATATTAGTGCACTCGGGATACCTCGTCGTGACGTCGGCATCTTCGACTTCTCCGGTTCCACGGTGTTAGTAAGAATACGAATGCTGCATTCTTCACCCTATGTGAAAGTGTCTCAAGCTATGAGTACGCTCATACCACAACACTTATACATTTCTAAGACCACGGACAATTGGTAATTTCACAATTTGGCTTCGAAAACGAATAAAAGTGCAACCGGTAGAGAGGTGTTTTCATTTCTCTCAAAAACTGTGGAAAAAATTAGCCTACTTAATTTAAGTTGGTACAATGTTATAAATTAATGAAATTTTCTGCCAATGACTAAGATCGATGTGGAAAGAATCGTACAACCCCGATTATAGGACCCAGTGGAATGGACGAGAGTTGATCGCAGGAGTTCTACCTCTGAACTAAACACAGAGAGCATCTACTTTTTTAGGTGATTTTGCCAAAAGGTGGATTTTTCATTTGCTCTCACGTATCTCCATTTCTTGGAGGCTCCATGGGTCCTGTTGTCTCCCGACAGTCGTCGAGTTCTTCCGACAAAATCCGTTTAACCTTTCAATAGTTGAATACTGCACCTATTTTATGTATTTTTTTAAACAAGTAGATCAGCCTTTAGTACGATATTATTACGAAACATGTTCCGCCTCGGCTCTCCAAAGTCATTGGCTCCTCTTCTAGCCTAGAATCATCTACTCTGTTCTCATCAATTCCTCCTTGACATTTGGAAATGAGAAGACATCGTTTGTTCAGCTAACCTCATAATGACACGTTGCACTAGCAGAAACCGAGGTCTTCTTCGCTAGCGGCACTCGTGGACTGCTAGCATGATAGCTACTGACAAGTGGCGGTTTCTGCTGTGCCGTTGAGGTGACAACAAGACGGGGGTTGTTGCTGTCGCAAACCGAGGCGGTAGAGGAGGGTGGAATGGTGGGTGTGAGAGGCGGTTTTGAGAGACTCGGATGTTTCGACAGCTCAAGCGCAGTTGTCACGGTGTTGAGACGAGGTCCATTCAAGTTGCTGTTGTTACCGTGGTCGTGCTGACTCTCTGCTAATGCGTCGCGACTCAGCCAAATCCAGTCGTTGTCACGATTTATGCGATGCTGAGATAGGCTCTGGAATGCAGTAGAGGGACAGTTTAGTTGTCTGAGTGGAAACTACGTCGTTGTAGTCACAAATAAATAGGAGTTTATGCGAAAAAAGGGGGAACGGACAGGTGCTGATTTAGTGTAACAAGGTTTTGGGGCGCACGCGCACACTCCTTCCCCAAAACACACACAGAAGTGAATTAGCTTTTGCTCCGCTTTACACCGTCTAGGATGGGATGAATTCCCTGCCCCTCCAAATGTATTCGTGTATTTCCGGAGTGCAGTGCAGGCTTCACAAGTGCATCAAAATGCCAAATTTTTTTCTGCCAGATCAGCCAAAATGGCTAACGAGGGGGAACTGCCAGGCTGTCTGCTTACCCATCACAAAAGTTATATCCTGGCCATTCAAGTCATGAAACGCTGCTTTTGTTGCAGTGGAATGAAGTAGTGCTGTTCCATCCAGAGGGTTCCAGTGTTCGAAAGGGGAAGACAATAGCCTTACGAAATGAGAAGCCGATGCGTAAAGACCCAACCAATCGTTTTTGCGGATCGTGCCTTTCTCAATCCCTCTGACGTCGGTGTTAGATCCCCTTCTAGATCGATGTACGCGTTGCGGGTTCAGGACAGACTTGGAGTACTACAACAACGACGGTGAAGAACAATCCCGTTGTTTGTTATCCATTTGCCACGTTACAGAAAGAAGACGCTTGTTGTGAATGAGTAGCTCTGCAAGGGACTCGCTACTGAATGGTTAAAAGTGTGCGTACTTTTGGCGATTTACCACCGCCTAGTCCTACACAATGACCGTGGATGGAGCAGGAATCAACAAATAAAATGCTCCACCGAGCCAGTATTGTGGCCTCTTCCAACTTCGGGAAAGGCATAGGGCTCTGCACTGCTATCAGCGGACTGCGAATCCGATCCTAGAGAACAGCTGCCTCGGTTTCTGTTGCGGAATGCTAAACCCCAACGTGGTGGAAGAATAACATCTGCTGCGGATGGAGAAATCTGCGAAGACCTTTAACGGAAGGGTCGGAAATAACTTTCGCCTTAGTAAACAACCCCGGTCACGTGGTCCACGGGAATGCTATTAACAGATGAGCCTACATTAGCCACAAACCATTTAGGAAAGTTCATCACGGCACCTGTGTGGAAATGGCAATGAAGCCTCTACTCCTACGATACCAATATAGAGCCCACATTGGTATGGCTGGGCAGCACTGAAGTGAGAACAACGCGTCAAGGAGGAACAAATGCGAGCCCTTATCCCCACAAAGGTAATTTAAGCCCTGTCCCTCATCCAATGACTCTGCCTTTAGGCCAGTGTTCCTACGAGTGGCGGTGGATAAACGTGATAGCCTGCATAATGCCCTGTCGTATATTACAGTTCCAAAATAGGACAAAAGTCCAGATCCAGTAGAAATCCCGTGAGGATTTAGCAATATTTGAGTCAGATATCCTCTTAATTGCATGTAAATTTGTTGACTGACGCAGATGGCTCTTGGGGGTTTTCCCTGCAGCACTGACGCGGGAGGCTAACCAAGTGGAGTGCTGGGGACGACGTTCAAAAGAAGGGAGGGGGCGGGAAGCATGCATTACTTTGTTTGCTTAGTGCTCGGTTTAGGTGATGCAAGGCACTTGAGGTTCCGCTTTTGTTCTTCGGAGGGGTGGGCTGATCTCTGGGTCATGTCAGTGGGCTCCAGCTCGTCTCCACTTCTGCAATACATATTCCCCCCCCCCCCCCCAAGTATTATGCTTTCCTTTTTATTTAGAGAAATCTCGGGGCTCTGTGCAACATTAGCCAGGTTAATACAACCGAGTTTAGCCTCAAAATAATGGAAACATGGCAGAGAGCACAGCAAAGAGCGCCGCATGGAGATTCTACCATATTTCTGAGCTTTTCAATTCCCTTGTCATCTTCAAGTTTTAACGAGCCCCGGCCGCGATCTGCAAGGAAAACTTGATAGTGGGATGACGTCGGTTTACAGAATGCTACTATCGCCTCCAGCCTTTTCCACTTTTTTAGAAGAGAGCTCTTTCCACTCCGTCAGTGTCACCAGGTCGTCCGTCTCTCTGTTCAGTGATGATCAAGTAACTCTCCGATCGGCACTCTTTATGGCGTCTCCAAACACCGAAGGTAGTAGCCAAGGCAAAACTAATTCGCCTTGAAAACAAGAAATTGCAGCTCCAAATTAAAAGAAGAGGGGGTTGGTAAGCTTTGCTTAATGAGGTCTTGAAGGTGGTAACAACTAAAGCCTACCCATAGTCCGAATTTGCGACGAAGTGTTGCGAACGCAGTGATACAACCGTAATGCGAAGCAGCCTTTTGTCCACCACTCATGCCGTCCTGCTAAAATACAAGAAGTAAGCATTTTTCAATTCTAGCTTAATTTAGTCACCAAGGAATCCCTCTTTATTAAGGACAATTAAACTCACTAGAGTGTCGACTTGGTCCGCCTGTGATTGCGGGTCCGCAGTGGAGCTGCTGGAACACTCTCCCATACCAGAGACATCAGTGTTTGCGTTACTCATGGCCAATTCGGAGAGATGCTGCAGTCGGAGGTTCTCTTTAACCCCTCTCGCGTGCTCCCACCGGTATCGTGCCACCATCGCACCGCAGTTGACCGCAAAAATCAGCGCAATGAGGATGAAGAGACCAAGAAGAATGTACATTATGAGCTCCAGAGCTGGACGATGCCCAGATTCCGCACCAACGGGATCATCACTGCCCTTCCCGCCGCTCTCACTCCCTTCGGATGACTTAACTGCAGCCTCGTTAAGACTGATATCAGCGTTGGGACGGTCCACGAAAACGTCCTTCTCTTTGGTCATCTTCTTTGCCGATGCCTTATCGACAGGGTCAGGGTGGAGGGGTCGTTGGTAGGGCGATGTGGAACGCATTCCTGGTGCGTCTTTTAGTGCCGGAGAGCCGAATAACTCGGCTAGTTTCAAATCGTATGCTGACGGTTTCTGAAAAGTTGTTAAAAATTTATTCTTTCAAATTTTATCAATGTGAGTTAAGATTTCCCATTCAACCTTAAGGCCAAGTTATTATCCCGTCGTCGGCAGCACTGAGGTAAAGGGATAATCAAAGAAGACCTCTTTCCTCTCTCTTTGAAACTGATTCGTTCATAGGACTAACCAAAGTCGGAACTTGAAAGATGACGTCTACTTGTCTATGCATGGATTTAAATGGATACGAATAATTACACCACGACTCCTTATTCGTCTTCTCGAGCTGCAGGTAAGGCACTTGTAAAGTCAAGCACCTCTCACCCAAGCTCATAAATCAAAGCATTGCAAGGCAATTCACTAATTAGCCACATCGCCGTCTTTGATATTTCTGCGTGCCCGAACTGCTGCTCTATTGTTGATAGAATAGGCGCTTCGAGTTGTGACGTTGTGTAGGGACTGTGTCGGCTTTCATTCAACACAACTTCCACCTCGGTCCCGGCTCTGATCTTCCGCGCTACTCATTCGTTTCCACAGATCAAGCGAACAATTTTTTCGTTCACTGATATTCCAGCAGGGCAAGCTCGATTCAAAGCAGGACTTGAAACTTCAAAGGCTGCCATGGCGGCTCTGCAAGCAGCAGTAAATGACAAGAGAGCTTAACTGCTACCAGCCATTAATCAAGGTAGGAGGGAAGCTACAGTGGGAGAAAGAATTAAATTTTTCCAACTGAAGGTATATAATTCTCAGATATCTGTTCTAACATGCGCTGAGTTCACTACAAGAAACTGGTTATATGTTCATCCCTCTGCCGATCCCGGTAGAGACGGTTCACAGGCCATATCCTCAGCTGCCATACCTGTGCAAATTCAACCAGTACAATCACCGGTAATCGTTACATTGTCTGCCACAAAGTTATCCAAGAGACTTAACTGCCTGTGGGAGTAAGGAAGGCAAATGTCCAGAAAAACTGTTATTACACTAGATCCTAGATTAAATAACGGGGATCGCTTCATTTCTCCTGAATAATCCGTGATCCCACCACTAAAGCAGCTCAGTTCTAAGTGATTCCCATCTGTTTGAAACTGGGAGTACGTTGGAAGCCGGTATTTCAATGAGACAGCCTGGTTGTATTAAGGGTTGAAGAGGTCCGCAAATTTATTCAATTTTCACTTCATAAGTTCTTTTCTCCTCTTTCATTCACTCCAACTCCCTCAGTGGATTCAAACACTTCTCCTAGCTGCCTGGCCTGAAGTGGCTGGTTCTACATTTCTATATTTCAAATTCCCTTAAGCCAAAGTGGTAATGCAACAGAAAAGCAGGAACACTTAAATTAACCCTTACCTGTTGCGTTTCCAACGGCTCCGAAAGAGGATTCCACCCACGACCATCGACACGTTTCATTTGAGACGCTGCTGCCGCGGATGTTTCGGCAATATTGTCCAACTGGTCATCTGTCGGGTTGCCACCGCCACCTCCAACATCGTTGTCGTCCTCATCAGCGTCATGAGTTCCACCTTCAACTTCTGGATTGGGCCAAAACTGGGATGGGAGATGACGCAACCCTTCGACTGCGACGTGTGTGGCGGAGGTTTTCTGCCCCTCCCAGTGATTGGGTCGCTGCAGCCGCTCCCCCCCAGCCCCCTCTGCTCCTTCTCTCACCTCGTCCTCACCACGGCGACGGCTAGGGCGGGCCGCCACGATGCTGGCATGGACTGGTGCGGAGAAGAGGAGGCTGTTGTCTATGTTGGAGCGGAGATTGACTCGCAGAAGATCCCCTGTTTGGCGGAAATATGGCCTTTAATAACAGACGGCCATTTAGGATACAGGATTTTGTTATAGGAGGATAATCTCCCAACCCTACTGTAAGTGCTATGCTAGTGACGGAATGAGACAATGAGTTACCCACTTGATAGCAAAAGGGTAAAGCTTCCCGCAGCCACTGAACTTCCTTGTTGCGCCATCCAACTGCCGTCGGTAAGGCTACATAAAGTCTTGTGAATGGAATGCCAAAAAGGTACACACCTGGGGTGCTGGTCATCACAACTTCACAAATGTGGTATTATACCCTCATTTTTTACACAGACAGCCTGATTCATTGAAGTCGAAATTTTTAAAACTGAAAATGTCAAGTGACAATGGTCTCGGTTGAATGCAACCAAGGTGATTAGTTGAAAAAAAAGGTTTTGAGCGTCACAAACCATCTTTTCCTCGCCTCTTTGGTCATCTGACTAGGCGCTGCAGCAGTTGGCTCTGTTTGTATGCATTTTACCGCTTTTAGCCTGACTCTACTCACCAAAACTAAAAACATTAATGTGGGATATTATAAAAAAGATTTCCAGAGGTTTTGGAGCTTAAAAAGAAATTACAGTATATTATGATCAGAGACTGTGAGGTAAGCTATTGGAAGAACCTTTTTTTGCCTCAGCAATCAGACACATATCGTCCATAAGGATTAGACCGCCGAACGCCGAACATCTGCTCTAGTGTTCTGAACGATTTAATTCTTTCTTTATGGAATAAATTATTCGACCTTATTGTTTTACGGTTAAAAAACAAAAAAGGAATGTTGCCGTGCCGGTGCTGCAAGCATTTCCAAGCTTAAAGATGCCATATTGCACAATCATAGGGGGTGCAAATGTCATAGGCTAATCTAGACACCCTTAATCAAGATGGCAGGCAAAAAATGCAATGCCGGTGGACATAAAATAGCGTGGGAGAATTCGCAAAGGTTGCCGTGAAATGAAGGCCTGAGATTGTAAATATTTACTCTTCGAAAGCTTTCAAGTACAATGTTGGACCTTCAGCACTAAGATTACTTACCGTACACCCGTCAGTGACCATTCGGTCTGTAATAATTTCCAACGTATCATTCGGGATGTCAAATAGACGCATCTTCAATCCGTTGTGAAATGGTTCAGGAGTGCAATCATTACCGTAGTAGTAGAAATTTTGAAAAGGGTCTAAATTGACTAGTAAGACAGCTTTCTGCTCTCAACCAGCTTCTAAAGTGAGGTGAAAAAGCATTCAGACTTGGGCGGAGATTGCTTGAGTTGCACCATTAAGCGGTACAACATCCACAGATCCATCCTTTCTTGCCACAATCGAGACAAGGATCACAACGGCGGAAACATAAAGTGGCCAGCATTTCCACATCAATGATAAAACGATAGGCACCATTCTAGGACATCCAAGTTGTACAGGTGCTACTTAAATGAATAATAAGTATTTGGGAAACAAGTGCATTTTATACCTACCGAATAGTGTCCAGTTTGTCGTGAACTCTCGTTTTACCTCCCTTCCTTAATCAAAACTGTAAGTAATCAAATCGATGCGAAATTGCCCACCTTTAAATTATCTTAATATATGCAATCAAAATGAAATAATGCAACATCCGACTGGAACGAAAGTGCAAAAACATTTTTAAAGAACGTTGCAAGACTTCAATAAAATGAGAAGCGACAGTTCTCGGGAACAATTCAGTTGAATTTCAAATGCAATGAGTGCTAAACGGCTTACTTTGTTTGTGACCACCACTTTGATTGGATGTTACGCATATTTACGAGAATTTAGCATCAAACAATAGTTTAAGATGAGGCTGGAGATGTCTGCGACCACAGAATAATGTTCACATTCAATGTTTTAAGAGTTCTGGTTGATAGCGAATCTCTGAGCCTGCTCAAGAGTCGTGATCTTGCTCAGTCATTCCTGATTGGCTGATATCAAGTGTGCACTTATGCCCTGAGTGCACTGACCACCACTTAAAGCCCAAGGTCAATCAGTTACTATAGCTTCACCTACTCAGACCTAAACCCAAGCTCAGGCGGATCACACCAGCCAGTCCTTAGGATCGTATGTCCACGCCACACCGCCGTGCTGACTCATCCACATTGACCAACAGACTTCTGCTGTCAACTTTTATCTATCGATCATCTCATCTATTGATTATCAGGGTGGGAGATCAATAGGATCCGGGGCACTTGTGCGCTGGGGCCTCAGTTAATGTTAATCGAGAGCTCAGTCTAAACCGTGTGAGTAAGGCTGAATGATCTAAAACTTTAAAGCCCTCCTGGATGGAAGGAAAAAGAAAGCCTTGATTTTTACCATCACTGTACACATGAGCTCACCATTAGTGCATTAGCTAGGTAGAGAAGATTCACCAATAAATGACTCATCCTCTCGAAGTAGAAAGACTGTGGGGCCCAGCCACTCGGGTCGTTGTTGTGCCTTCTGCGTCTTATTCTTGGTCTCCATCGTCGCAGGGACATCATGATGAAAGGTGAACCATCGCGGGCCAACAGAGCGTTTTCGACGCGATGGCGGTGGTGCTGGCGGCGGTGGCAGTGGCGGCATGTCAACTCTGACAAGGTCTGGACGCAAGTTCTCTACTGCCAGCGTAAAGGGCGCTGTGGACTCGCCAAGCTCCCACACAACCTGACCACAAAAAAGGGATAACACAGGAACCCAATAAATCCATGCAATAGGTTAGTGAGAATTTTGTTCCTCGTTTTTGTGACGAAAGAATTGACGCATTTTTCCCTTAGCAAATCGAGGCAAAGTAAAGCGGAAAAATGCTGTTGGGATAATCCATCACGAGAACAAAGACAGATTTCCCAATCCTGAAGATGTTTTTGAACGAATCTGATGAGATCTTCGGATTTAATTAAATAGTGGAAAATGTATTTACGGTTTAATCCTTTACTGCTTTTCAAGTCAAAAAGGGGTATCTAGTCACCGTTGGCAATCACCCTTTGTTATGGAACGCCACAGTCGATCTGATACTTCTAGAATCCTAAAGTTTGTTTAATTGTCAGGATATTGGGGAAGAGACTACGCCTTTACATATAGCATGATTCTCGACTAAAAACACCTCCGTATTTACTTTTTTAAATAATACGATATAGTGCAGTCAGATATCATGCATATAAGTAAAATACGTCACGTCTTTGTGAAGTATGCCTAAGGTAGGAAAGCCAGGTAGTCACATATGTCTGACGCTGGTAGCACTCATTGTGCCCACAAAATAAAGGAAGCTGTGGCCTGAGATACTTAATTTAAACTCACATCAGAGGCCAGATTAAAATTAAAAGTGGCGTTTTTGAATGCAGAGCATTCTTGCGGCCAAGAGATTAAGCAATTAATTTCCCCTTCGTTAACCGTGTCGAGGTAAGCAAAAGAGATATTCATTTACCTAGAGTAGTGAAGAACAGTCTATAAATAGGCGCCAGTTTCTATCTGTACACATCTCTTAAGATAGTTAGAAAGATTTCCACGGTTCATAGTAGCAGAAGTATGAAACGCTTGAGCAAAAGGAAATGCTCAAGTCTGAGATTGAAGGTGAGCGTACATACCTCCATAATACGGTGCCAGGGAAGGACAGAGCCATCAGAGAATTGGACGGTCACAACGAGCAATCCCTGTCGTGGTAGAGTTTTTGTCACAAGTTGACGTTTCACACGTTGAAGGAGGGGAAATTGGCTCCTTTGTTGGAAGGCGAAAGCATCCGGTGAAGTGGCACCACCCGAATTCGATGTCATCGGAACGCCCTTGCTTCGGCCAACCCGACTACCGGAAAATCGAATGTGCGCAGTATAAAAGGTGAAACCTGATTCCGCCGCTTTCTCTCGGTCTAGGGATTGGTGGTAGGAGGCTGTGCTCCTGGAAGGAAGATTGCCCTCTGAGCGCTCTTGTTGGGTAACAGTTACGGTGAGATCTGTGACAATATAAGCGCGGATCAATTTGATGCCTGCAAATTAGCAAAATCAAGTCCAATCTTTCCCCTTCTTTGAATAAAGTGAGAAAGGAAACCTTTTAGGACAAAAAAATTTCCTAAACTCTTCCTCTTGTGCAGTTGTGAGTAATATGGAAATTGTGACAAAAGATTAATGACTTCTGCCACTTCAAATCTGTCAGCAGCTAAACTAATGATCAAGCAGCATTGAGACTTTCTTGGACTACCAGAAAACCAGTTGAATTAATCGTAAGGGGTAAATCGAAAGAGTCTAATACCTGTGACAAGTTGAGCTGTAATCCCAACCGGCCAGACCCAGCCATTGGCCGTCACCGTGACCCAGAGGGTCTGAAACTGCTGCCTGTCCCATGTGGCACCACTTCCACTGCGCTTCTCCTGATTCTGCTGTTTTCTCAAACGGGCTAAAGATGTAGGCAAAGCAGCCCTGACGAGGGACGAATCAGCAACGGAGACGAGCCTGACACGAACTCGTCCCGGTCTCTGACCCACCAACCAGACACGGGTCGCCGTCTGGGCGTCACCAGTCCCCTTCGCGTCTTTGCGTTTGCCAACTAGGACTAGACGAGCTGGAGTAGTCATATCATCGTCAATGCTGAGTGCGGCAGCGACGTCATTGGTGAATTCCAGGCGAAGGCAGTGGGCGGTTAAATCGGTGACGTCCAGCGGTGGGCTTATGGAAACCTCCTCGGAGGAGGAATGTGAATACTCACCAGCAGAGGTTATTCGAGTATTTGCTGCAGTGAATCTGAAACAAAAGGATGACAAAATTCCTAAAGTAACGATATCAACGATTCGTCAAGTCTGAGTCCTTCAACTTCTCCGTACTTTGACCTAAACCTTAGTGAGAGAGGACCTGGTCCTGCTAACTCAACTGCACTTCTTGCAAAACTTCTGTACGTCCATGCTACGCCTCTGAAGCAGATATTTTTGAAACATCCACCTCACTTTTTTGTGCCAAGTCAGACAATTTCTCTTTTTTGGTGTAATAATGAAAAAAGGCCATAAAATAACCTCCATAATGAACAATGCTGTCCCCATTATAGATGGTTCATAAAATAAACTTTTTACCAAGCTTTGTGGGGTAGACTAATCGTCTGGCGTTCAAAGTAGAACGTGCTTTCCTCTATGTTCTAGATCAGATAAACAAGGAACCCCTTTAAAAATCCATCTCGATTAAAAAAGCTATTAAGGGAAAGGATGGGAGGAAAAGGAGGTGTTCTTGAGCCATCCATGCAAAACCTTTCATCCAATACCCCTTTGCCTTTTGCCCCGTTATGGAGAGAAGGAATACGGTGCGGGCTCAAGAATATTCCCAGCATATGCTGTTGCCACAAATAAAGCAGCCTAGCAACTAGCTGAAACACCGCCTTTGGATGCATCAAGGGTTTCTTGACCTTCATTTTGAGAAAGACTGCTCCAACCCATTTCCTTTAAAAAAAACAAATCCAAATTTGGCAGTTACAAAGCCGTTTAGGCGTAATTGCAGGGCAAAAAAAGGAAACAAAAAAATCTGCAGCTGCACATTAATGCAATGCTCCTCACAGTAACCAAAGGTGGCTATTTTGATGGTATACGCGGCATGGGGGGAAATAGGCGTTACCACCACCACCGCCTCCATTCTCCTGCTGCTGCTGCTGCTGGGCAAAGGCCTACTCTTCTGCCTTCAAGAGCGTGTCAAGCTCACGTCCGCACCATCCCAAAATAGGCAGCCAATGGGAGCGCGTTGAAGCGGCTTCAAATGGCCCGCCGTACACGCGCACTCCCTGCCTCGGGCGTTATCGATCCGGTTTGAGCGCGTAAGCAATTGCATTGAGTTGAGCTCAAGCGTATTGAAAGTCGGGAGCGGAGGAGGCGGTGGCGGCGGTGCAGGCCAGACCCGGAGGCGAAAAAGGGAGATGGTGGCCTGCTTATCCCAAAAATTCCTCCTTCTATGGGCGATATTTCCTAAGGCCTTAGTGAAGAGAAGGGATACTAAGAGTAGAAGAGAGAAGTAAAGGGGTTTTTTCGGTGTTAAAAAGAGTTCTTTTTTTACATTGGCTTAAGCCAGAGCGAAATATGATCGTGTTTGGAGGGCTTCACACCGATACACCGCACTGACCCGGGCCTGCGCAGAAGGGTGACCCGGTTGAGGGATAACGAGACCGCGTGATGCACACACACACGCACACAAAGGTTTCAAGCCCAACCCCCCCCCCCCCCTCCAACCGATGGGTTTAGGATCAATTTCAGTGGAAGCGTTGCTCAAACTTTAATGGCATCTCACCTGTCCCCCTCCAATTTATCGACCAGCTTTTCAAGGACAAATGCATCTTATTGGTTGTTGGCTCATTCATTAATCCTCCTCTTTCCCTACGAAAAGGCAGTGAGCCATTCCAAGGGATTTTTGCTACTTAAAATACAACTGTTTTTGGTTTTTAGGGTAAACAAAAGAAACTCTCCACTGAGATGTGGTAATTAACCCGCCAGGCCAGTTAGTTATTGCCAGTAGTTACCCGTTACATTATCTGGCCTGATTTATTTACATCCGATGTAGAAGTTATTTTTATCCGAGTGAGGGCCAGAACAAATGACTGGATGGTAGTAAAATGTCAATGAAGTGAAAAGGAGGGAATGTAATTAATATGGAATGCTGGAGGTTCCTGGTTAACTAAACGAATTCTCTTTCGCCCTGAAAAGCTGTCCGAAGCTGGTATATGAATGTTTCGGAACCTCCTATTAAAGCGATCAAATTTTCTGGGTAGATTATCTGTCCTGTCTCCTGGTCAACCCCCATTCATCAGAATGCCTCTGTAAAGGGGCCCCCATTTTCAGTCACCTTGGTGGATGCGTAAGTGTTTACCATCATTTGTGAACTGCCATCGCTACTAGACTTTTAGTTCTTCTCCATATTTATTGCAAAGACAATTTCAGAGGATTACGCATTATAGCATCTTCAGGTAGGATCTCCTAAGCTACATATCCTTAGGAGCGACTGCCCTCGGGCGGCGAGATTAAATAAACGTTCTCTAAACGCACATAACCGTGACGCCTGTAAAAGGACGTCCCTACCTAGCCCGACTACTCGTTTGAAGGGTCTGAAGGCTAGGGTGGAAGGAAGAAACACAGAATCTTCCTATGGTGAGAGCTGGTGTTTACACTCTTTTCTCAGAGAGAAGTGATGAAGTTGAGATACCATTGGCACTTTTTCCCAAATGGGATTATTTAAATATTAAAAGCCACATTCCTACTCCCAGTAAAACCGCCAAGGCTCCTGTCATTAATAAATTCAGAGCCAAAGATTACTTTTATAAACTCGACTTTCATTGGTGGAGAAGGTGTATCCACCGCTTTCGATTGTATCTGAACCTTATTTCACCGTTTTACCTAAATAATGGATAAATCATTTGCAAATTTAATGGGAAGTGCTCTCTTGGCCCTGTTTATACGATGTTATTAATAGAAGTACCTTGGACCAAACAGCAGCATAGCATAAACAATTTGCATGCGGCATCTCGACATGCGGTTGGAGCAAGTGGGTACACGTTCTGGTGGCGAAGGAGGCACCTTCCACCACATAATGGAACTACTAATGTAAGCCTTAGATACACACGCTGGTAGGCGAGACACGTGATTGTTGTCAGAACAATAAAGTGACAGTTTGGCTGCATAGACGCCAAGAATGAGGATTTGGGGATTTTATGCTCAGCGGAGAAATTATTCTAATACAAACGTTGCCCTACCACGCTACTTTTTATACAATAATTAAAAAGCATCTTTTTTTAAATGACTTAGGGAGAGTAAGGCGATTGGGTTAATGAGAAGCCGCAGATGGCTATAAATAACCTACCCCCAACTATTAGGGCAATAACTCACCGCGCAAAAACCCGCAACCGAGTTTGTTGGAAATGCGGAATGGAGGCGATCATTTGTGAGCTACTTGAAAGCTGTGCCGCCTGCTGAGAGCTAAAGTGGAAAAAAAATATAATGAGGAGAGTTAATAGGCCACCGCTACCCCCCAAGGGGAACTTAGCGGGGCATCACCGCAACGGGGGTAGCGTAAATGGTATGATGGCTTTCAAACAGGAGCTGTAGAGAGAGCAAAGGCCCACTTAAGGTACCGACCTACAGGAAGGGCATGTCCTGGAGATAATTGAACCTCCAAGGACTTACGGTGGAAGGACTCAGAAGAATAGAGCTAAAATGAGAGATTAACTACACCCAGATCTGAGGTGGTGCCTACCACACAGTTTTATTCAACTCGATCATAGCAGAAGAGGGATTACAGAGGGCATAGAAATTAGAATTTCTCCTTATCTCCCATGACTCTGCCTCCTTGCCAGTGGCAAAGAGCTATCCCACTAGTCTGGCGTTTTTTGGGGTAGGCGGCGAAGTTCTGCGTAAATTGGGAAAAGCGGCCCGAAGGGACTATAAGCTGGTGTCCGAATCTGGGTGGCCTTGGACGAGCGTTCAGAGGTGAAAAATAAGATCCGCTCCCTTTGATTGTGTTTTTCCCTCTCTCCTTCCCTCAATTTTGAACTTGTTGAATGCAATGTAGGTTTGGCCTGCTCCACAAAAGAACTTTGACTTGGTTCTAAACTCGAATAACATTCTTATAAAATCGGTCAAGAGCCTCTGCTATTACCAAATAAAAGGTGGCTATTTGACATCAAAAATAAATCTTACTTTCACCCCTACCCAAGAATAGTAAAGTCAGTGACCGTTCTTCCAGTTTCTATGCACTGATTGCCAATGCAAAGGTTGTTTAGATCAAACCAGAACTTGTGCACTTGTGTACTTTTTTCCCGCAAATGTCAATGAAGCTAGCCCGATCTTCTTTGGCATTGGCGACTTGATGTTCGGCGTCCCTCAACCTTTTGACCTCACAAATGTTTGATAATGACCGCATTTATTCTCTTTCACAGGCAAATTCGTCGCTCCTGCAATGCCAATACGGATGGTCGCAGGAATGGTAGACGTGTTGCCGTCTGTGAACGAAACCACCAAGTCCTGGCTCATCGTTGACTGCCGGAGGTGCGACTGGATGTGCCTGACATGCCTACCTCATTCTAATGTCATACATGGAGCTTGAGGTTGGCTGTAGACGCATCCAGTCGAATTTTAACGCCTCGCCTTCTTTGGCAGCGACGGTTCGTCATCACATGATGTTTTATGCATGTGCCCTCAACTAGCCTTGTTAAACATCCAGATTTGTGGCTACTTGACATAAGGAACCATCAACCTTTTTAGGGCAGAAAAGGAGGTGGGAATACCGATTCAAAGTAAGTGACAGGTGATCAGTAGCCTGGGTGACAGTAAAAACGAGAGTGTGCGCTTACTCAGCCAAAGAGCGAAGCATAATTGAGGTGGTTGAGTATTCATGCAGCAAATGTGTCCCCGTAGCAGCAGCACTGGTGCTGGAAACGGAAGTCGGTCCCTCTCGAGGATTCTCAATAACCAGGTAGACACCATGGGGTTGCTGAGGAAACCACACGGTGACTAGTTCAGCGGCACTGGTTCGGTCTACCTTGGCTACGAGAGTGAGACCCCCGGAGCCGCCTAGTTCACCTCCCGAGAAGGTGAGACCGGCGGAGCAAGATTCCCGCGGAAAATGAGCCACTGATTCGTCGTTGGTATGGCAAGTGGAATGGGCGGTGACATCGCGCAATTCGTGACCGTGGGTTAGACCGAACACCCACACAGGGTGGTGAGTGGGATAACCGGAAAGGACGGCAGTATTTACCAGGGAGGTGGACTGAAAAAGAAGAAGAGCTGGCCATATTTCTACCCACATTATGGTCAAATGGGGGTGATTTTACGCCAACCCACTACATAGTTTTCTAGACATTCAAATCTGCATTCAAGATCACTTCAAGGTATGCACTCTTGACACCTCAATAAGATATTTCCAATGCTTTTACTCTTGAAGAGAATAAAACGACTTTCAATGATGCTTCAACAAGAGCTTATAAACAAAGCTAGTAGATAAAATGACGAAGGAACAACAGTGGAAGGGACACCAAAATCACGTCAACTTTCAGCAACCATCCTACTCTTAAGCTCTGGAAAATAGGGGTGACGAAAAGGAAGACAAAACCGGTGCCTCCCCCTCCCCTATTCCACTCAATTCTTCTGTTAAAATCTTTTTACATGTAAGTTTTTTGCGGTGTAGGGTGTTGTCTTGTGCTGTCATGATGAGGTAAGGATAGGATTTACCCCTCAATGTTTGACTAGTCTTAGCTGTGTCTGAAGAAAGGATTTTTCCTATACGCGTTCGAGTTGTGACCTACGAAGGAGATTGACTTCAGTCGTGATTGTGTGTCCTTCAGAGAGGACTTTGAGGTGAGCGATTCATTCTCTGGTGCGCTACACAAGCACTTATGCGCACAGAGCATGAAAAGCCATCTAAGAGGGAGTGGTGAATGGATCGTTTGGAAGTAGGCAATGTTTTGCTTGTCTGCTCAGTGAACGTCAAAATCCGAAAGCACGAGACGCTTTCTCATCACGTATTTATCCATACGCCGGTAATCGCAGACGCGCAGCACATTTCAAAGATACTGAGGGTCTTTGAAACTTCTTGCCACCTATTAGTGTAGCTTCCACAACTTTCTCCACGATAACGATGCTGCAAGTCTTTAGCATGGGAATTTTAAATCAATCTATCATTTATGACCCTTTTTCTTTACGATCAAGAATTAAGAGTCTTTTTGAACGTGATACATCACGCTAATCAATCCAAAGGGTATGTTCTACCATTACTTACCGAGCCTTTTCCGAAATCCATCCAACCGATTTTATAAGAATGTTATTCGAGTTTAGAACCAAGTCAAAGTTCTTTTGTGGAGCAGGCCAAACCCATATTGCATTCAACAAGTTCAAAATTGAGGGAAGGAGAGAGGGGAAAACACAATCAAAGGTACCTTCCCGATAGACCGACGCATATCTTTAGCTTATAATGCACCTCACCACTCCACTGTGAGCCAAAAGAAGGCATCGGAGGAGGGAACGCAAAACCTTCCCCTTGATGAGAGAAGAAGAGGGTAGATCAAATGGACCATTACAGTGTGAAAAAGGGGAAGGAAAGCAGGACGTAAATCCAGGAATCCCCTCCTAATTGGTCATTTCATTACAGTTTTTTAACATCTGTCAGCGTTTTTGTGCAAAACCTACAGCAGTCCAATTCTTTGTGGTGCAGTTTATCGGCTTAGAAAGCGACTTTTGGCAGGAATTTAGCCTCCCGGAGGAGAGTACCATGCTCCACTTTTAGTCCTTTTGTGTGCTACCCTGAAACTCATATTACATTATGCAGTCATCCTTGGTAGGCCGAATGCTACAACACCACCACCTTCAAGCTAGAATTTTAAATGGACAGATAAAAAGTAACTGGAATGGACCTTGATTTATGCGATCGTAAAAATATCAGGTGAACTACAGCAAGGCAGTTGGCCAAACTTCAACATAACCGAGCAATAGTTAAACAAGAAGCCGACTCAACACGGAGGTCTGGCCGAGGTCAAATGAGTGTGCTCAGCAGTGTAGGAAAAAAAGGCACCAGGACTCAAAAAAAACATAAATGGCAGTTTGAACAATCAGACCCCGCTGTTGACTTGGAGGATTACTACTCCAACCGAATTGTTCAAGTCTCGTCAAGCAGTCAGTTGGTCTTTCTCCTGGCAAATGCAGTCCTGTGATTTTATCACCTTTCCGCTGTCATGCGCAGGCAATGATGTGGAGTTCTATCGCGTGCAAGTTCTACTTGTTGTTGTATTTTGTGTTTTAATTAGCTAAATGCACTAATGTGGGCCAGGTATGCGCGTGTTTCTACTGCTGTCCTAATGAAATCGAGATTGAGCGGACAATGCCATTCCTTTCTACCCCAACTTTTCACGTAACAGAGGCAAAGGACAGAGAAGGACAAGCGAGGAGGGCAAAAGACAGATGACAGCCATTAGATCAGTCAGTTGATTGGTTGATTTATTTGATGGGATGCTATTGTGAAGAGACAATTAGTGGGACTAAATCATCTCAGGTGGGAAATTTAGCAGATCCACAGTTTGAATTTGCCTTGTGTTGTCAGTCTTTCCGTACCTTATTCACTCCATTCGGGTTTCCGATGTCGCACCTCTTGCTTGATATTTATTTTAGGATTGTAGAACACCATCAGGTCTCCAGCACTATCAAGCAAATCGTCATCTTCAGAGTACTACTTTCTACCGGAAATACAATGAAGGAAGCTCATTAGAACTCTTGTTATTACGATCTCGCTGAAGTTACAACTAGGGACCTCGAGAACAAAACCCAAGGGGTGGGCTAGCACACCCAATTCTGGTCATGCATGAGAAGTACCGTGCAGGAGCAAGATAACTTACGACTTCTTGCCCCTCGGATAGAATAAACACTCAATTTTTCTCGAAACAAAGCAGAGGGACAAAAAAGGCATCTTCTGTCACTTTTTGCCAACTAACGTATGGGTTGGTGTTGACATTAGGTGTGCAATATTAATGCAGCAATTAATTGCGCCGCCTACAGCATTGATGGAAAACATTCCACCATTCCGTAAACACCAACTCCCCCTCCTGACCCCTCCTGTGATCCCGAGAATTCTGTGGCTAGGTAATGATTGCATTTCTTCCACTCGGACATTTGGATCACAGACAGCCAACTGGCCACCGGACTGGTTTGCAGCATTCTGGAATAGCAGAGCGGCCTCCACAAAAATGACCCTCTTGTACTTATTTCGGTCAAAGTGAACCTGTAATTAAATTACTGATTACCTAAGCTTGTTTTTTCCCCAGATGCCCTCTTTCTTCCCCACTCTCTGTGCAGTATTCACTTCCGCTTGGCGGTAAAACTCTCTAGCAATGCTTCTAACTCCCTACCCCATTCGTACGTTGGTAAGCCGCCCGTGTTGGTATGACCTGTCACAACTTCAGGGAAGAGTAGTAAAGTTCTTCATAAAAAAACAAGCACTATAACCCTTTAGTTTACCTAAATAAAACAAAATGGGGAAGATCTAAGTCGTAAATAAATGAATTTAACTTTGTGGGCTAAAAGAAGTCCTAATCCTCTCGTGTTGACTGAGCCTTTAAATTGCCTTCTCAAAACAACTACCTTCCACATTCTCGTAAATTTTGATCACAAAAGTGACGGCTTTTGATTTGATTTCCAGATATTAAGTCATTTCAGTGTATAATCTTGCTTGATTTGGTGCAACCAATTAACACAAATGTGTAAGGAACCAGTGTCACATATTTGTGACCCCAGGCTTAGGTAAAAAATTGGGGGACTACATATACGCATCGCTAGTATCAGATGTATTCAAAATGAATGTTGCAAGCAGAATATATGTACATATCTTTTATTACCATGTCTTAAGGTTCTACAAGACTGGACTCCCTCAAATACCAATCCCTATGGCAGCCAGTATAGAGCTGTTTTTTTTACACCTCGAAGCATTCCTGACACCCTTTGATCACAAAGAGGCATAAACCCCAGGGTCCTACCTTAATCACCAATGCGAGATGCTTGAACTCAAAGGACTCAATGTTGAGCCGTGTGACGATGGGACTGCCACTTGCTGATTGGTCGACAGTGTTGCGTCTAGAGAGGCTGACCAGACTCCAGAGAAATCGAGGTCCTATGCGTCCAACAGCGTCTTTCGGAGGTGGAGCCACGCGAAATAGCAGCTTATAAATGATTGGATCGTCTCTGGAAGAGAAAAAGTGAATGCTACTGAGTGCATTGAGCTTTTTGGGCTGGATGATACCTAGACTTAAGAGCACAACCAAACAGAGTGCTCGATGGAGATTCAAGGTATGAAGTTGATTAGAACAGGGATCAGTGTCATTCAGAGGCCTATTTTTCGGTACTAAAGACTGGAAACAGTGACAACTCGCAATCACGCTCAGTTAAACCTGTCTTCGCAATGTTGTCGCCTTCCACATTGCCCTATTTACAGTCCCATTTCAATGAGTCTCTCAAAACCATGACATTTAGAAGTCACTTTTTTCTACCTAGAAACTGCTGGTGAATTTTGATTTAATTATGAAATTTCAGAGGAAAGCCGACTCTTCATAGTCCAAAACCCACTTGCTTTGCAAAAAAGCACGCTTTTTGTCCCAGAGTAGGAAAGCGAAACAGTGAGAGTGAGAGAGAGGTGGCATAAAGCGGGAAAGCGCACGCATTAAAAGGGCAAAATTACTTCCCCTCACGGAAGTTTGCAGGAGATAGGAGAAAGTGGCTTTGCACAATCGAGTAGGGGAAGCCATTTTCTTTTCCATCCACACAAATCATGTCTGACGGTAACGAGACTAAGGCCAAGTGGTGAGAAAAGGAACATTCCGATTGGTGTTTTAGTTAGCCTACAACTTACTGGTGTGGGGAATCTTGACTTGCGAAAGGCAAGTAGATGGTCATGACGATGATTAGACCTTTACTACTGACCTCTGACCTCGACAGTAATTAAATGATTGTGTATGTCTGCTTTAAGTTAACCCAAGCACACTCAGCAAAGACGTATTTTAGCGATGGAAGGGATCTCTCCTAGCTAAGGAAGGAGAATACCTAGGCGTATTCGAATTGTATGCAGCAATCCTACACAAAATCGGCCCTCATGATGGTAATGCGGAGTCCTCCTCACATCATCAGCGCCTATAACAGGGCTCCTCGCTGACCGGTGTGCCTTTCAATGCCCTCAGAGAGGTAGGGGTAATTGTGCAATGGATTAGGCAGATATTGACCTTGGTTGGAATTAATAGGAAGCCACAAGTTAGTCGCCATGGTTTCTGCACACGCAGTGCGTGCCATCAAATTAATCATACGAAGGTCACTGCAATCAAAGCCCCATAATGGCAATAAAACTAGGCAAATGAACGGTGTTCGAGTTTGCGAAAGGCGAGAAATTTTGTCAGAGTTATAGGCAAATCGCCTCCCTCCGGTCTTTTATTTTTCGTGTGTACTATCTGCGCCACACATGGTTAGCGTATTCCTTCGTAAAGCGTCCCATGCAAGATTAATCTATTCATTGAGCTAAACAAGGGAAATTAAACCTGTGAGGGTAAAAATTTGCGGTATTGCATCCATCTAAGGAGTTCAAGAGGCACCTCTTCGACAGATAAATTCACCATTTACTACCAATGTGACAGAAGGATGAGAGACCTGATTTGAGATATTGCTGGAGAGGGGTTATGACAATGACTGAAACGGATCGCTTTTTACAAGATATATTTATTGGATTGGATGAACTAATATGATATTAGCTCTTAAGACAAACTTGTTTGGTCAAAAGAGCGTCATCCAAGGGGCCATTAAATATTTATCAGGGGTTAAATAGAGCCTATTCGAAAGGTGAATTAGCCTATGGCCGCAAATGACAGCTAAATCAAGGTCGGGAAGAAGGGGAGTTATGAGTGCTGAAATTGACTAGTTTTTGAGCGGTTCAATCGATTAATTCAGGCGAACCAACAGAATGTCTTCAAATAGGGCGGAAGTGATTGGTCGAAAATGTCATCTAAGGTGTCGCAGAACGTTTGCTGGGGGTTCACAAAGTTTTTTTTCCGACGGATGAAATCACTGTTGATCGCGAATGAGAAAGATGTGTGAGAGGTCTAAATTAAGGTGGGATGAAGAGGAATCACGTAAGTATAAAAATACGATCCCCTTTTGGGGTTATTTTGATCGAATAAGACGAACCAATAGGATGTTGGCGATTGAGACAGAAGTGATAGGTCACATAACGTTTATTGAGAGCTTAAGAAGCCTTTCTTTCGACAAGTGAATTGACCCCTGATCTTTAATGAGACAGATGCATGAAAGATTTGAATTGAGATCGGGATGAAATCGATCGCTTTTTGAGGGCCATATTGATCGAATTAGATGAGCCAATAGAATATTTGCGACTAGGACAAATATAATTGGCCAATTTGGTGGAGTTGGCGGCAAGAACTGAGCTCAAGCCTGCAGACAGTGGACTGGTTCCGGCAACCTTGGAAGAGTGTAATGGTCTTAGCTCTCCACAAAAGTCGGGATTTTGGACTAGATTTACTAGATCCTCTTCTTATTCCTTCACCTTTTATTCGCAGTCGGACAACTTAGTTGTAATAAAATGCGACTTAACCACTTAAGAATTGTACATAATGCATACTTACAGGTTCTTCAAATTTTTAGCCTATTATTTTAAGAATTCCCGTGAATTACTACCCACAGGTGACTTAACTTCACAAAAAAAGCCGTTAGGTAATGAGGAAAAGCCGCTCGGTTTTAACAAGGCTTCCCTCGATTTCCCTCCTCATAAGCAAATTTATTCACTCTCCTTTGTAACAGGTTACTCGGTGAAATGGAAACCTACGCTTGTGGAAAATAGAATTTTGAGAAAGGCCAAAAAAGAATAATTTTACATGACCCATAAAACCAAGGCTAGAAGATGGTTCCAATGTTGGAGCACAGATTTCTTCTAATTTCCCCACAACATGTGTAAACACGGTATGCCCTGGGATTACTCAAAAGGTGGAGAGGGATCCAGCTGAACGACCATAAAATATGAAAACGATAGCGAATTTGAGGGAAGAAATGAGATGAGAAACTGCTCCAATGGGGAAAGAGTTTTGCTTGTTACAAATGGGGCCAAGAAAAGGGTGCCCTATTACACCATTTTCTGCATAAAACTCTCTCCACTGTAAATTTCTACAAGACAAATCCGAACCCTTGGATTTTGTGGTTGTTATTTTGACGCGAAAGGGGAACACAGCGATGCTTCAGCCAAATAAACAGCCTTTTTTGCTGCCTGGGGCTTTCCAGTCTGCTGCAAGGTGACCTCCATGTTGGTGGCAAAAGCCGCTAACCAAGTCACCGGGTCCTTCATTCCACCTTCAGGGGAGGCGGGAGAGATAAAGTGCGGTACAAACTTTGAATGTCACATTGCTTTTTTTTTCGATTTTCTCTCAAGTGATGGCATCGAATAATATATTTCTTTTCTTTCCCATTTACGAAAGTAAAATCAACATAACCGAGGAGGGTGACGCGTGACAAGGCGTGTGGGTACAGTTTACATGGGGTATTTTTGGGTGACGATGGTCAACTTCACCAGAGCTTAACCACGCCCTATTTATGGCTTTCCTATCTCAGATAGCCGCGTATTTTCAGACAGAAGAGTGATTAAGTCAGTAAAGGATGATAATAAATCGTCAAAACTGTTCAATTGTCTGTTAACGCAGCTCTAAAAGACGCATGCGAGAGACAGGAGAGCGAGAGAAGCTGAGAGGGTGCCGAACAGACCTCTGTCCAGTTTGAGGGGCGACCGACCACACCACAGAGAGGTGGGGGCAGGAAGTGCTGAAATGCTTATTTTCAAGTGGAAAATATTAACCCGCCCCGGATTTTATGGTCAGCAAGCAGATCCAAAGTGTCACCCACCACTGCCTCTACGGCTCCGCGTGGGGTGTGCAAAGCTCATAAAAGAGGTGCACGACCTCGTCTGCAGTGTTTATCAACATTAAGTTTGGTATTTGTTAAGATGGAGGGTAACAAAAAGGACGATAAACCGTTTGCCGTCGACGCTCTACCTGGTGTTTCCAGTTGCCATTGGCAACCAAATAAGTGTTAAATTGGCGAGAAAATGTTTTGACACCACACTTCTACATTATGCTTTCTTGGGGAGAGAGGAGAGAAAAATCAAGTTGTTGAAAATGTTAACTGCATCTGCAATTAAAATAAGCCGTAAAAATGGTTACTCATAGAGAAATTTGGGCTCAAAAACAGGCAAATGAACAAGTGGACTGCCTAAGGCAAGGAAAGGAAGGAAAAGTGGAAATGGAATAAAAAACCTTGATAATAGTCTTTTCCCTCGGCTGAGCTGGTGATAATTTACGGCTGCTTGTGCTTTTGATTTGGGGCTTGAAACCCCTCTGTGTTGCTCAGGTAACTTGGTAAACTGAGATGGAGGAGTCATGAACAAGAGGTATTCACCACTACCTGCTGGCACTGCCTATCTCTAACTCTGCGATTGAATTTTTCAAAAAAGTAAAAAGAGGAAGAAAGCTATGGATCTATAGACAGCTGTTGGAGCATGGGTTTGGAAAGGCGAGTTTATGCACTGGACCGTACAAAAGAGCAACAGGACAAGTGTATGGTTAAAGAATTAAAGAAAAGCTTTCTTTTTGCGGAAAAAAGGATTAGCTTACGCATTTGTCACCAGCATGGTATACGCATGACTCTGCAATTGCCCTTTACCTTTACCTGTGAGCTTAATATATCTCTATGAATAAAAAAACCGCTTAAGCGCACGCATTTCATTGATGGTGTTCTTGTTTCCGCCATAAAGGTCAAGCCTGCCTTCCCTCAAAAGAGCTCTTTCTCTATGAAACGCTTACAGCCAACATGGAACAAGAGGCGAGAAAGTGGACTCTTTGGCCGAGACCAACCCTCAGAGGGTTTGGGGGTCCAAAAACATCCATGCATGTAGCCAGGGGAAGTTATGCTTGGAAAGGTAGAAACGGGGTCGAGGAGAAGAGATAACATTTCTTCCCCTCAACAAATGCATCTGGGACGAAATCAGCTTGGCATTAGGCAGCTTTAATGCTGGCATTCCTGTAGCTCTGCAAATGCCAGGCAGAGAGCGCATTTGTCAATTTTCTTCCTGAGATAAACCACTTTAATGCTGTCCATGGAAGTCGACAAAATTCTGGCATCCCTCTTAAACTGAAAAAGGAGCTATCTTTTCCAAGAACAAATGCGACTCCGTTCTACCTTATACGACTTCTCCTCCTCAAGATGCCAAGATGACAATTGTGCTGCAAACTTTCCTCGATAAACTAGATAAGAAGCCTGTCAAAAACTGCTCAAATTATTAAAAAAAATTAGCATGACTTAAAGATCTGATAAGATTGGCTAATTTTACTGTCTCTGTGGTAGTCAGTCACAAGCTTTGTAGAAATGGGGGCGAAAAATTTGATCATACTCATGAGAGAGGAACAGAGAGAGGTTAAATAAATCAAAGTAGATGAAGTTAGCATCTCTTTAGGATTATCAACACTCGATCATCAAAATGGCATTTATGTTGGTGTCAAAAAATGAGAGTTTAAATGCCAAGTGCCGAACTCCTACTCTCAGCTGCTGGAGGGTGCGTTTAAGTGCGATTTGTGGTTGTTAATTCCATTAAGCACCATCTTGGCCATTAAATTCATCCCTAAAGCTTGTCATATTAAGATAAATTAATAATTATTATAGAAAAAAGGTCAAAACATATCTTTGCGCAAAAAGTCGAACCTGAAATGGTCACTGAGACTAGGGTCAATGGCACTCTCACGATATCGAGCCACCACCTCGGTGACATTACCCTTCAAACTCGGAATATGACGTTGTGATATATCCCAAGCACTAAATCCATTGTTCATTTGCGAAAGACGGGCGTTTGTTTCTCGAATATTGGAGGAGGACTCATCGACCTCCCATGGCCAGACCACACGGACAAATTCAATGTAGGTTTTTGAGGGAATTTCACATCTACAAATAAATTGATGAAAGAAAGGCTTTAAAATGTCGAGTAAGGAACAGTTGCAAGTGAGTAAAACGTTATACCTTAACGTGAATTCGGCGATACTGGTGTGTTGCTTTACTCTCACGGGAACGTTAAAATATTCGCCATTCTTTAATCGACGTGATGGAATGTCTAAGCGAATGTTACGACCAATTTCCCGAATTTCGTCTCGTTGAGGTTTCTTAAGAGAGATTTTGGATAAGAACTTGAAGTTGGACATCTGTGTAGCTAGAGGCGTCCAGCATTGCCTTGAAAGTGCCGCAGAATCCATAAGTAAATTAACAGTGGAGGACTTCACATACTGAACGGTATTTATCCTATAACTGACATCCAGTTCGTTATTCATCGAATCATTCCAGGCTCTACTTTCGATTTGAATGGAGGCGTGACAAGCTGACCGGTTAGAAAAGGACAAATTATCTATCAAACATCCAGTAAAAAAGTGCCGATTGCTAGCAATGACTTTTATGATGCAACAAGTGCTCAAGTGCTGATTGTTTAAATTTTCCAGAAGATCAGGCGCCATCAGAGAGTGGCAGAGGAAGTGAAGAGTTAAATCATCTTCACCTAATTCCTTCTGAAACAAATGTACAGTAGTCAGTGGATGGCCATGAAAGTTATTTGCGTCCGGATTGATAGATGCGTTAACTCTCAAGTTTCCTACATTAATATTCAGTGACACATCATCAATATTGCCGACTGAAGCGAAATCTTGCATGTAAATTGACGTTTCTTTCGTAGAACCAGTATTAACAAAAAACGCAGCTCTGTTGGGAACAAATCCTGTGTTGATAACATCAATCTCAATTGTGTGAGTTACGAAGAGTCCGACCCAAATTAGGAAGAACGTTTCCCTCCCACCAGCCATATTGTTAATACTTGCAAGCGCCAATAGATTATAGAAGTATTGCGCACATTGTCGGAAAAAAGGCGGATTTAGAATAAAGTCGTGGAATTACAAAGATATCAAAATACCATCATTGCACTGGGGAAATGAACAAGAATGCAATCAAAAGTGCACCAAGTCTCTCAAGGTCACAAGCAAACATGAATTAATTTATGTCAACAAATGTGCTTAAAATGTAAAAAAAACATCCTTCAAAAAGCAATTACCAACAATAGATCATTTTTTGCAAACACAAAGTTAATACAAATATCGTCCATTTTTTAGGGGTATTTGGCAAAATAGCACTAAAGGAAGCAATATTTCTACAACGTTCAGACAGCGCTTTTAAATTCAGCAATTATTTAACCTATTTTCTGTGTACGTTTGCTTTTAAAGAGAAATCTATGCTGTTTCTTTGACTAGTTAATGATGACGGAAACATTATCGAATTGTATTTGAGCACTATCCGTACTCCATGTTATTACTGTAATAAGAAGAAACGGAAGAATATAGCCCATTTTCAAGTCATTATAGTAATTTTGCGAATGCTTAAATGGATTACTTTTAAAATGATAGATTCTATTACAGTAGCATGGTTATTTGTTTTGAAATACAAATCTGTTTATAAACTCAATTCTAGAAAACCACTCATTGAGCACAAATTTCACTGTGCGACAATCGTTATCTCTCTACGAGGGGTACAGCTTGGACTGATCATACTCTCATCACTGTACCCAGATCAAATAATTACCCATAAATATGCCCCTACAAAATAAGTTTACTAGCCCTAAGGGAATAACTGCACAGGGAGAAGAACTGAAATGTTAAATACATCGTGATTAAGCCCTTTGCTTTGGTTGCTCAGGCACTTATGACTCCACAGATTGAATTTTTGCTCAGCGGCGTGGCCGGCAATGCATTTTCTGTTCCAGTGCTATTATTTTATTCTTTAGGACGTTTTATTGATGTTGACAAAAGGCTTTACTGGTCATTAAAGACACTCACTAAAGTCACTACAAAATATTACAATATTAGCGAGAGGAAAACTTGCGGAGGTCTTTAAGAGAATGGCGATAATTTACCTCTCTCGGAGACAACGACACCAGCCACGCGGTCTACAGAAATATTGCTGACACCATCTGTATCCGTGATCTACCTGAAGGTTTATTACTAGACTTCCTATGGCACTTTAATAAAAAATGTCAACAAAGTTTAAACGTGACACTTCCTTTACCTCCCTCAAAACTAGATAAAACCCACTTTAACCGATCTCCTTAGGATATTTCTCCTTCTTCCAGTACCCAGACGTAGAGTAACTTTAGGTCTAGCACACTCATTACAATAAATTACTGACTATGGAATCAATCACAGCTAAAAATGTTGGCATATTTATCAGCTGGTTTGGGTGAAATTTGTGTTTTGTCCCGAAACAACTTTATTGTAATGGTTGATATGGAAAAATGGCCAAGGAAGCGCCATGGATGATGCTTTAAAAGAAAAGGCTTTTAATGATTTGACGATTAGTTTAACTCCTCCTTTTGGTTAAGTGTGCACTTTGGGCTCTGCAGATTGAAATCTCGCTCGATGACATGCCCTTGGACCATGATATATATTAGCCGGATCTTTTATGCAATAAACTAAATTTTGTCAATATTCCAACTTTTTTTGACTTTGGGATAAAGGACGTATCCAGCTAGTCAATTCAAATCCCGCCTTACATTGTGGTCTAGTTACACATATATATATGTAATACCTCTAACCCCACCTGATCGCGGTGCTTTTGGTTTTAACGTATGTGCGTTAACTTAATTACTTGAAACAGCATGACTACTGCGTTGATTCTTTTGCTCTAACCTTATTACTTAGATAAGAGGAATAGTGTAACTTGCAGGAAAATACGGTTTGTAGGGTGTGAAAAATACTTTTATGCGGCGGAAATATTGTTTTGATGTTAACATTTCTTGCTGTTTGCTGCTCTATCACATCGTTTTAAACAATTACACAAAATAATATTGATGATGACTTACTAGGCTGACAGTTTGGCCTCTAGGGCGCTATCCAATAATTCATTAGTTTGGGTTTCCAGGTTTACTTCGTGGGTATTAACAGGATGGAAATAGGGGATGATGCTACCGCTGTTGTAAATACGGAGCCAGTAAGTGAGGGGGAAGATATCTTGAACAGAGAAGAACTTGAAAGGGAGCTTGTTGCTGTAAGAGACCGCGAGTTTCCTAGCCTTCTCTAGACTGAGGATGACATTCAAACCTTAAAGGAGGCTCTTAATGTCAAGATTAAACATTTGGTCGAGATAAAGAAAAAACTTGGTCACACAGACATAACCACCATCTCCTACGATGTTAGAGAAGGTTTAACTCGATTTGGCGAAAGCGAGACGTAAGGCTTGTGCAGTTTTTACTCTTGTTCTATGTGCAGTAATATGCAACATCTTATCGTAATTCATCTTCGTCCTGGTATTCCCATTTCTTGTCATTTTTTGCCTTACAGCATGCAGAAAACTCAACGTGCTTTCGCTCAAGCTCGAAGCAAGACAATTGATGTTGCGGAGGACGTAAAGGAGAAAATAACCACGTCTTTCGAGAACATTAAGTGAATTCACTTCCTTTTGTAATCTATATTTTTTAAGGAATTCAGATACCTTTAAGAACATTTCGGAAACCATGGGCTCCGCTTTTGGTACCATTAAGGTAGGTTCATTCATTTTCTCGCCATCTGCATTGTAACTCAGTGACTCATTTGTGTTGACTAGCGTTGGCCTATACATTAAATCGTCGTGCATTTTGTGCGTGAATAACAAATTTTTTTATTCCGACATTTTATTGATGAATTCCTCATTCGAAGCAACCTTGCTCGTTTGGAAAGATTTTGAGACTGTTTTAAGTTCTTTTTTAAGCGCAAATGCAGCTTGAGTGTTGTATTAGTTTTTTTAGCACTTCTCAACCTAATTACTTTTAAGCTTTAACTGTACATGTGGCTCTTTATCATCCCTAAAAAATTTAAGTCCTGGTATTCGGAAGTGGCTTTGACATGGACGTCCGGAGGGGTTGAGATGCTAGAAGACCTCCCGTGATTAAATATGGAGTTGGAACAAGTGACACTGTATTTTCAATTCGTGCCATTGTCATGATTCCGATCTCTGGATCCGATTTTGTTTACAACTATTGGACACTACTTGTTTTCCCATAAATGGGTCGTAAATGTCAACATAATTGCACGCTATTGTTGTTGCTGCTCCTGTCACTAGGCATTTGCAATGCCAAATTTGGGTCGTCTGAGCTGGCGAGAACCGTCGGGAGGTCGTGGGGAGACTAGTGTTCCCCCTTTTCCCACTGCGTCTCTTTCTTCCGCAACTGAACTGTAGCAGGTTTGACTTGAACGTCATTCCTCGGTGTTGTCATTGTTTTTTCTGTTTGTGTTCGGTGTCGCTTTCATCTCATCCGTCTACTCAATTTCGGTGTTGATTTTGACAAATTATTATCAATTACGGTTTTTGTCACGTTTCGGCTTTTCTTATAACTTTGATTTTTGATCAAATTGGAATCACTTTGAGATGGGGTAAATTCCCCGTAGTGATCTAAATGAGTCCCGGTTTTCTCACGATCGAGTCCCCAAGATGTGATGGACGTTTTTTATATATTTAGAGGTCCCATTGAAGTCGCGATCCACTTCTGAGTCATTCTAGTTAAAAGTTACACTAATTCCAGCATCGAAGGCTGTAAATGCCTCGCCTATTTGTAAGGTCCCAATCCGCCATCCCAAATTGGATATAGTCTATTTCTTCATGCGCTATCGGTACTGTGCGACGGAATTCTCATGTTCCCAGTGTTTATAATGAAGGAGAAAGATTTTAATATTACCAATCAATTTGTTTTTGATTCTCCCTGTATACTCTCTCACGTTTTTTGTTTCTTCTTATGTGTACACAGATGTGTTCTTTTGCCTATTTAAAGTGTATGGACTTTGCTCTTTTGTGGCTCACTTTGGCCATTTTTTGTATGGGAAGTTTTCCCTCATGACTAAGTTCTCCTTGAATTCGTTGCTGGATACAAAAAATTGGAGCTTTTGTGGCCCCTTCTCTCTTGTAGTCGTTGCTCCTTGACACTTCCCCTTGGTCGTAGTCTCATCATTGTCATTCAGTGTGGCCTGGATAAGTAAGGGGTGTCGAGAATGATTACTTTTATTGTTTAACTCAAGTCGACTTAGTCTTATCTGTTTGTGGCCATTGAAGACTAATTGAGGATTGACTCACCCACAAATGGTACTTTCTCATTTTTAGTCTCCCTTCTTCCCCTCATGGTGATGCAAGTTGTAACTGCTCTGTCACTGTTTAGTGTCCTCGTCTTCTTCTTCTTTGTGCAATGACAGTATTGCATGAACGGTGGCATTCTAATGTCCTCTGGGCGCCATGGAACCTAACCTGTCCATTTCCTTTTTTTTGTCCTTTACAGGATGCCATCGTGAAATCGACCTATGGTACACTGCCGGAGGATGGGGATTGAATATTGTCCTTGCATCATCATCGCAGCCACATTTGTGTATTCTCCTCCTCCTCACCAGGACCACTTTGACCTTTTGACCGCCTTCTCCCCTCCCCCCACCTCCTCTCACTTCATTCATTTTTTTTTGCGTAACCTTGGAATTTATAAAAGTCGCATTTTTTGTGATCGTAGAATCCTGTCCTGTCTCCCTTTTACCCTTTTTGTTTGTGTGTGTCAATTTTGAGTTGATTTTTAGAAATAAAGACTGCTTCAAGTTTGCCCAACATTTGCGAAATTTTCCGTTGGAAAGGTGGGTTAGCATTATTGGTTGGACATTCAAGAAAGTCAGGGTGGAATGATCCCTGTCAGTCGGTACGATCACGCCGTTTTTGAGCCCACTTCCCGTTTGCAATCTGAGCGGAATTGTGAGATCAAGCGAGGGCCGTCCCAGAATGGGATGGGGTTGGCGTGGGGGGCTAATCCAGACTTCTCAATATATTTTCTGCCTAGTATCACGTGTGTGTGTGTAATGTTCCCAATTTCTCACCATCAAAACTGTAGCTTATCGGGCCATGTGATTCAATTGCTTCGAGCGGTGTGTTACCCGGACTGACCGAACTTGGTCTGAGGGGCTAAGATGGTCGTATTTCCCTCCCCAACTCAAGAGTAATCGCCCACCTCGTTACTCGGTGGTCGATATCCCCCTAGCGCAGTCCACAAGATCAGTCTCGATCTGTCAAATCGTCCAATCAACTAATTGTTGCCCGAAAGGAGGGTTAACCTATCCTTCAAACGGGGAAATGGATAAGCCTGACTGCGCCATTGACTTCAGTTGTTGCTAGGTCTCGCACAGTCTGAGATGCCCCCTTCTCCCCACGATTACTATCATCATTCACCATCGCAGTGTCCTCTGCACTCCCCATCTCTGATCTCCACGACAAGGTAATCATTTCGAATCAAAGCGACAATTGCAGCCCAAAAGATGTCTCAAAAACCAAAAAGGATTATAAATATGGTGCAACCATTGAGGTGAAAGTGTCTTTAAAAGCAAACAAACCTACGATTCTGGTGTCAAATGATAGGAAAAGCTCGTGCTGCTACCGGTACTGCTAGTTCCAATAACTTGTTGCAACCCTTAGTGGAAATCCGTGACTATTTACCTGTACGAAGCATGAGGTTCACACAGATAGGCATCGGTTCACCGTTACCATTACTCTTCTGGATAAGTGTAATTCCGACTCCCAACGAAAAATGTATGTCAGTCGACAAAGGTGTGCTCACCATCGCTATGGCCAAAGCTGCGCCTCAACAACCAGCTTATTTCACTCCAAAATTCCATCACCTTGTAACTAATAAACCTGCAGATTTTGATCACAAGACTCACGAATTCTTAAGGCCTTCTCCTTGACCTCTTACGCAAGGTCAACCTGCACCGAGTCGACTTTGAAGAGAGCCTGGTTCACCTCGCGTCAATCGTTAGCAGCCTCCACGTTTATTTATCTTGAGAAAAAAACAACGCTGAGTGAATTAATTGTCACCTAGCTCCGGGTCTGGAAACCCACTTCCACACCCAAAATATTTACTCTCAACTTTAAACCACAGAATCAGAAAGGCGAGAATGACGTCCTTCTAATTTTATACAACTGTACGCTGAAAGGGTGAAAATGATAACCAGTATGGCACACAAAAAAGGGAGGTCTTAACTCTCTACAGTCAAGTCCTCCAGCTCCTCCTCCAAACCCTCCAAATCGGCGTCGTTGAAGAGCGCCTCGTCAATGACGATTTGGTCTGAGGAAAAAAAACAGAGTTAAGCTCTTGACAGCTTCGCGCAAGCATCAATCATCACCAGTATGAAAGCAGATAATGAAGACCCTACTCACAAAAGATAAGCAGGCACAATTCTTGTGAGGGACTAACCTTTCGGGGGAGCATTAGCGGTGTTGGCAGCGACATTTTCGTCGTTTAGAGACGCAGCATCACTGGTTTCTAAAAGCAGAAAATTAGAATAGCCCTGCTTGTAATGACGGAGAAGGTAGTCAGTTCATAAGAAGAAGTTTTTGGAATTCCATTCAAGCGAAAATAAAGTAAGCTTTCCGTATAGCTCTAACGGCATAGGGAGGTCGCGAATCGGACCCTCAGCCAGCCAAGGATGTTGATTTCTTCAATGCTCTTGGAAAATACGAGCAATATGGCTCACATTTTGGTGAGCTGGGCACATTTGGCTGTACAAAGTATTTAATTTACGCATAGGCACCTTCGTCTCGGCACAATGCTAATGTCAGAGATTGCCGTTCGCCGAAACTGGAGATTTGAAGGTTGATTGAAGGTCTGATTAGGCCACTTTTACCATAGATGGCCTCGTTCCTATGTATGCAGTCATTAAGGCTACTTCTTGGCTTGAATGCTCAGCACGGTATTCGGGTATACTTCAAATAAAGTCGAAAACCCAAGGCAGGACTCATAGGACCAAAGACATCACTTTAGACTCACAAAAAGTACGCGCTACAAGTGACACTTACCAGGATATTCCAAAAAGCCAACATCGAAAGCGCTGATATCAATATCATGAACTTCGTATTCCTGACAGAGATGAAAAACATGATTTACCTTTTGCTCGGTTAAAACACTATGAATGTAGTGAATTACTCCCCAGAATGGTGAGGAAGTCGCATTTCCAAAACATTTAAAGCGGTAAGCAATGTCAATTACTTACTTCACCATCCTCTGGCTCACGAAGTCGAGAATCGCATATAGCGCCGTCGATCTCTTCGCCTTCGTTCGCGAATTCCGGATTGAACTCGAACATTTCTCGACCGGAGATCTGCAAATTACAAGATGGTAGAATCCACTGCACTCGAAGACTAACATTAAAATTGGCAGATACTTCTGTCCAAGAGAGGTAGGAATAAAAAGCAAGCACTCACACCAAACATACGACCTTGGGCGAAATCAGCCTGTTTCTTTTCCTTCGCCTGTTTTCCCGCGGCAATTTTTTCTGCTCGCTAACGAAAAAAGTAGACATATAAAGGCTTAGAAGAAAGAGCAAGATTTAAGACAACACCTTAAACAACGACACACCTTCCGCTTCTTCCACGCCAAGAAGGTTTGAAGGGTAACCTTGGTTTGGTTCATGCCCAGAGCGCGACGCTGGGAAAAGGAAGGATTTTAATACTTTTATGGAGACAGGAATTAGTCTCGGAGATAAAACTGCTCACCTCTGTTTCAATAAGTTCGTCCAAGAAAATAGTCTCCTTCTGCTCCTCCATCTTTTTTCTGTCCTTTCTGAGGATAAACCCAGGAGGGAGGCAGTGACGATAATGACACCCATCACCGTTTGGACAATTCCAGAACCATCCATACTTACCCGCCTCCACCGCGTCTAGGAAATATTTGCAAATCTACGAAAAGGCACTATAAAAAGGCGCATTGAAGAAAACTACTATAGTCGTAGGAGGAAGGCCCTTATTTTGGGCGCCGTGTTTCTTGGATATAACATCTTCCAGTTGTTCCTGGTTCCAATCATCCATCTCATTGCGTTCGTCTTCATAGATGTTCTTCTTTTCAGCCTTGCGCTCAATGGTCAAGTCATGGGAGAACCTGCACTTATCACCTTTTATACAAGTTCCCTGCTTAAAAAATATACAGAGAATGGATTTGGGGTCAGCCCCTAGAGGCGTCGTTCTTCACCAGAGAACTTAATTACCTTTTGAAATCTTTTGTAGTTCGGCAACCGGCTTGAATAGTAAGGTGAGTTCATCAGATCCTCCTTTTCTCTCAGCCTTGCGAGCCTCCTTTTCTTGCTGAATTTTCTCCATCTTAGTCAGTCAAGTAAGTTTTTGGAAAAAGTACCATACATCTCGAAAAGATTTGTTGCCGTAGGTGACTTGTTTTTGCACCTGCTGAACATACTTCTGCTGCTTAGCCCCCTTCTTATTTTTCAATCCAAAGGTCTTGTCTTCAATCATCCTTTTCTTCTCCTTCTCAATGGTCTTCTTTGAAGGCCCATCGCCTCCCTTCCTTTTTGGGGGCATGAGAGAACCCGAATCCAAATGGCCGCTCTACTTGAGCACCTAGATAAATAATATTGTAACTTGAATGAAAGTAGTAAAGAAAAGAGCAAAAAATAACACTGTATTTAGCAGTTGTTTATTTTAAACGTCTTATGGTGGTGTCTACAAATACAAGACTTCTAGACGTTTCTCTGTTGTCTCGCAATGAATAAGCACTTCTGAACCCCAACCTGCATTGCTTCGGATGTTTGTCGCTGACTACAGACATTTTTCTTAAATTTGTACTTTTGCCTCTTTAATCGACTTTGTCGTTGTTAAAGGATTTAATTTTGTGGTCGCCGTTCCGTGGTTTACCAGGCGAATCGCGTGTTTTCCTAAACCCCAGCAATCATCAGCGTTCATGTTGCCACAATTTTCAGTTGTTAAATAACCCGATCTTGCCGATTTACTTTTCAGACCACCTATTCTGTATATCCCTTAGTCAATGTAAATAGATGGTTAAAAGGTATGCATCAAATACACCGCCTCTTACTCTGATACAAGGAGTAATCGTTGGCCTTAATCCTAAGGAACAATCGCCTAAATGTGTTGGAATACGATAGTGATTTATCCCTCGGTTCTGGTGAGGCGCCGCTCTCGTACTTCGAATTAACCCCCTAGTACCTCGCTGGGAGGGCTGGCCTTTTGGGCCATGCCAATAGCCCAGACACCTTCTCTGTGCTGAATACATATATTCTGCCCGAGTATTGTGTCTTCTTTCATCTTCAGGGAGTCCCGAAACGCTACAGTGTGCGTGCTTCCCTTGTTTACATCCCTTTTTAATTATCAAAGTTAACTCCACGCAATTTATTGTGTGGACTACACTAACAGGCATTTTCAACCACTGAATAAACAACTGAATTTCTTTCAACTTGAGATAATTATCACGACATGCAATCTGTGGAAGTGGCAATTGACTTATGTGACTAAACTGGGAGAGCGTTTATGCAGTCTGTGCTGCTCACGCCAGCACGTCGGTCGGCTTTTTAAAGGCCCGTCATGGATCTCACATTGATTGCAACAGCAACATTAGGCAGTTTTACCACATATTTTTACCTAAAAGCGCACTCTGTTTCTACTTTCCACATAATTTTGTCTGTAAAATAGGGAAAGCACAAACAGAGCATTCTAGAGCATAATCGTGCCTCTTCTGTCCTAGACAAAAAGCTGGCCTCTAGATTTAAGGATAAAAAGTAGGCTTTGCCATTGACGAATTTGACAGGTCTGAGTGGAGTGTGCCAGGTCCCAACCCTAACACACGCAAGACGCTCGACTGACTCATTGCTCATCCCCCTCCTTTTTTGATGTTCTAGACGTGCGCCAATATGGATCTAATTAGATGCATTGAAAGTCAACTTTCCAAGTCCATCTAAATGCATTAAAATGCACATATCTTTTTATCCACATTCGTGTCTACATTTGTTGCACAGCAAATTGTGAGGCCTTGACTACTGCTCTTCTTCGTGGGCGTTTAAAGCCCCTCGTGATTTAGCGCATGCCAATGGTCCGGGAGGGGGAAACGAGCTCCAGCCAATCTTCTCGTTTTGAGAGCTTGAAGGAAGAGGTGGAAGCGAAAAATACTTACCAGTCACGTTACTTCGATGGAATTAACGTATAGAGGAGGTTAGATCTATGTTAAAATATCGTGGTACTCTGGCAATTTGTTTAACTCTTCGTATTGTCTGCGCGGGTAATTAAGTCCCCACGCGTTGTACCTCCGCTTGGCGGTATGCCCTTGGGCCATTGTCAGTGGTCCCCCTCCATCCCTTCTGCACGTCGACAACACATTACCCGCCCCATTACTTTGACTTCTTTTGATTGTAGGAAAGATCCATTTCACTACCTAATTGAATCAAATAAATTTGGGAAGCAGAAATGAGAGACAAAAATACCCGAGAAAACAATCTTCCCAATTTGCCCAATTTTTATTGCTTTTGTTTTGTCGCACCAAAAAAATTACTCACAGGAGACACCCACGCCATACGTTCCCCAATTACCTATTTAAATTGTGTGCGTGGGCGCTATTTTACCCTCTCTCCTTTGTCAGTCAAAGATGCTGAAACCTCATTAAAACTAAAACCACAATTTGTTTGTCTATTCCCCCCCCCCCCCCCCCCTAGATCAGCAAATGGTTTTGAAGGCGGCTAAAGGGAGTTGTTATGTACAAAGTCGACAAGTTCATGGGCATTGCGAAATGGGAGGGTATTTTACACCGAGGTTAATGCACTTAAATACACAATTTCATCATGGAAGCATTAGTGACAGTGAAAACGACTCCTGTGGAGTAAATAAACAAGTCTTGACCTATTACCGCCACATTATGAAAGGTTAGAGTACGTCGGGGAATTGAGGAATAAAGTATATGCAGATTAGTTTGAAACCACCTTTACCTCGTTTGAACGCTGTCGGCGAGCCTGCCGGTGGCGATCTGCCGTCGACGCAAAAAAGGGAAACAACTAACTTCAGGGGACTTAATGAAATACTTGTAGCACTGTCGCTACAATCTGTATGGCGTCTACGAGGTGACACAGGATGGCTTTCAAATCAGTTCTACCCTAGGGAAAGGTCTCGTCTCTGGAAGGCAAGAGGAACGCAAGCCCTATTGCCCTTCCATTCCAAACTTCCTGCTGTCTATTTGACACGCCATTTTTAACAGTGAGGAAGAGCAGAGGTGATAACGATCTAAAGACTGAAGGAAGAACAAAAGCTGGATACGGAGGATGGACATGAGCATGGGGGTAACGGTGATGGCGGGTGTGAGTACGACAGCAAAGACAAGGCAATGCCTCCCATCTCATTCATGCCCTCTTGAAGTGCAGTACGAAGTCTCGGCTTGCTTCGCATTGACTTGTAAGAGCAGTACTGTCTTTCACGGATTCATTGAGGATCCCACCCAGACCCACCCCAAGGACGTAGAAGACGAAGTCGGAGAGACTAATCGTGCACACCTTTGAACCCTGTGCAGTTATTACCCAGCTGATGCATTTCAGCTGCGACTGGTGTTTGGTCTTCAACAGGCGACAAACTGACGGCGAACAATTGTGTCGTCCGTAGTCCACCACATCCAAAACACATCTGCACACACACACACACACACACGCTGTGTAGCGCTTTGTGGAGACGGTGTGGTGCGTGTCTGAGAAGTCAAGTGTGCAGTGCTTGGTAGTGTCTGTGGTGGTAGGTGGACCGTTTGGAAATGGTCAATGTCACGTTCGTTCGCTTCACCAATGTGGCAACGCAGACACCAACACTACCTCCCATGGCACGTCGGTTGGCCAGCTAGTTGTGCTCAGTCAGGGAGCCAGGAGCCAATGCTCTCCCAACGACGATGTTTGTCGAAGAAGCAAGGGAATGCAGTGGGGATGCACGCATTGATGGGAGTCTGCGGAGCTCCTTGTCACCCCTTATTCACTTGCTCACTCGTTAGCTCACAAATGTGTGTGGAAGAGGTCGACCCGACAGCAGTAGTCTCTACTGCAACTTTGCCTTTGGAATTGATTTGGTGGCAGACGAGTGTCCCCATCACCACTCAGGTTGGGCATGTTGACGCCCATTTATCGTGTCAATATTGGCATGTGGTTCTCCATCCTAGTTGCGTGATGGTGGGATGATCTCTCTGCAGATAATGCACGCGTCTTTGAGTGATGGGCGAAGCACTTGGAGTTGATGCAGAGCCAAAACTGGAATCACACGCAGCCATCCATTGAGTTTGACTGGCATTTTGTAATAAGAAGATTCGAGCGGCTATCATGGAGTAAAAATACGAGTACCATTGCAATAGACTCACCCATCGCCATCTCATCTTGATAATTCATGCAAACTATTTCGACTAAAAGTAACAAACCATTGCCTCAGAGAATGCTGAAGTCCTTGTGAACTTTTCGATGACCTGCGAACACTGGCGTCCCAATAATTTTAGCAGTTGAAATGCACCTGGTGTCCCATTACCCATGTCAGTAAATGTTAGGTGATGGCAAAAAATAGTTTTAGTAAGATTTAACTGTAATGTGCAGACAAACTCCTTCCAACAGTCTTGTCAGTTGTTAGTGCAGAGTCGTCCTTGACGAGGTGGTTTTTCATGTCGAAGCGGCAGAAGGCTTGTTGTCACCAGTGTATGGAAGGGTTGCTAGACTCGAGGTTGAACTGATGTCTATGCTGCCAAAAGGGCGGCAGAAGCTCCAGCGACTGAAATGGCCAGGGGTTAAACAAACTTATTTCCTATCCAAAATCTGAATTTAATCTTTGCAATTTTGGCTAAAGGACTTGGAATTGCATATAAGCATGCTTTCTCTCTCCTCGACCCCGCTCTGCGCCCTTCTATTTTTGCTGGCGAATCAGTGGCAGCGTTGACTGGAATGGTCAAGCTGGCGTTGCCTGTTGACGACCAACCTTGGTAACTGCTTCAGAACAAACCGCAAGCATCAATATTTTGTCCACTCGACTGCAGGAGACGTCTACCCACTGCGCCCACAATGAACAGGCCAGACGGACGCCAGATTATCAGGTCATTTTCTGATGAAATTATGACTTCTGACTGTAGCCACCACCAATCCTTCAAGAGGAAAGCAATCGCCACAGACCACGTGATTTTTACTACCCTCATGCAACCACCTGGGGTAAAGGGACGATGGCAGATATGCAAATGATGACAATGGCATGCATGGTAAACAACCTGCTTCTCCGCACAGCCCTTGGGAGATGTGGACATCTCAACTCTTCCATGCATTTGTACTTACAACCGACATACAGGCACCTGGGCGTGGTTCCCGCGAAACTCTACTCCGATTCCTTGCTTACTTTCCAATACTGGTGAAATAGGATTAACCTCCAACTCTGCTGCTGCCTCCTAATGGATGGTGTTCCACCACTCTAACGCATGTGCTTTCACTTCAGCAATTGAACAGGCTTTTGTTTAAATTTCCAAATAACGGGATGAGTAGATGCGATTCAAGTTTTAACGCTTTACAAACTCCGTGTAACCCGATTCCAAAGTTGCAATAGCCTCTCCTCAGTCTCATCTGATCAACGAGGCTGTGTGCGGAGATTCGAGGTACCAGAAGGTTAGACTATAGGAAGAGAGCTTTACGCGAAAGTGATGAGGGTAAGGCCGATCTTGGATGCGTGAAGTAGTGGCCAACTTCATCATTCCCAATCGAGATGGTAGCAAGAAATTTTTGTAGCTGCGGTGATGGCCTATGGCAAACAACAAGGTCTCCTCCCAAGACATGAACTAAAATCTAAACCATAATGCGTCATGACATTGGGATGGTGTACTCTAACCTCTGACAACCATGATCTGCGCTCCCAGCTCACGGCCTTGGCAGAAATAACCGTGACATGCAAATCCTAGTTCCACTTCAACCTTTCCACCGAGTGCAACGTGAATAGCATCTTTACGGACATTGCTCGCACCGTCGCCGAGTCAGTGCCGCTCATTTGGACGATTGGATAACTTTTTTCTCCACTCAGGCTATCCAATTTCATGCATCCTCTGCATACCTGCCGACTCCATTACATACTAGACTCCTGTGCAGGGGTTAATGAAAATGTTTCATATTTCATGCAAAAAATGACAAAAAGAATGAGAAAGCATTTAAAAATAAACAAGACTAACTGACCAAATAACGCATGGTACCTTTGTTGCCACGTTTATTTAATAAATGAAGAACTCATTGGTCGTTTCCAAACAGTCCACTCACCACTTGCACTACCCACCATCGCACACTTCACATATCAGACACGCACCACTCAGTCACCAGAGGACACTGGGCTGTTTGCGTGTGTACGTGTGTGTTTCGGATGAAGGGTACTACAGGTGTAATTATTCACCGTGAAGTTGCCATTGGCTAAAGACAAAATGCCAATCACGGATGAGATGAATCTACTGGGCACAACTGCACAGGACTCAAAGATGTGTAAGATTAATCTCTTTGTCGCCGCCTTTTCTCTAGGCTACACCAGGACCAGTGAGTCCGCGGGCAAGGGTGCTATTGTCACAGGTCTACGCGAAGCAACCAAGAACTTCATGCCACCTTTCAGAATGGCACGGATAATATGGGGTGGAATAAGGGGGAGAAAGGGAGATGGGGAAGAAAGCGCAGGTGCTGCGTCTCCCTTGCACTGTCCCTCACCCTCATCCCCACGTTCTCGGCCATACTCCCGCGCATTCTCCGTGTTCTTCTGATGTTTTTCCACCAACCTCCGGGTAATTATTACCTCTTCTCCTTTTAACCCTACAAAATCGTCTGCCAAATGGACAGTTGGCAACAAAAAGCGCGATAGGAGTAAAAAGGGCTAAGGTACGAAACTTCGCACAATAATGGGGTTGACCTAGAATCCACCTCATGTCGCCTTGTGAAGGCCCCTACAAGTTGTAGCAACGGTGGCGGTCTCAAAGCCCAATTTGTTTCGAGCAGCCTAATGCAGTTATATGGCAAATACACCTCACCAACAAGTTAGGTCACCTTACAGTCACTTGACAAGATAACAATTATAAACATGACAACGTGCTCCTAAGTTTACGTTTGGCTGTTTGATGATCCGGTCGCCAATTAAACAGGAATGATTTACTGACCTGCGGTGAACGAGTTCGCCTTCCACGTAGCACCGGATCCACAGTTGAGAACCCGATGGTAACCCAGACGGACGTCTGCACAGGCTACAAATAGCCATTGCAGATATGAGAGACCTAAGGTGTCGACAAAGCTGCGAGACACAGTCGTCTACTTACTGCAGCGCATCGAAACAGACTAACACAAAATGCACTCGCCGCGTGCCATCGTCCCAACAAATGCCACTAGATCTGCAAGACTTAATCAAGATTATGCCTGAACTTAAAATGGAAACTCGTTTTCCAACTAAACACAAAAGAGAATGAACACTGGAAATGCCAAGAATCGGAACAAACAACAGAGGAACCAACTGAGCAACTACAAACGCGCATCACTTTCACACCTAGCTCTTTTGTGGGTTGATGCCAAAGGTACTACCACACTTTTGTTTCACAAAAACCCATTTAACAAACTTCATTTCCTTACAACACCAATAGCAAACCTATTAGCATGTTCTCGCCCCCTGTGTAAAGAAGAGAAAGAAACGTGAAAGATGACAAAATACTCGATATAGAAGACGCTTTGATAACAATAGCATTACACGTAGCCCGAGAGTTGACAGTGACACACACAAACACACACGCAAGAGCAAGAGAACGCGAATGCATGCATGCACGTACGGTGCCCCAGTCAGTAATACCAGAAGACGAGGGGGTAGAGCGGAAGTGGTACGGGCGCTTGGTAGTCATATCCCCCCTTTCCTTTCAACTTTTTTAGGCTAAAAAGGAAGCAAAAGGGAAGGAGAGAAGCCTGAGATTATAAATACCTTAACGGTGATAGGATGTGAGGCGATGTGGTGTAGCGAGACGGGGGGAATGTGTCAATGACAAAGAGTGGCAGCAAAGGTAGGTGGCGCTCTCTTCTTTCTTCGCTGATAATAATGGATACATTCACACACAAGCACACAGCTAAAAGATAGGTGGGTGGAGCGTGCAGTCAAATGTGAAAAAATAAAATGCCAGACAAGACGCGCTTTCGATGGCGCGATAAAAGTGACAGACCTGAGAGGAGTGATGCCTGCTCACTAAGTAGAAAAGGAAGGAAAGGGGAAAAGGAGATAAGACAGCAATTACACAAATGGGGGAGGAGAGCGAATTTGCATGAAAAAATATTTATATGTGGCAATGTCACTAGAGAAAAACGGCAGTGCATCTACAAGGGCCGCGAGGGAGTGGGGGGGGGGGAAGGAACGAATACGAAGAGTCCAACCATGGGGATAAGAGGCGGGCGCGAAAGACTTGGTGAACTCGGACACGTGCCCGGTTGCTACGAGGCCCTAGCTTTATCGTTCGTATACGCTAAGTAGTGGCACGTGGAGAGGAGGAGACGACAAGAGAGACCTGAGACGGGAACACCGACCTCCCCAACCCTCCGAACGGGCGATGGTCATAAGAGGGCTTCCACTGTAGGAACAAAAAAATGCAAATTTATCTATCCGTTAGTGCAACGCAAGACACCGCCTCTCGGATAAGTGTGCACGTGTTACTATTTACAACATTTGTCGGCGTGACCCACATGCGAAAAAACAATACAGTGACCTCAGCAATAACAACCGTCCATGGGAAAATTACAGGCACTCGTCGAACAGCCTCCTACCCTCAAATGCGTTCTTGCAAATACGGACGCAAATCAACTCATCGGACATCAAAGATGGTTGCCTTCCTTACGCAGGCCTCTCTTCAGCGGTCCACGATTCAATCGCCTGCGATATCCTTCAAACCTCTTTGTAAAGCCAAAATTGCAGTTGCACATCTCCTCGGTAGCCCGAAGAATGATTTTAAAATATGCTGCAGTACTTCTCTTCCTCACAAGTAGGAAAGGTTGACACCTACGTAGGCCAGAAAACGAAGTCGTGGCTACTCAAGCCATGTCAACAAATGGTAACTAAACAAACCACAACTTCTATGGCAAGACCAGCAAGAAGAAAACAGGTGATTCCATTATCCTCGCCAAAGGGACTAAACAATCGGCCAAAACCGGAAACCTACCAACTCTTCCCACGCCGATAAATAACAGCCCGATGCAGTTGACTGGAAAATGAAACCAGGACGAGTCTATGGGGAACTGCTGCAAGTTTGTGAATTTTATTAAACGGAATATTGCTACCTCCGCGTATAGGATACGCTAGCTGAAGCACAACCAGCCCCCAACCTCAGGGTTACATAACGCAGATAGCAAACACAAAGTAGTGGTACACAGGCCTCATAAGCGTTGGATTCGGAAGTCTAGCTATTCGAATATAGCTGCAAGGATGGATAAACAGGATAAATTGTGAGGGACCCCGAGGTCGACGCTAAAAACAAGACACGACCAATGTTGCAGAATAATGCTCATTAAAATTGTGTAGGACCCCACAGTGATGAATTGCGGTCTCCAGGCTCTTGATCACTTTAGAGGATTATGAAAATATACTGGGAAATCTCGAGCCACTGGAGAAGAACTAGAACGCCTAGACGCTCACATTCGAGCACATCATTGACAATATCGGCTGTGAGTTGAATATCCTCATTCACTTTGTTGCTACTGTCAGTAGTGTCGTTGGCAGCGGTGATGGCGCTTGTGTTGGCAATGCTGTTGCAGTCGCAGACCGGCGCATATTGCTGCTCTTCAAACAGCATTGAAGATTGGCGCTCAGCGAACCGCTGCTGCGATGGCGATGGTGGTTGTGTTGGTAACGGCGCTTGTTGTTGGGACAGTTCGTAGCTCCCGTAGGTCGAGTCATCCAGGAAGGGTAAATCCATCTCAGAGCTCACTTGCTCAAAAGTCTGATGATAGCGAGGTGGAGAAGGAGGGTGCGGCGGAGGTGGGCCATAGAAGTACTCATTTCCACCATTCCCGATACCGCTGTTCAGACCATCTGAAGGATGCGGACGCTTCTGACCAATCACCGCTGGCGCTGCCGAGCCGGTAGAGTGCGGCGCGATGGAGGCGGAAAGGGGTGGGGGAGGTGGCGGTGAGGAGCCATTTGCCATGATATCCACGTTCTCAGCTTGACAACGACTTGTCACTTTCTCACGCAGACTCGCCTTTACCTGACTGTAAGTATGAAGGTAAGAAAAGTGAGACACAGATGTTTGAGAAGTGAAAATAGTTATTGTAGTCCCTTAGCCAGCGCTCCAGTCTACTTACCACCCCAGATTGTGACAAAGCCATGGCTTATGGCGCATCCTCAGGGAGATCATCCTATGCAACCTGTACCACTTTGACGCCCCTCACGATGATTGGACACTACTAAGTGTTAGCACGGTCTCTGCTATGGACGGCTAAGCCCACGTTGGGTCAGTAAAAGACCCAAAGGTCTATTTCTCCAATAGTGAAGCCAATAAGGTGGCTAGACGGTCCAAAGGGAATGACCTACAATAATGACACTGAAAAACTGAATTATAACTACTCAAAATCAAGAATAACCTAGAGTAGACGGTCTGACAGCATTGAAATACCAACAGAATGGAGGCGAGTAACGCAATTAGAAGAATTCATTGAAGGAAATTAGTTTTCGAGCAAAATTTTCTACGAGTAGTGATTGACTTATGGAATGCGCTCGTAATGGAAAGTTGTACTTAAAAAATGGATATCAAAATAATGCACAATCAGCTGAAATCGAAGAGATACACCAGTATCACTAAATTAAAAGACGTTTTGCGCAACGTGTAATCATCATTTATGTCTTGAGAGTGGAAACCTATACACCGGAATAATTTGAGTAACGCGGAAGAGTGATCGCAAAGAGAACGTGGGAGGAGACACCCAAGAAAAGACGTCGACCACCCAACCATGCAGGCTTTGCAAACTTCAACAAAACGGACTCCACGACGGAGGCATAAAGTTTCAGCTATTAGTCTTCCAACCCCTCAGTTCTTTGGTTAAAAAGGTTACTTGTGAACACTCCTGTACCTTGTGACGTATTCAAGGATCTTCCAAACAACTTACGAGTGGGGCAGTGGCTGGCTCTGCTGAAGTGCCAGAGACAGCGGCGATGGGTAGTTAGGAGGTCGTGATGGCGGTGGCGTCGGCTGCTGCATCAGCATCTGGTGCTGCTGTTGAAAGCTGAACTGTGGGTCGAAATAAGCCAAACTAGGCGAACTTGCATAAGCCTCAGAGCCGCAAAGGGCCTGTGGCGACGGCGGCTGCGGCACCGATGATCTCTGTTGGTGGTAGAGCAACTGTTGCTGTTGCTGATGGTGAGGGTGGGATTGGGCGTGGTAGTACGATTGTTGATTTTGCCGTTGTAATTGCTGTTGTTGTTGATGGTGTTGGTATTGATGAGGGTGATGGGAATGGAGATGTTGCTGAAGATTGTGGTGGTGGCTTAAAAACTTGGGCTGAATAGAGGACAGGTGAGAGGGGTAAGGTAGTGGGGGTCCAAGTGCGGGGTTCTCGTACTGCGGGGAAGTTCCTGTGAGGAGGTCCTGAGATGAAGATGCAATCTGCTGGTGATCCTGGTACTCATAATTCACGGGCGCCAAATGCCCACCCGAATATTCGTAAATCGGCTGAACTTGGGACATCTAGAAGTGAAAGACAAACAGAAGATGAGAAGTAAACATAGGACGGATGGATATAGGACGCAAAAACGGATACTTTCAATAAATACAAATCAACTACGCATCAATGACATTAAACACTGACCGAGGGTTTTTAAGACTGCCGGCCTAATGACAGGAGATACATAACACCACATTTTTTGGTAAGAGTAAACAGTTTTGCGTAAGGTAGGGTTTCTGTAAAATATTTCAATTTAATGAGTGCAACTGCTTGTACGATTTGACACCCCAAAGTTCAAGAATGACTGACCTGTGGTTGTTGTTGGTGATCAGGCGAGTAGAGACTGGGGACAGGGAAGTGATGGTGGTATCCTGTGGGTGAAAGACGCACATTGGGTGCGATTTCCTTCATGCGCCGAGAGAAGTCCTCCAATGGCGTTCGTTGGCTTACTAGAGGCTGCGCTTGTGCTGCTGGTGCAACAGGATTTGGCGTCAGCAGTGCAGCATCGAGCTCACAAAAGCCCTCTCCTCCCATTGCCTGAATGTGGCAGCAGGAAGCGCCAGGGGAAGTTAAGAGAACATCACCTCCGCTGCTGATGAAGCCACAGTTAAGCGGGGTTTGCTGTTGCTGCTGTCGCTGCTGATGATGGTGGCTTAGTGTGGGCTCTAGTAGGCTGTGACTCCCTGATCCGTAGGTCGTAACCTGACCGACGTTTTGTTGGAACAGAAGACGCTTAAAAGAATAGAATAAAAGCACGTGGTTACCTAATTCAATTGCTCAAGTATCTACAAAATAAACTACACGAAGCCACAAAATAGCCGAATTATTCCAGGTTATGAAAAGTAGTAAAAGGGGCGTGCGAACCTGTCGTTCCAAGAGGTGACGTGAACTGGGACGTTGTCGGCGTTGGTGTTCCGCTTCCTCAGCTATCTGCGCTGCAGCCGCTGCGGCAGCCCGACGATTTCTCTCAATGTTTACGGCTGTAGAGGAAGGCAAGAGATTGACGTCAACGGTACCACTTTCAACGGTAGTATTAGTACGCAGTACTGCATCAAAGAGCCAACAAAGACCTTCACTAAACAGAAATACGATATTTATAATCAGTAATAATTCTTCAAAGGTGTGAAATAACAAGCGCAATTTTGACACAATGGAACCTTAAAACATGGGTTTGTGCCATAAGCCTCCACCATTCTGAAAAGCGGAAAAGTTGGGTAGAACAATCATGACGCGGTTCATGTCAATTCACAGGGAACCAGGCCCCATTTCGCAAGAATGTGTGCTTCGCCTTTTAAAATTACCTTTATTACTGCTCTCCCACTCATTAAATTTACCTAATTAAACAGGACTCAGGATGCGAGTAGATTCCCGCACCGACTTCCTCCCTTGTTGGGAAATGGTAGAGGCGATGCCTATTAAACCAACAAGTCTTGCCTAGTTACCACGTATAAAATAAAAACTAACCCCAAAAATTTATGAATCCATCAACTGAGCGTGATACACAAGTACTATTAAGTGTTTCAAAGACAATAAAGGAACAAGTTATACCCCGTGAATTATGGGCAATGACTACAAGCCTGCCACTTGCATCTATTTAAAATTCACTCCTGCCGCAGCGTCAATTACTGGGATGCAAACAATAAAACAGACCCACTATTTGCCAATGGAGACAGAAGGGGAAATTGAAGTATTTTGCATAGGTATGAAAGGGATAAAGGACTTCCAATCTTTGGTATTAGCATATTTTGCTACTAGGGTGGAAATTACGAGCAGAATGTCACGGTTGCATCGAGTTAGTAAATGATGGAACAAGAGCAGAGGAGCATACGACTATTCCAACCACAGAAGGACGAACATTAAGCCATCTGCAAAAGTATTTCCGTGATTGAAAGAAAAGTGTAATGTCCCTGGCACCTCAATGAACGAAGAGGTACAGTAGGCATTAAGGCTTTTGTGAGACCCCTGGCCATTGCGCAAACACAGGAGGATGAGGTATCAGTAACATTAGCATGTAACAGGACTTAGAGCCCTTCCCCCGGATCCGATGTTCTCATTAAAAAGAGGTGATTAAACAGGAAAGGAATCACATAAAAGTAGTCGCGTGATAGCAAAAGACAAAACGAAGAGGCATATGTGAATAAAAAAGAAGGGGTGGAAAGAGGGAGCGCCAACCTTTATCCTCCTTAGGTGTCTTCGATCCAAAATGCTCAATGCGATACCTGAATCGCGTGACAGACAAAGAAGATTGCATGATCAAGAAGTGGCAGGCCAAGGAGCATACCGGTGTTTATGTGGAGGAGAATCACAAATATTAGTGATGATAATGTTACTGCTGAGCGAGTAAGCTGAAGTATACACAAAAACACGTGCACACATACACAGGTCTATACAAATATGTATGCACGGGTATTTGAATTCATCCAAACACACAGAACCAATGCCTAGCGCATCAATTTTCATTTGCGCATGCATACGGGTGTGCGCACGTGTGCACATGGATAAATGATGGCGCGAGTGACAAGAATTTATCAACGGCTGTATGCTAACCATCAGTTGCTGATCACAAGTAAATAGCATTACTGTGCGCCAGGGGGTGATTGACCTCACAATTGTTACCAAGGCCCACGATCGAAATCCCCACCAAGTACTAACGGCAAAAGCTTGCACACACAAGCTGTCAGGATAGATAAATTCTACCACGGAGGACGCATTACAATTAAACACTTAAGACAAATAAACTCACGAGACGAGCTGCTTGCATCCATCGCGTTAGCTGCAGAGGGCGGAGCAGATGAGCTAGATCCCCTACAACAGCTCCCCCTATTGGCACCGCTGCCAACAACGACACATTCGCCACTTGATCCTTTCGCTACCACTGACGTTGTCGTTGGAGACGTCACCGACTGCGGTGGAGGTACCGAGGCTACACCGACTTGAGATGGCGCAGGAACGGATAGGGGTTGCCGCAGGGCCATTGGGCAGGAGTCGTAGCGCGTACGCCTCACCTCACCTCCGCTACCACCGCTACTGACAACAAGGACGTCAGAAGGAAGTTCAAAGAAGGAAGGGGGAGGGGGTGGAGGTGCAACAGGGGCATCCTCTTGCGCTGTGGCATCTACTTCCGCTGTCACTGTCTCCCAGCGTGGATCGGGGCCTTGTAGAAGGCGGCAGAGTGAGGAGTTGGCCAGCGCAGCATCCTCATCCTCACTGGTGTCGCGGATGTTGGTTTTACGAGCAATACCACCACTGCTACCACTACTGGGGTTGCTTTGGCGTTGAGGGTTGCTAATACTGTTGTTATTGGGGACTTCGTGTGAAATGAAAAGAGAATCCTTGGGTTGTGGCGCTAATAGGGGTAATTTGGAAGAAGGAGGACCTTCCGTCTTTGGTGATAGGCCATCTTCATCTACAATTAATTCGAAGAAAAAAGGTCGGACACTAAAATGAGCGTCATTTTGAGCAAACTCAGGCCCCATAAACTTCTTGCTACACAAAAGTTCCAATATTCGTTGATCTTTGAGAATCTGTGAGAAGTTAGCCCAGATGATGATACTCCCGATTCTCTTTGATCGACAGCTTTGTCCTTCAAAACGGTTCTATGAAGCACCTTGGCCGCTAAGCCAGAGGAATTGCAAACCCGTATAAAAAAACATTAAAACTCGAGGAAAAGCAAAATATAGCCTTAAAATTCCCCCTCTTTTTAAGTTTAACAGTTTCAATGGGGAGTATGGCATGTCCGAACCATTCAAATCTTGTAAACTAGAGCAAAAAAAAAAAAAACAGAGTTGGCAACAACTAAGACACCATAATGCCAATCAGACTTCCAGGTGTGAAATTCAGCACCATCAACAGGTTCCTACCGTTTAAACGAGAGTTTCGTTAGTCCTAGATAAGCGTTCTTATGTACTTTTGTTCCCATTTTACTAATTATCAACCAAAAAATCTGCACAACATGTACGTCTACTAAGAGCTACAAACATACACGACCACACGCCTTTGTCGGGTGCGTGACACTTACAACTTGGCGGCAGATGGGTGGCGCTTTTCACCCCAATGGATGGTTGCGGATCAATAATGATGGAGAGGGGGCAATCAAGGGGTCTTGAAGGCGCAGTTTTAGGCATCCCCACAGTAGCAGCAGCAGAAGCAGCCAGTCGACTAGCTCGGGCAGCACAGGCCGTCGGTAATATAGGACTGGATAGAGGCTCTGAAGCCGCTGCGGCCGTCACCGTGGTGGTCGTCGGTGCGGTTGTGACAGCAGTAGTTATAGCGGAGTTGACAGACGTCACCGAGGCTGGTGGACATCCGTGTCTTAGCAGATGAGCCAGAGATGAGCAGGAGGAAGATGAGTTCGGGCTCTAGAAACAAAGCAGTAAAACCAGTGCAACAATTGTATGGAGAAAAAATTACATCTTAGATGTCAGGAAATAAACCCACCATAAGCAACTGAGGTGTAGAATTCGGCGCTCCTGCTCGATTACCAGTTGTGGGACTATTACTACTGCTACTACCACTGACGGTTGAGGTAACTATAGGCCATTCCTCACCGTCAAAACTGAAGCTACTGCTGACCTTGGGAGCCTGGCAGCAGGTGGACGAGGGTCCGCTGCTGGAGAGGACCTGGCGACATTCAGAAACACCACTACCAGTGGTCACCAATGTCGCCTCAGAGGCGTTTCGATGGCGTACAAGGTTGGAGATTGTGGCTGTAGTGATGGTGGTAGCCACCGAAGAGCCGGAAATGCGTCTCAGTCGAGAGTCTGGAGCAACGTAGCCACCCATCAAAAGGGATTCCAGAACACCTGCAGTGGAGTGAACCTCCTGCGAGGAGTTAGATGAAGATGAAGAAGAGGAAGCAGTAGTGTACTTCCTCAAGGACGAAGCCGGTTGCACCGACAACGGCAACGATTTTGAGGATGGTGGCAGTGATGGCGCGGCTTGCTGAGATCCACGAGTCACTGCTATCCATGGACTACTTCCGGCCATGGAATCAAAGGAGGCCGGTGTTGTTGTCCCCGAGGTCTGTGCTGATGGAGTCGGGGCCATCACAACGGTACGCGGTTTTGGCTGAAGAAAAATAAAACAGATCAAATAAAGGACTTATGAGAAAGGCCAGATACACTGTAAATGAAATTCCGAAAGCTATGCCTATAAAGGACACTGCGTAATGGTGGCTAAGCATGTAGGTAAAAAGCTGCAATTCATTTCTTCGAAATTGGAAATCCAGTGCACTAATAAAACATTTTGAATGTAAACATAGGAGCAAGAATGACTGGGTCCCTTTTTACACCGTAAATGGAAAATGTGACAAAGCAATAAAGAGGCGAATTCACCACATTGTGCCGGATAGCTGATGACTATTGAAAGGCAAGAGTAACATGTTTTCTCTTTTCATTGCGTCTATTCCTCACACACGCAAGCAGCGTTCAGGCGGAGTTGGATAGCGAAAAATTACAACTTCGTCAAGTCTGCAACCAGAGCATTCACCTGTACCAATAAATGGGTCTATTTATATACACAAACACTAGCGATAAGATCTTTACAAAACAAAGGGTGGATCTATGCTTTGGCTAAATAGGGCCCATCAAATTGTTATTTTTTAGCAGAAGTACAGAAGATTCTTGGTGTGTAGATGAGGTGAGAAAGATAAGTCCTCGTGCAGCCAGGTTGAGGTACAGTTGCAAAAGCTACAGCCTAGGCCATGGTTTGACATTAAACAGATTGTGAATAATAAATGCAACTTCAATTCCCTTCTGAGACCTCGGTGGTGAATGCATTAATACCTGCTTAGTAATTTAAAGAATAAAAAAAGTATTTGCGATTGTCAACAATTTGAAAGCTAACCGACCCGGTAATGCATCCCACCGATTACCCATCTATGCTTCAAAGCAATGATGACAGGACCACTATGACAGTAAGTTAGGTCTGGGTAATTAGATTACCAGAACGCAAAAGTCGTGTTGTCAATCGTCAGGGTGTTTGCTGAGTTGTCACCCCCAAAAAGCAGAAGAAAACGTCGCCCAGAAGGATCAAGACATCTGTTTTAGCACGTAGAACCGGGTTTAAGAGCGATTAAAATCCATTCCCGCAAAAGGGTGAAGTAAACTTGATTCAAAGGTAGAAAAGAAAAATGTGAGCAGTTGTCAAGGCAACTGGTTGAAAGGGATGATTGCGAATATGACTGTTGAAATACATTGATGAAGTAGATAGATGTGTGGCAGTTCACTAGTGACCTGCGTAATTGCCTTGTTCCGTCTTGTCATAAAATGCTCGTGAAACCCGTTCATTGTGATTCTCGCTTGGCTGTCCACAAAACGCGTTTAACCCGGACGCAAAGTTGCATAAGCTTCCTGTCACGCCTTCTATATAACAAATGGAAAGGGCATGACATCACAACAACTCACCACCTGTCATCACTCAAAGACGCGTGCATTATCTGCAGAGAGATCATCCCACCATCACGCAACTAGGATGGAGAACCACATGCCAATATTGACACGATAAATGGGCGTCAACATGCCCAACCTGAGTGGTGATGGGGACACTCGTCTGCCACCAAATCAATTCCAAAGGCAAAGTTGCAGTAGAGACTACTGCTGTCGGGTCGACCTCTTCCACACACATTTGTGAGCTAACGAGTGAGCAAGTGAATAAGGGGTGACAAGGAGCTCCGCAGACTCCCATCAATGCGTGCATCCCCACTGCATTCCCTTGCTTCTTCGACAAACATCGTCGTTGGGAGAGCATTGGCTCCTGGCTCCCTGACTGAGCACAACTAGCTGGCCAACCGACGTGCCATGGGAGGTAGTGTTGGTGTCTGCGTTGCCACATTGGTGAAGCGAACGAACGTGACATTGACCATTTCCAAACGGTCCACCTACCACCACAGACACTACCAAGCACTGCACACTTGACTTCTCAGACACGCACCACACCGTCTCCACAAAGCGCTACACAGCGTGTGTGTGTGTGTGTGTGTGCAGATGTGTTTTGGATGTGGTGGACTACGGACGACACAATTGTTCGCCGTCAGTTTGTCGCCTGTTGAAGACCAAACACCAGTCGCAGCTGAAATGCATCAGCTGGGTAATAACTGCACAGGGTTCAAAGGTGTGCACGATTAGTCTCTCCGACTTCGTCTTCTACGTCCTTGGGGTGGGTCTGGGCTAGCATCAATGAATCCGTGAAAGACAGTACTGCTCTTACAAGTCAATGCGAAGCAAGCCGAGACTTCGTACGGCACTTGGAAATGGGGTGAAAGGGATGGTGAGGAGGAGGTATTGCGTCATCCTCGTATTATGTTTCTCTCTTAAGTTATTTTTTCAAGCTCCAGATTAACGTCAGCCTTTTTGACCCTTGACACGTGCGAGGCAATGGATTAGATTACCAGCAACTGAGTAATGATCGATGACTGATTATTTAACTTCACGTGCGCGATGTGGTATATATTATCAAGTCATTGTGAAACAGTGGCGGCCTTGAAAAGGGCGCTTGATACGATGCAAATCGGGTCAGCTAACTACCAACTAAACCAGTGGAAAGGCAGAACTAGTTCAAAAGGGAGGGGGAGGGTGAATAATCAACGTGTACAAACATGGAATGGGAACTTGTCGGACGCTGGAGTTAGAGGTAGCACTAGTATGGTCACTCATTTCACCTACTTTCCTCCATTTGCGAGTCTGAACAAGTGATGCGGTGTGAGTGCGCATCGTGTAAGATCAAACATAAAGCACGCTATCCGTTGTCTCAGCAAATATGAGAAACGAGGAAGTTGGAAAACAGGTATGTGACGGCATTTTCACCCCCTATTGTGGTGCACAGGCCGTCAAAATCGACCATTAGTAGACGACGCAATTTGACTAGGCTAACCGCCTTCTAATTTTCGCGATCCGACCTTCATGAACAGTCATTTGCTCACCTCCGCAAACGAATACGAACTATGCGCAATCCACCGTAATATAGGATGAAAACGAATAAAAAATGTCCTTACGGCCTCTTTAACCATTATTTTGTCGAGCCAGTTGCACAATTTTAGTGGAATAATACCATTTTACCAGACTTCCCCCCATTTCAGGCAAAAAAACGATACTGAGGAGACTAGCTCCAAAAAGTAGACGTTATTCAAATGCTTGCTTATCACAGAAAGGTTAATTAATCAGTCTCAAAAAGTTGAAATTTACCACTTCTAATAAAACTAATTCTAACTCACTCACATTTCAGGGCTAAATCCATCAGTCCCGATGGGATTTCCAAACCCATTGACCAGTCAAACATTGGTTTCGAAAATATTGCAAGCTACACGCATTGTCAGCTCTAAAAATTGCTCTAATGAAGGCTCCGGAAAGGGAAGATAACTGCAAATCAAAGAAGCCAAGACGAACTCACTCCACAGGAAACAGAACAAAGCGGAGAGAAGTCCTTCCTCCCCGGAGTAGAGCTGCAAAAGACTGGTGGCGGCGGTGGATTAATGTCGGAGGTGACAGACAATTCCTGAACCAAAGAAGGACGCTTTGACTGCAGTGGTGGCAGCAAGCCCGTGGGAGACTCCTTTAACAACAAGGGAGCCACAGACAGTTGCGATGAGGCTGAGAGGACCGCTGCCGTGGTTGAAGCAACTCGACCATTTCCATCAACACGGGTGTCTGAATAGAAAGCGACCGAAACAAAGCATTAGGGATTTCTTGTTCCTATTTACCAGAGGTCTATTTCGTACAGACGATACTACCTATTTTATCACTACGGAAACAGATCTCAGATGGATTTTAAATAATCCAATGTGGAAAATCGCCCAGTGAGGATGGTGTACCCCTGCCATCAGTAGGCATAGAAAATGACTTACCTGCAAAAGCATGATGCGCGGGGCTCGTAACTCACAAACCCGATTGAAACGTATTGAAATTCGTTAAACCGACTTTTGCAGACACACAACACCACCACTCCGTTTAAATTCTGCTTCTACTTGCGAAAAAAAATACTTAACACGTCTTCCCATAATGGTACAGCTCAAAAGCACAACTTCTGCTTTCCAGCTAGGGAGGGCGATGACTTCAAATGTCCACGATTTTTTTCTCAAAATAGAACGTAAATTCTAGCCCACTTCTTAATGAAGTGGAGTGCAGCGACTTCCGGCAGAATGATGCACCCAGCATCCTTACAATCAATTAATGCTTTGGTGAGTGAGCAAATTGAATACTTGGGTCTCATCAGTCACTGAGGCAAAAAGGACGAGCCAATAATTACTCCATCGTTAACCCGATTGGTCACCTACTCCTGCGATAGTGACTAAAGACACTTTTTCTCAGCAAACAACAAAACAACACAACCACTTCTAATGTTCATGCAATTACCAACATTAAAGGGGTAGAAGCAAATGCAACTCGTAGTTGTATAGTTGATGACGTAACCGAAAATAAATCAAAAAAATGGTAACGTGCAGTATGTCACTTACGAGTAGCGTCTTTGCCCACTAACTACAGTCTTTTCACGTAATCAAAAAAAAGAATGAATTCAGTATAAAATAAAGCTATATACACAAATACGCACTCACCCAAAAGAAGAAATAATTAGTGGATGCAAGAGATGTGGATTAGGGTTCAATAATATATGAAAGAAGAAATTAAAACTGACGGAAAATTCATTTTATGACTAAAAAAATTAATAATTGCTGGAGGATAGCTTCCGAATGATCGGGCAAGGATGACGTTCACAAGGCGCTGGGGTTGTATTGCTTTGACTGTTCGCCTCACTCTACATTTGATTATGCGGGCATGCAAGTCTCCGAAGATTATACTTCCACCCGGCGCCATGGCCTCCAAGTCACGGTAGCAGCCTTAGCTTCTCTCTACGTCAGTAATATAGTTTCTGCCACAAGTGCTATGTCTTTTTACGATTTCAGAAATACTCGGAGCGCTGCAATGGTGGATACCAAACCTTAACGTGACAGAAGGAGGGCATCTGCCGAGGATAATAGAATCTATTAAGATCCCTAACAGAGGGGTTGAAAATGATCCCTACCTCCACAATAACCACAGCCACGTGGTCCACAGGAAGGCTGTTGAAAATTTAGGCGATACTAGCCGTGAACTGTCTGGAATAGTTCGGTACTGAGCTGTCTACGATACCCGTGTAAAGATATTAACTAGGTGGATACGCGATACGTCTACATTCCTACTAGTTGAATAGTACCTAGGTAGATAGAGGCCTGGCAACATAGAGGTGAGGACAAAGTGAGGAGGTATGGCCGCAAAACCTTATCGCCACGACGCTATTTTAACGCTGCCTATTGACAGAGTGACTCGGCTCCTTGGCTAATGTTCCTTCAAGCAGTAATGGTTACACGAGATGGCCTCGCTGCAGAACATCTTTCAATCTCCAGAAGCATAAAGAAAGCGCATTCCCCCTTCCGTAATGCAGGTCCTGAACTGGACGAAGCTCCAGGTGCAATGGAATGGCAAAGAGAAACCAGTGACGTTGCAGTTAGATATCATCTCAGTTGTACTGGCACGGTTGGTTCGCAATGTTCGAAGCGAGAGGTAGATCAACTGGAGGGTCGAAAGCGACGCTCAAAAGGGAAGAGGACCTATGTAATGCTTCGGTGGTTTAAGTGTTTTAAATACGAGGCATTCAAGTCTCCACACATTGTACCTTTGCTAAAGGACCAAACCGGTAATCGCTCAGCTCTTCTGTGCGTCAGTAACAAGCCTTCCGCCATGTCCGTATGACTTCTTACGACTTCAGGAAGGACATGAAGATAGCGGACGTAATCACTAACTGTTGATCAGTAACAAATAAGTAATATTTATTATTATCAGTAGTAATTATTTAATTTCATCAAGTCGCTTTTCTTTTAAATCAGGTGATAAACATTTAATATGACATTTAACACCGTGCTTGATTGGACACAACTGCTGAGACACATAAAAATAGCTTATTTACTTTGTTTTTTAACCTGTGAGAGCAGAGGTAGGGCTGGGTCAAATGTTTATAATTTGTCAAAATTCACCATAAATACATCAAAGCAGTAATATTTATGTGAGGGTAGGAGGTGTGAAGAGACACTGTAAGAAAAAAACTCCACGACATTTCGATCTGCAAAGTAAATCCACCTTGAAATAACTGCCAGTCACTTAGGCAAACTCAAGACAAGTGAGCCATTCGAGAAAGAATTTGAGCGCCCCGACTCCTGCGGAAGAGCATGCGGGACAGAAGTGCCCACGCAGTTGAAGAGAGCAGTGAGTCACTACAGAGTGTTGTCAAGAGCTTTAAAACATCAAAGGGAAGAACACCAACCATCTCGGAGTTTTGGACTTAAGAGGTCGTCAACTTAACCGACATTCAACTGGCACACATTTCAAAGCCGATAACGAAATCAAGATGAAGTGAAAAACCTCCCTCGCTTTTTTTTCGCCCAACTATGTAAGCCGGACATTCAAGAAGAGGGGATACACGATGTAATCACTAGCTAGGACTGTTCCAAATTGGACTACTTAGGCAGTGACATGAACCAATGAGGACTGAACCGAGAACCCGCGATGACTATTCCAACCCTGATAGAGTGGGCTGAATCACTCACCAATGCGGTTTATTCCGGTCGTCCTGGCAGCGGTGGAAAGATTATGGTCTGTCGACGAATTGAACACCCAGAAGAATACAAAGTAAAAAATCGAACGCGCGACTTACTTCCGCAACAGCCAGCTTCCGAGGGGACAATCGCAGCTCGACGAGCAGTTGCCACCGGGGACGATGTCACAGCGGCCGAGGAAGTGGATGAAGTTGGTATTGGTGGTGGCGGTAGGGAAGGAGGTGGAGCAGCAGCATTAGTAGTCGTGGCGGAGGGCTGTTGAGGGTTGGAGAAGAACTTGGAGAGAATCTCCGGACCTAGATGACGCGTGACAATAGCACGCACACGTTGTGCTACCATATCAGGCTCGGCTGAGACGGCTTCTTTTATCTCCCTTATTGCCTCGGGCAAAAGCAGACTCAGAAAGATGGAGATTCTGTGATAAAACATTAAAACAAAAAAAAAGACAGTAGGGGACGTGTAACTTCAAACTGTCGCCAGTTGAAATGCTTCACTGTCAAGAGGATGCAAAAGAACTCAGGCGTTATACAAGCAATATCAAGTCGACTCAATCGCTTCCTACGCCTAGGCTAGTCTTTTTACTCGGTAAATGTAATGAATAATAAGATGGAACAAAATCAGTTCCCAACAGAGAGGGAAATCAACCATCGCAATTTAAATGGTCAACTATTCAACGACGACACCGAATCCTGTGCTATCAAAACAACAACCGTCCAAATTACTGCTTCAAAACAAAGGGGTGTAATAAATTCCAGTGCAAGAGTACCCTACATCTAGAAATCTATTTGTAGCAGAGTATGGTGTAATTCGTTATCAAGACTTGACAAAGAACACATGTTAAGTCGAAATTGGAGCCTGAGCGCTGCTTCACAACTCACCGATCGTGTTGCGATGTGGCCTTGTTCACTTCAGGAGGCCGAGTCGGGGAGGGCGATTCGGGGGTCTCGGAGGTGCTTGTGGGACCTCTGAATCGCTGCTGAAAGTCCTTCGTGGTTATGGCGCTTTCCTTTTGACTTGACGCTGGCAATGCGGTCGCAGGTGCACGAACTACAGTTGACGTAACTTCTGCACAATGGACAGAAGACACATCCTACTTCAGCGTTGAGATAATACCGTTAGCAGTTCAGCTGAGCCACAACATTGCATTCAGCGGTGTCACGGAAAGATTCAGTAGGATAGGTTGGCTATGCATAGAGCTCGCATTGCAGGAACCGAATCGAGTATTTGTTTCAATTAGGAAGGGATTAAAAGTCCTAATTTGGCCTAAACGCCCCTCAAACATATCTTCCGAATTTTACATCAAGGGACAGTGAACTTTAAAATCATTTATGTCGAGGGCAGACGTTTATTGCTGCATGAAGTACGTTTACTCCGGCTGGCCTTTTCCAAAAAAAAAAAAAACATTCCCTGACCTTAGAGATGTCAACCTTGATGGAATTGCCCAAAAAATAGGAGGAGGAGCAAAACATTCGGCATTCTCGTGACTCTCCCGCTATCTACTCCAGATAGCTTTCTTGCCTGTCCGTCTATCAAGCAGTGCATAAGAAAGATGGAGCCGCATTGACAGACGTCAATGGAAGCAGAAATAAATGCATAGAGCCAGAATAAGTAGTCAACGGGGGAACGGAGGTAATTAATACGTGCAAAGTACCCGCAAGTAAAATTCCTGGAAAAGTAGCACCCATTCAGATGCCTCTCGATGAGTTACTTGAATGAGTCCTCCCCACCCTCTGGTCCTGGCTAATTGCTAGTCACCAGATAATTAGGGGGTTTAAACAACGGACCAAAGACTTACGGCGCATTCCTGAGTAGTGTGGTGGTTGCTGCCTCTGCTGATGCGGATGTCCAGGAGGTTGAGACTGGTCAATCCAATCAATATCTACAGGAGCTAGATGGGCGCTAGAGTAGGAGGCGGGACGTGAACCTGCTGGAAGGGAGGCCTGCTGCGTTTTCGGCGGCTCAGAAAACCGATACGCGTCGGCAGACCGGTCCCCCTGTTGACGGTAACAACTACTGTGGTGATGGTGGTAGAACTCCCTGGATTGACTAACTGACCAGAACTGAAAAATTCCGAGGAAGGAGAAAAAAAGGACGGGTTAATGTAACCTCTACGAAACGCCATTTGGTTTTCGACCAAAGGGTCTTAACAGGAGGCACGAGACCGGTTGCCCGTGCGTACGTGAACGTGAACGCGGAGAGATGCAAAAGGGGAGCAGTGTGTTGACGCAGATGGGGGATGTTTATTGAAGGACTGCAACACACCAGTCAACCAATCAGAAGACCGCCTTACGCGTAACCCTCGTTCTGTATGTGTAAACACCGAACTACGCACCACGGGCTAGTGTTGCTTCAATGGAAGATCAGATGCCTACGACTATCAATCTAACCTCCTCCTTTTCCATTTTGAAGCGACTAATTCTTGGAAATGTCGATGATGAGATCGCGTCGTCTGCGATGATTGGGGAAAAGTCAAACTTGAAACTTGTTCCCGAATTCTCCGGTAATAAAGTAGACTTCTGCGGACAAAGAGTTGGAACAACAGAGAACATGACCACTATGAATAAAGTATAAGAAAACGCTAGATACTAACAGTTCATCTGGTCGATTTCAAGATGTCAAAAGCATGAAGTACCTTGGACGCATGCCTGAAGCCTATATCACAGCCACAGCCCCGGAGCTTTGAGATGCGTAAAAATGCAACATAAAGAGGTTGAGAGGCTGTAGTGTAGGCTCTAACCTTAGCATCACCGCCACCCTCACTACGATCCAAAAGGAGGTTGTCAAAGCAGAAGACACGCGCAAGGTGTTCAATGGGAGAGGCGGAGGAGATGGCAGTGGTGGCGGAGACAGGGAAAGCAGTGGGGGCAACAGTGGATTTGAGGAGAGCAAGATCGGTGGGCTTTTGAGCCACTCGCAGGGTCACCGTATCGAAAACGGTCGTCTCGCCAGTTCCCACAGCTTCCGACAGGGCGTCCTCAGGCACCTTTCTGAAAAAAGAGTAGAGAAGAAACGGTTTTTATATCAAGAAATAAAATTAAAAACGCATGCACACATATAGGGATGAAGGGGCGTCACGGTTATCGCCTCTACCCCGACCTCTTCTAGCGTGCTAAAGTGCAGTATGCCCCATTTGGACGCCTTTTTTTCTCTCCGCAATTTATAATGTGAAAGTCAGGTAGTCTACCAAATTTAAACGGCTCTAAGGCAATCCATTCTTCTAATTGCGACTAGAATTGGGAGGTCATCCAGTCAGAAATGTATTGGATTGAATTTTAAGTATTTTTTTAGACGAAAAGAATAAAGGTTGTGCCAAGCACGGAAATATGAAGGATTCGAGACTGTCTGTCTGGCTTAAGCTGTTATCCCTCTATACTAGGCCCTTTTCTGAGGTGTGGATAGGTGCAACACTAACTCAGAAGGGTTTAGTTTTGCTGGTCAACTTCAATGTCGGCGTCTAAACGACAGCGAATAAGTCTAGAGAGAATTCATCAGCTTCAAGGAGTACTAATGATTTGAAAAAGCAGTGAGCTCACCCGAGGATGCAATGGTAACTGAGAAGCAACAAGTTCTCAAACGATGAGGTAGGCGAGAAGACATTAGTAGACTCAGTGGTGATAGAGACCATAGTTTTGTCGTCAAGGCTACCGTCGCTGCCGCCCTGATTTCGCAGGAAGGGTAGACTGATAGTGCGGAAGTAGAAGACATCGTCCAAGCCACCCCAACGAGCGCGATACAGGGGCGAGAGGACGAAACGACGGAGCAGAGCCCCCTCAGTGGCCGAGTCAGCTATGTCCGGACTCAAGCGACTAGTGGTGGAGACTACTTGTTGTTGTGGCTGCGATGCACCACCCCCTGAACTCACTCGCCGGCGTCGTCGTTGCCCTCTGCTTCCACCACCACTGCTGCCTCCGCCACCGCCATTCTCAGTAGTCGTCAGAGGCGGCGGTGGAGATTGACTAGCTGCGAGTCGGACCGCGCGCCACCGGTCTGCTTCCACAAATGCTGCAGAGACAAACACTCACATACAGAACGCAAAGAAATGACACTTCTCTCGTCTTCGTAGCCGAGTGGAACCCAAATCGAATCCTGAATCATGGCTAGTTTTAAAGCACCAAGTATACTTTAGTGGCCTAGGCATAAGAGTAGCCACTAGGAACGTCAAAGACAAGCCTCAGAAAAGGGGAAGGAGCCGTATAATTAAACGTACTTGTTTTAAGGATGCAGTTAACTACATCCCCGCAAGTTTTGGTCACCGCCACATTGGTTCCGTTAACAGCCCGCGGGCTGATCTACGCCATCTTCAAGGACGCAGCAGACCTTCAAGAGATCCAGATTTTTGCGAAGGCAAAACTTACGATTCATAAACCAATTTTGAGCCGAAAAAATACCGCCATCATAATAGGAAATGAAGAGGACACTCCCTTTACACCCTATTTCTTCCTTTCTTCTTTCACTATAAATTTGAATTCTGAGTGCAAAATTGACCTTGCTATGTGAATGACCCGGCGCCGCCAAAAAATATCCCTTTTAAAATCTCTTGAAGCTGTGCATGGGTGAACTAAAAGCGAACACAGAGCTTCCGATTTCTGAAATAGACATTCAAATTCCGCTCCCACGCGATCACTAGATTAGACAAGGAGTAGTCCGGAAAAAAGGTGTTCAAAACACACAAAGCTCCACTTTTGGCAATCAACAGTTCGTTCGCCCTATTTAGATGGCCGGCTGCCCACCCGTCCGAGAGAGTACACAAATCCAGAAACAGAAAATACTGCAACAGGGGAAAGATAGGCATCAGCTTGAGCATTCGAAAGTGGGAATGAGAACCTGGCAAGGTGTCCGACAGATGTTATCTTCCTCAGGTCTACGCGACCCTCCTCCGCCTTTTAGCTTCCCTTTCTGCCTTTTTTCACGGCTGAAAGGGGTGAGAACAGAACCAAACTCCATGACTGCAAACAGGAACGTGAGGCGACGCACTTAGACTTCGAGCCACACACAAGAGGGGGAAAAGGGGAGCTTTTTCAATGGAAAAGTGGGAGTAAGTGATACCATGTAATTCTAAGCTTCTAGGGCAAATTATGTCAACTAATGATTAACCTACCGGAAGCAGCGATAACGAGAATAGCTCCTCTTTGATGAGAGAATACGATTGTTGAATATGATGATAATGATGATGTCAGTTAAGGGGAAGGAAATGAGCCAGAATGAAGAGGAAAAAATTTAATCAGAAAACATCTCGCTTTAACAAGAAAGTAGAACACATGGATACCTCAATGTATTTACGTCATTCAAAGCTTAAGAAAGGGAAATAGGTGGTCAAATCAAATCGAATTCAAGAGGAGCTAGGAGATTCGGTACCCCAAACTTTTTGGACAGTACTAAATAGCTTTTGCAAACAGAAAGAAATTCTAAACGGCAGGATGAAAAGAACAGTTCTTCCAAAACCAGTCAAGTGAACTAAAGAGAAAAATGTGCCTATTATCCGACAGCATGAGGGAGAGAGGTCAAACCTGATTTGCCATTTACGACCACGAACTAACCGACAAAACAAATTTACATACATAGGTGAAATAAAGCTGCCCTTTGTAAAAGGCAGACAGAGCCACCGTTGGGGGAAATGGGGGCAAGGGGCGGAGGCAGGGAGCAAAGCACTTGTCCATCACACTCCTTCCTACACCCCACACAACTCCCTCAGAATTAAAATAGAAAGAGGAAGAAGAGAGCTCAGGGAGGTGTCTAAACAATAGCAATTCATAACCATCAAAAGACGGCACATTGTAGTCGCACCCACCACATCGCTCTCCTCGTGACAGCCCGTTCCACTCTCGTGAATAGCGTAATGATTGACTGACCGATTAGTTCCTTCAAAGAAAGCCATTTATTAGTCGTTAGGCGCTCAAAATTTTAAAGTAATTCGCAATGAATACAGTTGCCGTTCAAACTTCAAGGTTGCAATTAGGTGGTGATAATGATAAGGGGTTGTGCGGACAATAAATCTCACCAAACTAAGGCCAGAACGAAGTGAAACTAGTTGCAGGCTAACACAGGTCTGCTAATGACGGTGGCATTACCACAAACCGACCGTCCCCAATACCAGTACGACAAAAACAAAATGGAAGGAGGCAAGCAACAACTGCATCGGCACTTAAATAAGCATACACCTGCCGAGTTCTACCCTGCCTTAGCATATCACAAGAGAAGAAAAAAAGCACCTCGGATGCCCACACTCCTGTTCACCTATCTATCAAACTCAATCACACGGGAAAGCTGAGATAACCGCACCCTCCAATTCTCCGTTTCCAGGAGGCGGTGCGCCCACCTGCATCCCCGTCCTCGGGGCTTTCTGTCCTCCCTCTACCCCGAACGAGTCGAGGTGCTCATGATAGCATGAATAATTGACCTACTAACATCGTAATGAGTAAAACGTAAAGAAGGGCGGTTTATAACATACATTAGGGGGTAAAACTAACGTATGATGCGGATGAGCAATTAATTAACAGCCAAAAATGCGTGGCGAAGGGACAGCAGCACTGCACAGGCCTGTCCTGCCCTGCCCTGCACTATACACTACCCGGAGTGTAAACAAATCGTGTTGGCCTTCCATGTGATTGCAGCGAGAGGAAATACACACGCACACACCTTAGGCGGGCGTAAAAATCACGAAAGGAAGAAGAAAAGTGAGAGGCACATGGAGATATAAATGTGGACTTGCCTTCAAGTAGATGCTGACTCCAGATATCCGCATCGGGAGGGTGGACAAAGTCGCCCCAGCGTACGTCGACGAAGTTCTTAATGCCCTCTTGCAAAGATGGGTTCTCGGGAAAGTGTCTAAATGAAGGAAACAGTAGCAGTAACAGGGGAGAGGGGTTTCTGGAGTGGTCAAATTAAACTTTTACTTAATTTGGCGTCACGAAAGCATGCTACCTTGGCGGTATTGAACGCAAAGTAAAGTGGCAAACGTGCCCTTCTACACACTAACAGCCGGCGCGCACATCCTGAACCGCTTCAGACACCGTTAATCACGATGGTAGGCAATGGTGGCCAGTGCGTACGTGCATGAAACGGGAGCTTGGCAATAAAATGAACTTTGCTGTGGACAAAAAACCTCAAAATCTTAGATTCCTAATCGTAAAGAGCCCACTAAACACAGTGCGATAATGTGATGGATGATCCAAAAGTAGGGAGATTTCGGCCGTGGCCATTATCTTCGACCTACGGCCCCGACAGTCATTTCGGTGGGCATTAAACGAGCGCGTGAAATGCCTGACCGGCATATAACAAACCTGCCGTAAAATTGCGAGAACAGTGAACACAATCACCAACGCTGGATGCAAATTCACTGAGGCAGATTGACTGTTGCAAGATAGCTAAACTAAACTGTCAAGCCTTCCAGCATCCGAAAATGCGTGGCAGGTATACGATCAACCCTGGTAGCAGGGATGTTATGCAAAACCATAAAAGTCACAACTTGTCTCAAGCGCCCACCGGACCAGCCTAGACCCTAGAGTGGTATAAACACGAATGCACGTGGGGAAACGCAACCTCCCTCTTTTACTCCGGTGTAACGTCGATGTGTACACGGAGGGCCATTAGTCACCTTGTGTGTACGTGTGACTCATAGGAAGTGAAAAAAAAAATAATAATTTTGATGAGCAATCCCTGACGGGTGGGTCCGATGAATGAACCACTGCGCGCACGAGCTGTTGGAAGAGGCTAGGAGAGAGGAAGAAAAGGAAGCTAGTTCTCACATCTGCTGGATCAAAGGCTACGGGAATTGGGAAGAACACGTGGTCTACCCACACGGTGACAACTCCGTCAGAGAGATACTTTCAGAGGGCACAAAGTGTGTGCGTGATGCTTGTAAATGTAAAAGGCGTAAAGGGAGGCGACTGTGCAAGATTTGATTTTCTTAATCCACGATTCGTCACCTTTTGCGTATGAAGTGAGTTGTTTTCGACACAGATCGTGGTGACGGTAGCGGTAGGAGGTGATGGATAGCGATTTTCATCAGCGCTAGAAACTCCTCCATTCACTGCGAGAGCTGGATAAACAAACACAATCAGTGATAAACTTTTAGGCCGCTGTGTTGAATGAACTATACGGGAATAACTTCAATATAATGGATGTGAGAACTGTGCCCTACAGTGTGGAACTTAAACGTTTTGTTAGCAGTCGATTTGAAGTGGCAAGCTCAAAACAGCGGAAAATCGTACAAATGGGGAGGGGAGGGGGCAAGAGAAGGAGATAGTCTCGCGGGAAGACATGAAATTCCCTGAAACCAAACGTACCCGCAATACCGCGTAGAAAACGCGCAGGAGCCTTTTGTGGGAATGCAAAGAGATCGGAATCACATAAATGAAAAGAAAGCGCTCAGTATACACACATCTACGTAGGCAGTACGTGTATACTTGGATCGGTTTCGCCTACAGTGGTTAGAAATTGCGTGTCAAGCTAATATTCACCAAGAAACGAGGATCTACCGGCGTAAGAATGTAATGCTCCGGTTGTGAGATAACACCGAAACCCATATCTCGCTAAGTCATCTCGGCCCATGTTTTAATCCTCACTAAAAAAGGCCAAAAGCCCATCCACACGCACGCACACACACGAAATAAAAGGTGTGAAATGCATTGTACTCTATTTGAAATCACCAGGTGCCGTAAATGGCACAATCGTTGGACTTGATTACCACACAGCACACATCACGGAAAGGAATAAGGACAATGATCTTGTTCAAATGGACCCAAAAAAGAGTGAAGTCAAGAAAACAACGGACTTTTGAGGCTCCCCGCGATTCATCCTCCCAATCCTCGTGGCGGACTACAAATAACACTAGTGCCAGATACGTAAGGCTTAGGATCCAGTCCCGAAGGTTAATTTTGGTGCCAACTAGGTGCCGGGCTCAACAGCATTTGAACCCCGCGACGGCCAGTCAGAGCGCCCGGCATTGAACCTAGGGTTCAGTATGACATGATATTCGGGATCTTCCTAGCATGTCGTCCCCAAGATTAATTTCAAAGCTAAATAGGTACGCTGAATTCAATAGCATTTTGCCTCCGCTACAACCAATTAAAGGGAGGTTCCAATCATGGCGTCCGAAACTACATCCAAGACCACGTGACATGATATGAGGTCCAGAATTCTAAAAGAAACTTGAGTAATTTGATTAAGGCAAAGAATCATCATCAATATTTTAAACATACGCACTGATTTACGACTGACATGTCGGAGATGGCCTGGTCAAGTCATCGGCCAATGAAATGATAGCATTACTGCCAACTAGAAACAACAAGATGGGCGGCTCAAAGCAGCGGTAAACAAAGCCATTAAAGGTAGTCCGATTAATAAGCGCGCACGGTGGTTAAAATAATTCCGTCTGTTGTGGTAAACGATTTCAATCCTGTGGATGGTAGCATGGTAGGGATGGTAGGGAAGCCGGATAAGCGATCAAAAGTGATCTTGTCCACATTTGTTCGGCATAACCCAAAGGTCGAATATTTACTGACAGTGGTCTAACTTGAGGCTAGTGTCATTCAGCACATTCTGAAGGGATTCGGTAGAAGGAGTGCATTTGTGAGGCGTCCCCACTACTAATCAACTCTGAAGAACACACAAATCCCTACTTCTCTACTTCTAAAGATAAATGAAAGATCGTATAAATGAATGAAGAAGCAAGCAAACTTACGCCTCATGGTAGATGACACAGCCATTCCGATCAGTGATAGTGACGACGATGTTGACAAACCACGAGGGCTCCAGGGAAGCCACGGAGGCGGGATCCACATCGGGCGGAACTACAAGACGGAAGGATTTGCAACCCACCCCTTTTGTCGCCACTGCTGTCGCTGCCTCTCCTTCCACCGCCTCCATTTCCTCGTAGGGATAGAGGAGGGTGGGCATTTGCTGAACCAGACGCAAAATCTCCTCATCGCCTGGTACTTGATCCTTTGCAGGCGGTTGGAAACGTGAGAGATCGTGGGAGCGAAGACAGGGAACTGGAGCAACAGCCTTTTCTGCCATCTAACTGCGCTGGTGAGGGATCAAGATTAGTAGGCCAATTTGCTCTTGCTGATCCACTTATAGACTTGTGTGGCCCGGATCAATCTAAAATAAGCCATAAACAGCGACATTCCTACTAAAACAATAACAAAGATGCTTTCCCTAAGGAAATTCGTTAGACAACTACTGCATTAGGACCTACGCGTGTAAATTAAAAGGTAAACAGTCAAAACTGGATGCATACAAACTCAGTCTTAAACGGTAAACGGCTGGTAGCATGAGATTCAGCAAAGCACAAAAGGCAGAAAGAGATCTTAATAGTAGACCAGGAGTCAAATAACAAATGGATTTAGACTTAAACTACCAAATTTATAGTGAAACGGGAAAAGTTTGTCCACGTGTATAAGCACCCACTCGGAGCCATGACCATAAAATCATAACTCGATGAATCAGTCACCAACATCTGTAAGACAAAGTCATTTCGATTTAAAGACTATCTAGACTCCCTAAGACATCAAAGTGATCTAGAAACAAATTTGAGTAACCTTTCCGTCTTATTTACGCCGCGACGGCCCCATGAGTGATTCGACCAATGGGGAGGGAAAGGAATGGGCAAGGATGTGGGGGTTCAAAAGCGCGTAAACAGGTGGATGGAGTGGCATTGTGTGCGATCAGAAAAGGGGGCAGGCCGAGACTGAGGGAGTTGTGAGCGATAATGAGAAGATAAAAAGATGGGGTATGATGAGAAGAAAGTGGCAAACTTCACCTCCTAAGGCTACCAAAATTTTCGCCAATTCTCACGGGAGGATAAATGCAGAGAAGTAAAACTAAATGTGCGAATAATGACTTGTTCCATTTACCGGAAACAATACTTGAAACGCATGATCCAGTGAAATGATAAATAGGGACCAAATGAGGCGAGTGATCAGAGGGTTTGGATAAATCAACACAATTCAAGGTGGATTGAGAGGAGGAACGTTAAGTAATGCACAAACCAACTTCATTATAGATGCAAGGACAGAAGCCTAGGTTATTTGAGACCTGTTTTGGGAACGTAGGACGAAAAAGGTTTGATTACGAAACGTAATTAACCGATTTCGTGGCGATTGACTGAAACACAGACAGTACGCCCTGGACGGTTTAGCTAACGCTGGAACAGATACGCATAAAAAACAAGCATGCAAATCCGGGTGTCCGTTCGGTCTTATGGCTAGGACCAAATACGCTGATTCAAGGAAAAACGAGACCAACGGCTAGTATCCAGCTTTAACCAACTATGTTTGGGGATGCTCTTAAGACAAGTTGAACTAAATAACAGTTGAGATTTCGAAGGGGACAATCGCATTTGAAATTTATTGAATTGATGAGAAAAACCACACCATAAAATCCCGAGTAGCTCACTTTTGCAATAAAGTTGTGCATAGTGACAAATTAACTGCACCGCCTTTTTGCAAAGAAAGCGATTTACAGGATTTCATTCACCCCATAATCAATTAAAGTGAAACACGCTGATTGAATTTCGATCCACATGGCAATAAAACGCCCTGAAATTATTTAATTAGATCGCAGAGTATTGTTGAAATGACGCATGCTTCCTATTAAATTAGGATGAATAAGCAAGAATGATCGATGGAAAATAAGGAAGCACATTTAGAAAATGTGCGCGAAATAACAATGACACAGTGAAACACAAAAAGCTCCCATACTGAATAGAGATGAGAAAGTTAGCCGGGTTTGTATGAGCAACAATAAGCTACAGAGCGACCAAATACTACAGTAGGTGAGTAAAATGGGGAGAGTGTTAAGAAGTGGGAGAATTTCCATTGAAGTAAGCAAAAGATTAAAACTTCGAACCAGGTAAAATACATTAAGACGTTCCAGATCCAACGGTTAGCAATTCACAAAAAATTAAGTGGGATGGTACTCACAAGGTGCCTGTAAAAGATCTCCAACTCGATAGAAAATACACATCCTGACGAGGCAGTCGACCATGTCATTCAACTTACACCAAAATATCGAATTTAGTTCAGGCGAATAAGGAAAAGCTTACGACGAAATCACGCAGTAACAACATTTCTTGACTAAAAAACATATGACGAATGTACTTCCCATAAAGTTTGAGTTTCGGAGAAAAAACCCATAAGGAATTGCAGCACTAGTGCCGCAAAAGGATCGCGATAAATAGCGTCAAAGATTAGAACGCTAAGCAATCATTAGAAAATGGATAGAAGTCCGCAAATTGTAAAATGTAAAAAGAGTTAAAACAAACCAGTCTTAAAAGAGTTCGTAGGGAGAAGTGTAAACACAACAATTTTAGTATATCTTTGCACGCTAAAGTATGTCGTCCAACATGCGACAAAGTGAGTGACAAAATGAGTGAGGGTTAAACTCACAACTAGAATTCCAACGTACACAACAAAGACACAAACGACCATTCCTCGAATAGACTTCGCGTCAAAGGTGACCTTAAAAAATGAAGTGCTTAAAACATTAACATTTTTCACGGGTTCTTGAGTAGTAGCCCAGACAGGCACCTTCTATAACAATATATATATCAAAAAATTAAAAAATATAACAAATGAGTGAAAATTACTAAACTTATTGAAACCAAAATTTTTATGATCTTATGAATGGTTGAAGCCATACATACTCGGCATGATACATGTTCTGAATCTGCAAATACCATGTGGGTTGGAATATCAAAATTGAAATCCATACTAAAAATTCAAAAGGCTCAATTGAGGTTACCTCTCCTCCACAGCTGTGATTGGTTGCAAGCGAAGATCTATTATTGCGATCCTTGTGATTTACACAGCGGTGTGCATGTCCGCAAGGGTAATTCAGTTCCGTCGGTTGAACTTTGCACCGTGATACGGCTTTTCGTCCATTTTAGGGGCCTTACAACTCCTTTGGGCATTGTTTTTTTTTGCGGTTTTCCCCTTGTTTATTTAATTCTCGGTTTAGGCAGATGGCCATTTTGTGTCTACGGGGTTGTGTTTTAGCTGTGTGAGCTGACCTCTAGGCCATGTTAGTAGGCCTAAACCCATTTGTATGATAAAGTGATACACTGCGCCCTAGAACTGTGCCATTTTCCGGGAAGTCTTGAGGCACTATAGGTGCCGTTACCTTGTCGTCGATGTAGAAAAGCCCTGAGATCCACCACCCTAAGTGGTTTATAACCTTCACCATCTGATGAGCCTGTATAATTCAACATTGTGATTTGCAAATATCAGGTCACTGCAACAGTTCCCGCGCAAGCATTTGGACAATACTGCTCAAACTTAGCGGAGTTAAATCCCCTCCAAGCTTCAAGTATGAATTTCTGGGTGGTATTTTAATTGACAGCAAAATGAGGAATACACGATGCCCACTGAGTAAATAACGGGCCTACCAACGCTAGCGCCGTAATCCTCTGCCTTCTCCGGCTTTTACTGGCGGCAGAGCCCACACTTGCTGGCGGACTGTGGTTTGTTTGAAATGCAGATGCCGCAAACGTTACGGATACTCTACAACAGAGACGGCGGCTAGTCGTAACCGTCACACCAAGAAACGGCCCAGTGTTCCACGGGTGTTGCGATGTGACAGCCCACGCCGAAAAATAAATAAAACCTACTCTCCTGCCTCCCCACACCCTACTCCCACGACCAGCCCCAGCGCCTAAGCACGTGCACCACCTGGCCCCTCAACTGACAGTGCAACCGAAATCAGTCAGCGTGGCTACTTAGATGACAGGAATCAATGCTCGCCAAGCAGGCATTTGCCCCCTCAGTGGGTAGAACGACGAAGCATGAATCATCCAAACTTAACCCATTGAAAGGACAAATCATAACTCGGCCAGACCGGCCAACATCTCGGTTCTCATGTCAAAAATCCAACCTGTGACGGAATTCGTGTCAATTTCACATGCAGTGAGTCACACCAGCATAGCTACTGCGTTCACTAGCAGGACTCCGCTCGAGTAAGTCCAAAACAGCACGGGCGGATAGTATGCACGATATTTGGGGATGGGTGAATGGGCTGTGTGAAAAGCGGGTAGCATCAACTCCAACGGGACGATGCATCGCTATAATAATAAAGGACAAACTGCAAACAATTAATGAATGGGGGACCACTTTGCTAGACAGTAATGCAATGACAGTATATGTACACGGAGGCGAAAGACCGTAGAGTCGCAAGATTCAACTACGAGGGCCGAAGCATTCGGGACTGTTGAGCAGCGAACAACAAGGCGACCGCGTGTTGTTGTTGCTGCTGCTGACTCTGAACCTGCTGTTGCTGGTAGAGCGCAGCTACCGCGAGTTGCTGTTGCACAGCAGACGAGAGGCTGTTGGGTGAAGTGGCCGGCTGTGGAGCTGTCGCGGGTTGCTGCTGTTGCTGTTGTGCGGCCACAGCCGCCGCCTGGAGGGCGAGCAGCTGCTGACGCTGCTGTTGCTGTTGTGTCAAAGCCATCCCGGTGGCCTAAAACGGAGGAGGTGGTAATAATGGCATCCCCAATTCTGCGAAAGTCCAAACCTAGCAGTTCCTAACGGTAGGTGATGGAAGGAGGTGGGAAAATCCGAGCGTTACGCATATGTGACGCCTTCAGTTAGTAACAAGGTCGAAGTAAAGCCTCTACCACCCCACCCGTTAGCTGCACAAAAGAGAGGGGACTACGACCTTCGACCTTAAAATCAGCAAGGGGTTTGGAGAAGCGGACAAAGCAGTTGAGGACAAGCAGGTGGATACATCATCAACGTCGCGCTTCCACCCAGATTGCCGAAATGAAGGCTCACAAACACGCTTCCAAAACACCCTATTCTAGCAGTAAAATTAAATTAGCAAGAGGGAGAAATGCACACACTAAAAAGCATTTTATACCTCCGTACCGACTCTAAAATGAATGCGCGTTTTTTCCCACGAGTGAGTCATTCAGGTGAACCTCGATTCACAATACCCTCTTTTCATTCCTGACACGCTCGTGAAAACGGAGGCAAGAGAGGACAGCCTAGCGAGGGCCAAAATTGGCCCTAGCGCCCTATGAGTGAATAGAAGCTGGCAATTCTGCATACAACGGATTTGCAAGACAGGAGAATCCAAATGTGGGCGGGAGCACTGGTGTATCATAACAGACACCCAGCAGTGCCGAAAACTTCCACTACCTCAAAATTTGCAGGTTGAAAATGAAATGACTGCAATGAAATTGGAAAGTAATGGCAAAATTACACCAGCAGTCATTCAAAGCAGAATTGGCATCGCATTAAGTTTTATTGTGAATTAATGGGTATAAGGGGAGAAATGTGGGCGGCAAAAATCCGAGCAAATATATGGGGGACCTCCGCCCTCCTTCCAATCTCCTTCAAAAAAAAGGATTCCTGACTCATTTCGACAGAGGTGGACTTATGCACAAAAAACGCAATTCCAAGGAAAGGCGCGAAATCAATCATTATGCATGCAAATTACTAGCGGGAAGCACAACTACATGTCAATTTATTCGAATCCAATAAAGCAGTGACCTCTGGAATTGTAGGCGATTTTGAGAGAACAAAAGATTATCAGTCGAAAAGGAGTTGGAAATTACCGAACAATAACAACAACATATCACATTGGGAGGCACCACGTTTACATCAACAGACTGGTAAACCGAACGTACCCCGCCAGCCCATCCCACTCCACGCGACTCCCGCGCCTAATTTGAGAGCCGTCAGAGTGACTACTGAAACGACAGAAATCAACGATCATCAAGAGTGTACCATCATGCCCTGCTCGACCATCGCACACACCAAACCTGCAAGACATTTGCCCCCCCCGTCCTTCCATCCCAGTGGGTGGAAAGACGAGGCACGAATCACCCGCTTTTGTCCACATGTTGATCTATCGAAATGATAGTCTACACCTGAAGCGAATGCATCGACGGCCTGAGAAAATGTTACCATTTTTAGGAGGAAAAAACAACACCCTAGGTAGATTGGAAACGAATTAACGACAACAGAACACAGCATGGGGCATCACGGTCACGTCAGGTTGTAGAAGTGGGGTTTCTTCCTCCATGGACTGAAATCACCTTAACATGGAGTCGAAATGGAACGTTTCCCTGTCTGTGAACTGCGAGTACAACTTGGAAGAGAGTTGCAGAAGTAACGCCTTATTCGCAAAAGAATTGAAGAAATTAATGTGAGCAAACAACTAGAGTGAAATCTTGACCTAAAATTTTACAACTGACCTCAGCTGTCACGAGCAGCCTAAAACTCCCGCAACACGAACTTACGCCGCGTTGAGCGCCTTTGACTGAAGGTACGAACGCGTTGCCTACGTTGGCGATGCCACAGCACAGAGTAAGCTTCCGGTACTTTAGCTCTAGCTCGTATATTACCACTAAGGCAACAGCAGATGCAGCAAGATGTTCCACCTTTAAGCTAAAAAGCCGTTTTTGTGGGCAGGAACCACCTCTCTTTAATGCATCTTCGTAACCTTCACCCGATTACCACTCAATCGTTCTAAGGGACTTACAGGGCCTAGCAACGAAACATTGCACAAAATTCAAAGTTCTCGCATCTAACAAAAGTCCAACAATCACGTGGATGCCTTGCCTTTTTCATCAACCGAGATCGCTCCCGCATCCACTCAAAAGCCAGACAAATCGCTCAAGACCGCCTCTTTGACTATGACTACACACAGTCAAAATAATAGACGACCGGACACACCCTTAAACTGTCACTACGTGAAAGCTTTCAAAAGGCATTTAAAGTACACGCTGGCTACTAAAGATGAAACGAGCCCGGGGTTTACTAAGGCCATCTGCGCAAATTTCTGGCGAGCGGTTTACGTGAACTTTTGACTCTTCTTGGAGTGGTCGCGCATTTGCAAACAGTCCTACAAAGACCTTTTACAAATGCAAACTTTTTTGTCACTAAAAATGTTCCCGTAACCGATCTAAGTGTCCAAATGGTCAAGCAAAAGCTCGCTAGTCCTTCAAAATGAAACAATATAAAGTTGGTGGAAGCAGCGTGGGAATACTGACTAACACCGTTAACGCAGAGAATCGCAATAACTCACACTAGCGGAAACCATAGCGGCCGCATTGATCTGTTTCTGAAGCTGCTCTTGTTGGAATGCTTGATTTCTCTGTGCCGCAGCCATAGCAGCAAGCATTGTGGGAGACTGCGAATTGGTGGCATCAGAGCCAGTAGGCGGTTCAGACACTGATAGCGCACCGTTTGTCGAGTTGGTGTTGGCTACTGATGCTGCGGTCGTCGTTACGGGAACACTGGCGGGGGGAGCAGCAGCAGCTGCGGTAGCGTTGGATGGCGCCACGGCGGGTGTAGCAGAGGTCGCGGCCACCGCGGTAGCATAAGCTGCTGCCTGTTGCTGCACCTTCATTTGCAAGAGCATTTGGATCTGCTGTTGCTGCTGTTGTTGAGCCGCAGCAGCCAGCGCCTTTACGTGCAGCAAGGGGGGGGGGGAAGAAGGGAGAAAAAGAACTGTTAGGGGTTTCCCGGATAAATGACAGACGAGAAAGTGGTAGTGAGAAAGAGGATTGCAATTATGGATATATTGCCTAGACGCACACACAAGCACAAAAGAGAAAGAGATAGGACGTAAATCTGAGAAGCCAAATATGGGTAATCATGCGCTTGCATTCTTCCATAACTTACCGTCGCCCTAGGAAACAATAGCAGCAATAATCTCTTAACTTGCAGTGGTTAGCAGGTGAGAAGAAAGTCACTTTTACCGCAGGGGAATGGGGTTGGGGAGAGGTGCAAACGGTTTTACCAAGACCGATGTAGAGGCGAGGGGAGGGGAGAGAGGCATTACTAACAAATACGAACAAATACATGTCTAATTTAAAAATGAGAACGCGGGGGAATGAGAGGGGGGGTAATCAACACATACCAAAAAGGGGAGAGGACAAACTAAGCAGTTACCTGCAAACTTCAACGAGTGGATATGTGAGGCTGAAAGGCTACAAGTGCGAAAGGAGAGTGAATTTTGGATCAAAATACGCGATGATGTTTAAAAACCACAAAGCTAGTTACACAAATTGTGTGACGTGTACAGACATACACACACACAACACAAAGGCGAGTTTAAAGACCTCCAGTAAAAGCGTGTTCTACTCATTTAGGGATGGCGCAACTTATCATGCGGTGCTGGATGAGTAAAAAAGTTGTTAGAAAATGCCAAACCTGCATTCATTCATTCCTTCATTCGGGAAAAATCAAAGCGTCGAGGCGTTCGTGTGGGAATGAATTAGAGGGGAAGGGAGGAGGGAATTAGAGGGCAACACCACTGGCTTACGCATAAACTACACTACCCTAGCGAGCTGCAACTACGTTTTTGATGAAAAAACTCTAGAACTTTGCAGGAGGTAGGTGTTACGACGCCTGAGAGAAATTTTAAATGAGGGAGGGAAAGTGGATGAAATACAGGGGCTAAATAATGCACCAGAGCTTACCAAACCGCAGTAGTTCGGTTCTAGGAGACACACACAGAGAGAGCGAGTAAGGATTAAGAAGTGAAAGGATAGTGGAATTTACGCGTGTGAGAGAGGGGAGTTCCGAACAAGTGCTGGGAAATGATAAATGACAAGGCGATTAAGGCAACGCCGCACGAGCCTTCATGCCGCGCACACCAACTAACTGTGAGCAATACAACCCGCATTTGGGAGAAGCACATGCAACAACAAAATGGCGATGGCAATGCAAAGACAGAGCATTTCACCTCACTTTCTGTTGGTGCACTTCTAACCCAAGTGATGGGAATCAAGTCCACGCCTTGGACAGATAAAAGTACTGTTTTATCTACACTCATCTACTTATTGCGTTGCCTGCGATAGTGGTTGCAACGACAAAAAGAAGAATGAGCTCCGACATCATTAGACAAACAAAGCGGGGGGTGTGCAAGCATGCAAGGTTCAAAATAAACATGAACTGTGGAGGACAAGGGAGGCAGGGGGGCCGAAAATAAACAAAAAGGCGGGTCAGAGGGGGAGGGGAAAGACTGGGTGGAGGGTTGCATTAGGGATGCAGGGGTTACGGCGAATAGTAGGAGGGAGCGCATGCTCAGGGAACGCACATATAGGAGGAGCAAACGCTTTTGGCAGTTGGTGTCATCTAGACGTTAGAGATTATGTAAACAAGAAAGAGAGAAGAGGACGATAATAATCACACCGGTACAAAAAATGTAAACATCCAACTCAAATCTAATGCTCAGTTAGGATGGTAAATATTACTTAATAGATATTATCAAACCGCCCTAGGCATATTGCTATGGGGAGTAAGTCGGAGAAGCACACCTGTTGCTGTCTTTGTTGAAGAATCGTTTGAATAACAGCCTGTTGTTGTTGCTGCTGCGCCGCGATCATGGCAGCGGCGGCGGCAGCACCGGTGCTGTCAGCGTGGGAAGCAGCAGCGGCAGCAGCTGCTTGATGCTGCTGTGCAGCAAGGAGCAGAGCTGCTTGTTGAGCTGATTGTACCTGGTGCTGCTGAACTTGTTGTTGCTGCGCTGCTATAATGGCGCTATGTTGCTGTTGTTGCAGAGCAAGCATTTGCAAGGCCTGGATGAATAAAAAACAACACTGCTAAGGCAACGATCCCAGTCAGAAGACACGCTACAAGGAGTTGGGAGAGGGTTAAAGGGGGCCAACAAGAGGCACGGGAGGCGTTTTGGTGAAGCGCACAGGAATGAATGAGTAGCGGTGAGAGTGCAGTATCAGGAAGATTCAAGAAGGCGCTTTTGATCTAACCTTCATTCCTCAAAGCAGTGATCATCTACTAAGTGAATTTCGCCACCAGGCAAACTCACCCACGAAAGACGACTTGTATGCGAAGCATAATCGCTACAGAATACCGTCCCCAGATGAATCTTTTCAAAGCATCTTTCCAATAAACTTCGTCAAAATCTACCAATCGCACCAGGGTAATCAGATTTGGAAATCATGCCGCCACCGAGGTAAAGTATTCTTTCTCAAGGGCTGACCACGCCTATTGCAGGAAGTTCTGCCTACACGACATATGCTACCAGCATAGAGACTCGTATGCGCTCTACAACTTTGAAGATGACTCGGTAGACGCGCTAGGACCAGTGATCACCTAAACTTTGACTGAGGGATGGCTACTTTACCTTCGTAAAAGCAACGCGATGCGTAGTAGAGCACATTGAAAGACTTTTCTTTATCAGCTTAATTAAAAAAGGTAACTTTTAAGAAGCTAATTTACCCACAAAATAAATACCCTAATGCCTGAACTTAGGGGAAATTTGTACCTGCTGTTGCTGCTGCAAGGCAGTGGCAGCCTCAACTTGCTGATGTTGTCTAATAATGTTCTCCAAGGCTAACGCTTGATCCATGGCTCCGGACAGGAGACAGATTTGTTGTCTCTGCCTCAACTGATCAATCACAGAGAAGTGGCCGACCGTGGCAGGTAGCATGGCGACTGACGCCGTAGTGGCGGGCTGGACAGCAGCCGCAGAGGCTACAGCAGCCGCCGCGGCAGCAAGCTGCTGCTGCTGGCTCGCCTGGAGCTGCATTTGCTGACGTACGTGCTCTTTGGCCTGTTCTTGCAGAGCTACATACAAAAAATACTTATTAAGGCGAATGGTAATACAACCCACGCTAAGCCACACGCACACGCAGACCACCAAGAAAACACATCTAATTGCAAAGTTAGGCAAGTATACCTTTGTACTGATCATCCTTTTCGGGTGGAGTCATAAAATCTGCCTTGGTCTCCTCCTGCTTCTTTGCGCCCTCACTAACTGCCCTCTCGGATTTCCTTTTGGCACCAACATGAGCCTTCCAGTTGTTACTAATAGCATTATTGCTGGCGTTATTGTTATTGTTAGGCGGTGCGGTGGGATTGGTCGACTTTAAAGGCGGTGAAGAGTCCACACTCAAGCCCAGCTTTTTGGCCATGTCTGGGGGCACCTGAAATGAGTAAGTAAATTTAGTTCTCAGCGAGTCTCAAACCAAGAAACTAAATGTCAAACTTCTCAAAAGCCCACCTGCGGACCGATGTAGTTAGAATCAGGTTCTTTTGTGGCCTCTACCTCCTCTTCATTGCTCTCCTCCTTGACTTCTGGTTCCTCCGTTTTCGGAAGTGCTGGTGGTGTAGAAGGTGGACTAGGTTCTGTCCGTCCAGTTATCTTTCGAACAGCTGCACTAGCTGCCGCTGCAACCGCTTCCGAGGGTTTGTGGCCACGAATGAAACTGCCCTTGTTTCCTAGTGGTCGAGAGAGGCGAGTTTCCGCGGGACTAACCACGCCAGCTGCCGTGACACCACCGGGGTTGCGTTGATTCACAGTCCGACGACACACCGGAGGAGGCGGAGTTCGAGAAGGATCTCGTGAGTTTGGCGTGCGAGATCGCTCCGAAGAGGTGTAGCGGCCGCGCCGGCTGTGGGAGGAGTAGGATCGATATGAAGATCTCCTTCGGTAGGAGCCGCTGCTACGTGAATACCTCCGCCTTCTCCTACTTCCACGTCCTCTACTCGACGAACGGGAGTAAGAGCTTCGAGAGTAAGAGGAGGGAGTAGAGGACCGACGATGACGACGACGACCATGTCGTCGACGACGTCGACTACGTCTACGACGGGAGTAAGACCTAGAGGAACTGCGACTACTGCTACTGACTGAAGACGAAGTGGAGTAGGACCTCCGTCGAGAAGAATAGGACCGAGAGGAATAGCTTCGTCGGCGTGACGAGCAGGAAGAGGAAGACGCACTGCCAGAGGAGGCGGTGCGAGAGCGCCCACGCGAATGAGAACGCTTACGTGAGACACTGCTATCCTTCTGCGTTTTCTCCACCCCACAATTACTTTCAGGTGTTTTAGCGGACTTTTGAACGGCGGAAGGTGGGGTTGACGGTTTGGCAATTGTCTCCTCAAAATCGCTGTCACTGGAGTCCCAAGTTGACTTGGCCGTGCCTTTCGTCACCTTGGTAACAGGTGCGGGTGCAGCAGCACATGGGGAGGAAGCAGAAGCTGGGTTTTTTTTGCGTTCGCTGCGCACAACAGGTGAGGACGCGGCGTGGGCACGAGGAAGAGTGGCAGGAGAAGGGCGCTTAGGTGGGTGTGACTCATCACCCCCATCGGAACTGTAAGCAGCCACCAGTGTGTCCGATATCGTAGACTTTGTAATCTTTCTTTTACGATCTTTTCGGGCTATTGCCTTGTCTTCTTTTCCCTCGTCGTCCTCCTCCTCCTCATTTGATTTTCTATCCAAGCGTTTCTTGCTACTCCTTTTACGTTCCTTATCCCTTCTTTTCTTCTTACGAGAACGACGCAGGTCCTTTGGAGAACTTGGGACGTTAGTTACAACAGTATCATCTATTTTTAAGGAGAAACCCTAGTGTTAGATGAAGCAATGCTTTAGCACCTTAAAATATACCAAGTATACCTCTTTCGTCGCCTAACTTATCCTTCTTGCTGTAAACATCCCCAGTCTTTTCGACCTTCGCATCTTTAGAATTTGTAGGGCTCGTACGAAGTCGTTTTGGGCTGGGCGTAGCTTGTTTTGCAAGCGTCCTTTTCGACGAACGCTCCAAAATTGGAGATTTCTCAAACACCGATGGTGGTTCCTGCAGGGCCGCTGTACTCCGCTTTATCGGAAACGAAAGAGACGTGTCTTTTGACGTCCTTGAAAAAACAACAGACAGAAGGTCATTTAGAAGGATTGTTGCCGAATTTAATGACGATACAAATATAACAACGCAAACGTGCTTTTTAGCAAAAAATGAACAGGTGTACAAGTAACACAGGTTGAGTATGGGCATGCTGGCTAATCAAAGCAGTCAGTTTAACCTGCACATACCTTGCCCAAAGTATAACACTCCATCAGTATCTGTTTAATCAAGTTCATATAAAAGCTTGGAATGAAAAATATGTACATCAATCAATCCTAACCTCCGACAATGTCACACTTGCTTTGACTCACAGATATTGCTCCCAAAAGGAAACTTACTCGTGATTGATAGTGTGAAGAGATCCACGCGATGAAACGCTCTAACAGCAGAAACAAATATTAGCTTTTTGTCAAATCAAGGGGAAAGTGGGACAGCGAAATCGAAACTCACATGATCAGAATTCCCGTCGGATTTAGGCGCTAAAATAAAGGGGAATGTGTTAAACAAACGCTGTTTGAATAGTAGGCATGGAAAACAAAGATTTCAAATCACAATATGGCACGGGTTAGAGAGAGGAATGCGAAAGAGCAGGGCATTGTGACACAGGAGAGTTAAAAATAAAATGCGGAAGTACTCGAGACCGAATAAAAAGGCGTGCCAATGGCTAGGGGGAACAGCCAAACTCAGCGGTTTACCACCATCAGCTTACGCACAGCTCACATATCTAGTCAGGAGAAGGGATCAACAATTAACCAGGTAACGTCTAATGCACAAATACATGCCGGAGTAGGGAGCTCGGAAGTCATAGTCGTAAATACGCTAGGGGCAATAGTGGAAATGTAGGAAGCTGTGTACATACCCCAATGGCAGGACATAAGCTAAAACTTAAACTTTCATTTAAGGCATTGGCACAAAAATTGAGAAAAAAATGGTGTTAATTTTTTAGGAAAAACACACGATCCACTTCTGGAAAATCAGAAGACATCTACATTAAGAAACACGAATTACAAAACTTTGTTTGATTCGAACACCCAAAGCAGCCAGCTTACCAATACTACAATCAAGCTAGTTATGAATAAACAAACGAATAATTAGCATTTACGGCATTTTTAGCTTAAAATGCCACCATAACTACTTAGTAAGAGTAGCCTCATAGCTTTGCAGTTTAACGTTGACGATAAATTAGAGATCTACTGATCATTCTCCAGGTAATATATGTCTAGCACCAAGGTTAGGCAACCCGAAACAAAGTATACAGGAAATGCAGCTATAGAAATCAGCACTTCAAGCCCAAACAGCATGAATCCCCGTGGAAAGAACGAAAGCAATTAGTCAGTTCTTACGGTCAAAATCATTGGGCATTTATAATCTTCAATCAGAAACAGCAATCAATGAAAAACGCTGGGACAAATGTTAAAAAGTCCCGTTAAGTGGCTTCGAAACATTGCGCGCACTTCAGTTAAACGAAAGGAAGCATCTTATCATATATATTTAAAATACAAAGTACGGCAAGCCACAATAAACACCAATACATTTGGCAGTGCAAAAACTACATAAAAGCATGCAAGAGGCATTCCAACTGGCATTACGTGAGGCTTATATCTGAAAGTCATAGAAAGTTAAACACTGAAGAAGCTTGTTTATTCGGTACACACTTATAATAGCGCCGATTTCGCAAGCGCGACTTACTCTTCGCAGACCCCGAGGGGCCAGAACGTTCGGTATTCATTCAGAGTTCAAGATGTCGGCGGTACAAGGGGAATGTTAAAAGTGTTGCAAGTCACCATCATTTAAACAATTCAACTAAACGAGATATAGTAACAAGTTTACAAAACCTTTTCTAATAGATTTGTATTGCAAAAATTTTTACAGAAGTAAATTTAACATAAGGCTTGGTAACATTAAAAATTAAAATCGCGTATAGTAAAAAAGGAAAGTCGGTTTTCGAAATGAAAAGACACCGGTGCCACTGTAAGCATATTTTTCACCCTATACGCAAGTGACTAGTAAATCTGTTAGGCGAATCTCACTTGCATTAAAGTATTCAATTAGGTGAAGTAGCGCATGAAATGGATATATTTTTCAAGCAGCTAAATGCAGTGTTCAATACGATAGTGGTTTATCCCTTGATTCTGGTGAGGCGCTACTTTTGTACTTTGAATTAGCCCCCTTGTACCTCACTGGGTGGGCTGGCCTTTTGGGCCATGCCAATAACCCAGATGCCTTCTCTGTGCTGAATATATATATTCTGCCCGAGTATTGTGCCTTTCGTCTTAAGGGAGTCTCGGGACACCATAAGTGCTTTTGCTAACAACATTTGAGGTCACTCTTCTTTAAAACAATGTATTGGGAAACACTTTTTAAGTTTTTGATTACAAATTTTTTTGCAATAAACTTTTGATGTGCGTTTTTCCTTGAATTGAAGAAAACCGTGTTAAGATTTATTAAGTTTTTTGACCGGTTTGCATTGTGCTGCATTTGATTGGCTATTGCGATGTTAGAATAATCTCTACCCTCACGATTTATGTCGACGTGGGCTGTTGTCACGACAGCTTATAGCTTTAACTCAGGTCATACTTAACTTAGCACGTGCTTAAATTATTTAATTAGGTTGAATAAGTTGCACCAAACTTTTGGCTTTTTTTTATTCATTTAATATTTAGAGTAACACTTGCGTGTGTTGCGTGTTATATATGGGCTAAAGTCTTTTTTATTATTATTGTCTGGGTGTGAGTGTGCTTTCGCGGTTTTTAGTCCGGTACTTGTTCTCTTGCAGGGATTGTGTTTAACAAAACTGGCTTTCTGTCAAAAGCATACTTTTTACCGCTCTGCTGCAATGAAAAAGCTAGCTAAGAAACGCCGTAAGTTGTTTTCGATTATATTTTTGCTTTTCGTAGCCCAAAGACAAGGCATCAAGAAAACACGAATGAAGCAGGAAGCCAAACACAAAAATCCCGATCTCATTAAACCCATCCTCTACACACGACGTTTGAAATCACGAAAGCAGAAGAAGATCAAACAGATTGCTCCGCCCCTTCGGAGCGATGCACTGTAGGTTTTGCAACCAGATTCTTAGTCCCATCATGAGAGACTCCAAATTTGATGATGATCCTTTTGATGATGATGAACAGAAGGCTCCCTCGAGTTTTCGTGATATGATGAGGCGTATAAATGACATTAAAGGCCATCGAAATCCATATCGATACAGCTCAAGTACTGTTGGTTTTGGATCCTCTTTATCTAAATTCCATTAACAGACGAGGGTGATACAAAGGGCATGCGTTCGGAACCACCGGACATTATTCCCAAACAGGGCGAGAAGGAGACGGCCAAAAGCTACGCGCGGCGCTTGAACCGTTGTGTACAGGACGAGTTAGTGAAGATAACTGTAGCGAAAAAGGATAAGGTATGCAATCCTCCTTCTTGACTGGTCTCCATATTAGGCTCCTCTTGTCGATCCTGAAACATATAAGTCTACAAAGACCAGGAAGGCACTCAAGTAAGTCATATTTTGGTGAACTTAGCTTTTTCTTTGTTTACGTCACAGGGAATGAGGAAAAACAGCTCTTTCTTCATCTTTATTTAGGCGCCTGACTGCAAAGAAGGAGATGAAGAAGGTCTTTAGAATAGAGAAGAATCTAACCGGTTTTGAGCACCTCAAGGATAGTGTGAAGTTTGGTGAAGTGGTCCAAGGTCCACCGGTGTTGAAAACGAAGCCAAAGAAGGTTGGAGGCGGTTCCACGTCAAATGACCTCACGCTAACCGTCGGTCGGCGAGTCCGCCCTACCTAGAGATTCGTCAAGTGTTGAAGCAGATGTAAGTAGAGCAGTGTCGATTTGTTGTAACACAACCATCGCGTCTTTATCCAGTGACATTTCATTTTTGTGTCATTTGACTACACTTGCCGGGAAGTTTTAGGAAACCTATTAAAAGAGGGTACACTTGACTTGAATTATTGCCTTATCAATAGGTGAAAGACGAGTACGTCGAGAGAACATCATATTCGAGGGTGTGAATGGTGGCGTGTTTGCATAATGCCATGTGTGATACGCTATTTGTTATGGTCACATTCCACTGAATGCCTTTTTTCTTTTTCACTTTCTAGGAAGATGGCTGCGTCAGGAGTATGACCCCTTAATTTATACAGATAATTACTGTAAAGTACTTAAGAAACTATTAAATTACGGTATCAGACTTTTAGCCGTTCTTTTTAAAGATGTGATTGTCATTTGTTTTGGGTGCGAATTCATGTTTCGTGTTTATGCAACATGCCTTGGTTGCAAATAGGAGAGGCAGAAACGCTCTAAATCATCGGCTTTATTGAAGGCGTTGACATTAAATGGTTAAAAGTTACGCCCATTTGAAGTGCAAATGCGGTGAATGCATACAGCGAGCCCCGGGTATTCTGAATTCACCACCTCGGTGGACAGATGACTGCCTGTGTTGAAATTTGCAATGTTAATAAGAAAATTTTAGAATTTCATGAATTCCTCATTTTACGGGTAAGTGGTATCAGCAGTGCCGTTTGCGGAAGGCCCCTTGCACGCAGGTTTCGTATTTACTCGCCTGGGTAAAGTGGTGATCGTTTATGTCAGCTTGAAGAGGCATTAGGTTCACGCGTCACTGTGGCATTAAAAGTTGACTTGGGAAGTACAAGTAGCCGTGCACATCAAATAAACTTGGTTTTTTTACGGTGAGGTTCTCAGGACTTATAAAGGCGTTGCTGTTGTTCAAGCCATATCTTCACAGGGAGAAATGCATGTGTGGAGGCAGCCTCACGCCTGGAGGAAGGTAGAGATGGGCATTGCTTGCAGATGTGGCTCTTGATTTCATTTTTCACCTGGAAACCAGACCTATCCCCTGTCAGGTTTTTTTGCACCCCACCATCGGTGATCATAACAATTGTCTCATCCAGGGTCGTCATGTTCATGCTATAATTTATTTAACATTTTTCGTTGTACCGACGTTTTGGGTTCGTGCAACGATGCGTGATTGCATAACTTGCTGGTAGGAGAGTCCAGCAAGTTGGTGAATTTGAAATATTCGGGCTTGGTGGGGCCCAAATCTTTGTCATTGAGGACTAGTTTCGGGGTTATTCGGTACATTCGAGCCTTTAAAATCCAAATTTCGGCATCTTTTGAAACAACAATTGATAACCGTCAACCTTTGATGGATGCGGTAGATTATTCTCTTCAAACGCAGCATTCAGAGTCTCTTGGGATCGTAAGAAGTCAGAGAAGCATTGTGGAGAACATGCTACTGGCTTAGGGAGGCTGCAATGCGGAGAATTAAATGGCCCCGAGTTAAACAAGGGCATTGCATAACCCCTCTTCCCTGTTGAGCGTCGTCCCCGGCGCTTCCCTTGACCAACCAACCGCCTTGGATTTGCGTGCAACTGAGAGGATATTTTTATCCCAACGTCACTTATGCATCTCGGCACTGGATGCTTCATCCTGTTTGGGGATCGCATCGGGGAAGAGGGGAATGCGCCGTCATACTTCTGGGAATTGGATGATGCTCTACAACGAAGTCATCTTGTATCCCCATTGCTGGGCGTGAGAGCACCGGCTTAAGAGCGGAGTCACTTGATGCAAGGTGGTGTTTGAAAGAGCATCATGGAGGTAGGGTTTCGCATTCCTTCCTCTTTGCTACTGTTCTCACTTCACTGCGGTCTAGCTATCTCTCCATCTGGGTTCTATCCAGCCAGGAGAAAGGTGGCGGTGTCTCGTGTTCCCTTCACTGACATCTTCATACAGCCACGGTAGGCGAGTCAGCGAGATGCTTTTCAAGATGATTCGAGGCTAGATTTGCTTCAGTTATTAACAGCCTTCCTGCAGACAACGTGACTGGGGTTGTTTTTGAAGGCAGAGGTCATTTCCATCCCCTTCTGTTAAGCATCTTCACAGACTTGTGCATCAGCGGCAGATTCTCCCCTCCCCCTTTCAGTACTTCAGAATCGGGCTCACTTGCTGCTGCAGCGCATCGAGTCTTGCCTGCAAATGGCAAGTGGTAGTAAACCCCGGAATGTGTTTCATTTAAGTGGGGCCAAGTCCTTCCCTTTACTTGACCATTCGAGAGGTCTCCTGCCAACTCTCACCTTTTCCTTTTTTCAGGAGATTAATATGGCTCCAGACTCGAGATTTCATAGGTGGCGGCGATCATTCACTTACATACCACATGGTAGTCGCCCACCTGGAGGGACCTTGAGTAACATAAATTTTGTCTAATGTCCGATGATGGAGTCGTAAGGGGGCGTCTAGACAATAAATTACTTCCTCAATGATTCCTTCACTTCCCACCCATCAGCCTTCAGATAGCTGCTAATGACATCAGGCGTCGGGTCTGTCGCTGGTGATGCCTTGTCCTCCTGCTCTTCTCTACATTAATACGTAGTTTTCTTACATATTAGCTTGGGTTATTGCTACTTTAGGGTAGGTCTAGGTGGAATGAGGGAGACCTCGCTTGATGTGTGCAGTAGGCGCACCTGGTCTATGGGAAAAAAGCATCCCCAAACACTCTAGACTGCTAATTGAGCGAGATCAAGTTCCAGGTAGTCCCAACCGATCCCAAGTAAGTGCCTCCTCCACCGCACTGAGGGGGAAAAACTATCACAGCCCTCCCAATGTTGCTTTTGAGCCGGTTCCACTAAAAAAAGCGAGTGGCCTATGAAATTCGGATGTTGCAAAGTGCAGCCCAGCTTAGGAATCCTCTCCAGGCACAGTTTGCCATGCAGAAGGCGCGACATCTTGAGACACTACTACTAGTAAGTAGCTCGACATGCCATCTTGAATTCCGTCTCGCAGTTCACAGCACTTCAAAGGAGGACCCATGATGACCAAGGAAAAGCAGCCCCCAGATCAGTGATGAGCTCCAATAACACATTCCAAACCACTCCCAGACGCATAACCCATCCAAAGGTGGCTTAGAGGGTGAAAATCCCCTACCAGCTTTTTTAGGCACCTCAGGATTGCAGCTTTAAAGCTCCCGACGCCCGTAAACCGTGAGGGGGGCTAGCACTGGCTTCACCCCAATCCCCTTATAAAACTCGCTCCCGCCTTAGAGTGAGTCAGCCAACCTTCAAGGAGAACAAACTGGAAAATTGCCAAATGAGGGACAAAAAAACCAAAAAACAACCACACAAACATGCTTCCAACAGCTCTTCAAAGAAGCACAACCAGCCCCACTGAAACAGACTACCAGTGCAAGGTAAAAGAGAATCTGGCATTTAAATGAGAGTTCACGACTGCATTACATATGTGGGTACTTAAAATCTAACACGACAAGAAAGGAGAGATAGAGAGGGCAAGGGAAAAGAAACGAGAAAACCAAGCTCTCCCCACCCCCACCACCCTGCTCTCCTCCCAACTACTATCTAGTGGGTGGGGGGGAGGAAGGGTATGAAAAGATGACACAAGGGACGGAACATTAACATTGCACATCTGCCGCAAGATACAGATGCCGCCTTGGGAGAAATAGTGAAGAGGATAAATGGGTGGCCGAAGAAAGGCGGCCAGTCAAAATGCATAAAAAAGGCGGAGGATAAGAGGAGACGGGGTGATTCGATGAGATATTGCGTCCACGGGTCCACATCTCAAGTGTGACGATGTGGACCGGGGGAGTAGGGGTGGGGTGGTGGAGGAGGATTCGTGGCGGTGATGGTGGAGGAGGCGGAGGAAGAGGAGGGTGCGTGTGCCTCGTGGCCAATAGCCTGTGAAGAACCAGCGGCGTCACCGGCAGCGGTGGTTGCAGAAGCAACGGAAGCGAGATTGGTGACAGCTGCAGACCTGTTAGCTATCTGCGGTGAGCGAGGGTGGATGATTCGGATCTGACGCAGATTAGACAGGTTTGGGATCGCTCCGACAGCTGCAGCAGCCGCCTCCTCGTTAAAAAAGCCATCATCGTTCTCTCCCATTCCCGTTTCGTCGTCTTGATTGTTCGCTGAGCCGGTATCCGTATGAGTGAAGTCCCAAATGAGGATGGAGTCGTCGTGAGACGAGGAGACAATCTGGAAGTCGTCGAACTGCAGACGAAACACACGACCCGTGTGCTCGTGAAGGGTCTTGATGCACAGTTGGTTCGTGCGAGATCGCGGATTCAGCGCCGCCTTGAAGTCCCAAATCTTTATTTTGCTGGAAAAAAATGACAACCAAATTGAGCCCAAATCAGCACCTCGCACGAGTTTAGGGGCGGATGCGTAACTGTAAAGTATCCAGTCCGCTCTGGACGTCCAAATACAGTTACGACCACGCAAAACGGCCAGTAGGACAGATTTGCAAAAGCATTTTTTGGGCAAATAGGTAGGAATGACATCACAGAGGAGGGGATGCGATCTGGTGTCTTAAAGTGCTCGTTTGCTTTCCATGGGGCAAGCGTAAACAATACTTCAGAAACAGCAGGAATAATTTAAGCTGACTCAGATGAAGCTCGCCAAAAGCTCGGCCAACTCGGATGATAGGATACAGTGAAGCTGGAAACGGCCCAAGTGACCAAGCTGAAACATTAATTAACACCTTCAAGGGAGGGCTTAGTGGGAAGGCAGACCCAAGGGATCATTGGCAGGGACTCCAAGAGCCTCAGAAGGTGAACCACCTAATGAAGCAATGTTTAGTCGAAAAGCTAAGGCAATAGTCAACGCACTCCTACTCCACAGGACGGGTGAGGAGTATCGCAGCAAGGCAGCAGCATGCAGTAGACACGTGAAATAGGTGGTCGGATGCAGACCTGCAAGCCTGGGGAGGGAACACTGATCATAAGCATCCTAGCAGAATGTTGGAGGCGAGGTGTCACTGTCGGTGTGGATGAAATTATCCAAATCTGACACGCCAACCATGCACGATAGAGCAACCGATCAGGGAACGACTGGAGCCAAGTGGTGGTGCTTGAAAGTTTTGTATCTATCCTACCACCACAAGAGAGCCCTACATCATCGATACCGGCTGTTTGAAGGGGAGACGGAAATAAAGTCCTGTAAGGCCTCATCAACATCAATCCGAACGCACATGCGCTGACTGAGGGTCAAAAACAGTCAGTAGAGGTGCCTAAGACTAGGGACTGTCCTTGTACGACTGAACAAGCAAGAACACTCACCAGCAGGAGCAAGGAGGATCTGATCGGTACCTGAGCGACGACTGGCCGTCTATAGTTCATGTCGGTGATTTATCGGGTCCAAGGGTTCGATAAGCAGGCTACCATCTCCTCGCACACCACTTAGGCTTCGCAACACCATAGTTGTACCTCAGAGAGGCAATGTTGGCAGAACACGACATTAATCCCCTCATGGACGGTCAATGTGTTGCATACGTGTGATTTGCAAGGGGGGAATACGAGAAAGGGAGTACCATGCAAATGTGGTGGCAGTAATGGTAATCTCACACTGAAGCACTCAGACTTAAGGAAAGACGCGAAGTGTAGGAACTGTTAAACGCTCTAAATCACGATATCGTTGGAGAGGTAGGGGGAAGACTAATTGCTACACCTAAAGAAGAATGACCTGTAGGCGGGAGCACGCGAAGAAACAAATGCATGTAATGTGTGTGCGCGCGTGTTAACAGAGGTCTCAGCAACGCCTTCCAAGCCAGAAACAGTGAGGGCGGGGAAAAACCCGGTCATATCTCACAAAAGTATTCCGCAATCTTCTCACAAAATGTTCCCAGAGTAGGGCTGCGTTGGTGATTGTGGGAGAAAGTGGATGCCGACTAACAAGTTCACCACCAGCCCCATGTTTATGTGACAACCAGATTCGTCTACCCGAGATCATTGTCAGTTTACGATGACCGATTGCGCGGAATTGGGATGTGAACAGGGTAGTTGAATTTAGGAGAGCAATAAAATAGATTTAGGATCTTTTCGTTCAATCAAGATGGTGGTGGGGTCGATTTCCCTCTGTAAGCCTTCAAATTGACGCGTTAAAACAACCTGCCAAACTTCGTCTATGAAGCAGCAGTCACTTCGATTATTTAAAGACTCGAATCACCACTGAATCGGCGGATTTCTGGATTCAAAGTCTTTCCAGGCGATCTGCTTAAAATACTACATCAAATCGTATTCCCCAGTGACAACGACACAGGAAAGAATGTGTGGAGGCGCGAAGCAGCAGTGCCTTCGCACCCCAGTTTCAGTTTTACCCCAAAACCGACGGTGTAGATGTATTGATGCGAAAACTACCAACTGATTTATAACAGCGTCGTAAAAATGGAAAAGAGAGCAGCAGAAGACTAAAGACGGTTTGTGAATTTTTTCAAACGGGAAGGGTCTTAAAGCCTTTCCGCAACCTTACCAATCTCACTCTAGCAGACAATCCTAATCTCTCAAGTGGAGGACTTGAGCTGACGATGGGGCGTGAAAAAAAAACGAATTCATTCATCTCAAGGTATACACCAAGTGTTGGTAAGATCTATCATGCCAATAAGCACGCCATCTTATCTTAGTTATGATTCGTGGATAGCTTCCAAACCGTCAAGCCGTACAGCAACTTAAACAGTTCGAGACATCAGCAAACGCTATCTTCAACCGGGCAGACGACTACGTTTGCCTCAACAACAAGCCAAAAATGTGAGCAATACAAGTGACAATGCTAATAATAAGTAGAAGATCAAACATGTATTCTGAACTCTGAACGAATAGGCCACAGTGGGGTCTTGTGTCAGTTGATATAAGATGCCCGATGCCTCTAGATTTACCGCCCTTTCAAAACACCGTGATAAACAAGTTTAGTTGTACGCTGTCGGGTGATAAAGTTTTTTAGCTCCACCAATAAGCACCTAAGAGATGGAGAGGAAGGAGGAATACAAGAGCTCACCCATCATAGGCTCCGGAGACAATGCGTTTAGAGTCGAAACGGATGCAGCGCACGAGTTCGTCGTGACCCTCGAGGACGCGGGAACAAACACCCGTCTCAATGGCCCAAATGCGGATGGTGAAGTCGGAGGAGCCCGAGACGACGTAAGGCGCGCGGTATTGCAGACATGCGATGCCCCTTCGGTGACCGGAGAGCGTGCGCACAGGACTCGTCGTGGATGTGTCCGTTTGCCACACCTAAAGATTCGGGTAGTAAAACAGCCTTTCATAATTTTTCACCCACTATTCATTTCCGTTGCGAGGGAGTAACATCAAAAGTGGACAAAACTTCAGGCCTTCCTAGAACTACGCCTGACGGAAACCTTCAAATTTCTGTGGAGGCGCATACCAGGCATGTTCAAATGAAATCGGATAGGCGAAAGAAAGGTTGTAGGTGCTAAGTATGTCCCATTACGAGTGCCATTACGCACTTGTTTTACGTCTGGACCAGTCCATCCCAGACACCAATCATTAAGGCACTGATAAGCAAGCATGGTAGTGAGAGAAGTTGATTGCCAGTGAAAACTAAAGCGTCAAATCCCAATTCCCGCATATCCAACCTTATCCACAGTGCGATGGTAGGATGTTCAGGCTAAAGCGGGAATGATGACCTCAACCGTGGCGGTTGCCAGGTCACAGCCTTTGCACTCATTGATATAAACATTTACTAAACGCTTGGAAGGCCTGATCGATGTGTAGCCATCGTGGAAGTGCACAGAAAACGAACCTATCTGTTTAACCTATGGTAATAGTGTCCATGAGGCTACTTCCAGACTAGAAGGTCCTACGACACGTTCTAAGGAGCCGCAATTTCGGACAACAGTCTTTCTCAAGAATTTTTACCTACTTTGATGGTGCGGTCGCCACTAGCTGATACAATGTAGCGCTCGTCAAAATCCACCACGTTGACAGCCGCGCGATGACCGGAGAGGATGACGCGAAGGTGAATCTCCTTCGGAAGCGCGTCCATGTCCCAAACGGCGATATTACGATCCTACACAAGCATAGAGGTATACGCACACACTGTTAACAATCACAAGATGAAAGTGAATCGCTAAGGTCAAGTTCATTTTGCACTGCTTGAAAGCGTGACCATGACTTCTTTTGACCCATTTTACCGCGAACCGAAAGGCAAAAAGTGAAATTATCCTCACAGATCAGGATCACCTTGCACCAATTTTATTGTTTTAAAGTCAGTCGATCTACTTCCAACACGATTGCATGCAAAAGGTCAACTCAAACTGGGAGTACAGGTAATAAAATAGGGGCGCCACACATAACAGACGTTAAAACAGTTAAGCTTGGTCTCAAAGTACCTAATGGCGCCGAAGAAGTGCATCCATCAACAAACATGGGAATGGAGGAGAGGGAGCATGGGAGAAATGGCAAGGTGGGGGAGAAGTTGTAAAATGAGGACACATGGCGTGTGAACAGTGCTTCCCACGGCACAATACGGGTTCAGTCATATTAAGGCTAAATTAAATTTAACATAATTAATGTTTATCCAAAAACCACTTGCCGCTTACCGCCTCTCGCCTAGACCGAGGTAATTAAGATTTATGTGAAAATGAAGGGCACGGATTGGCGGCGACACAGCACCGCGGTCAAAATGTTCCGAAAGCGGCGTAATCAGACCGCACCTCTGAACGAATCAAACAAGGAGTGGGTAAAACAGAAACAAGCTGACACCGGAAGATACACACAAGCGAACTGAAAGAACAAGGCAATTATCTCCTGTACTGAATCAATGGAAAATGTGTAAAAGCAAGCCTAAAGGGGATCAACTGACACTAAGATACTTAGGACAGTTTAGACAAGTCAGAGGCGAGTGAAAATGAGGTAAAGCAAGCTCACCTTTGAACACGTGACGAGAACATTATTTCGAAAGCGTAGATGTAACACAGCCTCGTAGTGTTTGTCAAGGATGTGAAGACATTCGCCTGTGGAGAGATCCCAGATGCGCACTTTAGAGTCACTGGAACCGCTAATTAACAGGTTGCCCTCGTACTGCAGACAGAGCACAGATCCGGTGTGACCTCGCAGCACCTAGAAGGAGTAAGTGATATTGTTACCCTCCTCTATTCACTCTCCTTCTATTCTGCGAAAAAAAACGAATCCAACCTGTGTACATTGGTAACCGTCGGATTCAGACTGAGAGGTTTCGTTTTCGGTCGCTGCCGTAGCACCGCCCTCCGCTCTCTCGGCGCGTCCCTCCGCCGTAGTTCTTGACTCTCCCGACGTTGTGGCAGCGGGAACATCACCCGCAGCGAAGGTGGTGAAGGTTGGGTTGGTTGACGCGGTGCTTACACGACGCCACACCTTGATGGTATCATCACGCAGGCCTGAGACAATCTTCTCCGAGTCGTATTGAAGACAGTAGACACCCTTGGAGGTGTCACTGTGACATCGGATACGGGTAAGCCGGAAACGACCGTGATTCCAGTTGTCATTGATGCGCTAAAACAGTTTTTAAACTTGGAGTCTTATGAGGCAAGAGTTGTCCTGGCACATACATCAACCACCGTCAGCTCACGCAGCGAGTCACACGTATTGTTAAGGTATGACAAGTAGGAAATAAACGCGGAGAAAAAGATATGCGTAATGCGGTCGCCAGCTCTGACCTGAGTGGTCACCTGAGTGTACGCGTCAGCAAAAAGTTCAGAGGCGAAAAAGTACACAGAACTCGCCCACGAATGCAAGCTAGGCAGTGACTATTACGTAGATAATTGGAGGACGCGACTAAAAATGGCACACGGCTACCTTTGATCTCACAGGATGCTTTACTGGGACCACACTTACAGAAAATCGAGAATGAGAAGAATCACATATCCAAAAGGAGGTTTAAAGGCAATAGAATTCGGTTAAAAAAGGCAGCCAACGGTAAGCGTGAGGGCTGTGGCTAAAGAAATACCAGCAAGTAAAAGATGAAAGTACGTCGAGGTTAATTGGTGAAAGATGAACTCTAATGGTCGAGGTCGTTTCATGGGAAGGAAAGAGAAGCCAACTGAGGCGTTAAGCTACTTTCATTCATGCCCTAGCATGTCAAACCGACACGATTGTAAAAGAGCCATGGGGATTGCAGTTATGGGGAATCAGCGCTGTCAGAAGCGGATAAAGCTGGGACTGAGTAGCTGGAACTGGGTTTAGCCACTTTACTGAACCCCAGTCGAGAAAACGCTAGTCAACGGCACAACCACTAATCACTGAAGGAATAGAGACTAAAGAGAGCGAGCGAAACTGAACAAAAATAACGAAGAGCCAGTAATACATACCCGTGGTGCCTTTGAGAACTCTTACTGTGTGTGTGAACATACTAAATTCCAAGAGTACTCCAAAAGTCCTGATTTCTCACATTCTCTCCAATATTGTGGTCACACCATGAAAATATCCAGAACTCAAGACTCCTCATGACCAAACGGATTGGCTCAGAGTGAGAGCTAGATCCCCCGTTAACCGGCGATTTACGACCACTTGGTGGGGCGGTATACGAGGGTGTTATTAAGAAGTGGTGAAAGTGTATGTTAACACAAAACGAATTTGGGTTTAAAGACATGGAACAGAGTTTTAAGAAAGCCGGTAATTCGGCTGACAAGGCAGCTAAAAGTTGTTGGGCAAAAATTACTTCCATAATTACCTATTAAGGACACTAAAAGTACGACAATCTCTCCGCAGAAAGCTTGTGCGCAAAAGTAAGGAAAAAATAATCCACGATTTCGAACGATCCTAGCGCCTTCACATTACCATAAAAGCGAATTTACATGAGATAGGCCAGTCACCTGACCCAGCAATAAATGAGGCAAATGGATACATTCTTTAGCACTACAATAAAACCATGTCAAAAATTAGTTTAATCCAATTAAGTAAACTCACACGAATGTCACGAATAATACGAGGATAAAGCTGCTTATAGAAGCGATGTGCAAGCATCATTTTCTCATGGGAACAAGACTGAGAATAGGTAGGCGTAGGGGAAGCGGCAGTCACCACCGCATCAACTGCTGTTGAGGTGAGGGAAGCTGGTAGCAAATTCCAGTTGTCACCAAACGGAGTCGGTTGCTGTGCCTGAGTGGAGAACTTGATTGGGGGGAACTCTAGTCCCCGTTTCGGTGCCTGTCCGCAGTTCAACAAGGACAGACGCTGTTCCAGGAGTGATGAGAGAATAGTTGGGTCAGGCAAACTGATGAATGAGAGCCAACCACGACGCTCGGCAAGCCCGCGCCACATATGATCGGATTCAATGCGTCGCGAGATCAGCTTGCGCCAAAGTTGGTAGCGGACGACAATAGTCTGCCAGCCCCTGGATACCAATTCGACGGATAGAAGGGAGGTAGCATCGAGGTAGGAAAGGATGTCAGCTGATATATTTGACACACCGCGACTTGGTAAGGCTGTGACAATATCACATTGGAGCAGGGGCTCCAAGAGTCTATTGATCTGAGAGTGTTGTGCGTGTGACATGCGGGAAAGCAGTTGGCAAAGGAAATCAACTTGGTCGTCCTCATTCCATTGACTGAACGCCTCAACATAGCACTTTTGCTCAGTGACTACCTCAGTCCGCGTCTTCTTCTGGACTGTAACTATGTCCATCCCCTCTCCTGAGGAGCGTTTTATGCTGATAGGCAAACCAGGAAGAGCCTAAGTACATTTAGAAGGTATGCGTTAGTGCAAATAAAAACAAGCCTGAAACGGAAACTAGCAAATCAAAAGACAAACGGGAGGAGACTACCGTACGAAAAGCCCATCGGAAACCTCCCCCAAAGAATGTGCAAAAAATTAGTAGGCCTCTGCGTTTCGAAAGTACTCTAGTGGAAAGCCCAAATTAAAAACGACGTTCCCAAATTCTTGACTCGCCAAGAAGTTGGCTTAATAAACGATTTTGAATATTATGCACAATTTGAAAGGCAGTACAACTCCCATCTTAAACTAGTGTTGCCACAATAAAAGACTCAAGAAACGTTGTACCATAGTAATTCATGGGGACGATAGCGAGGATAACAGTGCACTAACTGACAACTTGCATTTTCAAAGGGCGCGAAATGTCCTCCAATTTCAGATAGAAGACGTGACTCTCTATCATCAACTGGAATATCACCCATTTCAAAGACAATCAACTCAGATCAAAGTAAGGACTGTCAGATACACGAACTAAAACAAATATTTCCAGAACAAAGTATAATGGAGTCGTTTTGAGACAAAAAGGTAAAAACTGTTATTGCTTTAGAAAAGTTAGGCTAATTATGCCATAAAAAACAAAGCAGTGAGCTTACATTCCATAGTTGAGAAAAATCAGATATTTGATCTCACAACATTTTGGCCTATAAAATATAGGCATAATTGCAAAACATACCTTTTTTACATGCATTTGCAAGCACTTACATGGTTTTTACCCCCAAGGCGTCTTCTAACAACTCGGTTCATATCGGTTAGGATTCACGAAGACATTTCACCCTTAGGGGGCCTATCGAACAAATTGGACTTCTGTACTATTTGACTGCACTATGAGCTAATTTAAATTAATTATATATATGGCTGGTGACTATCGACGTGCAAATTGACGAGGTAATGAAAGCTGTTAAGTCGAACATGGAAACGAATGTGGTGCCTCATTTGAAGGCAAGTACTGGCTCTGTTTGCTTGCTCGCGTAGCCAAGGTTTTGTCGTGGACTTCTAGTGTAAAGCTGCAACACAAGTTTTGGTTTTTGTCTGCTAAAAATATATGTAACGAATGTAGTAGGTGCTCAGTTATCACAGTGCTTTGAGTATCAACGGGCAATTTGAAAGCATCAGTTTATAAGAAAAACGGAAATAGAGCGTGCCACTCTGGCGGCTCCGCGCACCTCTGTTATAGCTCTCTGGGGCATTTCTGAAGACGGTAGAATATATACATATATATTCGGCATTCAAAAGGTACTAGGTCTACTATCACAGCTCAAAATCTAGCCCATCTGGCGTCGTACATGGCCAAGTCAAAAGTCGCTCTTGACTAAGATCGATGCTTAAACAACTACTGTTTTACACTATAAATGGCATACATCTTCTCGCTACTGGATCTTACATGCCAGTTGGTGAAATGGGATTGGGATATCTATCCCTTCTTAAAATATATCCTGACATTAACTTTCACACCTAAGTTAGTCTTTTAATCAGGAGTCTAGATCGTCTTTAAAGACCTAGAATTAAAAGTGTTATTCTGCGCGAAGAAGTGAACTGCACCACGGACAGGAATACTGTTTCTAGTGAGACTTAAGTTAATAAGCCGCCAATTGTGTCCCGAAAAAACTGCTAAGGCTCCACTAAAATACCTCATTTGTCGCTTGGACCGTCACAACTGCAACTCGACTTTTTTTCCAAATAATTGATAGTCAAATGCAAACCCGCCGACCGCGAGTCTGCGCGACCTAATAGGGGATAAATTTGAATTGGCCAATTATAACCCTAACATCTCATCGCGCAGTGAAGCCGATGCCAAGATAGTACCAGGAGGCGCAGTTTCTATCAGGGACACAATTACAGCTCAAAGCACTGCTAGTGCAAGTCACGTAAGCGAAAGGAAAAGAGAGAGTAATGTCGGTGGAAGAACAAATCATATTGGCAAGTTGAAGAAGAAGCTTAGGTACTAACAAACAAGGAACTCGGGTGCACGAGTGGTGAGAGGTAGCCGAAGAGACGACGATGATTCCCATGGGTTAAGGCACCACCGCTATGAGGTGCAGACCCCGCCTCAGCTGCCCATGGGAAGGTTTGGGCGCCGTGGCAATGACCGCAGGTTGGGGCGACGAAAAGGCCAATTAACTGGTTCCTCGCCTAGTCTTTTGGACAAATTAATAAAATTCTCTTCTAATGCAGGTTTTTGTTTCTTTTTGCGTCGACGTATGAATATCACATGGATTACTATGCAGGCGTGGCTTTAGTAAACCCTTTGCTGCGAGTCTCCATCGGTCCAACCATCCACAGAGGACACTTTTCTTTCCCTACTTTTAGACTTAGCATACGGATACCAAAACCAGAAATGTTGCATACTGCCGCCACCAATGTGACGGCTGAATGGGAATAGTCTAGATAGTATCGCCACCAATGGTTGCCAAAGATAAGCTGCTAAAAGGTGGAATACAGGAAATCGTGGACAAAGGCTTCGCTGTCACTTGAGTCCAGGTCGCATTAGAGCAACCGATGTATAGGATAGGTAACTGCCGTTGGGTGGGGCTAACGGAGGGAGGGAGACACGCTATTGGTGTCAGAATGAATGTTCTGTTTTCTCGCACAGAGGCTGGGAATTTGCCACTTAGTGAGAGCCTGGTGCAACTCAAAAGGGAATCTGAGACATGGCTATGAGCTGTGGAAATTGGTTAGCGCCTCCAAATGACTCACCTGGTGCTCACGTGACCGCCCAAGCATTCGGGTTGTTCCTACACACACTGACGTTGAGGCTGTTACTAATGGAGTCCTAGTCGAAGCCAGTAACGGTAGACGTGGGCACAGCAGTGAGTTCCGACAATAATAGTAGCTTCATTACACACCTTTAGCTATACAAACAACCTGCCTACTTTGAAGTGTAATGGTGTCCCAAATTTGACCAACCCGGCCTGAAGGTACGCAGTACGAGTCCTCCACTCCCAACTTTTGAGATCTACGCGGGTGCCGATGGGGCCCACCTGTCACTAGCCTCCAGCCCTCCTGCACCCTCAGCACCCATCACCCCTGAAAAGAATGCGCCGTCTCCCACCACTACTTCAAAGCCAGTTCATGTCTAAGCGAATCGTTGGAGACAATGGCTACTCACTCTTTACCAAAGCCTGCCAGCAAAGAGCATTAACGAAACACACGATGGCGGCCAATACCAGAGGGAAATCATCGCAGGGTCACAGCTTCGGATACGCGTTCTAATATCTTCCCCTACTAATTATCGCGTCTTCCAGACACTTCAATACTAACCAAGAGTTACGCATAACAGCTCTAAAATGTCTTCCAAGGCTCATTACAACCCATGGTGCTACTAGCTCTTTGATTTAATTGTATGATTAACCACAGATACTTTCATTTCCGCCGCCAACCTAATCTACTCCTGGCACTAATCTCAGCCCTTCTGTGCGTCTAACGTACCTCGAAAAGATATCATAGAGCAACCTAAACGCCGTAGCTAAGAAGGGCAGACAGCGCTACCGTGAGATCCCCTTTCCTTCTCGATCGATATACAACACTGCAAAATTTGGAATCAGAAATGTACATTCCGTAATCAAGGTAAAAATGTACAAAACGGTTAAGCTAACTATGCATTACTCCGAACACGCAGACTGTACAATCTCCCGAGATGTCTCTCAGGCGCTAGACCGGAACAAAAGTGAGCCTCTCTGATGGGATGCCAAAAGACGGATTTTGCTATTGATCCGAGATCGCTGTGTTTGCGACATGTGGGAGAGCAAGAGACAGAAGAGCTCAACCTGATCATCCTCATTCCACTGACTGATCGCCTCGATGAAGCGTGCTTGTTCCGCTACTACATCGAGTCTCAACTTCTTTTGTGCTGCAGCTGCGTCCGCCTGGCCAACCGGTAGACGTTTGATGCCGACACGAATCTAAACGTTAAAAGTGCATAATTATGATGAAAAAAAATAGGGAAAATGGAGCGAATTATAGCTCAAATGCGAAAGCGCAGCGGATATGTTCGAGCAACTAGCAAAATCTTTGCGTCACAAGTGTCATGCACACATGACTTTGAAAATGAGCCTCAAGAGGTGGTTAGGAGTAAAGCTACATAAATCCACCTCAAAATAAGCTATAAATTTTAAATACAAGGTGTAATTGTTACCTCCAAACACTTTCCTACAGAACGGTAAACGATTGAGGGATATTTGCATATCATTAGATTCTGGAGCAATTAACGAGTAGTCAGGGTGTAAGGTAGCAAATTACAGTCTCACTGCCGCCAAAATACCCGTCTTTTTCAAATGAACGTCGATCTCCACCACCGACCGGGCACTCGTCCATTTTCAAGGCCAATTCTGCGTAGGGTTCAAATCAAGTGGTGACAAGTCGACTATTTAAAACATTGGCCTTTTATAATCACAATTCTGTAGTTCAAAACTATAATGTACTTTCTTGAACACACTTTAAATACTTTAGCAACAAATATGGTTATCCACTTTCGCCATGGTATTACTCATCCAAGTTGTCTTTAATGAGTCAAATATGATTAGAAGAAACCTTTAGATAACCACCCTGCCAATCTTACTCCCTTGCTTTTCGCAGAAACTTTTAGCTATTCTAATTCTACTACACCGCATTTTGCAGCAAGAAGCTCTGTTAAACGCATATTTACCCAACTCTACCTCTTACAGGAACAGAGTCAACCCCCGTCAGGGGCACTATACAGGGGAAAATCGTGACCGAATCAGAACTAGCCCTGGCACCTCTGAAATTTAACATCCCCAAGAAGGTATTACGGGTCAGTCCCACTAGACTGTCTGAGACAGCATTACAAGAGAGCCACTAGACGACCGCCCGAAGACCAAACAAAACCCGAATGCATGAAACTACAGCAACGCTTACTAGCACGCTACAGGAACCCACATTTCATACCCCAAAATTTGGAGCCAGGCTTAGATGGAGGGGAATACGCTTGCGAAATATTGATATACCAAAATAAATATCAAGCGCTCAATCTACATCAAGCTCATCTTCCTCAGATTGTGCATGAAGCGCATGACAAATTGAGTCAAGGTCGAGAGGCATGCTCCACAGGTTCACCTGCCGATCATCACCGGCCGTGGCGAGCAGATAGGCTGCCCTCATAACGGCGTCTTTCGGCTCGCATATCTTAGGCCTCCATGCTACACAGTTTACATCACTTCCGTGGGCTTTGGAAAGGTGTTGCCACACTACCACATCCTCAGTTGAAACCTTACTCACGAGGTTGCCTGGGGTAAGATTTACCCGGAACACGTAGACGGAGTTATCACCACCACATGTGGCTAAATATTGACCGCAGGGAGTCCTAGATTCAGAAGACGTTAACTTGTCTGTCTTGCCTTAATAAACCTACCAGGCAAGACCGAATACAGGTGCATTGTGGTAGCCTGCTAGGGTTTTAAAACACACCCAATGGGGAGACTTTTCATCAGCTAAAGAAAAAGAAGTTGATGATTGTAGAAAAAATGAGCTAACTTACGCAATTCATGCCAAATTTTGATGCTTGTGTCCTCACTTACGGAGGCTAAAAACTGACCGTTTGGTGAGAACTCTGCCTTCCAAACGGTGGACTCGTGACCAACTACAGGGGGCAAGAAGCAGGATGAGTAGATGAATGTGACTATTTTAGCTTTGCTTAAGTGGGAGCTTCAACCAACTCACTCAATTTACAAACAACTGCCCAGTCGTCGAGCTCCTCTTTGTACAAGTTGATTGTATTGTCGTAGCTTGTGGAACCCAGCATCTGTCAGGAAGAGCAAGTCAAGTAAAATCAAAAGTATGGTCAATAAAGAGGTTGCCTTTTCTACCAAAAGACCAAAAAAAAAGCTTTAATCGAAAAGTATCCACCGATTAAATTGATGGCATAAGGTTCATTTCAGTTTCAATTTACCAGTTCCTCTTAAAATTAAGTAGAAAATGTGCTATGGTCCTTGGAAATGACTCGGGGCGCTACCACACAAATTAATTGAGAAAAAGACAGGCACCAGATGGGGCAAATAGGATACCTCTTTGATGGGATGCCAAAAGACGTATTTGACGTCACCACGGTGGGGTTGAAGGACACTGACGCACTGGAAGTCCTCCTCGTCATCGAATTCCCAGATCCACACACACTTATCGCGTCCACATGTGGCCAGGAGGCAACTGGAAGGCGACCAGGTCACACATTTGACCTCGCTGGTATGGCCTTTAGCCCAACAATGATAGTGAAAATAGGAGAAGGATATTTTTGAAGGTGAAAAAGATGCCCAATAGGTATGAAATATGCATTAATAAAGAGTAGGAACGTCACACAACCGAAATGCCTCGTGAACCACTGTAAAATTCTCACCGGAAGCCAAATAAGTACAGCTTGGATGCATGTACTCAATACAATGCAATTATGTGAGTAAGAAGTGCCCTTTCCTCTTCAGAAAGAGCAAGGACAAGTAAATCAGTGAGGAGAATGTCCAACTTTTATTCCCACTTTATTCCCAGATCCTAGCGACTAAGGGTAACTTCGGCAACAGGCATCCAGTTCGAGCAGAGCCAGTGAAAGTAAGACACCAGGCTTTCTATTTACATACAGGATATACGAACAGAGCAGACCGAAGACCCTTAAGCCCGTCAAATTAACCAATTTTGTACCAACGCTATCATACGGATAACTTAAATAGAGCAGCATGCTGTCCAAATAGGACAATACACTCGAAGTAAACGACCTCTCAGTGGACGTGGTCGCTCATGACTGTTTAGTCAAGATGGAAATGGAGTATGCAACTGAAACCGGGCCTCCCTCAATCATGAATTTACAATCCACTGATTTTGGTTTAGGTAAGCATTTCAAATACCAAAGTGCATCTTCTCACAAGAGGGATGAGTGCGAAGTATCTTAAAGGGACCGCTCATACAGCAGGAAGTTATGACCCCAGATAATGTATTGACAAAGATGCATAAACATTCCAATTGGCATCAGGTGAACCTACCCTCCAAAATAGCGATAGATAGCAGGTCGATTGTTCCGTCTGTTACCTCAACACGGCATATAGCAACGGTTGAATCGAAACTAGCAGTAGCTAAGTACCTGTCACTTGGAGACCATGACACGTGTCGAACAGTGCGAATGTGGTTATCAGTCGAAGAGAAGGCGCACTTCCATGTAGGACCTTCAGAGACGATGGAAAAACAGTGAAAAAAGAGACAGGTGAAAAGTAAAGGTTATGGTAGTGATATAGGAAAGTGATATTAAAAAAGCTGTTATGAAGAACAATGACAATGTAAAAAAGGACTGGAAAATTGAAAGCATACCTTCGGTAACCCAGAGACAAACGAATTTATCTTCTCCACAGGAGGCTAAGATCGTGCCAGCATTATTCCATGAAGCACACCAAACACGTTCCTCGTGATGACTGAGAGTTTGGAGCCTTTTCACTTTCGCTGATGGGTCGCCAACTGGGAAACAATAAGATTCAGTAATCGCAGGCGGTTCTTTGTTTTAAATTAAGAATTAAGATTAGCAGCATCTAAAAGTGGATGCAAAGATATCGGATACACTACCCAGCTGCACCTATATCGCCAAATCTGATGCGCAACAAATAAGAGAAAATGTGGCTTCCCTTGAAAATTTGTAATCTCATGCGTGTTCCAAATCAATTTGAAGTCTGCCCTAGCAGTCAGCACACTGTCATTTTGCATTCAAATAGTCAAAATAAGTAAGCATGATATTACTGCCAAGGCATACTAAGGCCTACACATAAAAATGCGCTTCGGGAGGTCAAAGACCAACGCGTCAGAAATTATTTCCCGTATGACCTTGGATTGACCTGATAAAAAATCCTCACCTAATTAAATCCTAACACATCACTAAATAATGCAAATAAAAATACAATACTTACATCAAAGTTTTATTTAGATAAAACGGCAAAATGTTCTAGAAAGATGTCAACGAAATGAGTATCCTAGATTGTTCATAATCCGTAACGCATTAGTGATTGCGCCAGCATTCAAGTAATATCAACTTATTCGCGCACGTTACGGATTTGCAGAAACCATAATTTAGTACTTAAGGGCACAGACAAGAGAGAGTTCTATAAAACTTCTGGGCATACAAGCACATGCCACATGTCGGAAATTTAAAGTAATGGTAAAAATTCCTCTTCCTAACATTTAACAAAATTTCTTGTAAAACGTTTTTGAGTATCTTCTCAAGTAGCTAAGCAAACGATATAACAAGCATGCCTCAAGCATTATAAACCAGTGCGCAACTTAATAGCCCTATGTAGCGTTCCGAGACTCTTTGAAGACACGAGAAGGCAAAATACTCGAGCAGAATATATATTCAGCGCAGAGAATGTGTCCAGGCAATTGGCATGGCCCAAAAGGCCAGCCCGCTTAGCGAGGTACAAGAAGGCCGAAATAGAAATACAAAAGTGGTGCCTCATGAATACCGGGGGATAAACCACGGTTGCATTACACTTGTGAATCTGGCCTCTGGGTCTCTTTAGTTCCCCCAGCATCTACTAACTGCTAAATATACATATTATTAGAGAAAAAAGGTTTTTTACCTAAAAAAGGTTTTAAGTGGTTGCATTGCTGTGTAGCATATAGTGAATTGCAAAAATTTTGCATGGAAGTGTAAGTAGTGTCCGCAATTGAGGCATTACTGGTGAAATATTAGTTTGCGACTAATTGCCAACTTAAATTAGCTGTGTAAGCTAAGTTTTGTGCTTTTAAGTTATTAGTGCTCAATTTTTTATAAAATGAATTTAACGGCCTAATATTGTTTTAATTATTTTTAATAACTGCGGTTTATTGAGTGCGTCAGCTTGCGCGTTAGCTTGTTGCAGCGCAAACCGTTTAGCAGCCAGGCTATATATACCAGTAAGCAAAAACTTGGTGCTTTTTAATATTCTATATAAATATTTTATTTTTTTAAGGTATTTTTGGTAATATTTTTTTCTAACTTTTGTATTTTTTGCATGAATTTTTGATTTCTTTTTTTTTAATTCGTAACAACAAAAGCTTTAAAGCTCCCATTTTACAATAGTTAAAATGGTTTTTTCTTATTAAGGTTTATCATAGTTTTTGGATTACTTTTTAAGCAATTATTTTTAGTTCTTTTTGGGCTAATGGATCAGCAATTCTCCTGGGATAACCTACCTCACACTACCTCCGGAACCTTATCAACTTCAATGGTGTTTCCAAATGACCATCAATCCACACTTCTGGATTCCAGTTTATTGTCTTGGCCTCAGGATGACCAGGTGGTGTGGAGTGTTCCAGACGCTTGCACTTCAAAACGTTTCAAGCTAGAGGACCGACTTCAAGACGTGCACGAAAAGGCGGATGATGTCGCTTTCCAGCCGTTTTACCTGACTTCCTGTTTTCAGGCTCCAGGAGATTTAAATAAGGATTTAAGTGGATTTTCGTATCTTCCTCAGCCATACTTATGTAAGCAATTTTTAATATTTTTAAAACGATTTTGAATGAAACATGACCATTTTTAATTTAAACCAGTGGAAAATCTTTTAATTTTTTGCCTGTCAATAGAAAGGGTTATACTGCATGGTATAGACCCAGCAGAGGCAACTTAGTCAAAAATGCCAAATTGATTACACCCTTGATATCAGAATTCGGTTTACGATTAGTATCTTTTGATGACTGACTACTTCACTCACAGCTGGTTATGACCTAGTTTTAAATATGAAGGAAGCAGTATAGCCTTTTACCTCAGAGAGAGGAGAAAGTGTGCCAGCTTAGACGGATCAGTAAAATATGCCGACTACATTCTAAAGCTTCTACTGATCTCACTTCTGCTACTGGCGCTGCTGCTGTCACGGCTGTTCATGTTTCCGCATCAAAAAACAATCATAACTGCCCTTGTTTAAGGCATTTACTCACACACACACATACGTATATGGAGCTGCCGAGGAGGAACGAGGGGCGTTTTGAGAAAAAGGGGTGCCTTAATGCCAATTTACCATTGTCTTCAGAGTCCACAGCGTCCGGGAGAGCATTAAAATGTACAACAGTCAAGTCCTCTGCCTACGAACCATTATATGTGTGCGTGTATTTATGTGGATTTGCATTCACGTACACACGCATACAACACAGGCACTGTCGATACATTTTCGATACATCTTGGCTCTCACCGCTCATATCTGATGTCTGTCTTTCCATGGATAACTACTTCTTCGAGCTGTTCAGCGCGCTAAACCCTACTCCATGAGATACCGTACCGCCAGAGTTCAGGATGCTAACTACTACCTGATTGACGACCATGATATGATTCTATGTACTAATGTTTTCAATGCTAAAAGAAGTGGATATCTGCTGCTTTATTAATCTAAAAAATTTTGCCTCTGTAAAACGGGGCAACAAAAGCCAACTTTCCTCTCTCTGCTTTATCAGGTGGAGGGGAGGAAAACCTTCCCAAGGCTGTTTTGTCCACTCAAGTCATATAGTCAAGTGCCGTCGCCTCTCAGGCCAACCGTAATCATCCCATTTATCTTTCGATAGGTTGCAGAGAGGATTGGGAAGTTGATCATTTAACTTCTGACTAATTGTCAGAAAAATTTTTGTTCAAAGGGCAAACGAATTTCGTGACAAGCAATCTGTAATATTTTCTACCCTCTTTGACCGCTCCACTTCATCAGAGATTAAGGTCTATACTCAAAGAAGCCAAAAGTTAATTGTTTTCTTCCTAATCCAGCCACACTCTAGCCCAGAGGAATATGGGCTTGAGTCTGATTTGCATCTTTAATCCTGTAGTCTTAGATGGCAGCTGAAGAGAAAGATAGATGGAAAGACAGACAGAGAGGTAGAGAGCAACCACCCTGAGCACAGTATTAAATTGACTGCTGGTAAAGCGTTGGGTTTAGATCCTTTACGTCTCCCCTGGGGCATACAAACACATATCCACGAGCAGACACTGGTGTGCATATGCCTCAGGACTGTTATAAGACCAGACTCATGCGTGGAAAATGGGGACTGTTGTGATTGCTGTTAGTCTGCAGAGCAGTGGACACAGAATACCGAGGCAACAGCCCAGTAATTGGGCTTCCAACAGTAGTTTGTTCCTACTTATTCCGCCTGCAGTTGTCGACTATATGCGAGGGGGGAGGAGTGTGGTCTTCTAGGCGCCACAACTAGGCGAGATTATCAATAACTTTTCCAGATGGCTAAAAAATCACTCAATTTAGTACGCACTGGGGTGAGAGAAACTGCTTCATTCACCACCCCAATTTCCCCAGTCACTCCTTTAATTCGATTACCTGTCAGAGAGGACTCATAGATCTAATTTCTAGGAGATAATTTCATGACACAATGACAAAGCCTTACGGATGCCAAGAAAATTAGAACCAGGGGCAGGGGGGGGGGTAAAGGGAAGGGAAAGTGAAGCTGTGTTAAAGCCTTTAGGCTCGACATCTCCTTGTATCTCTATAATTTCTGGTGGTTGTTTGTGTGTGGGTGTGTGATCGTGGTTCAGAATGGGGTGTTTTCTTAAGCCAGTCCCTACCTACACCTACAACTTGCGTTTGTGTGCTTGCACACCTGCCTGCCTGTTAGAGTGTGTAGCCTCCAGGGCTGGAGGAAGGAGAGAAAGGTGAAGCGGGAGAAGCATTCGCTACATTTAGTGAACTTGTCCATCAGGGCATTTTGCTGGTGATGGTGCTGATGCATCGATGAGGTAGGTAGAATGGTAGGTAGCACACCACGGGGTGGTGGTGGTGATGGAGTGGGAAATGCAGCCCCACTTGCATGCTGCATGTAGCCTCTACACACATACACATGTTCCTGTCTCAACTTTTTCGGATCAGAGTTGGTAAATTTTTAATCCCTGGCTAAAATATTTCACCTTTCATGCAAAAGTTATGACATTGATTCAGGCCAACTAATCTAATGACTGTACTATCCACCTTTCGGTGCACTTCAGCCTGCAATGGGCAACAACCGACTGGATCAGAAGCAATGGAGGATTCTAAATCCAAATCCACAGATCGATTTTATGATCATCAAGCATCATCAACTATCTACCCCCAGACGTCGCAGTTCAGCTGCTACCCGAACCCAGATGGCACGGGATTCCTTGAGGGGATGTTCACCAACACTACCACCACTACAAGTGTTGTGGCACCATCGGAGGGTGGTATGCTACCAACAACGGTGGGATACGATACCGCCGGTCAGTACGGTTTCGACCCAACCACTGGCCACTTCCTTGCTCCTGTCTCCTTCTTCCCTGGATCCCATCAATCGGAGGGAATCACATCACACTCACTGAATTCTCTTGATCCTCAGGCTGTTGCAACATCTCATAGCAGCAAGATCCATCATCAGCATCACTCCCATCATAACCATAATCAGCAACACCAACATCATCATCAACAGCACCGGTCTCAACAGCTTGAACAGCACAGAAGTTTGGAGGAGACGGCTTCCAGTAAGTCTTGATGTAAGGTTTACTTTCTGATCAGACCCTTGTATATGACATTCAATTAGTTAGTTCTATCTGTACCTTCTGAAGTCTACCCTTAGGGCCTTTTGGCAACTTAGCTTCAACAATTTTCGAGGGAGAATGATCCAATGCTAAAGAGTCGCCAAATGTAAACAGCTTCACCGGCAGATATGGATCATGCAAGTAACCGCTTTCATGTCCCAGATCCGATTTGTAAACCTTTAGAAGGAAGTCAATCCGTTCCGCCTTTGGAATTAGCGCAGGCGACCATCATCATTTTCAAAGCCTTTCCACTCTTACTAGCATCATCCCCAGGGGTTCTAATCTATCTATTGGGAGAGGAGCCAGGTGCGATCCAAAAGTGATCTAGGTAGTCGAACAAGCTCTGAATCACCAGCCTACTTTCTCTTTGAATTTCTCGACACCTAGTTTGATGGCTTACTGCTTAAGGCCGAAAAGAAAGGAGATTTATTCCAAACGAGGAGGCTCGTGCTGACTGTGGTTCTGCAGTAGGCCAAACATGTGCTATGGAATGACAAAGACTCAAGAATTGCGCTTCACTCCACCTCTGAGTTGTTGGCAACGATTTTGTTCGTTTTGCTAAATTGATGTCGCATTTTCTGGCTAAAATCTGACCAAAATGGATTCTGGACTAACTATCAGCTGTCGTGAATGAAGATACTACTTGACCACTCCTTATTATTTTGTCATGTCAATAACGGTGGAAACCGTAAAAAGCGTTTGTTGTAGAGACCTCAGTCGTATAAAATTGCCTTTTTTACTCTCTCTATTTTCCTGACTTTTGCACAAATCCACGAATTTGGAACTGCTGAGATGGTGGGATTGAGAGCCTTCCAGCTGTCCACTTAAGTTGGACCAGGTAAGACCTTTCAAACGTTTATCAAGCTGTCACTTGTTCGTATGCGGTAATGAAATTCACATTGTCACTTATATGAGCCAGGTCCCAGTGATGGGTTAAAATCCACACGGGGCTATCAACGTCTTGTATTTACACTGCTTCATGTGATTCGGTGAGAGAGCTCTGGAAAGAAATGTTTCATTAATCACCTCTCATTTAGCTTCTGTCAGAAACCTCACCACCAGCGAAATTCGTAACTTTGTGCATTTTGCACGTGGCAAAGTCGTGAGTACCACTGCCAAACCTCCTTTAAATTTTAATAATGTTAAATTTTGATTTATAAAGTAGACCTGTTCAATGCGGAGGGAAAGAGAGCGGTGGGAGGGGGAGTGGGAGGGGTCAACACACGCATACCCAAATCCACACGCATACACATGCACCTGCCCTAGTTGTTGCCACTTCTCCCATAAAATTTGGCATCATTTATCACTCCACGAGGGAGACTGAGTCCTAATCGCGGACAGGTGGTTAGGTGTTTCTTACTACGGTTAGCTTTCGCTTCTGCCGTGTATCTCCCCCCCCCCTTCACGGCCGTAAATGCGGTCCTCCGTAAATCGGTGATGCGCGCGCCGCTAACCAGAAACACGTCTGATCGTAATGAGGAGTGGTGTAAGCTCAAGTAAGTGGCTCTCCCAGTGCCAGCAGCTCACACTGCTTTAGTGAGTGTGCGCATATGTATTTTTCATACCTGAAAAACAATCCAAACCCTATGTAAGTGGATCAGCTTATTAAGGGAAGAGAAAGAGATAAGTCACAAACACGAGGCCCATCCTCATAACTTGCACAAATCGCAGAATTTTCTCAAGTTGTGCAAGTCCACCTCCAGCGTCACGTTCGTGTGTGTGCTCCATTCACACTAACCGTTAGCATCGAGCTGTGTGTGTGTTTGTGAGCCGCCGTTTTGTTTAAATTTTGCCCTCCTCGGTCATTTGGATTCTCGGTGTAGGTAGTAATACGATAACTACTCGAGGCAAACACTTTAAACTAAAGGGGGAGAAATAAAGCAAGAGATTAATTTCTTTTCTCTAAAAGTAAGTTTAATCGTCCCACTCAGAAAAATCAGATAAAAGTTCGAATTAGCCGCGTCATTCAAGCCCTCTCTCTCGCCCTCTCCTCCTCCTCTCACAATTGTTAACTCTCCCGCTCATCGAGATGATAAAAGCCACCAATCCCCATCCCCCCGCTTCTCTCTCTCGCGTCCATTGGCTGAGGATAGCGCCTCCCCCGCCCCAGCAACGCAGGCGTGCGAACGTATTTGCCCAGGGCCTGAAGGCATATAGGTTGGGGAGCAAGAGAGAAAGAGGCAGAGATTGTCAGATAAGACCACCAATGTCCACTTGCAAACAATAACAATATAAATTTCTCTGTATGTTCGACAGGCTTATCGTGACCGCAGCATCTCGTCCGATGCCAGATTGAACACACAAACACGGCGCTGGTTAATTTAACTAGCTGCCTCCCCTCCCGCCTTCACTATCGCCCCCACCACACCACCCTCCCTCCCCTACTCATTCCCCATCCGTCTCACCCAATGAAACAGCCTCCACCCTATTGTGAGGGCTGTTTTGAGCAGGAGACAAAACTAAGAGATCCAGATAATGACGAACGAAATGACACATAAAAGGCTGCTCATTTCTCCTCCTCCTCCTGCTCCTTCACCTCCGTTCTCCCCATCCCTCCGGCCACCTCTTTCCTCTTCGCCTTTGTAGCGCGGAAGATGCGTTTTGGCCCTACTTAAGGCAAGGTGAATTGCCATTTCATTGCAACTCCGGAGTGAGAGAGGAGGGGGAGAGAAAGGAAGCTCAAATATGCTTCTAAGAAATCTAGGGTCCCACAACTGCCGCAGCTGTAGCTGCTGTTGCTATTGGTACTACGGGTTTTAAATTTTACGATTCAAATTCCTTTTGCGTTATATGGCGATTATCAAAAATCACATGTTATGCCTACCGCTTCCTTAAAATTAACGAACTCATAAATTTGATTGAATAAATTTCTGCAAAATTAATTAATTTAACGAAAATGTGTTTTTTGGGTTAAAATAGGACTCAAAAATTCCCTCCCCAAATTCTTATCCAAGAACACAAAAAAGTATTATTAATCTAAAAGGTCATTAAAAATATGCTTAAAACTGGCAATTAACGAAATAATTTTTTCCGCCTCCTGTCTCAAGTTACACACTCTATTTTGAAATTGCTGCCCTCTCCCCGATGATTGGTGATTCGTGACTCCAGTGTTCGCGGCTTTGTGACCTTGAAAATATCGAATTGCGACACTCCGAGAAAACCTACCCCCAACTTTATTAAGGTGCAATAAAATTTTGTCCACCGCTCGAAAAAAAGGAGAGAGAAGCAAGTATAGTAGCGTTAGACGGACCTCCCTCGTCGTCGCGGTTTGAGGTCAAGCCTTTTTTCGCGGGTTTAAGTAATAACGATGGCAAGGTGAAAATCACCGCTGTTTGCCTACTTGAGAGGTGTGGGCGCTTTATTAGCTCTCTACTTAATTCCCCACTTGTAAAATCGAGTGTTTGGCCGCCAATGTTCCCGTGATACCCATGTGAGGCTGTTGAAAGCGGACTATTATCGCCCTGCGCTGTGATTGGTCAGCTAGAGGGGGAGGACAAGGCGGGCGGCGGGGCAGGGTGAATGTGTTGGCATTATCACCTGCCTCGCTCCTAATTCCCCCTATTTTCACGCCTCTCCTTTTTGCTGTCTTTCGCCCTCTCCCGCCTGCTCTCACCCTCCAAGTGGAATTCCATTGGTCGACAAGGGGGAACATTGATTATACCCAATTTATAGCACACGGTGGTGTTTTTGCGATTGAAAAGTTAAATTAAATAGAAGATTTAAGTTATTTCTCCCGATTTAGCAATACAGAGAACACTAAATGTCTGTGACTTAAAAGGGAGATTAAGTACCGATGCCTAATGAAGACCTTCTTACAAGAAGGAATTGATTCAAAAGAGTGATTGGCAAGTAGGCGCAGATCGACAGAGGAAGGAGGAAACTCTGAGTTGAGTGCACAGCATACTCAGGATTCCTGAGATTGGAACTGAAGTCACGTTCTATCTCCAGTGTGTGATGAATTGGTGCAAATCACAATGCAGTGGTGCGTACACCCACCCACTTACCCACTCTCTCGTAGGGTAGGCCATAGTGCCTCTCCATGTAGCGCAGCGAAGGGTGTATGCCAGTGTGCACGAGGCCGTCCCCTTCCTCTCTCCTTCCCCCTCCATCATATTATGGAGGGAGGAAAAAAAGGAAAGCCACTCCGTAGTCGACAGGTGACGTAGTTGTACGAACACACACTGGCACACACACACACATACTGGCACCACGGCACGGTTCGTGGACGTGGATAATAAGGTGGCCTCAATGTGTGGACGAGTACACGCGCCTCCGTAGGCGCCGTTGCGCAACCAGATGGTGCCTTCATGTCCACGCTTCAAATCCTTCTTGCCTTCCTGCATGGTGCTCTCCAGCCACTTTCTCTCTCTCCCCAGTTGGAAGTCGAGGCAATGATTCACACAGACACACCGAAAAACCGTCTGGGAGCAACTAGGCCACTTTGACGTCCTTCTTCAGTTTTTAAGAAGTGTAAAAATGCATTTTCTGTAGAGAAGGGAGTGATTTTGTATATAATAGATTGTGAAATGTACTGGGATTTTCTTAATGCTAGGGGTGTACTCCGAGGGGCCCTCATTTTAGGGTCATTCGCCTTTCGTGGGAACTTTTCCGTTCAAAAAAACCCTTCCACTCATTGTTTTAACTATTTGTCCATCCGCCCATCCATTAATCCTTCCCTCCTTGGATTCATCCATTCATCTATCTATCCATCTAACAGGTGAAGAAATTGACGCTCCTGCTGTCGACACGTAAGTGAGTCCGAAGGCACTCTTATTACTGTCTGATCTGAAAGGTGAGTATTTATGAGGTGACCGATTCCCCAGAGGCTGCAAATAATTGTTTGATTCGTGTTTACTCTGATGCTCATTTCCACCGAGTCAATTTTCTCACTTTTTGACAGACATTCTGAAGCTAGTCCTCGCTCGGTAGAATTTACTGCCACTGACTAATTTTAGCGGTGATCTGTAGCGATTAATTTTCACGAACTTCTATTCCACAATAAAAAGTACTTATTAAGGAATAAAATACCCTCCGCAAAACCACTTTTATTACGGGACTCTTCATTTTTGGTAATTAGACGTTTTACACGTGCAGCTGAACCGCCAGAGTGAGAGAGAGCGGGAGGGAGAGAAAAATTTAGTAATTCTTTCCTTCTTTTTACGACTGTTGAATTCCACGATGATGGATGTTGACGAAATGTTAGGGGAGTGTGGAGATCTAGAGATGCTGAGGAGGCGGGAGGGGTTTTCAATGTGTGCTCAAACATTTTATGGCTTAAACACGCTCCCTAATGCAGAATGGAGGCAATGAAGGGGCCTAATTAAACTCGACTCCCATCCTCTTTAGCCCCATTTACCGAACCGTTTTTAATGTCACTTAAGTGTGGAGAAGAAATCACGTCTAGTCTAGGAGTTTGGCTGTAGCTCCAGTAAAATCGTGAAGAAAATAGATGGATGAGATTTAGAGGCTAACTTCAGTGTAGCCTTCGAGGCTACCACCTGCGGCATTTACAATCTCGTCGCAATTTAACCGTCTCCAACCTCTGCCATTCCTTTGTGGTGACCAACCGATCCAGCAAAATGGAGGTCTTCCTTGACGATGTCACCCTAGTTGTTCTCGAAGAAGTACTGATCTGGATGCCGCTTTATGCTAACCATAGAGAGGAACCTAAAACCAATGGCCAGATGAGATCACGTCGATTTCGTTGATGAAGCTATAACGCGTGTGGACGAAGGCGTCTTCAGACTAACAGAAAAAAATTGAATCGCTTGACGAGTTTATGACTTAAGCAGCTGTAGATGTTATTAAGAGGACAAGCGAGCGGCGTCGGTAGAAGGAGGACAAAGGGGGAAGGAGAGCGAGCGATGCCTACCAGCTACAAACTCCGTCGATTCGGGGTCAGCGGTAGCAACTGTTGAGGTGGAGTGAACTCACGAATTGCATGAAAACTGCGCAAAACTCGAGCCTGTTGCCATCGGTGCTATTAGAGAAGAAGCGACACAAAAAGGCCTTCAGGTCAAGAAGTAGTTGGCTACGGTTACTACTAAATTACCGCAGAGCTTGAAGTTACGGACGATAAAATAAAACACTTCCTGTTGTTCCAACCAGTGTCGATCATGCCCCCTCATTTCCACACAACGCGTTTAACATAAGGGTGCCAGAATTTTTGGCAAAGCTAAAGACGAAAGGGTTATTCAAATGGTTAAAGCATGGAACCTGACAGTTCTAGATATTTCTTAGGCACAACTCCAGATGGTAAGATGGTTCACTAATTGCTGGAGCCTTGTCAATGTCAAAGTGCACAAGAACTCGCATTGATTTACTGCCACCGTTTGACAGCAAGCCAATTGTTGTGTACTTTAGAGTTGACCTTTTGAATTGCGCTAATAATCAAATGATATTTATTTAAAAAGCAACATTCAAAAATTCAATGACTTCCGTTGCGGCTCTTGACGCTCCTGTCTATCACCTTCTCCACATTCGGAAGCGAGGAAAGTGAAAAGCTCGGTAGCACTCATGTAAAAGAGGGAGTAACTACAGAAAGATTCGTAGAAAGTTTTTCTTGAATTAAAAATTTGGAATCTACTGGTATAGAGATCTCTTCTCAGCGAGGCGAGTTCTCTCACATTCCACTTTTGGAGAATGTCTTTTTACACCTAAAAAGCATGGAAAAAAGAAGTAACCGAAACTCCAACTGCTTTATGGTTCTAATTTGTTTTTATTCTTCAACTATCAATTTCCTTTGGCAATAGTCACGGGCCAAGGGAAACATACGGAGGAAACGGGCGTGCGTATCTACCTCTCCCGCTTAAAGTACAAATTCCCCAATCCGGGAACAAGGTTTGTGTTGAGGAATAAAAGATGCTGCGGGTTGTCTTTGAAGAATAAAGATAAGGCTCCCTTTTACTGATTGAATAAACTCGAACAAACCAAGACGGAGGGGCGGTTTTGAGTTGCATCATGTCGTGAATTTTGACTTGAAGGCTAAATTTGGTTAATGGGGATCAAATGAAAATATGGATGGGCCTCAGAGATCAAAGCAGTGTGGATCTTGGAAGTGTGTGAGATCGGGGATCTCCGCAGTCATTTGGAGCAGTTACTGCCCCATCAGGAGAACCCGCAGGGGACAAAAGTTCCTGGTCGATTCCACCTGAGTGCCTTCTGGAGGCATATAAAAGCACAGATATCTCCAACCAGTGCAAATGTATGCCAAGAACAGAACTTCCTGTCACCCTCCTGTCTTGATTGATTATTTACATATGATTAGCAAAGAGTGATCAGGTGAGTAGCAGCGAATCTCCATCACATATGACAATCGGATACACCAAAATGGCCTCCGATTTGTGTAATAATGGAGTAGGGAAGACTTTTCCTTCAAAAAAATATACCCTTTCTTCCTGACAACTCCTGAGTAGATAAAAATATAAAAGCAAAGACGATTTTACCTCTTCGCTCCCCACCTGATAAAAACAGCTCGGAGATGTGACAAATACGAGGTCTCTAGAGGGGCTGGTCGTAGGCTTATCACATTGAGGACATCAGTTTTATATGACATTACAATCCTTCTCTACAGTCTCCTCCAACGGTTCGGTAACTGGTGTAGGTGGTATTGCACCCTCCGCCTACTTCTGGCAATACAACGCCCAGTGCAAGGGTCCAAAAGCCGTACGCTTGATCAACGGTGGAGCCAACTCACCACTTTCTACCTCCACCAGCCCCTTGAGTAGCTGCTACGACGGAAGCAGCAGCTTTGGTGTAACTGGAGTGGGCAACTGTTCAGTCGCTGCCCACTCCATGCCTCAATACCCTCTTGTGGTGTTCGAGGACCCGGTTCAGAAGCGCAACGATCTGGTGCACTGTTCGAAGCTACGTCGTGGAGATGGGAACGACGTGACACCGAACATCCTGCGACTACGCTCCATGGGTGACGAGTTGGACAGGCTATCGGCACAAATTACACGCCAGGGAGAGATCATAATGGCTGGTGGTGGCGGCGTTGGAGGAACAGCAGGGGGTGATTTGGGTGCACTCCTCCCTTCCTCGCGCTTCGATATGGAAGCTGTGGCACCACCATCCTGGCGTGTGGAAGAGGCCAAGAGGGAGAAAAATAAACTAGCCAGCAAGTGAGTCGGTTCTTTTGTGTTCGTTTCGGATTTCGCGCTTAGTTGATGACAATGCTTTTTTTAAGAGAACAAAGTAGTATTGCTGAGTGATTTGTCGATATTAAGCACGAAAGCAAGCCGAGGAAAGAGTCAAATTTGTTGCCAGTTACCGGGACATGTGGATCAAATCATGGTTAGTTTTAAATTGGAGTGGAGTCAAATAAAGTGGTCCTTTTTAAGAAGAAAGTGGTAGCATTTCGAAGAAATTAAAAAAATAATCAGGTTTTACTTAGAATCGTGAGGAGTCACAACACCTTTAAAGGTGTTGCGCTTTACCGGGAGTAGGTGAACTTCGACTGGGACTCTCAAAATCCCACCACGTGTGCTTAGCTTGGAAGGCACACGTTTGGCGCTGGAGAAGGTTTTCCAAATAAATTAAGCATTTAATTCAAAGATTTTTAAACATTTATCTCGTAATATAAATTATCGCTGAAAATGCCTTCCTTCTGGGAAATTATAACTTGAATCTAAGCTACTCCGAAACTTGTTGATTATAATGGATTGCAGCATACAATACAGAATTTAAAAAAACTTCTTTTCAGTAATGAAGCAGAATTTGAAGTGGGAGACTGTAAAAGGAGAAAGGGCTAAGGATGTTTAAAAGTCCGCCATCGTTTCCATCTAGGCAAATAAATAAACTTTGTCAGTGAGTAACAAGGTCCTGCCTCAATTGGAAAGAATTTTTTTAAAAAGAAATTTATCCACAAAGAACAAGTAGCTGCAATCTTTCGGCTTAAAACAAACAACCACCATAAATGCTTGCTTCAGCAAAGAGAAGTGAAAAGTGCAAAATTTTCATAACTTTTTTGTTGACCAAGGAGAAGATCAATAGAGGCAATATCAACAGAAACATTTGAGTAGCTTCCTCCCGGTATTTGAGGGGTGAATACAGTGAGATAATAGGTCTTGTATGAAAGGTGAGTAGCCAGAAGCCTTCTCAAAGGTGTTGCACCAAATTAGACTCTAGGGTATGGCGAATGGAAACTTTTATATGTCTAAAAGTTCTAACACTTTGAAAGCATTCACTAACAAAATTAGTCTTGCATTTTTAAGTAGAGACATATACCGAGACCTAACACTTCCTCCACGATATTATCCTTTGGTAGCTGGCGGCTGCGTGGAGAGGAGGAGGTAGCCAAATAACTTTTTTACTACATTTCACAATAAAAAAGATAAAAATGAGGGGTTTTCAATACTCGAAATAGGCTATTTGTTAAGGAAGCGGCCACATCTGTAAAACGTCTCCATTTCCCACAGAAACGCACAGGCTTAGACACTTCCCTGATGTAATGACAACATTTCATTCTAACTTTAAGGAAGTAGATTTATAAACGAGCTCTTTCACGAGGAGGAGGGGATGCCCCGCCCAACGAAGGTGAAGCGGTGTTGTGGTTGTGACTTTTCCTTTTAATTGATGCAGAATTTGTCGACTGAAGAAGAAGGCCTTCCACGAATCCAACAAGATCAAATACACAGGTCTGGGACTGGAATATAGTAAGTGCTTTCCTTTCATGCTTCCCTAAAGTGACTCCGAATCCTTCATTCTGACTAGGTCCCGCTCGAAACAATTGAGTTGGAAGGAGAAGGTTGGGAGGGACGAAGGCGGGGGGTGGAAAAGGAGAAAGAATGCACTTCAGAAATACAGTGGATAAGCAGATGGTTGATGGCGCCTACACGGCATAAAACTCTTGATCTATGCAGTTGATCATATTGTGTGTGTATTCACGAGAGGTGTGGGTAATTACCATATGTATGTATGTGTGATGTGTGTGAGGCGCAGAGAATAAAGATATGTATATATTTATATATATATATCCATATATATTTATGCGACATCTGTGCTTGGGCCTCCTCCTTATTGCCAAGCTACCTGCCCCGTAAACCACATGCACAAAAGGAAGCTGCCATTCCTCTCCGATGAAGTGGCGGAGGGATTTTATCACCGCAGCATGGACGGGGAGGTAACAATGCATCCTGTCACTGATAAGTTCTTGACAAGGCCAAACAAAATGGTCTTGTGACAGATGCAATCTAAACCTGCTAGGATTTAATTCGAATTAGTCCTTTAGGAGGGAGGGATATCAGATGAAAAAGCAAGACCTTCTAATTAGCCGCAATTTGCATAACCCACAAGGAAGCCATTGTCTGTGGCGCTTAATTGAATATCACTGGTGAGAGGGGCATGGGAGTTAAAGGGGGGCTAGACTGTGGTCAGTTTTGATCAAGACATGCACTAGATGGAGGAGGAGGGGGCAGCAGAAAATCAGATATCTTTGTCTTCATAGCACAATCAGTGCATATGGGTATGAAAGCACGCCATCTCTCATTTCCCTCCCTTCCCACTCAAATCAGCAGAAGCACGAAAACAAAACAGAACAATCTCCTATCCTCCCCCTCGCGTTCCCTACCTACCTGCACCCACCCGCTTGTCTCACCACAAAAATTGATAGAAGGGATGGAGGAGTGAATAGAGCGCTTAACTCCACTTAACGAATCTGATTATCACCCCCGCCTCGCTTCGCTATAAGTAGTGACAGACAAACCTTCGACTGGCGAGCTGAGGAACACTACTGATGCTGCTGCTGCTCCTACCTTATCTGATTGCCTACCTGATGTGGCGGCGACTGGACTGACTCCTATTGTGTGCGCGCTCTTTCGGTCCACGTTGCCCCATAAGCTAATTAACTAGCTGCAAGACTCGTCTTAACAACGTTCCATGTAGAAGGCTAATCACGAGGCTTGGAAAGGTCACCATGCTTTCGTGGCTTCTGCCTTTTGTTACTTTCTCTCAACTTCGTTACTATGTAAATACACAGTCACTCATCTTTATCATCACTTTTGCACAGGATGAGTTACTGATCTTGATGGAATTACCACTAAACCATTCAGCGCTTTGCATTTCCCTTCACCACAGAGGAGCTAGCCAGTCTGATCACGAGTTTGAAGAAGATGATTTCCCAGCGTTTGAGCCCCTCACTTGCTAGACTGCTCCAGCAACCTCAACAGGTGGGTGAAAAAAGCGCTGATATCGGAGTAGGCGCTAGCAATGCAGGCGCAGATGTTGAAAAACCCACAAGTAGTGGCAACCTGGAGCAGGCTGGCGCTCTATTCGCACGGGCGAAGTGGCTCACGTCAACCTCTCATGGTAACAGGCATTTATTACTGAAATTTATTTAAGTAAAATAGGTTGATGAGTTAAATGCTCCGTTTCAGTGACTCGAGTGGCAGGTCGGATGGACGCTTTCGTGGAGGAGGTGTTGAATTTGGCAAAAACAACTCAGGCAAAGCATCCACTAATAAAGCGGCTGTTAAGCAGTTGCAACAGTACTACTACTATGGGCGGTGGCAATCGAGAAATCACAACTTCAGTGGCCCCGAAATTCTCCCCAATTGAAGCACCTTTGGACCACTTACCTGCAGAAACGGTGGAAACGAGTTTTAACTACAGCACTCCAAGTTTATATGAGTACACCCAACGTCCCGGCTTTCCAACGGCTCTAAACCTATCGAACATGATTCGTTCTGGTGCCGAACGGTCTGCTGACTACCACCAAGCAAACTACGACTGTGTTAGACAAGCTGAGTGGAGTGATTACAGTACATTAGGAATGTACAACGCGGTATCCATGGGCAATGATGCCATTTACGATACCACTGCTTATATCACTGCCTATCATCCTCAAGTGGGGACTACTTCCGCTCAGGAATTTCCAGCCACATATCCACCACAATTCTACGATGCAATGGGCACACAGAATATGATTGGATATCAGAGTCTACAGCAGGCATCTGGAAAGGTGGTCGGTGGTGAGATCTCCGTTTCAACAGATGTTCCAAATGCGGACAACGGCATTGCTGTTAACTGTCCACAACGCCTGTCCGTTATCACTTAGACGGTAAGCCCCCTAAAGTTAACACGCACCTACTTATTTAATTAAAGTAAATCTAGTTAAGTGTTTCCATTTTAGGTCACAAATACAGGAATAGAAGGTCAGAATCAGCCAATCACTACATCTATCTCTACTACTTCTTGCTCTCACCTGTCGCTCTCCCTCTCCTGTCCCAATTTGTCCACTGGTCTTTCATCGATTGGGAAGGAGAGGTGGTTCCCTTACCCACTTCCAGCACCATCACTTGACTCCAAATGACCTGATGCATTTACAGCCACATCATCATCACCATCAGTAGCATCACCAATTGCCACAACCAAATACCAATCATGACAGGCAGGTACCGCCACCAATTGACTTGTCTACCCACTTTCTTCGTTTATTTTTTCGTGTAAAAAGGGCACATTTAGTGGGAGAAACAGACGCTAGACATAAGAGAGCCCGATGTATATTACAACGACAATCCACATAGACGCTCTAAACCTACCCACCCACCCAAACACACACTCTTGCGTTTGTCTCACCTCCTTTTTACACTTTCACAACAATCATTTCACGGTCTCACTCCCTTCCTCCCCCTCCCTCTCTCTGGCTGTAACTATGCGCTAAAATATCGCTGTGATTATATTTCTAACCTTAACTCAACCCAGCAACGCGGTACAACGTAGCATAACTGATGGTGTCATCCGTGAAGTGGTACTTGGGACATCTACTGACAAGGCTAGATGAAAGAAAGTCGTAAATCGTGCCTTTGAATGTGGGGTGAAGGGGGGTGTTACGTGTCCTCACTCATCCGTCCGAGGGGGAGGTTTCCACCCTGTCGCCTAGAGTGTGTTGGTGTTGGGGGTGGCCTGGAGACTACCATGACCCTGCGGTCGCTACTCATATTTAGATGATATCTCCTCCACTGGCGGTAGTAGAAGACAGGAAACTGGTTCTGGACATACGCTGATTAGGACTCCATCCTGCCATCTTGATGAACAAGTCAGCTCTTTGTGTCTGCGTACAGCGTCGTATTGTTAAGTCCGACCCACTGGAGACGGGAAAACAGTAGCATCGTGTCACAAGGATTACTTTCATCTTGTCAAATGTACCATGAGGAGGGACTCTATGTGTCCACAATCACGTATCCGAGATGGAAGTTTTCATCCGGTGGCCGGAGGACTGGAGGTCACCGTGACTCCGGGATCGTGACCTCCATTCAGGTGATCTGGCCTACATGGGAAGGTTGCGGTGGACACAAAGCTCGTCATCACTACACGCTGTTCTGCGGATACACTAGTTAGGATACGAGGCTGAGCAGGTAGCAGTGCCACTGCTGACCCACTAGAGACCGCAAAACCATCCACATGTCAGAACGATCGCATCCACTGTTCAAAGCATCATTGTGGAAAGACTTTTGCTGCAAGCGACAGCTACCCCTGGCTTATGTAAGCACATTGAGTGGGGGGTGGATACCATCTGGAGCAAAGCTGTTGCACAAGAAGCACACTTTTAAAGCCAGGAGTTATGCGTACCGGCTGAGTATTCATAGGAAAAAGCAACGGCGGATTGCAACACTGATTTGTTCAGTGAAGAAGAGGATGTGTTTCGAGGAGTTATCATTAAACACATCCTCTTTTGCCACCCAAATGCCAACTAACTCTCTTGACCGGCTTACCCAATACTAATGGATGTAAGTATTTCCAACTAGATGGGAAGAGAGGACAAAAGTAGGTGAAATGATTAGACTCTTATCGAGCATATTTCCCCTGGGATGCGTAGAACGGCTGGCTGACTGCTGAAGGAAGTGCTGCAAGTGGACCTTCATGGACGGAGTTGGCGCAGGAAAGCTGTGAGGATTGAGGAGTCCAGGTAGTTGTTAATATTGGCAGAATGGATGTGCCATTCTGTTGTGCACCACCTGTCTCCTTTCTCGCGCCTCAACTTTGACTGTTAAAGGCAACTGCGTGATCATTCTTCTGCCGGTGGTTACGTCAGTCATCAAAACGTTGCAGACACATCCACCTCATCTTCAAACTCAACTACCCATGCTGGAGGAGAGAAGGTCATGCGCATGATTGCAGGCAATACAAGAAGACATGGCGTTTCAAAAGCAATGGCAACTCAAAGCCTCCGCTGGCTTCACAGCAACAGTATTCAATGCGAAATCCACCTTTTCATCCACTCCCATTTTCATGTTGCGCATGCACGCCAAATGCTCGGCCTCTGCGGAACTTAGACTCCAAAATGGAAAGAGAGGGATCCAAACTTTGTCACAGAGATGTCAGGTGCTGCCAGTGAGGTCAGGCTCACCCCTATGCACAGATGCGTGTAATTGCTGCCACTTAGACATCATTTATATTAATTGCGATGATAGAGCCGACCACAAAAAGATTGGTGAGAGGTTGTAAATGCACTTAAATAGTGCAAATCTGCGATGCAAATTGGGAAGATGAGGGAATGATTTGAGTCGTGAGAAGCAAAGTGGACGGTAGTGAGCCCAGGCTGGAGAGAACAAATCGAAATTGGTGAGTGGGGCAGGGGCATGTGAAAATGCCCCGATGACATGCACCGGTACACGTGGAAGGCTGAAAGACAGCCCACTCTGTCCAACAACTCTTCCTAGTGCACGGCTTTGAATGAGAATTTGCACTGCAACATCGCAGTTCATTGCTGTGCCTAGCAGAATGATACGGTGAAGCAAACGCTCGCCTCTGTTCATACGGAGCTGTAAGAGATGGTTTGTGCCCCGAATTCAGCATTATGGACTCATGAACGTGCAATATCCGCATTTCACTCGACCACATTTACACCGCCAATTCATCTTCCCCTCAAATTTGCACAAGTTTACGCAAATACCACCTCACCGCAATGAGGAAATGAGGTGTGCCATAAGGAGTGCCCTAAGCTAAATCCCCCATTCATTCTCCTCCATGGTCGAAACTTGCTTCAATGCTATGCGTGTTTGTGACACGAAAGTGAATCAGTGGTTTCGTGGTTTGAATAAAGCGTGTCTGTGCGCAATGACGACAGCATGTGTGGCAGTTGGCTGCTGATCCGCACATGCGAAGCAGAGCGTCGTGCCCTTCAATGTGTGGGTGCACTGACTGCCTTGTAGGTCAAACATCCCCATCTCATAGGCTGACGTGCATGGGGCTCACTGCTATAAATACGCCGTGAGTTGAGCCTGCAGCGTGTTTCTGCTTCGACGATGTCGCATCAACTCCACCTTATTGTGCTGGCGACGTCACTTCTGGTTGGGAGCTGCAGAGGAGTGAGTGGTACGTTGCATTCCACACTTTCACACCCATCACCATTCACGCATTTCTTGCATCGGTTGCTTGCTTCCATTGTCCTTATGTGCTGCTTCACTCTTTTGTCTTGGACGGTTACATTCCATTTGAACAACTCATCTTCTCCACATCATAGAGAGCTTATCGCGTCCACCCTAGTTGACAGTTGTGCTTGCCACGAAATGAGTGGTACGCGGCACGCATTGTGCGTGGTGGAAACACATCGGTTGAAGCAATAAACACCTCTGTTCAATTGTCACCTACACAGATGGTCAATCCCGTTGTGCCATGGATGCACCATTTCCACCAATGCTCCATTCCAACCAACTCCTTGGTTCGATGTGCACAAGTACACATTGGATGGAGACGTAGACTGCAAATTCTAGCCACTGAGCCGATGGGATGAGATGTGAAAGCAAGAAACAAGCAAGCAAGCGAGACAAGTAGAGCCTCCATCTATGCATGCAAGGCATACTTCTGCGCACGTGCACATGATAACAATGCAAACATTCACTTAGAGGGATGATAATCACTAACGCCTCTCTGCAGTACAAAGAGCAAGATAATTGTTGCTCCCTTCTACTATCACCACGACTACTACCATCATTGTGGTAACGGTGAATGTTCCATTTTCCATTCCTATTTGATCCAGTTTATCCTCACCATTTCCACAAACATTGCCATTTATCTTGATGTGTTGCAGGGGACACGAAAATAAACTACACACTTCCAGAACACTTCTACTGGAGTCGTCTGGGCTCTACCGTCTTAGAGATGAGATGGGATGTCACGAAAATTGGTGAAGAGGCATGGTACTACCTCGTTATGACTGCAGAGCCAATTTCTTCAAATGCTTCCATCAAGACTAAAAAGGCAGATTTCGAGGTCGGAAATATCACTTTTGTTGGACTGGAACCAAACACTTCATACAGGGTGATTATGGAGTCGTTTGGGGGTAGAGAAAGCATACTTTTATCCGGAACAATTAGAACACTGCCCACTGGTAAGCTAGTAGTTGTGATTATGATGTGTATTTCCATATCGAATGATGACATGTCTATTTACGTAGGGGAGGAAGACATCGTTTTCACGACCATCAGTCCAGCCACACCAATTCCAACATTCTAAGTGTGATATGTCTCCATCTAGAGGCGCGTACACATCACCTCTCTGCATGCCAGATGAGAGGTGAGAGGCCACACCTTGGCGCCGGTGGTTGGCAACTCACTCGAGAGGAACAGAGTCATTAATATCACTGAGCACGTGCTGCATCAACGCATCACAGACGAATGCCCTCCACCGCAGGTAAACAAGCCTGACCAGACTCACTCATGTGTCTTGCCTTCTCGCTTTCTTGCTGAACTTTCCCAAATATGCAATTGGCATCCGAAGTGGGTTAACTGCGTAACAGTACGCTGCCCACCCACCAACTCAACAACACCCTGTCATAAATGGGTCTTCCTCGAATGAATTACTCTTGGCAATCACAGGACACACTCATCAGGAATGCTAATCCCTAGGCATGCTACAATATGCCCATCCATAGAAGCATGGATGACATTGTGTCTGCGACACGCGTCCACCATGTCAGCAGTCAGCTATGACGAGTTCATGGGAAGAGTTGCTGTGGCGGATCACAGACAACTTTCGGTAACGACGATTGGCAGACGAAGAAGCTGAACAGTAAAATGGGATGCTGCATACAGTTAACTGCACGACTTTAATTTTTCCAACTATGGTCCCTACCCAAACTTATGTAGTCAGCATTAATGGGTAGGGAAGTGCCTCTCTGTCTTATCTTCGCATGACAAACCACAACAAGCTGACTCACATATCCAAATTGGTAAGGGATTAGGAAACCTTTTGTGGTGGGGTTCGTTCCAATGGTTTTCAGATTCCAGCTAAACAGCTGAAGTAGGAGACAAGAGAGGAAATAAATATGTAATCACAACCTGCTCATTGATTGGCCAACTCCATCATTCATTTATCCATTGGCTTATTTGAAGGCCATGGTCGGTTTGATAGCAAAAAGAAGGCAGGTATAAAACAGCCGGAAGGCTGGGTGAAGAAAAGAAGGCAAATTATGATTCGGCAGATAAAAGCAATTAAGTAGATCACGTTGTTGAACTTTAACCCATTTACCTATCCATCTATTTAATGTCGCACAAGAAGGTATACAACAAGCACTTATTTATCGTCAACTCTTGCCTTCCCTAAGCATGCAGGAAATGCGATTGCATGCTACGAGGAACTGCATTATCATTCAGCTCCTCCGCTGCGTTGTTGGCATCACGCAGCTAGAAGCGGTAGCTTTGATAAATGAAGTGGATTAGATTCGACATGAGAAGATCCACGTTCACTGTCTATAGCTTCAAGGTATCGAGAAGAGCATTTCCTTGCAACTCATTGTTTTGCATGGTCTGATGTAGAGAAGTGGTACCTGCTTGGTCACCTTAGAAGCATTTCTTAGTCCAGCCCTCACGATGGTCTCATGGGGTTCTGGCTGCGCTGCTGATCTATTTGCAAGACTCAAGGTGGTCAAGTAGTGAAGGGCTAACCCCATGCCATGCCGGCTGACGCAGCGAATGCATTTGCGACAAGTTCAGACCAATTTTGCACCATACAAGTTCCACAGAAGGAGTGTTCAAGCGCCACGGAAAGTTGCAAGGAATAATTCAGGTTAGGCTCTTCGTAGAGTAATTTACAATTTTTGCAGGGAAATGGAATCAGTTCTGGTTATTAGTCGGTCCCTGACAGTGTATCAAGGATGCAAATGTCCTCGGCAGAGAACATGGCAAACTTCCCACAATCTGCCGTACTCATGTGGTTTGCTGCAACGTGAGGGAGGACTTGCGCTGGTCCACAACATCCTTGGTCATCAGAGTATTTAGAAGTCAAATGTTGTTTAATCATTTTGGGAGCAAATTCCAATTTGAGATTGCATAGCTTAGTAGGAAGCTATCAAATCGCAATAGCAGAAACGTATGGCGGGAAATGGGTGTTAATTGGCTAAAAGTGAGGGCGCAGATAGGAGTAGGAGAAGAGGTTGGTGAAATGTGTGGGAATGGTATGTTTGTGAGAGAAAGTGGAGAAAGAGGGAGAAAGTCGCGTCAAATTGTGGGGATTGCATTTGAGAGTATAGGAATCTCCAGCATGATCTACACTTATTTTGTAATCCAGCGAATGTTGGATCTCAGAGTCGTATTGCCTTCAAATACTTTTTCCTTTGGTCTTCTGTCACAAGTTGGTAGAAGCCTCTGATTTAGGTCTTAATCGCATTTCAGACCACTGGAATGACAATTTAAGGTGCAACCTGATGCAACTCAAAAGGGTTGCATAGAGATTTCTGTAAAAACTTAGTAATCGCTAACACTTTAATCTCGTGGTTATAAGCAGCTTCACCATATCCATGTCTTTGGGAACTTTACAGGTTTTCCTATGAAAGAATATCGTGAGGGAGAATTGCGCAAGTCTGCAATGGGGTGGTAGAGGTAAATCAACAACTTCCTACCTCCCTGTTGAAGAAAGAAATTGTTGGTTAAAACGTGGGATCTAAGCCTATTCATGCAAAGTCTCCTCCCTCTGTTCACGTACTATTTGCATGTCATCCATGCATCCAGTCCATGAACCATTATGCAGCCTTGTTACATAGACGCGTAAAGTAGCTGTCATGTCACGGGTGGAAGGGTACGTCATTCAAACCCAGTCAACCAACGATTGCTATGCTGCTGAAGGATCTGTTTACCACCTGTATGCATTAACAGCGTTGGTAGAGGCAGACTGTTGGAAAATGCTTGAGGTGGGTCTAGATGAGTGCTTTTCTTGCTGTTAGGGGCGAAGGCGCCTGCACGAGTTGTCAAAATTGTCAAAACTTTTCGTCTGAGGACACAAACCTGCATCTTGCAAACGGAGTCGATTTGATCAGTATCGCAACCTTTCACGTCGGTGGCGAATTGGAGGACATCTTGTGCACGCGCACCATTCATGCGCACAACCTCCAACGCCCGACGCTTAAGTGCTCTTGCACGTCAGTACGCGGTGTTCTTTGAACCTCATTAACTTCTTCAATCTGCTCACTGTTGCCACAGGAGGAATCGAGCCTATCGTGAGTTCACGAATGATGACCAACATGCATGCGTGAATGTACGAAGTAGACATTGTGGAGCGGGTGTGTGTCAGCTACGTGGTGGCTGTGCACACTAGTGGACATTGCTGCACAGGAGTTGGGCGAATGACAGCATTAGCAGGAAGGAAGGAAATGGCCTTTGTGTTGTGGGGTATGAGTGGAGTCACCACGGTCACAGCTGCTATTGACAGACATGCTCAACAGTCTGCGAGTATTGAACTCTATTCGGATGTCAGGTGTACGCTGGAAGAATGTGTGTCCAGGTATTGCACATTGCAGCATTCCTCTGCGAGTCGGGAGTTTGGCATCTTTGGTTTCGCTGACACCTTGACAGAATGATTGTCTCCTCTTTCCGCTCTGCTGCATTCACCAACCCCTTTGCTTGAAATCTCGATAATGTGTCTGGAAAGAACCGCTTCGGGCAGTAGGCCGACACCGGATGAGGGTGATTAGCGAATTGACTGCATGTATAACAGACTTGGAGTTAATTTAACCCGTGCGCACTCTCCACGTAACACCATCGCACCTCCAGCTGTTCGACTTTGCCCTCTTCGCGAATTTACCTGATGATGAAAGGCACAATCAACCCAATTCACCTCGTCCTAGGAATGGAAGGCGCCGACTTCACGTACACGCACATACGCATCAACAGATCATCCAAGGCTGGCAAACAGCCACTCAGGATGAGGTGCACGAGATGCATTCGACGTTGGTGATGGAGGCGATAAAGATGACGAGGCAAAGACAAGTTTGTCAAAGTGAAGTGATGAGTAGCAAAAAGCCTCATTCCAAGCTCAAACTTTAACTAGAACAAAAAAATTACGGTTGAAGAACAACTTAGAGTGATCTGGAAAACATCGGCAATGGTCCTTCAAAATTGGGCTTATTTTTAAACTCAACACAAAGCTGCACTTTAATTGATGCCTCTTAAAACAGTGGGGCTTGAAGAGGATCTCCTATTAACCATATGAATGGGTAATGAAGCTGGAAAGAAGACTGGCTTTTAAAGCAACCCCTTAAAACTGGTTTGTTTTATATTTTTACGCGATTCTCTGCTCTAAACACACCTTCTCTACTTACACGCGAGTAGGCGCAGCAACACTCTTACTGTGAAGCACTGAACAATCCAAGCTATTTCCGACAATGCACTTCATCCACCTATGGGATGACAAATTGCCACCATTAAGCACTACGAAATCCTTTGCCGAATCATCTAAAGTTCACTTTGTCAGCTGGATTTCCCTTGGTTGTAAGAGCGAGTCGTTGATGGAGGACTTTTGATGTCCCCACGCCCGTGCCCTTATATCGCCCCTCAAAACATATTTGGTACTCACACTTCTGCCACTCAGCCTCTCCAAGAGCCGACCTCGACACCTAATGCCTGATACATGTAATAAAAAGAAACTAACGTTTATCTCCTTGCATGACGTATTCTGAAATGCACTTTAGTTGCATGCGTCTTCTCCTCATGCAGGAATAAGACCCAAAAAGCAAGCAAGCAGTTTGTTTTTGGATGACAGGAAGTGATTGGGTGACCGTGAGCACGTCCACCCATGCGGTGGTTTGCTAATTGTGTCCAAGCAGTTTGACCTGCAGTCATTACCGCCTAAGTGCAATGGCAATCCACATTCCCTCCTCTAAGACAATTAACTTGACACCCGGCTTTGCAGTTTCTATCCGTGACAATGTGACGTGATTATGAAGTGCCAGAAATGCCAGAAATATGAGGGGAATAGGTGGGAGAAGGAGGCGGTATCACTCTTCACTGCACATGCATAGTGTAACTCTCACTAGGGCTTACTTTGCCAAAATGAGGTGTGAGGAATCGTGCTGCGTTGTGTGTCTTTGTAATTTAAGCCCAGCTGGCGAGACAGGCAGCCGCATCTCCGTCTGTGCTCCACAATGTATCCTCAAAGTTGGCAGCTACTTACGTAGTTCAGCAAAGAGCTTGGAACAGAAAAGTTAATGACGTGCTTTGATTAATGGCTAAAAAATGTCTAATAGATGGTACCTCCTCTTCAGCCCTGCCTCCTTCACTCTCTGCCTGCCCTCCACATTTTCATGTGGTTGCAACACAAACCACTGCAGTCGATGCGATGGTTGCAGGGAGTGCACGAAGGCTAACTACTTGGTCCAACCAGAAATACCAGACTGCGACAAAAACACGAGTTAAAGGTCAATGTCTTAGACGATGAAACTCCTTACGACCCACACACACAACACACCTATCACTGCCGTAAATAGAAACTTACCATCCACCTTACCTTTCCCAACTACTTCACCTCCTCTTATACGCACAGCATAGTTTACTTCTTGTAGAAGCAGTTCAATGGATGGTCAAAGGACCTCCCTTCTATCCGATGTTTAGTGTACATTCCCGAATGTACAACAGCATTTCCACACGCAACTACGTGTTATTTGATAGCCTTGGCTTCAAGTATCGTTTGTCTACTGTCAGGCGAGTGACAAAGAGACGGAGCTTTCGTCCCAATTCTTATGTGAAATGTCCAATACAGTCTCATTTGCATGAGTATTCTGGCTGCATATCCATGTTCAATGTCAGCCATGGACTGCAACTGGCAGTCGGATAGAGGACCGTCAAAAGGTTTGAGAAAATTTCGTTAAGGCTACAGGGCTGCACCGTGTAATCAGCTCCTATCCAGCAATATCTTCACAAATTCTGATTGCGGAAAGGCACAGTGGATTCACATTGCACTGCCTCATCTTGTCGAAAAGCAGCACACACTCGAGCCACCAACAGGCTTGGCTTACCAGCCAAATATCATCTCGTTTACAATTAAAGTGGGACGGTGTGCATAGAAAAGGACATGATTTTTCCAAATGTTGGTGGGTTCACCACCAGAACATGAGAGCATACATGTCCACCTGGCATCGTGGATGGGCTAGTCACGAGTAGACATCTTGTACTTATTCTGAACCATGCATTGTCCAGCAAAAGTAATGAGTGCAGGGTCGTCTGTGGGCGTCACACACCTCTTCACACAAACGCAAATCATGGGTGGCATGAAAAGGCAACTCAATACTCCACACAACACTAATCACCTCCTTACTGACAATGAGGTGAATGTCTTCCCAAATACCAAGAACACATTAAACACTTTTGCTGAAACAATATGTAGTGACTCAGTTAAGGGAAGGAAACGCAGAAAGCAGCTCAGTATTTGGAAGGCTCAACGAAAAGGCGCGTGAAATGCAATCGACTGCAATCGAGAGCAAAAACACAAACATCGCCAATCTGCTTTTATTTATTAGCAAGCCCGACAACACATCCTCCTAATGACTTCAATTTTGAATTAAATGCAGAATGCAAGCGCCGTCGCAGGATGTTCCCTATTATTTCCTCAGTGTAATGTTCTATCGTAAGTCTAAAATGCATCAGGGCACGGAGTCTATTATGAGTGCCGGAATTCGAATAATTTTAGTCAACTCAATTAAAATACTGCCATTCTTGTACCACTATAGGATTGCCTGATGTGGGTAGTGCAATATGGTTTGTAGAGCTCAAGCTGCCTCTGCATAAGCTCTTCAACAAACTGCTAGCTACTATGTCTACATTAAATAACAGGTTTCATGCGAAGGTAAATGAAGACTGTGTACTACCCATTTGAGTGATGGAAGAGAAATAAATGTTGGAGTGTTGGGCGCACGGCTCATGCATTTGCCACTGGTTTTGCCAAGTGTCTCATTGTTGTCTATAAAAGTATGCGTCAAGGAGCCGCTTCTCAGAATGGGTCAGGTGATAAAGGTTGGAAAGGAGAGCACACGAGGAAAAGGTGGAGGTTAAGGTGTCAAGATGTAGAAATTGCGGGGGGCGACATAGCTGAAATAGTGTCAGCTATAACCATGTTGCCACTACACATTGCTGGCAAACACAATCGAACCAAACATCGTGAGAACATGGCTATGCATAACACCACCGTGCAGTGCTATTTAATTGTAATTGGGTTCGAGTGTGACCCCAAATGCAGGCAACTGTGCCCGAAGCACGTGCAAATTTACCATACTTTTATTCCAAATAGCAACTTTAAGGAAGCATGTCACCAATCGTCTGATGCCACCTAATTCGTCCCTTCCCTCTGTTCTTTCTTCCACTTACCCTACTTACCTACCCCGCGATTATTGTGCAAGTGAGGGAGCTAATTCAACGCTCTCTACTCTACTTCATAAAAGCATTTATTCATCCCGATGAATAAAATGGCTATATGCAATGACGAAATGAAAGGAGATGAAGATGAAGCAATGGCCGAGCAGTTAAATGACTGAATGAATAAACAAATGGGTAATTAGAGGATTGGTATATTGCACACATGAATGCATATGGGGTGAGTGAATGAATGAGGAATAAACGGACAAAAGTATGCAGCAGCCAACACCACATCGTCAGTCCCTTCTTCTACTTTGCAACATTCACTCGCCATTTGGTCATCTGGACTAGTGTGTGATTCCTTGTTTTCTGCCTCTCCTCCTCCTATATTTTCATCTGCTTCATATTTTTGAGCTTTTCTTTCTTACACTTTCACCTGTTCATTCGCACTATGTGATCGCACTCACCTGCATCCACATCATTTAAATATGCCCTCCTCGAATACATGGCAATTTATAACACAACTTACAACTTCACTTTTTTTTCTTATATTTTGGTTAAACACCTTACTTGCATTCAATGAGTAAAGACAAAATGTTACATATGCGAGGAAACCTCATTAACAACTGGTAGGGAGACGTTGTAGCACATCAGAGATGAACATTGTCTTTGTAAAGTCGTCGCAGATTTGAACAAATTTTGAATTCGCAACTTTGAATTCGTTTTGGCAACCGGTGACATTTGCAGGAGGATTGTGAGTGCCTAAGTAAAAGATTGCATTAATGAACATCAAATAAGTGATTAATGTGTACTTCTCACACGAAATTCTAGAATAATGTCTTCGGTTTGGAAATGTTGGCAACAAGCCCATGTTCACTTCACACAACATCCGTTCGCTTCACTTTTGATTCCGCAATTTCACACTCATTGACACCTAGACTTGTGTGCATACATATAATAAATGCAGTAACTTCATGATCGTAAAAAGTAAAGCCCGTCTTCTTTATATTGGCAGAACGGCAAAAGTCGTCGTCTATTCTAGCATATCTATTCACTGCAATTTAAAAATACGCAATCCGTGTTTTGCGCCCTATACACGAAATTCTGTTCTACACTTCTCAACTGGAGTCAAGGCAGTGACACCTAGATGAGGATCTGGACAACTCCCCCAAATGTGAAGCAAATACGCTGCACAAATGTTTGCAAGCACACCTGGCTCTCTCCTCCTATGGGCTCAAGCTAACCAGAGAGAAAGCATTGCATCTCTAATACAAATTTATGCGATACGTAGCACCTTGACATACGTAGCCAAATTAATTGCTACTTTCAGGTAACCATGTAGTTTCGCCATATAAATTGTCCACTATGCACGCTTTCGACCCCTCACACATGAAAAGTATTCGCTCACCAATAAATTAAACCATTTGAAGTTCAACTGGTTTGCCTTAACGACATGATAAAAGGTACATTTTGAGTCAGCAAAGGTGAGTGACAAATAGCAAGAATGAGGTGACCAAAACAAAGTCCTGTACTTGTCATTCACGAGTTACCCACTCTGAGAGGTCACAGTGCTGTTCATCAAACACGAATGAATATCGACTGGTGCATTGCCTGTGCCAATAAAGCCTGCAGTACGGAAGGTATCGTTGCCAGCACACAAGTCGTGGTGTTTGATATTGCATACGGATAAAACAGGTGGTCATTTAAAATGACTAACGCAAAGGTTCAAGCAGGGACAAGTGTAGTGCAGGCAATGAGGATGCCACCAAGGTAAGAGGCTAGTACTGCAGCAACTCCAATGTCCTCTGCACCGCGCTCAATCAAATTGGGATATCGAAGCCTATCTGTTGGGGCTAAGAGCCAACTAGGCTGCCTTGAATGTCTGAGAGCAGTGAGGCACCCTCTCCCTATTTCCTTTCTGTAGTTGCATGTTCTACATTACAAATGCAGCACAGCCGTGCTCAGCAAACATGTTCTGGGCATTTTGCTTCTCTCAGTAATACAAAAGAAAAATGTTTAACTTCCTTGTTCTAGTGCAAAAAAGCCATCATGCGCATTACTCTTCGATGAAGAGGCGTATCTTCTATGCGATTGACGATACTGCCTGATTAATTCTAGTCTCTTCTCCTGCGCAAGAATCACATGTTATTCGAATTTACTGGTTGGTACTTGGCGCACATCGCCTCTTTCAATGTGAACCTATCCACAATGCACTGAGGAATGAAACTGTGCAGTGTGTAGGTGGGAACATTGCACTCACGCCCAAGCTGACTCGATCATCAATGCAAGTGTCATTCAAACTGAAGTCTGTTTGGTAAACACCTACTTTGTCTTGCACAGAACAGTGTGAGCATGGTAGAGTTAGAAGGTGAGTTTGTTGATGGGGTTAAGGTTGCGTTTCTAGGCCGCGGTGTCAATGCCTTGAGAGCAAATGTGAATGCATCGATTGTGGGTGGGATTCCGAATAAGATGTATTGTGGGCTATACGAGGTGCAGATGCATTTGTTACGCAATACCCCTCATCATCAGGCACCTCGGCTCCGACTGACAAATGTCATGGGCATCAGCGGCTTTGCGGATAGCGGTGAGAGTGATGGACTTGCTCACAGCGGTAGCTATCCCGTACAGTAGATGGATAGAACCCTCAACAAGTATGGGCGTACCCTTCACACGATGGTGAAATTATGTGCGCTGACTTCCGTGACGCACCACTCAATTAACAAAACCCTATTCTACACCTCAATTGTGGAGTCGCGTCTCATTAGCATTACGCACGAGAGACGGTGGGGCACGTTTGTGCACACATTGAAGTAAAATGGCAGTAAGGCATTGTGTTGTGAGCAGTACAGCACAGCAAATTGTGTGCAGACATGTCAGGTAGGTGCAGAAATGAGTCGCATTGCGTTGTGGGATATTAGTCTACTTGTAATGCATAAATGCTCTATTTTTTTGTCATAACCCATGTATCTCTTTAAGTGCGTGTGCGTGTCTGTGCAACAAACAACTCATTCCCTGGTAAATACTACTGAAAAATTCCGTGTCTACTTACGCCTCCTGCAGTATGTAGGAGAGTGGTGACTCAGTGAGGGTAAAAACAGAGTGATGCAGCTGCGCATGAGAAGGATGAGGTAGATTTAGCACTGCAACATACATACATCGCTCTCCTTCAGCTTCTTGGTATTGTTTGTTGATTAATGACAAATATTTGATGGAAGTTAACTTTGAACCAAAACTGAGGTAGCCAGAAAAGTGAGACAGATTTAAAACGTCATATTCAATGTAGAAATGCGTAGGAGTTACACCCTGTTGTACTTTACCTTCAAGACGACATCTGCATTCACACACGGAGCACGTGATATGATACCTCGTGTGGGCGATTCCGATGGTTGAATCCATTACACAATGATTGATGTAAGGTTGTAAATACGCTTTAATTGTGCAATAGAAAATAAGAGGCAAATGGGATTATTTGAGCTGTGAAAAGCAAAATTGGTGGTAGCGAGTCAAGGCTAAAGCAAACAAATCGAAATTGGTGAGTGTGACAGGGGCATGCAGAAATGGCCGTTGACAAGCGTATGGATATCATGAGGGTCAGCCCACTCTCTGCTATAACCCTTCTGGGTGTACAGCAATGGATGAACATTTGTACTGCAACATCGCAGTTCAGTGCTGTGCCTTACAGAATGACACGATCATTTGAGAGGGCAGGTGAAATCAAACGCACACCTTTTGTACAAAGCTGCAAAAAATAATTTGTGCTCTTAATTCCGCATTATGGACTCATGGACGTGCAGCATCCCCATTTCACTCTTCAGCATTCACACTGCCTGTTCATCTTCCCCTCAAATTTGCACAAGTTTACGCAAATACCACCTCACCGCAATGAGGAAATGAGGTGTGCCATAAGGAGTGCCCTAAGCTAAATCCCCCATTCATTCTCCTCCATGGTCGAAACTTGCTTCAATGCTATGCGTGTTTGTGACACGAAAGTGAATCAGTGGTTTCGTGGTTTGAATAAAGCGTGTCTGTGCGCAATGACGACAGCATGTGTGGCAGTTGGCTGCTGATCCGCACATGCGAAGCAGCGCGTCGTGCCCTTCAATGTGTGGGTGCACTGACTGCCTTGTAGGTCAAACATCCCCATCTCATAGGCTGACGTGCATGGGGCTCACTGCTATAAATACGCCGTGATTTGTGAATGCAGCGTATTTCTGCTTCGACGATGTCGCATCAACTCCACCTTATTGTGCTGGCGACGTCACTTCTGGTTGGGAGCTGCAGAGGAGTGAGTGGTACGTTGCATTCCACACTTTCACACCCATCACCATTCACGCATTTCTTGCATCGGTTGCTTGCTTCCATTGTCCTTATGTGCTGCTTCACTCTTTTGTCTTGGACGGTTACATTCCATTTGAACAACTCATCTTCTCCACATCATAGAGAGCTTATCGCGTCCACCCTAGTTGACAGTTGTGCTTGCCACGAAATGAGTGGTACGCGGCACGCATTGTGCGTGGTGGAAACACATCGGTTGAAGCAATAAACACCTCTGTTCAATTGTCACCTACACAGATGGTCAATCCCGTTGTGCCATGGATGCACCATTTCCACCAATGCTCCATTCCAACCAACTCCTTGGTTCGATGTGCACAAGTACACATTGGATGGAGACGTAGACTGCAAATTCTAGCCACTGAGCCGATGGGATGAGATGTGAAAGCAAGAAACAAGCAAGCAAGCGAGACAAGTAGAGCCTCCATCTATGCATGCAAGGCATACTTCTGCGCACGTGCACATGATAACAATGCAAACATTCACTTAGAGGGATGATAATCACTAACGCCTCTCTGCAGTACAAAGAGCAAGATAATTGTTGCTCCCTTCTACTATCACCACGACTACTACCATCATTGTGGTAACGGTGAATGTTCCATTTTCCATTCCTATTTGATCCAGTTTATCCTCACCATTTCCACAAACATTGCCATTTATCTTGATGTGTTGCAGGGGACACGAAAATAAACTACACACTTCCAGAACACTTCTACTGGAGTCGTCTGGGCTCTACCGTCTTAGAGATGAGATGGGATGTCACGAAAATTGGTGAAGAGGCATGGTACTACCTCGTTATGACTGCAGAGCCAATTTCTTCAAATGCTTCCATCAAGACTAAAAAGGCAGATTTCGAGGTCGGAAATATCACTTTTGTTGGACTGGAACCAAACACTTCATACAGGGTGATTATGGAGTCGTTTGGGGGTAGAGAAAGCATACTTTTATCCGGAACAATTAGAACACTGCCCACTGGTAAGCTAGTAGTTGTGATTATGATGTGTATTTCCATATCGAATGATGACATGTCTATTTACGTAGGGGAGGAAGACATCGTTTTCACGACCATCAGTCCAGCCACACCAATTCCAACGGTGCCCACTGGTAAGTTAGTAGATGTGATTGTGGTGTGCATCTCCATATTGAGTGACCTTATGTCTATTTAATTAGGGAAGGGAGAAGGTATTGCCACAACTAGCAAACCAGCCACATCACTTCCAACAGTGCCCACTGGTAAGCTAGTAGATGTGATTGTGGTGTGCATCTCCATATCGAATGATGACATGTCCATTTACGTAGGGAAGGGAGAAGTTATTTCCACAACTAGCAAACCAGACGCATCAATTCCAACTGTGGCTACTGGTTAGCAATTGGATGTGATTGTGAGGTGCATCTTTTTATCGAATGACAGAAAATTTATTTACGTAGGAGAGGGAGCAGGCGTTTCTACAACCAGTGGAGCTGCTACAGCCTCAGTCATCTCTGGTCTCGTGGTTGCCTGCATTGCAGTAGTCCTTGCTTGAGCTCCCGCGCTGCTCACAGCCAGTTGGCAACACCTTCAGCCGGGTCCAAATTCACGCACCATCCCTTGCTTAACCCAGCCTACGCTTCCCATTTTCGACTTTCATGCTACAGGCTATGCAACAGGGCTATTTGTCAAATTTAAATTAACACCACTGCAATGTTTTGGACTAAATAACTCCTCGAAGGCAAATAAAGCATTCTTAATATGCCTACGTCATTCCTTCTGAAGTTGCTCTAGTTCAATGTCGTTCATTTATAATCCTTTCTTTTTACCCAAAAGTGGTTCAACACCAAGGCGGCTGTTTAGATTTACCATATGTGAGAGGACATTGTTTTAACTACGTGCAACATCAGGCCGGCGCCTCATCAGCAACTATACTGGTAGCATTGCTCACAGCAGAGGCTCCATCTACGTTCAGTTACTCGAGGCTCCAAACATCAAGCATTAATTGTTGGTTGTAGTTGGTGGCCTATTCACCAAGCATGAAGCAATCACGAGGATATAGTTCAATGTTTCCACTAAGTGTAGTTGATTGGGCTCCATTTCTATTACTGGCCACCATTTCCGCTCCTTTGTGCATACACCCACGCAATGAGCACCGAATTGTTTCGTCTTTGCATTCCATTTCGAGGTAGCGAGAAATGAGAGTTTGGGGTTTGAAGGGAGAGAAATTAGACTGCATTGAGCCATTCAAGTCCTCACCCTTCTCAATCACCTTCTGCCTAACCGCTTTGCATCACACATCACACGCCTACTTCCATTTCCTGCTTGCACAATAAAATATGATGGGGGCTCCAGCATTGTTCCTCGGACATTTAGGAGGATGGAACTTCATGCACTCATTAGTGCAGTGCTGAGTATTTGCAAGAATTAGAGGTGCACCTGTGTCCACTCTTTCAGAATGCCTCACCTCACAGCCACGGAAGACTGTCAAACTGTTGGTGAATGATGTGTGGTGTGTGGAAATCAACCTGCCTCTATGCATACCCTGAGACACGAGGCCAGCGACCATGTCTACTCTCAAGTGGCAGGGTAAGGGCGAAATTAAAAATACGGTGATGACATGGAGGTGGATGCTGTAGTGGTACGTGCACTGCCCATACACCCATCACTGCGGTTTCCACATCTCTCGTTTATATTCCTTTGCAATGTGCACCGGTGAGCTGTTTTTTAGCATTGATGAATGGTGGATGAGGAGAGCATCTTCTTTGCCATAAAGTACATTTTATGCCTGAATGCTCTCACATGCTGGAATGGAGGTGCAGCTGAGGCAGTTTTGACATGCATCTCATGCTTTTGCCTCTGCTCCACTCACTCCACTCATCTCTTTGGTGCACTGGCAACAGGGCACATCGGATGGGGAGGTAGGCAGCAAATGCCAACTACTGGGTGGATTGGCATGAGACGGTAAAATGCAACAAAGCTAGCAGTACCTCCATCTCCACGTATAAGAGGCATGCGTCTACACACGCACGAATGCTCATGACGTGCACCATCACATCGGGGGCTAACATTTACCGACTCTTTTCCCCAGTGCAATATACAGGTTCATTTTTGTAGCCTGAAGGCAGAATAGTGCAGTCACGGTGCTCTTCGCTACTGATGCTACTACTGCTGCTGTTAGAGTAGCAGCAAATGTCCCACATTGGCACTCCTAAATCATTCGCCACGTCTGCACCCCTTCACTATACATCACGTCATGCGCTGTTTTATTGCACAGAAATTGGCAGCAAATTATCCACAACCAGAACACTTCCATTAAGGCCAGATGGCGACTTGCCCCGTTGAGTTAACTTGAGATGTGCGGGAACTGGGTGTTGGCTACGCGGGGGTGATTGAACTGGCTGCAGGGTCATTCTCTTGCGTTGCATCACCTAAAACTAAAAGTGCGGGGTTTTTAGTCTGCACAATTGCGCTTGACGTGTTAGAGTACTCAACAGCATACTCTGCAACTCTAACGATATTAAATCAATGCAACCGTATTTTCCCTTCCTCGCAATTCATGGAAATGAAACCAGCTAGTAATCTAGTAGGTGCGATTATGATGTGCATCTCCTTATCGAACAATAACGTGTCTATTTGCCTAAGGAAGGGAGAATGCATTGCTACAACCAGTGGAGCTGCCTTAGCCTCGGTTATTCTTTGTCCCATGTTTGCCTGCATCGCAGTAGTTCTTGCTTGGGCTCTCGTACTACTCACTGCCAGTTGGCAACGCCTTCAGCCACATACAAACATCGACACCTAAATTGATTAACAAAAATGTGACGATTTGAGTGGTGGTGGTGGCCAATTGCCCGACTCCAACTGATTCCTCCCTTCTCCCTGTTCTCTTTAACTCACTCCTACTTACCTATCCCACGATTATTGTGCAAGTGAGGGAGCTAATTCAACGCTCTCTACTCTACTTCATAAAAGCATTTATTCATCCCGATGAATAAAATGGCTATATGCAATGACGAAATGAAAGGAGATGAAGATGAAGCAATGGCCGAGCAGTTAAATGACTGAATGAATAAACAAATGGGTAATTAGAGGATTGGTATATTGCACACATGAATGCATATGGGGTGAGTGAATGAATGAGGAATAAACGGACAAAAGTATGCAGCAGCCAACACCACATCGTCAGTCCCTTCTTCTACTTTGCAACATTCACTCGCCATTTGGTCATCTGGACTAGTGTGTGATTCCTTGTTTTCTGCCTCTCCTCCTCCTATATTTTCATCTGCTTCATATTTTTGAGCTTTTCTTTCTTACACTTTCACCTGTTCATTCGCACTATGTGATCGCACTCACCTGCATCCACATCATTTAAATATGCCCTCCTCGAATACATGGCATTTCAAATACAAATGGCACAGTCGTATCGTAACACACCCTACCAACGGTTCGGGTGACATTGTGGCTATGATACCAATCTGAAAGAATACAATGAATAACTGGATGATCAATTTTTTGTGCTTCTCCTTTTTGCGATTTCACTTGTTCATTCGCGTATTTATTCAAACTCAGGTGACAGGTGAATATTTTTGTTGGATTTGGGTAAACTTAGGAAACATGGCCACAAAAACTTAAAAAAGTGAGGCTTTGGTCACCACCACCAAAATAGACGTTCCCATCAGCGCAGGTCCGTTGACTTCAATGAGTGTGAATGGTGTGTGCACGAAGCATGGTGGGGTGTCATGATCAACTGTCAGGCTTTAAGTGACAAAGCAAACATCAAAGGACTCGCCAACAGAACTAACAAACATCAGCGTGGTGTTGAGCTAGGTTAGAGTGAGTGTGGAGGAAGAAAGTGGTGGGAGTGTGTTACCTCCAGATGAGTGAGTTGTTGGTGGAGAAATGGGAACGCGGAATCCTTGCTCAAGGCGCTAGCCAGTAGAGTTAGTGAAAGCACTACAAGATAAGCAACTGCTTTCTGTCTGTTCTGCAAGCTGTGGGTGTATCAAATGGGACCAACGACCTCACACGATCTCACACTCAGTGTCACATTCCGCCTTGAGACTGCTAATGTCATGATGAGTGAGGCCGGGCATTTTGCAATGAAAAATGAAGTAAAGTCGCCTGGATCGTAGACACGATAAAGAACGTGCACGTCATCAATTTCACGGATCGTCTGCTTTACAGATATACATTGCCACACGAGAGATCGTTTCCGTAATGCCTTAATGCAAATGGAGGAAGGTGAGCAGGATCTTGGGCTGAGGGTTACGCCACCTTGGCATTGACAACTCCCAATAGAGGAGAAATCGCCGCCTTGCCCATCTCTCCTTATTGGAAAGTGCTACCGATAGACAAGTCAACGCAGCCTCAAGAGGGTCGACTTACTGCTTGTAGGCAGTGATGCAGTGATTGATGTCATTCGGATTGATGGAGTGCTGCAATTTCCCCCTGAAGTGCTCGATGACGTGCCTTAGCTCCAGGTCTGTGCCAGTGCCTTTTACCAAAAGGGCACACAGTCAAGTCATCCAAGGGTGATAGGTCTCACAGAGAGTAGTTCTGTGACAGTGGAAATGCCTTCATACTTATGTTCCATTCATCAGAATAGGCACAATGAATGCTTTGGAACAGGACTATCACAGGTGCAACTGTTGCTGGTGTACGTACTCAATTGTCCATAAAATGTGGACATTAGTAGGACACCATGCCTTCTGATGGACGAATGGGTGGGTGGTCACTGCATGTAGGCAAAGACATAGCGGTTGAGGTCATTCCGATTGATGGAGTGCTGTAAGTTCCCTCTGACGTGTTCGATGGCTTGCTTCAACTTCTGCCCTTTGCCAGTGTCCTGTAACTGAAGGGCATACAGCCTAGTCATATAAAAGATTTCGATGACACGTCGGAACGATAGTCGGTTTCTTTTCTTACGCTGTTGCGTGCTGGCATTTATTACCCGCCCTGCTTGCCATCCGGACGATGTGTGTACTGAGGATGGTTGCAATGACACGGCGGCGCTGCCTTCTGCAGTCACGGGTGCCGATTAAGTAATCAGGGATCTACCTATTCACCAATGGGGGCGCACTAAGTCGCCTAGTAGTAACGATTGTTAAAGCAATTGGAACAATGCCACATTTTTACACGCTTTTCTGCTAGAAACAACTCAAACTAACTTTCCTGCCGTTGTCTGTGCACCAACTGAATTCATTCACTCCTTCATCTAAAGTGGGCCTTATTTGCCTTACTACGACTTTACTGGGTGCAGTGTTTGTGTGGATGATCAGCAAATGGACCGCGGTTGCAACACACCTTGAGATAATTTAACCGGTGACCTCCCGATGTAACAATGTCGCACGCCTGGCTGTCCTACCTGTCCTTCTCCGCATCTTTATTTGGTGGTGGAAGGCACCAACAATCCAAGTTTCTCCATATTGGAAACAAAACACCTGCTTTTGTGCTGCAAATGAGGCCTGAGCTTTGGCAACACCACCTACCTTGCTGCTGGACTGCATCACGTGTCACATGTTTGTGACACTGGACTCTGACTGGACTGAGTTGAACCGAATGCTAGAGGCGGGACATTGGTGGCAAATGCATCCAACTGAAATTGCGTTATCATCGCCGATGTAAGAATTTACGAGACAACATTTTAAAAGGAGGAGCAAAGCTGATTAACGAAGCATTTGCCCTCCCGTTAGAGGGGAAATGAAGTAAATGAAAGGATGGCAGAACAAAATGAACGACGAGATTTGCTTCCCAATAATTGTCTTGCGATCACGACTTGTGGATTCATTTGCCTCATCACAACGCTTGCAGCACCCATTTCAATCCGAAGCATATCTACCACCATGATTACGAAAATTGTCATTGCCCTCGACCTCGCCTCCAAAATGGACGTGAGTCACCGCCAGCGTGATTGCAGTTTTGGAGGGGCTGGAGGGAAATGCATATGGCTCTGCCACTCTGTGATCTGCCAATGAGGAGTGGGGGAGGAGACCAACAAAGCACCTTTCTTTCACACGCAAACACACACAGGCGGACTGTCGGGGGAGGGGACAGCTGAAATACACTCGTGATGAAGCGTGTGCAACGCAGACAACGATGGTGATGATGGCGACGATAATGTCAGGTAACACGATTGTTTCTCCTCGTCAAAGCAGTAGTCTGATGAGGATGTTGAAGGTGTTTTCTGCTTATCAACTTTGAAAGGACACTACACTAGTGGAATGTAATTAATCTGGACGCGTTGACTCGCGACAAATAGGAGGGTGCGAAAGGAGAGACTGTTTCACTGAAATAAATTTTTGGCTTAGTGCGCTCTACTGCATGCATAGTTGCCGTTGTGACCTTAGAGACATGGTGTATGGATCGGATCAGTACGGTGATTTCCAGTAGAACACCTTAGCATTCGCTCAGCTCACTGATCTTGTCATTCCTTCCCGCTTTTCTTATTGCCCACCTCCCCGGCTTCAAAAGGAAATCAAATGTAAGTAGCCTACACACAATGTTGTGTGAAAGTTGAACTGTAAGGACTACTTCGGGCTACTCGAATTCGCACTTACTGGACTCACTCATCCTAAGAAATGTCGTTTAAAATACGAGGCAACTGTGGGATCTGAGCCTATTCCGTTCTTTCTCATCACGTACGACTTCCATGTCATAAAAGCATCCATTCCATGAGCTATTATTCAGCCTTGTTACATAGAGGTAGGGTTATGCATAGATCAGTTGTCATGTCAATGGCTGAGAGGCAGGTTCCTTCAAACCCTGCCAGCCAATAATGGGAATGCTGCTGAAGAATCGTCACCTCACGACACATCCCAAACCCGCATCAAATCCCACCATTAGAAGCGTTTCACCACTGGAAGCGCAGACAAGCATAGCCACCTCCCTTTCTGCCTCCCTCTTCACTCACAACTGCCTGCTCCGTTCCACACGTGATCATGTGGTTGTCAATTGCCTGGAGTTGTGGCAACCACAACTTGGAGAAATGTAAGATGTCTGGCGAGGCACGAGGTGAGGACAGAAGAGCAGTTTACGCAGTGTTCCTCAATTTCTGGGGGAAGTTCCTCATGTCACTAAAAAAAATTCGTCATTATGCGCACAAGAATGAGACTCAGGATCTGCTTTCCATTTGCCTAAATCAATGTGACTATGAAAGGGGAAGCCCGAGGAGCAGGGAAGACGAGTAAGGCTGGATATTTCGAGGTGCTATCAAGGTACTGCCCTGTTGGATGGAAGTAAATTAGAATGCCTAATGTATGATTGCATTAGACGGTCACCTGACTAAGAAATGGGGGGATTGTATTACCTCATTAACTCTTCTATCAGGCAGCATGCACACACTTCGAGGGAGTCAGCTTCTAGTCTCTGTGTGCACACAGGAATTGTGCATGTTCGCGTGCCCAGCGGTGGGTAAAGGTAGGAATATTTGCTAATTTCTTCAGCTACGTCATTTAATGCTGCAGAATTGGGACGAATCCATCTTGTAGTGTAAGAAGTTCTGGTTTGCCTACCAACTTCACACCGAGATGGAAGTGCTAGCCACGCAGCTTAAGTTCTGAAAACTGCGACTGTTGTCAGACCCAGGTGCGAGATGACTCCTTTTGTAGTTGCACATGACTCCACTCCCTTTTTGAGTGGTGCCTACTGCCAAATGTTTTACTGGTCTTTCAGATTTCCACCTTTCATTTCACTCCACCCTTGAGATTTTCATCCCTACAGGAGAGCGAAATCTAATCATGATAGCCGATGCGCAAATCAGATGGGGAGTTGGTTTTTTGCAGCAGTCAATTGCTGGAGGGATAAAGTTATGAAACACTGCACTTATCAAGGCATCCTACTACTAGCAGGTTCGAGGAGCATCCTCCATTGTATTCGGAGTGCGGACATTAAAATGCCAAAGAAGTAGTCAATTCAATTTGGAACACCTAAATTTCTAGCATTGAAAACGACCAATAACATGGCAGTGTCTTGCTGCTGCAATCTTCAGATAGAAAGAGAAAATCACGTAAGCCAAGCTTGTTTAATCGTTCAAAATTAACGTAGTGCATTTTTATTTCACCCTAACAGCAGTTGCATTCGGGGTATTTGACACCAATTATCTCATCTCACTCCAGCGTCACAAATATGTGTGTAGTGTTGCGATCGCACAGCAAATTGCATCGCTAAAGGCTTTTTGTATTCTCGAAACAAAGAGGGCTACGATTGCCCTGCACTTCAACAGTAGATAAATGAGGAGTACGCTCACGCAAGCATACTTAGGCCAAACACAAACGTGCGGAGAGCATCCTGTTGGCACCTGGAGTTTGTCAGAAGCCCACGTGCCACATGCATGCAGCGAAAAGTGAAGGTGGTGCGAATGCCTAAGTTAACGAGGATGGGCGTATTTTTTAGTGATATCTTTTTTTACTCAGCCCAAGTTATATTAAGCTGACATAAATTTTGTCTCTCTTTCTCTGCATGATCTACATTTCTTAAATATACTGCATGAAGAAATAAGAAATAGGCAGATGATTTCTCATTGAACGAAGGATGCATTCCCCTTCACTGAAGTCCCCAACATTGTGGGTCAATGCTTTGTAGTGGCTGAGAGATTTCGTGCCAAAACACATAGTTATCACGTGCTACCGAGGAAGCTAGTCTCACACTTTCACGTAAATTAGTGGTATTGTTGCCACTTAGAACTCCTTTCTCTTAGTTTCGATGGCAGAACCTATCACACAACGTTTGACGGGATGTTGGTAATGCATTCCAAACGTAAAATTTTGGAATGCGAATTTGGAAGCTAATGGAATGACTTCAGCCCTGAAAAATAAAATGGATAGTAGTGAGTCAATGCTTAAGGTAAGAATTCGGAATTGGCGACTGTGGCAGGGGCACGTATAAATGCCCCGTTGACACGCACCATGACAGACTAGCTTGCTGATGGCCAGACGCGGCTCAACACATGATTGCTGCTGTGGCCACTTGCATCGTTTGTGCACGCGCAAATCCTTCTGAAGCATGAAAGTACATGATGAGTTTTTTCACCTCTTTATAGACCTTTGCTGACATACGAGCCTGTGGAGATGAGTCATTTCACCTCTACGTGCACCTAGATGGACATAAAGCCCCCAGGGATGATGCGTTTGACATCAAGGTGGATGTTTGCAGATGCAGTGCTCCACTTCTCGTGAAGCACTCGATGTCTGCAATTTATTTCTAAGTAAATATGGTGCCTTCATGATAGGTAATAAAGTGATTTCATCTTCAAGACTTACATGATTGGCTAAATCTCCGAATCATGCAGCGCAAAAGCATCTAATTAGGCCTCACTTCGTGATGCAGCAAAGGCACCTTTGGAGAGTTGACTTCTCCCACGTCAATTATCGTGAAGAGATAACCAAAACATCACCACTGCATCAACTGCAAATAACTCTCTCTCTCTCTCTCTCTCTCTCTCTCCTATTTCCCCTCACGTCTCGACTCCTCCAATTCCTTTCGTCATTCCTCGCAAGCAGTAGGAGCGCGAAAACTGCCTCCACCAGGCATCTGCTTCACAGTGGTGATGGTCTTTGACTTAGTAGTCAGAGGCGGAGGTTGTGAGCAAAGGCGAGGAAACACGTGGCATCAGTGTGCCATCTTCCTTGCCCTGCCAGCTGGACGTACTTTACCAAGACAGACAATGGAACACGACTCCTCACACCTCATTACGTCAAAATGGGCCATAATAAGACTTGCACTTTGCAAATGTATTGGAGAGTGATAGTGTCTCCTTCTCCCGCCTACTGTCCCCACATTTCTTTTTTCTGACACTTCATAATCACGCGATCATGTGTGAAGTGGAGCAAGCAGTTGTGGAAAAAAGTTAGGCGCCAACTTCTGCTTCATAAACAGAAGACTTAAAATTGCGTACGGGAACCTAGAGGCTAAACCCTCCTTCATTTCTGAGCAGTCTACAAGTTGGATGAATTATGCCTGAACACCAAAATGCAATGCTAAAAATATAATGCAAATTTTCTTATTTCCCCTTCTTCCCACTAATCTAGCTTTTTTCTGCATTTCACTATCTGCTTTCTCTACTCTAGCTTTCTTGCTTACAAACATTTTAGTGAGTTTTAGGCCGACTTCATTCTATAGGTTTTCATTGCTCAGCTGAAATTAGTATTTAGATTTAAAATTACTGGCTGAATTTCTACTTTTGCATATCCTGTCGACCAGAGATGTTGTAAAGTGCCACGAATCCTCCCTCACATCAGATGACTCATTATCTTCCCCCCCCCCCCGAGAGGGCTACCATTATATCACAGTGAGGTCAGGGTCACGGGGCACTCCGAAGGTCTGCAAGCAGGCAACACTACTCTGCAGTAAATCATACAGACCAGCGTAGGGGACGAGTTGGAAAGAGATGCGCCACTCTGTGCCTTGACCTTGTAAGCAGTGCTGCAGACACGGTTTTGAAGTTATTTTGGGCAGCTCGTCATATAACAGCCAATTCTTCGTGACCTGTAGATTACCAATATGAGGAATTTGTGGTCTGTCCGAAAGTGCTACCCGTCATGGAGCGCACAGTTTGGCTGATTGTGGATCTACCCGAACAAGATGACGGTGAGAGAGAGCTCCTCAATCACAAATATGTCCTCGGTTCTGTGTAGGTGTGTATTGAAAGCAAACAATGCATAAGTGTGTGTTTGCTTAATGGGGATGCATTTCCTTCCTTCCAGATGCCGCGATCCCTGAGCTGTACGGAATGGATCTTACTTATAAAGCCACCGGCGTCACAAATGTGACACCTTTACTACAGCACTTCATGACAAATGGTGACAAAAGGATTGGTCAAGGCAAGAGATAAAAGCGAGGTGAAGTTCTCGCAGTTTGGATAGGATATATACATTGCTTTTAAACAAAAAAGCATCTTGGATGTTGCAGATGCTAGTCATTGCGACGAATGCTTCTCGTGCTTGAGCAGAGAAAATTATGTTTTTAGGGTCTTCGCTGGTCATCTCTGTACTCTGCATTTATGGAGAAGGAACTAGTGGCTAGCTTCTCATTGTGAACACCTCTTCCAATCTGGATGTGTTTGTTTACGGGTAGGGGCTGCGTCGAGAGCATCAAAGTGTTGTCGGCACCTGTTTTCCTTTCTCTGGCAATTCTATTGATGTGGCCTGCTCGTAACACGTGATGCGCTGGTCATCGGCTTAGTAGTCGTCATGTCAGTTTAATGTAAGTAGTATCTAGATTTCACAAGGAAAGTATGCCAATTGCGCATGGACAGGGAGCGCGACTGTAAATTCTTCAACTCCCCTGTGAAAGACTCTTTGGACGGCTGAGGGTGCACCATGTGGTGACAATCGGCGGCTATCCTCAAGCCATCGTCAGGACACAGTCACTGCCTCCTCTTGAAAGAAGCGTAATGGAATGCAATTTTTGAAGGCCGGAATGAGTAAGCTATCTGATCGTCTAAAAGGAGGCAAAATAAAGTATCCCCTAAAAGTCCGCTGCATTTAATGACAGGCTGCTCTATAAAGATAATAAAACTAACCCAGTGCGGTACTCCAGGGATGAGGCTGTTTGAACGGTCTCCTCCTTATGGCACATCTGCTTTTCAACAAATGGCTTTTTGACCAAATCAGACATTGTTGGCTACAATTTGTCCATTAAATCTGCCACTTTTGTCTACAACTTGCCTAACACTCAATGCTCTGAGAAATTTGAAAGATGCAAGTCTTCTGCCATTATGGATTTCTGCAGTTCCGACGCCTGCTTCATCACCGCAGGTCAAGGTTGAGGCATAACTGACGCCAAATAGCCAAAGGGTGAGAATGCTTCTATTGTTTTCAGACGCGGCCTTATAGGGCAGGAGTGTGAAGGACTGTATGACAAACAAAATCATGCAAGAAAGTCCCAACAACTATGACCCCGGCATAGCTTTGGATCATTTCAGTCCTCTGAATTGTAGATACACAATACCGACACTACGAAACATCGTCAATAGCCCAAAAATTTTTCTTGGCCATTTAGGTAGGTTTCCTCTGTGTTGTGCTCTTTGTTCTTCCACTTAGTTTGTTCTCTCAAAAAGGATGGCTTTGTAATGGCAAACCACCGACAATGAGTGGTTGGCGTCCACAATTTCGTAGAAGCAACAGAAAGTACATTAGCCTGGTTTATCTCCTGCTTAACCTCCTTGGAAAAGCTTGCTTGTTGTTTCACCCGGAAAAGAAGAAATTGAGAGAGCGCGAGAGGGGAAGTAAACGCAGCTCATTTGCCGAGACCATCAAATTTGGCTGTGCGATGGCAACAACGCGTCGGAGGCGATGGGTGATGGAAACCCTCATGGAATGAGACCGCATTGCATGCGCATTTAGGGGAGGCAAGGGCGACAACCACAGGACTCCCTGTTGCATGCCGCCCGGTTATTTTGCAGGACGTTGTGTGCAGAATGCAGGTGGATGGGTACAGGATCAACAAGGCTATTCTATAACTGCCTCATTTTCGCCTGTCGTTTTCAGCATTGACCACGTGGTGCTGTTTGGCGAGGGTGTAGGAGCAAACACCTTGACCCAGTTGGGGGTGAGGTACCAAGTGTGTATATGCACTTCACGAAGTGGGACGAAGCAGGTTCTAATGGGTGTAGGTCAGGTGTGCAACTTATTTTGTGGGAAAAGAAATTTTACTGGATGACGCCGATGTAGGACATTAGAAACTCATTGCTACATCCCGCAATCTTGGTTGGTGGAATTGTGAAATTGCATATGCAAAAGCCTCTAAGGGAGTAGGAAATTTACGATTTTGAAGCCGTTTTCACCTGCATCCTATGAACTTACTGGAGAGGCAAAATCAGAGCAGTAGTCACGAACCGAAGCTAGCGATGTGTCCAGTGTTTCAGAAGAAAGAAAATCAACTTTAAATGAATGCTCTTCCATACCAAACAGCCAAACCACGAGATGGTGTTAATGGAACAGGAAGGCGTGATTCGAGGCCTTCTGTCGTGATTCCACTGCACTTTGGCTTTTATCCCATCAAGTATACTTCCTGCCACCATGTTGGATTCACATTACCCTACTTGTAGCAGTAGTGAGCAAATGGCTTCACTATTTTGCTTTAAGCTGTTGAATTCAACTTGCATATTGCACTGGGGTAAAGAGTTGGTGAATACTAGCCCCCGAAGTGATGATACGCATCATGAGCATCCGTGTCCACGAAGAAGTATGCCACTTATGCATAGAGATGGAGATGTTACTCGCCTTGTTACACTTTGCCATTTCATGCCATTCGACCCAGTAGTTGGCATTTGTTGCTTACCTCCCCACCCAATGTGCATTGTTGCCGGTGCACCAAAGAGATGATTGGAATGGAGCACAGGTAAAAGCACGAGATGCATGTCAATACTAGAGCCAGCACCAGTACATATGCCAATCAAATTGAAAACCGCTTATTGTTTGTAGTGATATGCTTCCACTTCATGTGATTCGTGCCACACGTCGGTCATTTTGTGGCACGTACAACTGTTAACTAGTGTGGATGCATTAAACTCCAGCTAGAGCACCCTTTTGCTTTACATAGGAATTTACTCAGATTCATTGGGAAAAGTAAGAGATGCCAGTTAATAGTGGAGGAAGGAGCAATGGGAATGCCTGCGCGGAAATGAATGAAGGAATGAGATGGCTGTCATTGCCTGCCACCATGTTACAACCTGGCTGCATGGGTGTAAAGCGAAGAAGGCACATCTACTATAAGGGTAAGGGCTAAACTAACTTACGTACTGCCAAAGTAAAGGAAGGACCATCGACAGCTGCCCCACATTTACAACTGCCTTCCCACCTTCATTTACGTGTATCCTATCACCATCCTGACCCTGCCACTTGCACCAACATCTTTACAACCTCTTCCACACCCTCTATTAAAGACCCTCTCAACGGGCATTGGGCGAAACAGTTTAAAGTACATGAAACACTGCTTCAACTACACTATGACTTTTTCATCAGTAAATAACGTGCTTGATTTTCATGCCTAGGCGAGAAGTGTCACAAAAGGTGACAAGCAATCAAAAAAAATCACAGCTTAGATAGCAAGGGGGTGAAAGTCATCACGGAAGGAGGAATTCACGCAAAAGTAGTCAGGGAAGAAGAAATAACAAATGCAAATTTATGCACAAAATGAGAAAAGTGGATAAGACGTCGTCAATAAGAAACACATTCAAACAACACAGAGCAGACAGAGAACACCACATCACTAAAGCGATAAACAGAATTACACCCTCAAGTTCGGAGGGAGTAGAGAAGACCAGTAATAAAAATATATTTGAGAGAGATAAATAGTGCAGAGATAAAGCGACCAAAATTACAGTAACTTAAATTAACTTAGGCCGAGTAGAAGAGGTTACCAAAAAGCACATCCGCCCATTTTAACAAAGGTCCGCTGGTACATATCTACGATGCGATGTGTAATCATGTATTCTAACGCAAGCAGCGTAGAGGAGGTCACAAATACAAAGTACTTTCATGTCTCACAACGCAGGCGTAGTAGAGTAGGTCACTGATTCCATGTACATTCACACATACGAACGGAGGCACAGTAGAAAAGTCGCAATTACTCCGTACACTCATGTAATCCAACGCAGGCAGCGTCGGAGTGGTCACATCTTCAATATACAATCGTCTATTTTAGTACAAGCAAATTTGTGTGAAGCACTTATACCATCTACCTTCAATCACTTTAACCCATGCATTTTTACCCTTCTCTCATTTCTATTTGCATTGTTCTGCCTCCAAATGCAGAAAATCACCCGGCACTCCTTTCTAGGTGGCATACATGCTCACGATTGTATGTTAATAGATATTTTTTACTTTGGCATGCAGTGATGCAATTTAGCCTTTTGATAGAACTTTTACTGAGGAAATAACGGGAGACGTCATGCAACACGGATCGCACACTGCGTTTGATTTGAAAGTGCGATCATCGGGAGGATGCGTCCTCCGGCTCTCTGGTAAACAAAACGCAGATGAGCAATTTTTGTATTTTTGGCTATATGCCTTGAGCAATGCAGGCACCTAATTGCAGTCGACCGTATTTCACTTGCCTTTGCCTTGTGCCTTCCAAATGCTTAGCTGCTTTCTGCATTTCCCTCCCTTCGCTTCGTCACAAAATCTTGCTTCAATGCGGGCTGTTTAATGTGCTTGGTATTAGGGAAGCTGTTCACGTTATTGTCAGTAGGGAGGTGCTCAGTGTTTTGCGGAGTAATGGGTCGTCTTCTTCATGTCACTCAGAATTGCGTTTGTGTGTAGATGAGTGTGCAGCAAACCGATTACCCTGCACTCGTAACTTCTGCTGGGCAATGCATTGTGGAGAATGAACACAAGATGTCAACCCCTTACTACCCATTTGTGATGCCAGTTGGACAAGTATGCTCTCATGTTCTGGTGATGAACCCACCTAATTTTGGTAAAAATTGGTCTTCTGGATGCCCACATTACGAGTTACTTAAGAGGGCGATATTGCTATCTTTGTTCAAAGGCCAAAATGTGTTGCCTGAATTTAAATGCTGAGACATTTGCGTCAGTGCTCAGAGTCGGGAAAGTAAAGCTTAGCGGTCAAAAGAAGCGGGTAAGCAGGCCTTCCTCATAATTATTATCGCCCCCTTTACCATAAGGCACTAAGTCACCCATCCGGTGGCTTAGAGGCTTTGACATTTGTGCAACCCCATCGCGAAATCCCATGGTAAAACTGACTTTGAAACACCCACTCTTTTCAAGGCGAGCTTACTAAAAAGCATTCAAAATACACTGCCACATTCCGCCAGCAACCACCGCAACCCACAGCCATCACTCTTCTCCTTTCGCCCATTTATTGTGAGCCTGCTCATGTGGCATCGTGAACAGACTCCACAACTGTCTCCTCCACGATCAAAATGCTTCACTTGACATCTCGTGTTTGTCTGCGCTAGGAATTGGCAGCAGGCAGTATGTCATAAGTGACACAGTGATGGTGCGAGTTCCTGGTCAGTTTGAGAGACCACCGGAAGGGGAATGACACCTAGTATCATTGCTACGAGCTGGGATGCGTGAGCTCGGAGCATCTACCGAGACATGAATCCAGAAATTAGGGGACGAAAGCATCAGCGCCTACTTCTTCATTGGCTACTACATGCTGCTAAGCAAGAGGAATGTTTGCCTTTGCAAGTAATCGTGCGCCAAACAACGGAGACGGGCGGAGGTAGAGGGTGGTCTAATTCTCATGGAACTTTAGCATTTGATTGGCTTTGAAGGTGACAGAGACTGCTAGCCCACTTCAAGTCTATCTGAACGTAGCATTGTTTGATCCAGTGTAACTGAAGGGGGCGAGAAATTCTTGAATGCTCAAGGATTTCCTGTGAAAATGAGACCCTAAAAGGCCAAAAGTGAAGTAATGCTAAAGTCACTGTCACCTTTTCAATCCCACTTTTATGTAGTTGCGAATGAAAGGAGGCAGTTACGGGAATTTGCATTAGGATTGCAACTTTGTTTTCTCGGGGTGTGGTGACAACCATCTTTACCGCATTTCACTACCTAGCAATCACGAATGCAGTAGTTGAGGGCAGTAGATACCCGTTCCTCGTTTGCACTGAAAGGGCAGGGTGGAATACAGTAGTGGGAGCCAAAGTTCATCCTTTCATCAATTCGTAGAGTTTAATGGATCAGGAGATATGGCAAAGCACTATTAGTGCTGAATTAAAGTTGTTCCCCGATTACTTTCTGCAGATCTATTTGTCTCAAAATATCGGGAAATTAACTGTAATGTGAAAGTGGAGATAGGCTGAGAGGCTGGTAGCTCAGCTGCTGAAAAAGTTTACTTATATTGTCTAGAATTAAAGCTTTTCATGCTCCACTTTATTGCCACCATACCATCTGGAAGGCCAACCATAGCACTTCTGACAATTACTTCCTCCTACCGCCCGTCAATGCGGCTACGTAAATTGGAGGAGTCAGGAGGGATGGGAGATCATGGGAAAGCTCTTGTGATAAGAAGGCATCAAAAGCGGAGGACAATGGCGAGCCTCGTGGATTCACATAAAATCTTTCAGCGAGTTGCATTGGAGGAGTCTGTTTAATCTTTCCTCTTTAAAGGCAGATATTTCATCGCCCCATGCGGGAGCATTGGGAGGACGTTTGATCATGTAAGTAGAACGAAATAGGGCTTCAATATTTTCGTCATTTTCCTCACCCAGTTGTTAATCCTCGTTGATTATAAAGCAGGGGGTGATTTTGTTATCTCATGTTCATAGTTCTCTATCCCTCTTGTTACAGAGTAAGCGTTTGTTTGTCCTGAGAGTCTCAGTGTCTACTTCCCACTCTGGCTATGGGTCAGAATTGAAAGTTGAAGCAATCGTCAATCTGCGGATGCAACTTCATTGGGGGGTCTTTCGTTGATACTCTCGGTGAAGATAACCTTCATTTATTGAGCATCTGCTGGTAGAGACATTAAAATCTGAGCCAGACTTGAAAGATGTCGAGTGACTAGGCCAAATCGGCGACTGTCACCTAACAATCGAGTCTGAAGGGGGAGAGGGAGATGTAGATTCCTCATTGTCATTGGTAATTTAAGGGAGACCTAAAACCTTGTGAGTGATGCTACACAAACACATTTTCGCCGCCAGCATTGATGCACAAATTTGGACCTATTCTTGGCGAAGAAAAAGATTACACTTGAGTCATTTACGCACTCTCTGGAAAACAAATTCGCGTGCGTCTCTCCATCACAGTCCATGTGAGAAAACAAACTGACCGACAGCGGAAAAAGAGGCCTAAATCTTCCTGCTCCAATGGCTACGAACACTTAAGTCTATTAAGTTATCGTGGATCTGAAGAGGGACGGGTTACGTGGAATTGTGGGGTACAAACACCTCTTTCTCTCATAGGTTCCCGGAATCAAACTTCGGTAGCATTGCTATACTTACAGACATACCATCAACGGGGCAAGTTCGCGACCTACCCCCTAGGATAACTCGCTAGTGCAATTTGGGGATGATCAGGCTCTGAGAACTGGTAAAAGTGAGGTTGAATGGTTGGATGCAGAACATTTTCCCCTTCAATTTAGTATTATGCTGCATTTTATCAACTATTCGCTTCCTAAATCCGCCTCATATGCCTCTGACAGCTACTTAATGCCTGAAAGCACTGCCAACCCTATTTAGGCAACGCTATTGGAAATAAACATCACCAAGTTCAAAGGGTTTTCTGTTAAAGTAAAAAATTTCGCTGAACATTGCGTTGATGTTAAGTGACGGCCGTGGCGTACCAGTTTCATTGAAGTGACCGAGTAATCGCTGACAAGGTAACTGGCGTGATCCTTCCCATGACACTTACAAGGAAGTAATTCGCAGCAGAAGATTGCACTGTAAAATTGCACACCTTAATGGTGAATCATTCGCCAGACTGACGGCCAAAGGATCGTGTAAATCGGCTCATTAGACTCTAAGTACTGATTAGTTTGACCTTCCTTAGCGCTCAGCTTTGGCGAATTTTTGCCCCTTCAGTTGATTTTCTGTGCATCATGTTGACTTAGTAATGCTTAAAATGATGGATGCTTCCCTCATCATCTCCCTGTTCCGATTGTGAATTTACGTGTTATGGCATACTGGCCAGTGGCGGTTAGCCAGACTAGTACTCCTTCGTTCTCTGGTAATGGTTTAGACCAGAATTGGACATTACAGCCAAGACACCATCTTCGTCGCCGTCAACGCACTAGTTCATCTCACAGTACCTTCTGGCATTTATTCACATAATATGCACTTCGTAACGTCTAATTTAATCCATAAATGCCTAGTAAGCCGTATAAGGCCCATTCAAGCCACATTTTATGCTCGTTATATTTGCACGCACGAAAAAGGGGAATTGATCATGCAACTTGAGTTAATACTTTACCATTTGTAGCCCAAAGGCCCATTTAGTGGCATCACAGAAGTGTGGAACTTGACCGGGCCGTATAATGGGAGCTGTGCAAGGGTGTGAGTTGAACCGACATGAATGGGACTTCACAAGCCTTCAAGTTAGCTATGAAAGTAGCGGAAACCGGAGGGTCATGCAATTAACTGTGCCAAATGCCACTACACCGCATAGCCTCCTTCCCTTCTTTCTCCTCCTCTTCCACTTTGCCCTGCTTATTCTCCTTCCTAATGATCTATGTGGTCAGCCACAGCAAATCCTCCCACCAACTGCACTTAAGTAACTGCATGTCAGACATGGTAATGACGCAGTAGACTCGTATCATCACCACTATGCAATGCTCAAGGCAGGATGATGACATGTAGTCGGCCTTTTCCTATGTCAACTACAGTAGGGGTAAGGAAGGAGGTTTTGTTCGAAAACAGGAAAGTAGCACTGCCTTCGGTGTGAGACTTGGAAAAGAAATGCTGATTACCACCTCATTTGAGAGACCGGCTGGTCTTGCTCGCTACGATGGCTGACCCTCGGCTGTCAACTTGATGCAGTGCATAACCAGTAATGTCGTGGTCTGTATTCTTCTCTGGTGAGTTTCCGGTTAACGAGGCCAAGGTGTGATCCCTCTTCTTCATCTCGCATGGAGAGACGTGACGTATATTCGCCTCCTGGTAGAGTCGTATCTTACTAGGAATAAAAAGAAGGAAGGGGGAAGAATGAGAGCGGGTAGATCGGTAACAGGAAAGGAATGCCACAGCACTGAAATGGCGACCAGACAGAGGAATCTGGTCAACTTTATCTAGACCTAATATTGACTAATCAGTAAGGACTGAATAACAGCGTTATGACCTAGGAGGTTTGGCCATTAATTAAGGATAAGGAACTTCCGAAAGGCCAAACCTAAAACGTTTCCTAGAGTCGCTGACACCCTTCTAATCTTCCTTGTGTACAGACACTAGCATAAGAGGAAGTTGGTTGAAGTAGAGTTAAAACTGCAGCTTTTTACCCCCACTTGTGAGACCTACTACCCTTACCGCATTTTACAACGTAGTAGTCAAGCCTGGAGTCGTTGAGGGGAGAGAATGTCTGTTCCCTGTTGCACTGAAGGAGCAGGGCAAAGGACAACACTGAGAGCTGGAAATTATCTCCCCCTTCAAATGCGCACAACCTACTTGATGATAACATTTGGTCCATCAGCTCCTTTGCACCAAGCCGACACTTAAGGAGAGGACATCCAGTGAATTGCCAAATCGGTGATTGTCTCATAACAGCTGAGTGTAAAAGGAGAGCGAGATGTGTGAATGCATCGTTGTCAACCCACAGCGGCTGGGATACTGCTGGGTAATTTGAGGGAGACCTAAAACCTTGTGAGTAATGCTATATAATCACATTTCCACTTCCATCACTGATGTATAAATTCGGACTCATTCTTAGCGAAGAAAAGAGTCAAGTAGGAAAACTAATTCAAAATGATTCTTACTTTTAAGCCAGTTGTGCAGAAGCACCTATTTTTCTGAGCCAACGTGGTTTGCCATGGACACTCTGCATCAAACTGTGAATTGACGAACACCTCCACTTCGCCTTGAAGCTTGTATGTGTGGTTTGCATTTGCCGTACACATTGCATTAGCGGCAGCATCTGTGCAGGTGACTGTGTGTTCATTCTCAAGGGTCGTCCGCCTGTGATTTCACTGTCTTCCCATGCCTCAATCTTTAATGACCTGCAAAATGTAGTCTCCATTTTCCACAACAGATTCTTTATTACCATGTTACCCATTTTTTGTGCACAGAAATAAATGAAATTTTTAGTCACCATCCATGGCCCATACTGCTGCTCAAATAGATGGAGCCTGTGCCATTAGTGCTTTGATCAAGTAGAAAAGGCTTGTTCGCCTTTAGCAATTAGAAAATGCCAGCGTACTTTGCTCTCCACACTTGCACTGTTTTTATGAGTCCAGTTCGTCTGCATTTTTCCCTCTTCCCTCTCAAGTTTCATTTTACGGACCATGAGAGTGTAGTAGGGCTGGCATATGAGCCACGCGCATCGTATCCTATTTAACTACCAACGTCAAAATGTCATACGGCATGACGTTTAGTGTTGTAGATGAAGCTTCGCTAAGTAATCACAGCTTTCAGCTTTTTCGGAAGACAGAGCACAGCTGGCTACATTGCAGTGCTTTCAATAACTTGACTGGTTATGCGTATTAAGCAACGTTTCTACGTTTTCATTCTCACGCCAACTCAGTCACTCGGACACAACTAAACCCCACACTCCTCCCACTCTCTATTCACTCTAAACTGGCGTAACTCTGAATTGATGCTTGGTAATGCAGGACCCTTTGATCTTCGGTAGGTCGCTTCAGGTCTAACAGTTGATCAGGATACGCCACGACTCCTGGTGATCAAAGCATTCACATTCGTTGAGGTCAATGGGTCTCCGTTGATGAAAAATGTTTTGACGGTGGTGCAACACCTCTTACCTGATGTCACATGTCCGATGTTACTTCTTGACTTTCCTTTTTTATAAAAAAATTATTTGCCTGTCACTGCCTTTCTTTATGAAGCCACGATGTTTGCCCCTGCGGTGGTCCTGTTTTCTGCCTTCCTTTCTGAGTTCGGTGATAATTCCTGCTCTAAACATTTCGTCGTTGTCCATTCTTGTCACCGTTTGTCAGGCATTTCGCTTACAAATATTTAAACACTCCTTAATGCATGCTCCTACATACCTGCATTCACAAATGAGTTTCCGCATGACATTGGGAATTCTTCAGCACACTATTCTTGATCCTGTCTTGGCTACATACATTCAATGACATTGCTAATTCATTCAGGGAGTGCTGGTGCCGCCTTTTTTAGATGCGCCAGGTGATACACTGACCCTTCAACTGCATCATCATCTCGACCCACGCAATTGCTTAAAATAGAATGTAAATGCTACTAAAATGCTAATTTTGGTCTAAAATTTTCAAGATCACAAATGGAGTGGAGGATGCCTGGGAGCTTCGTGTAGGCTCAAATGCACTCCTCAGAATTTAGCGCGAATTGAGAGCTTCCAAATCGGCGATTGGCTTTTAAATACCCTGGTCAGCGTGGATGTTGTGGAGTACCGCGAGTCCCCCCTCACATCACAGCTTGCCACACATGTACGTCAGGTGATTTATCTCCGCACTGAAAGGACCAAGAGGTAACCCACACATGATTGGAAAGGCCAGACTGTCAAAAGCGAATCGTTGAATAACGTTGAACAGCCCACACAGTTAACTGTCAAGGTAGACAAACTTCAAATTACCAAAGATTCTCTGTCATGGAATGGAAAAGTCAAAGATGCCCATGACGTCGACGACGCTGCAGAGTGCACCATTCAAGGTGCTCAAATACTCCTTCTGTGTTGTTTTTGTGCCTCGAGGTGGTTTGAACTTGTCTAATGTGGGTTTTACTTCGCCAGTCAACATGGCATGCAATTTGTTCTTCCCTACTCGACTTTTGTGAGAGTTGCAATTGGCAGAAAGGGGCTGCGGTGTAGGTAGAAACCTATGATACTGTCATGAAGGTTGCACCTTGCAGGTCTACAAGCAAGCACCGCTTCTCCCAGTAGATCATGCAGGGCAACTTAGGAGACGAGGTGTGAAGTGGTGTGCTTCTCTATTCCTTACGCCTTTAGTCATCTTTGGGGAGCTTGTTATGTCACTAATAATTTGTGACTTGTAGATTATCAATATGAGAAATTTGCAGCTAACCCGAAAGTGGAACCCATCGTTAAGCGTGAGGCCCGGCTGAGCGTGGGTCTGCCTAGACTTGGTGACGGTGATGAAGAGCTCCCTCCATTGTTAGTGTGTTCTCGGTGCAGGTTAAGTGCGACATGAACGGTGAACAGTTTTGTACAGGTTTTACCGAGATAAGTCCTCCTTCCAAATCTTGCAATCTTTAAGCTGTATGGAAGGGAGTTTACTGGTGAAACTACCATCGTCACGTAACTGTGACAGCTATTCTTCATCGCTTTATGGCATATGGCCGCTGGAGATTTGGCCGAGGCAAACGGCATAAAAGCGGTGTAGATATATCGCAGTCTAAATAGGATGCTTACATCCCCTTCATACCACCGGAGCTTCTTGGATGAAGCAGTTTCCATTCTGTGAGACGCATGGCTTTCATTGTTGGCCAGAGATAATTTTGTCTTTAAAGTCAACTCTGGTCATCTCTGTGCTGCACATTTGTAGAAAGAGATTGATTCTTAACTCCATCATGTTTTGCAAATCGCCTAACTCAATACTCTTACACAATTTTGGCGCCACAAATATGTCTTGCATCCCCTTATGATAATCGGTTGCACCGAATCGGGCAGAAGAAGGGTTGTTTGAATTTGAAGAATCACAGTAGACGTAGGATGTTCTTCTTACACGTCAGGAAAGTATCATTTGTTCCAGACGAGATCGCTGAAATCGGCCGCTTACTTACAATCTGCCTAGGCATGACTGCCAATATCGGATGGAATTCAGGACGGATGTGGAGATCTTGTTTGCAAACAAGTACAATTGATCACTGGGACATAATTGATCACTGCATTACGTCTGACCATTGGTGTCGCACACAGAGGTACACGCACCACCATGTTTAACCTGGATTTATTTCAAAGAATTGAAAAGCCATTCAAGATGGATAGAACGATGAGAGACCACCAGATTCGGACCTGCTGTTTGTCACTTTTCTCGCCTGCAGTTTTATCTTCCACGAGTTATGAGTCTGGCTGCTTCTCTTCTCAAATTCTGTTTGGTGTTTGAAGAGAGACCGTTAATGTCCTGAGTAGTGGACTTATTTAGTCAGATGGGGTGCGGGCAATCTCGAGGCTTAGGATATGTAGAGGGTACGGAGAAAGCTTGCTTAATTTTTGAGACATTCGTGTCTGGATAAGCTTTCCCTATTTTCTACGTGTTATGAATGTTTGCACAATGTAAAAAGTAAATTTAGTCGGGATGCCTTTGTTCACGGGCAGGGAGCGTAGAGGGCTTTAAGGTGTTGCCGCCGCCTGCTTTCCTTCCTCTGGTGATTGTACAAGCTAGTGTCACATGACCTAATCCGTCTGACGCACTCCTCATCGACGTCGCAATCGCCGTGTAAGTGTACGCCTGAGTGAGTGTTACGGAGGAGAAGCAAAGGCTAAGGCCATTCACAACGGGTAGAGTTAAGTCTGATGGAACCGTTTGTGTGGAAGCTCAGTGAGTATTCGTGTGCTAACACGTGCTTGACCTCATCGGCACTGCAGTGGTTGGAGCGACGGGTAAAACGGGAGTGCACAATAGCTCACTGGCACTTTACTAGCAAAAGAGTAAATACAATTGTAGCAGGTCCTGGTGCAGCTGAACGGGACTCAACTTGTCGACACCTTTCCTAAAGCACAACAATTTTATAGGCAAGGAGCAGTGCCCTCCTTTTTCTACTCACCGTGCAACCAAACACGCAGGGTACTTGTGCATTTGCACTGACTCGCCTTTCTTCCAACCTCTCACCGACATAATTTGGACGAGCCACAATTGGCAGCGTTCCCGCATTTTCTGTCGCTGTGAGATGGACAAGATTAACCTAGCTGAGGATGACAGTTACTAAACACATTTTCAATCCGATTTGAAACATTAAATGGTGCGTCTGGAAGTAGGCACAGAAGTTGGAGTGCATTAGTCAGGTTTCTATCTGCAATAGGTCGACCACAGGTTTCCTGCTGCCCACATTCGCTGCAGCATTGGGAGTGACGAAAGGCAGACCGATCTCCCCTGAAACAATATTCGTGTGCGGACACTCACACATTTCTAAGTGATCGTCATGTGAATTGTTAACTACCACGGAGCATCGAGTACATGGCAGTACATTGCAAAATTAAACAGTGAGGGGGCAAAGAAGGCGTCATCAAATTCGTCACCAGCCTACGTGAAATCGTGCTTCTGCACGAGCCAACAGATGCAGATGAGTCAAATTTGTGAACCATATGATGGTCAACATTCAGAGGTATCCAGTTCATTTAACAACACTGATACTCAGTGTTCATTTCCTTATCAAATTCACGCAAGTCACCGATCATGCATCACTCCTTCATTGACAGATCATCTTCTCATTCCTTGTGCTTCAGTTTGCAGTTGCGTGCCCAGGCGAATTGAGCAATGCTTGGAGAGAGTGTTTAATGCATCCCCTTGAATAGTGAAATGGTGAAGCGCGCACTGCGCATGGAGTTGACCTATTGCATGTTTGTCCTAATTTGGTCAAACTGATTAGAGATATCAGGCTTTTGGTGTAGTCTAATTGAGCTGCCAACGCGCGTTGGCTAACTCCGTCAGCCTAGCAACTATAAAGGGGAAATACATCACTTAACCAGACAGATTTGCTACTCTGTGCACTTTCTCAGGTAAAACAGGTGTGGATGTACTTAGTAAGTTTGATGGTAGGTGTGTGTTCAACTGAATAGTGCTGCATTTAGAATGATGACATGGTCTGCATATTCCTGCCTCCTCTTAATATCACAGTGATTGATTGCCAGCAGTCACACCAATTTGCCTCTTCTTATTCCCAAACTTTCGCTTAAACTAAAAGCATTATGTAGTTGCGATGGGTGACTACACTTCTACGACAGACGCATCGAGGCAACCCATTTTACTGAAGCACGTCGCTACTATCGAACCTTACCAAGTACGTTTGCTGGTGGTTTTACCTGACAAACTAGACAGACATGTCCAAGCATATGCAGTGTAGCCGCCTACTTAAGCAATTAGCCGACGTGCTACGACCGCTTAGGTGGGACGCACCCAATAACAGCTTTTCACAATCGGCCCGACCAACTTCCGATAAATTAGGTTTGGATCCTGTCCAACATTCCACCGCGTCATGAGAATGCATTAAACCCTATGTCTGGGCACGTCGAAATTCGCCACGTGCGCAGCATTTTTCATAACTATGGCTGTAGAACCCACTACAATTGAATGATTTGGTTGGTGAAAAGTGAAATGACTTGAGTAGAATAAATTGGAGTAGGTAAAGTTTGCAGGGAAGCTAAGAGTGCCATTTGGACATGTATTGGAATAATGGGAAGGCCAAAGCACAGCCCATTCTCTCCTTCGACAGTTCTGTGTGTACGCCAATGGGTGATACTTTGCAATGCAACATCACAGTATATTGCCATGTAATACAGATTGACAAGGCGCTTCGACAAGGAGGGTGGAAGCAAAAGTGCACCAGCGTTAATGCAAGGCTATTGCTGTGAGAGGCAGTTTGCGCTTGTAATTCAGCACTGTGAACCCATCAACGTGCATTATACCCATTTCACTCTGCCCCATTCACTTCCTGATTCAACTTCCCAAGCCATTTGCGCAACTTTTTGCAGGTATTGCAGCACCGAACCGACGAATTGGGGGCGCAACATAAGGAGTACCCTAGAAACGATTCCCCATCACTTTTCGATAATCAAAACACGCTTCCATGCCTCACGTGATTGTGACACGAAGGTCAACCAGCGGTTGCATGGCTTCACTGTACCGTGTCTGTGCGCCTTAATGGTGAGATGTGTGGGAGTTGGTAGCTGATCCACCCACACAAAACAGCGCGTCGTATGGTGCGGTGCATGGGTGCAGAATCCGCCATGTAGGTCGAGGGCACACGACTCATAGGCTGATGTGCATGGGGCACATTCCTATTAGTACGTCGTGACTTATGAATGCAACGTACCTCTGCGTTTAAGGTGTCCATTCTATTCCACTTTGTTTTGACGGCGATTCCAGTTTCGGCTGAGAGTCACAGCGGGGTGGGCGGTAATTTGCATTCCACTATTTGGCATTGACTGGCGTTCATGCATTTTTTACTGTGACCATTTTTATTCTTCATAGACATTCGTCCAAACTGATTATCGTGCTGCCCATCACACGGATGCGCTATTTCTGCTAATGCCCCATTCCATCCAACTCCTTGGTGCATTGTGAATACGAACACAGTGGATGTGGAGAGAGACTGCAAATGCCAATCACTGCGTGAATGGGATGAGGTGGTAGGGCATGGCTCACCCAAGCATAAATATGCACATTTTTCGCTTGGGCATGTCACTCCTGACGGATTGGGTCCCAAGACATTACGTAAGGTGACTATGGCGGTATGTATAGAAGGCGATCGTGTTAATTCTTTCACGCATATCATTGAAACGAAGCCCACCGCTAAGACAGCAAGCGTGATTTTGACGAGTAACCCCATATTGGGAAATGACAAGTCTACCTACCTAAGGAATGTAAAAAGGCGTTGATATAACTAACGCTTCTGCCATAACCTCCGTAATCTCTGGACGCGTGTCTGCCTGTATCGCAGTAGTCGTTGCTTGAGCTCTTGTGTTACTCAGTGCAAATTGGCAACGGCTTCAGCTACACCCAAAACTCACGTCCCATGACATGCGTGTACCGCGCCCACTTTTCTTTACTTTAGACTTTCATGATGCAGCTCATGCTCTGGCGTCAGTCATTCGTATCAAATCAACATGGGTGCAACTTGTCCGATTGACTAACTCTTGAATGACAAGTAAAGCACTTTGTTATGCTTGCTTCAATTAAATTGGCTCGATTAATGGTCAAAGCGATGGATTGGAATGGGGCAAAGCTTTAATGCTTCAAATGATCAAATAGTACTGGTCTCCCAGCAGCGCCTACAGTTGCATAAATGTTCAGTTTCTTGACGGTCTGTTCTATTCCATGCACCAATTAGACTTTGCAACAGACAATTCGACAGAGAAGCAAAAATGCATCACGCAAACATCGTTCAATGATCATAATAAGTTAGTGTTGAATGGATATCGATGAGACTTATGTTTTTTACAAACGAGTAAAATTCAGTACAGGAAGAAGCCAATGTGAACCACTTAGACACTCCTCTTTCGATCCCCAAGTTGAGCATTCCAACTGTCAGCGACAACGGGGTCCCAAGCATCCTTCACTGCTTCAATATATTTGACTCATAGTCAGGCAAAATAAATAACACACTAGATGGATGGCAACGAAAGCAGTAAAAATAAGTGAAGACTGTAAAAGCAATGCCTACTGAGCAGTCAGGACAAAGACCAAATACTTGACGTAGAGGGAGGGGTGAGCCGAGAAATGGAATGATGGGCATTGTGGATGACGCTGAAGATAAAGGTGGAGGCAGCATCGAATTCCATCTAGGATAATAGGGTGAATTCCTCATGAAGTCAACTCGTATTGCTTTGGAGAGTAGTGGAATGAGAAAAGATTGAGCTCTCGACTCACACAGCTGTCATTCCATGCCCCTTTATCACACGGTCTTCCACTCGCATTGGTATAGTGACGTATAATTGCCACAAGGTAAAGAAGAAATAAAATAAACATTCAAATTAGTAATAAGTAGGAAATGTCAAACAATAGAAAACACTACAACGCCAGGTATCGGAGCTTGTCAAATTCTTCGTCACATAGTAATTTGCATAAGGAATGCAGTTGTTCTTCCATAAATCCATGTGGAAGCGTCCATACATAGACACAGTTCATGTTGCCATCTCCAAGCACCGGTTTGGTGTGTGGTAAATCTGCTACTACAGGGATGGTCACCTATCATCTCTATCAAAGAAATGGACGCTGTCTATTTCATTGTAAGTCACTTATACACACATATGAGAAAATAAAACTGACGACAGAAAACGGTACGGGAATGTCATCACAAAAATAGGCATTTTAGTGGTTTATCAGCAATCTACCTGGAGTATTTTGATCACTTGAAATCCCACTCGAAGTAACAGTCTGTCCAATTGGGGATGGCAAAGATTATGTTGCATTACGAGGGAAGGCACTAACTCCAGGGCTATGAATTATATGTCAAGAAAAGAATTGCCCAGTATTCTCCCGATCGTCAGCAGTGTTAAGTTAGACATTGCTTCTGGAAGCGGGTTTTGTTGAATCCATAATGGTCTAGTGTCTTGATAAGCGGAGGCACTTTCACTAGAACTGGGTAAGGGAGCGTTGACCTCCACCAAATGCGCAAAATTTAAAAATGATTCATTCGATACCTTCTCCTCCTCCACCACTTCTTCATGCGCCTCTGACAATGCTTTGGTTTATTCATGCTCACCTGAAGATGGCTGCAATAGCATACTAACCATCCATATTACCATACGCTACAAATCTGACTTGAACTGCCAGGAAAGAGAACTCCACAGTGCCCAAAATAGATGCATTCAAAGTAGAGTTCTTAAAGATGTATCACTTAAAAATCCTCCATGAAAAAGCATTCAAAGCCCAACTACTCAGCTTTACCACTTTTATTGAATTATGCCCATTGCCTATGACGGTGAAATGGTGGGAGAAATACACGCATGAATCAAGAGTATTTCGCAAATGCGAGAAATGATGGTGCTTAAAACATCTGAGTAGGACCAGGCAATGATATATTTCGGGTCACAAATGGCCATTCAGCATCCATCTAAAGGATGTCTGACAAGCTGTAGCACAATATATAAATTGGGCGCTAACCGCTACCCGTATTTTCGGTGGGGTTCATAGCTTGAAGCACCCAGAATTGTGCACCACTCTAGCAGATTTGAGGCAGTCTTTTATCCTAATTAAGCGAAAAGGACTCACACATAAACTGATTGAAAGAAACCAACAATTGAGCAACATTGACTGGACAGTAGGAATGGTGGAGGAGGCACCATTGAAAATCGACCCCCATTTAGCGATGCTATGCAAATTCGCTGATTCGTCGGAGGCTTTGGAGTGACTTGAGAGAAAAGTATGTCAACACCACCTGAATGCCTGATTTTGTTGATGACGAGGGTAAAGTTGTCATATTCCTGTCCCATTTGAGTCCTCCTTCATACGTGGATCATTAATGCAACATAAAATGTGGAGCTTAGATCCAATCAGAGAAGGTGATGTCATTCAACGCTGCATCCAGATGATTCCCCCTTCTTCCCCACCACGCTTATAGCTTTCTCTTCCTGAAGACATTAACTCCGACATCCGATTGCTTCGGCTTTGCTAAAATGGAGAAGGTAGTTCCTACTTTTGACGGCATGCTTTCCTCTTCATTGGAGTGGTGCTCTATCTCTAACCCATCAGGACATGGAAATGCTTCCTTGGTCTTATTCACTACATCTGATGCAACAAATGGAGGTGGAGCATGAAATTCGACGGAATGCAGCTAACGGTAAAACACAAGATGTTTGAATCAGAGTGTAGTCTTAAAAGTTAGCACTTCAGTGCTTTCATCAACAGACGGGAATCCACACATCACCTCGTGGACTAGGACTGCATCCGTTTAATCGTAAAATTCTGAGTATTGGCTGCTTTCGTTAATTGCTTGTAAAAGTGGCCAATTTGGGGAGGAGCCACGGAGAAAGCGTGGGTATAGCAGTTGACAAAATGATTCAAGTTCAACTCTCTCAAGGCGGTCTTCATGTATGATCTTCACAAGCATGCGAATTCTACGATACTGTTCTGTCACAGCAGATGCAAATGGAGGAGGAAGAGGAGGAGGATGAGGAGGTAAAAGGTGATTGTAAAGGGTCAAGTCTTGAATCACTCAATGAAGTCTAAACCGTCTTACTGCAAGCCCCAAATTCTCATCTCTTGCTACCATAAAATGGAACGCAAAGAAGTAACACTTTGCTGCTCATTGCATGGTTGGATGTACAAAGAGATGCGAATGGTGCTCAGTGGTACAAATCGCCCTATTCTCACTAGAGCCCAATTAACTACACTTAGTGGAAACATTGAACAATGCACGCTGGTTTTGTTTGTTTTGGTTAAATGGCCACCAACAACGAACGACGGTGGATGCTCAGTACTATTCGGAGAGTAGAATAACTAAGCCTGAGCTTAGATAGGGACTCTGTTGTGAGTTTTGCCACTAGTGTAGTATACGATGAGACGCCGAACAGATAGTCCTTGTGGGTAAAGCAATGTCCTCTCATATATGGCATAACTAAATCAGTGCGTTGGCGTTGGATTACTTTTGTGTGAAAAGAGGACATTACAAAAGAATGGCATACTTGCAGCATCAAGTTATACCCAATTTGGCATCACAGCTTGGAGCAATTTTCCCACCCTTGACTGAAGTAACTAAGAAGGAAATAAAGTAGGCCTAATAGAAGAACTTTATGTGCCATTCGAGAATTATTGAATCCTAAAAATGGCAGCAGTATTAATTTAAATATAAAAAAGGCGCTGTTGCATTGCCTGCGACATGGAAATCGAAAATGGAGAAGTGTAGGCTTGGCGAAGGCAAAGTATGGACTGTGAATCTGGCAGTGTCTGAAGGTATTACCAATTTGCTGCGAGCAAAGCGGGGGCTTAAGCTAGAATTACCACGGTGAAGGCAACCACGAGCCTAGAGATGACCGAGATGAAGGCAGCTCCGCCGGATGTAAAAATGCTATCTGCCACCCCTGCGTAAATGGACAAATCATCATTCGATGTAAAGATGTCATCATAATCACAACTACTAGCTTACCAGTGGGCAGTGTTCCAATTATTCCAGTTGAAAGTATGTTTTCTCTACCTCCGAAAGACTCCATTATCACCCTGTATGAAGTGTTTGGTTCCAGTCCAACAAAAGTGATATTTCCGACCTCGAAATCTGCCTTTTTAGTCTTGATGGAAGCATTTGAAGAAATTGGCTCTGCAGTCATAACGAGGTAGTACCATGCCTCTTCACCAATTTTCGTGACATCCCATCTCATCTCTAAGACGGTAGAGCCCAGACGACTCCAGTAGAAGTGTTCTGGAAGTGTGTAGTTTATTTTCGTGTCCCCTGCAACACATCAAGATAAATGGCAATGTTTGTGGAAATGGTGAGGATAAACTGGATCAAATAGGAATGGAAAATGGAACATTCACCGTTACCACAATGATGGTAGTAGTCGTGGTGATAGTAGAAGGGAGCAACAATTATCTTGCTCTTTGTACTGCAGAGAGGCGTTAGTGATTATCATCCCTCTAAGTGAATGTTTGCATTGTTATCATGTGCACGTGCGCAGAAGTATGCCTTGCATGCATAGATGGAGGCTCTACTTATTCCGGTCTGGTCAATTTCTTGCTTTCACATCTCATCCCATTCCCTCGGTGGCTGGCATTTGCAGTCTACATCTCCATCCAATGGGTGTTTGTGCACAACGCACCAAGGAGTTGATTGAGATGGGGCATTTGTAGAAATGGTGCATCCATGGCAAAACGAGCATGAACATCAGTGTATGCGTCAATGGAACAAAGTGCGGATTATTGCTTCAACTTATGTGTTTCCACTAAACACAATACGTGGCACGTGCCGCTCATTTCGTGGCAAGTACAACTACCAGCTAGTGTGAAGGCATATGAGGGATTCAATTGGAATGTAACTGTCCATGGCCAAAGGCTGAAGCGGCACATGTGGAAAATGGAAGCAAATAACCGATGTCACAAATGAATGAACGGTGATGGGTGTAAAAGTGTGAATTAGTGGAATGCAACTTACCACCCACTCCTCTGCAGCTCTCAAGTAGAAGTGAAGTCGCCAGCACAATAAGGTGAAACTGATGCGGCATCGTCGAAGCAGAAACACGCTGCAGGCTCAACTCACGGCGTATTTATAGCAGTGAGCCCCATGCACGTCAGCCTAGGAGAGGGGGATGTTTGATCTACAAGGCAGTCTGTGCACCCACACATTGAAGAAGGGCACGACGTGCTGCTTCGTGTGTGCGGATCAGCAGCCAACTGCCACACATGCCGTCGTCCTTGCGCACAGATACGCGTTATATTCAAACCACGAAACCACTGCTTCACTTTCGTGTGACAAACACGCGTAGCACTGAATCAAGTTTCGACTATGGAGGTGAAAAAATGGGCAATTTTGCCTAGGGCACTCCTTTTGGCACACCTCGTTTTCGTCAATGTAGTAATGTGGTAGTTACGAAAACTCGCGCAAATTCGACGTGAAGATGAATTGGCAGTGGGAATGCTGAGGAGTGAAAAAAGGATATTGCACATTACGAGCATCAATTATTCCTTACAGCTTTGCACAAAAAGAGATGTGCGTTTGATTTCACCTACCTTCTCGAATCACCGTGTTATTCTGTAAGGCACAGCAATAAACTGTGGTGCTGCAGTACAAATGTCCATCTATTGCTGTACACCCAGAAAAGATGTAGCAGAGATTGGGTTGTCTTCCAGCCTTCCTGATGCCCAGATGCATGTCAGCGGGACATCAAATATTTGTCTTTGCCCAGCAAACAATGTGAAGAAGCTGACGGAGAGCGGTGTGTGTGATGCATTGCTGAATCTACCTTACCATTCTCATCCGCAGCTGCATCACTCTGTATTTACTCACATTGGGCCACCACTCTCCTACATGTTTTTAAGAGGTGCATCTAGCCACGTTATTTCCAGAGAATGAGTTGTAAATTGCACAAATTCAGACACCTGAATAGTCTACAATGCGTTACCGTTTGTAAAAGCATCCTGCGTATACTGTTACTGCTTCCCCTCACTTCCCACTACATGACAGTCACCTCACCTCGGCAACACTGAGTAGAATCGTTGACTTCATATCCCACCTACACTTTCTTTTCTGGTTTTACAGATGCCTTCGAAATGACAGCCATGACTGGTGAGCTGATGCACACAGACATACACACATACACGGAGATACGTGGGTAATGACAAGCATTAGGGCACCTATGCATTTCTTGTAGACTGATATTCCACACCGCAATGCAACTCATTACTGCACACAATTTGAAGTGCTGTGCAGCTGAAAACTCATTGATTCACTCCTATTATACGTCAACGTATGAACTCACGTAGCACACCGTCTTCCGAGCGTAATGCTAATGAGACGCGACTCCACAATTGAGGTGTAGAATAGGGTTTTGTTAATTGAGTGGTGCGTCACGGAAGTCAGCGCACATAATTTCACCATCGTGTGAAGGGTACGCCCATACTTGTTGAGGGTTCTATCCATCTACTGTACGGGATAGCTACCGCTGTGAGCAAGTCCATCACTCTCACCGCTATCCGCAAAGCCGCTGATGCCCATGACATTTGTCAGTCGGAGCCGAGGTGCCTGATGATGAGGGGTATTGCGTAACAAATGCATCTGCACCTCGTATAGCCCACAATACATCTTATTCGGAATCCCACCCACAATCGATGCATTCACATTTGCTCTCAAGGCATTGACACCGCGGCCTAGAAACGCAACCTTAACCCCATCAACAAACTCACCTTCTAACTCTACCATGCTCACACTGTTCTGTGCAAGACAAAGTAGGTGTTTACCAAACAGACTTCAGCCCCAGTAAATATTTTCTTTTAACAACACGGCTTTTCGATTGTATGCAGGCTACCTCGTAGCTCAATTAGTGGGTGATAGCAAATCATAGGACTCAATTGTACGGCTTGAAGTGATGTGAGAGATGATGCTCAGTCTTCCGCAATATCCTCAGTCACTAGAGTGCATAAAGCTCAAAAGTTGGCAAATCAGTTACAGCGCAAACACGAATTTAAATCTACAAGTTCGCGATAACCCGAACATTTGGCAGGCAATCAGTGTGGATTTACTAAAAATTCATGCGCAAATAAAAATGTGAAATGCACGGAAACACCAGATTTGTGAGAAGGGGAAAGAAGGAAAGTGGGGTTGCATTTTGTGGAATTTATTTGGGTCTGCAAGAAGCCTTAGCACAACCTTTGCTTCTTCGGTGATCTAGCAAATTTTATACCGAAAGGTGCAAATGAATTCGCACACTATTTTTCTTCCGGTCTTCTGCTACAAGTTGGTTGTCTGCTTCACTATGAGTGCAAGTAATGAGGGAAGGTCGGGATAAAAAACGGCCCTAAAACATCTTTGACAGCCTAATTTACCACGACGGAATCTCCCCTAGTGAATGGATCACCCAAGTGGCATCGAAACCTAACCAGATGAGAAAAGAGAAATATGAAAGCTCAAGACCACTGCTGTGTTTGAATCAGGTAGGTTGACGGATGGGAGAAATACGCAGTTTATGAGACATATTTGGTCGAAGGCTGGGCCACTTTAAATGCCTTATGCTCCACTTATTACAAGTAATCCCCTTGTTGCAAACTGAGACAATGGGGATAATTCGGACATCAGCAGAACCAATCGCCTCCATTCAACTACCAGTGCCAAACTTTGATGAAGAAAATAGCCCTTGGCATCTCTAAAAACACGAAACACCTAATAATTTTTTTTAAATAATGTAGTCAACCCTACTAGATTAAGGAGATTTGATGTCCTTCTCTTTTGCCAAAAATTGTTCCATTGTAGCTGTAAACAGGAGGCTTCATGACTGCACCCAAAGTACTGGACATTTGTCAACTACTGGCATCTCTTTAAACAGTCACTTGCTCGCGGAAGAAGCGCATGACTGCATCAATTGATGGCAGGGAAGGAATTTATTGTTCTCATTTTTAGACGACAGCAATTAGGATGTAGGCCTCCTACTGCCAGATCTCTAGTAGTAGTAGGTAAGGAGACATTTGGAGGACAGAGGAAGTAGTGGCCATGCTCACTCAAATTCGACTGCCACTTAGGTGGAGTCAACCTCTGCATCCAGAAGAGAGGGAGGAGGAGGAATTTCCGTGGGATTGGAATGAATCGTATATATGTACGAAAGTCTACTGTTGACGTAGTCTACGCCTTTTTGTATCCAAACTACTGTGACTGTGCTGATTTTTGAAGGAAATTTCCCATGACAGAAAGTCTCGCTGCCAGTATTTCAGGCGAAGCGTGAGAACAGCAAGGAGGATGTTTGATAGATCTTTAATCACGTACCCTTCAAATTCGCCAATTGTGACACAAAAATAATAAGACTAAAGTGAAGATTGGATTGTAGAAATTGTTTTCTTTTGCTTAAAGAATGGAAGAGGCACGAGTTAAATGCCCGTAAATGCTATTATTTGCAAAATTATAATCACCTCCGCAACTTCAAATAAGATAAACACCTAATTACAAGCAGTGCCAACATACTAAATCAAAGAAAAATGTACGCTCTAATCACTGCGATAACACCACATCCAAGTAAAGACGATAAATTTGGCGTGGTTTTGTTAACCCCAATAACGATACTCCCAAATTGGACCTACGTTTAATTTTAGCCCAAAGCGACAATTCAATTTATACGGTCTATGACGTCATGGTTAAGTTAAGCCCTGTTTCTTAAAGTCAGAACTTGGTAGCCAGAAGAAAATGGAGTTATGATCTCCAAAATTTAATTCAGATACACGGGATCGCTGGACCTGCTGCGCTTACAGCGTAAGCGTTTGCTAACCAAGTTGGAACGCATTGGCCAAACACTACCGAAAGGCTATTTATGAGGTGCATATACATGGACAAACAGCTTATTGACATTTGCATGCATATACATTTCTGTTTTATCAAAGACGCTGCTCATTTAAGCAACCACATGGGGTGCAGATGTTGCCTAAAAATCTCACTTGTTTCTGGGCACAAAAAGGGATGACGTGAAAGTAAAGTAATTTCTGAAGAAATTCACCAAAAGTTTTAAGAAAATGGAGACTACATTTTGCAGGTCAATCAAGATTGATGCGTGCGTAAACGCCGGCAAAATGGTAGAGACTGGCGTCGACAGAGAGTGTCCCATCCTCGCATAGCTATAGCAAACAAATTTACAAACAACACATAAGGTAACACAAAGCGAAGGATCTATAAGTGTAAAAAATTTCCGTTCTTCTCTATTTGGTAAGCAGTGACTGTAATGTTAGGTGTTGCACATTGCACATTGCATTCAAATGTCAACACTTATAGCAACAAAGGTGATTTAAGGTTTCGGTCAATGTGTCAGTTCGCTCTGAATCTACAAGATTAGTAAAACAAGGTGGTGTAGAATCAGACAGGCTATATAGTAACGCTAGCAAACTTGTTCACGCACAGAAATATGGCCTTCCTTGCATTGCTCATCAGGGTACAGATGATTCCATCCCACAACACCTCCAGTAGGATCATGGGGAATGCATCATTCCAATGAAAATGATCAATCCCGATTGAAGGTGCATGTAGTCATGAGGACACCAGAGATGCTCGACTGAAGACAGGGGGCGACTTCATTTGCACGCTACAATATATTGGCTATCATCGTCATACCGGTCACACTAGTGGGCGTCAAGTTTGCGCGATTTATCTGCAAGTGCTAACAGTTGGCTCTAGTAGCAGCGTTGTATGGACTACTTTAGTCTACAGCACCTTGAGTCAGATGACAGATGGCAGAGTGTAGTATGAGTCAGGTGTCTTGTCAACAAAGCCGAGGGTGACAAGCTCCAAGACCTAAAAACAGACTATTTAAAATCCCTTCACGGAGGTCCGACAAGGGAATCAAGGCACCGGTAGATGCATCACTTGCATTTGATCCTTCTGTGGGTGTAGCTAGCTGTCTAAAGTGAGGGCACAAAGGATCCATCGATTTATTTACTATGAATCTTTTCTGTCTATGTCTGGCCTACTCAAGTGCAAGTACATGCGGGTTAAAATCTCGGTCGATCTCGAGTCATTACATCGTCTTGCAATCCATCTCCTCACCATTCTTGCTTTCCGGACAAAGATAAATCTGCGTTCTTTCGGCAAAATGAATTAAAGGAAGCTCTTGTTCGCTACACTTTAGGCCACAGTTACATGGCTGCTGTTTGTGCATTTAGCTGACCACCGAGACACCTGACTTATTAGGTTGGAGATGTCACGCCGGCACCCCACAAATGGCAAATTGCATCGTCTTCTTCTGCAACTTCACCTCCTCCTTCTCCTGCTGCGCCTCCCACCCTCACCATTTTCAGTGAGATTATAAAATAGCAAATTTTTTTAATAAGACTGCATCCACTGATAGCGTAATACATACTTTTACTTATCATGGAGTAATGCGTTGTGAGAGGAGGTCCCAAGTCAGCGTTTGACAGGTGACACCATGGAGTTAGGATCCTTTAATTACCTCCGCCTGCTTTTTTATCAACAAAGTGGAAACAGGAGCTTAAGTATACTTTGACTTCTCCTTACCTACCAGAGGAAAAAGCAACAGGCAGCACTCAATCTCAATTGTATCTGATTCAAAAAATCAGTGGAAACCCTCAAAATTTCGGCAATGATTGGAGATGCTTGATTTTCTCCAAAAAGGATTGGCTTCAAATCATCACGCTTTGTGCTAATGATTCGAAAAGCTTATAAATGTATGTAGCGGTTTGGTTTACTTGTTGGCTAAAATGAGACGTGGTCATCTGACCCCTCGTCCAGTGGAGACAAATCACATTTAGAAAAATTAAGCCTTATTCCTCCCTCAATTGTCGAAAGTTACCGTAATCTCGTTGCTGCATCTGTTGCAAGTGTGCAGGACAAGCGAACGCCCATCGACTGAGCGACGTGGCGGCTTCTGTGAAGCCATCCGTTTAGGCAATCAAGCAGGCAGATTTCATCTACCTCGTTAGATATCGCTGCCAGTGTATCAAAATATTTGTGATATGGCGAGGCTGTAGACTCCTACTAGTCCACTTGGGTGCAAATGTGTCACACATAATACGTTACACGCACGCAAAAAATCTTGAGAAGTGGGTGGCACTAATCCAACGCCTGCTAGAAGGCAAGCGAAATTGGCAACTTTCTCACTCATCAGGGTAACTCTGCATTGCATGGAACTGCGCAGTTGCATGGATTAATTAACTGCAGCACCTGAATTGCCCCTAACGAATCGATCTAAAAGTCACTTTGCGAGGGATAGATGAAGGCTGTTTAATTTAGTTGGAGACTGTATTCTTACCGTAGCCAGTGGTCAGGGTCCAATTTATGGGCTGGTTTAACCACCGCTTGACGTGTTAGCGAGCGGCGGTGGCTGTGACCGCATGCGACAAGGTGCAATGCAGACTGTGCCGGTAAAATCCCAGCTTAGGATAAGTCTTTTAATAAATGGCTCTAAAATCATTGGTTAAACTAATGTGTAGGAAGAAAGTAAATGGAAAGGAAAATGTGTCTGACAACCTCCTCTGACCTGAACGTTTTTCAGGTCCATTTCTCAAGCACCGATTGTCCGAGATCCGCCCGTGCAGAGGCTGAAGTGCACAAGTGTGAGAGGTGAATGAGATCAGAGTAGGGGCTCTAGGCCACGGGCGAGAGGACATCAAAAAGACCTCCATAAAATGCACTCGCATACCACTAACAGGGATGAGGGGGCAATTGCGCTCCGGCTGATTTTGTAAGGCATTTCATGGTACTAATGTGTAATCCCAATGGTTGATGAAATGTATTGGAAGAGAGTGTTTCATTCCACATTCACTGTCAAATGAAGAAGGCATGTTTAGCAGCAAGAGCTACTTAATATACCATGCGACAGTAGCTCGAAGTCTCATACCCAAAGTCATTTTTCTTTCCTCTTCCCCTGTGAAGCATATCTATTGCCGTTTGACCTCAGATCACCCCTAAGGACACTTGATAAATAGAAATGTTGGTTATCCAACAACCTCACTTATCCTGCACCTTATTAGGCATTGAGTTGTTTAAGAGGCTGGAGAGTCCCGAGTCATTTAAGTGGGATGAATTAGGTGGTATTCTCAGAGTCCCTCCGTTTATTTCTTTACTTTCACTGTGATAGAGAGATAAGCGTAGATATGTTTATAGACAGTATGTAAGTGGACTTAAACTTGACCCTTTTATTTGCAACACGCAAGACATAATTTATAAAGTGATTCATTTATCACCCATAAATACCCTGGAATGCCTTAAATTTTGTGCGATGATAAGGAAGCATCTGCATTTCTGTCTCAGTGGCCTCAGTCTTCCTTCTGCTGCCCGCTGGAGGCGCACGCGGAATAGCTCTCCACTCACGTTCAACCCTGCTCAATTCTGCTCTTCATGTGATATTCCCCACTTAAACCGCTCTTTAGCATCATGGGTATTCCTGCATTGGAGAATAGACGATCTCGCTCTGTGTGTGAGTACAAGGGAAGAGAAGTATTACACAATGGGGAGAGAGGAGGGAAGAGGATTGACGACATGGCGATTGCTACTCCAATCTGCGTGTACACAGGGTGTGTAGGAGTGTGTGTGCGTCTGGGTGCCTTGCGGTGGAATGAGATAAGCATAGTTGCTACTCTTTTCGCTACATCGTTCGGCGCTGCCTGATTGAGATGGAATCCACCAGCCAGCTTAATGCTACCCATGGGTTTGTCGTAGTCCCCTATGGACATTCTTCTCTTCAGATTTAGCAATGTCATCTGCATCTTTATATGCCTCACTGAAATGACAAGTCACTGAAGGTATCGGTGCCTAGCAACGTGGCAATTTTGATTAGAAATACTTCTCTCTTTTCACGATGATGGCAGCTGGTTTGTTCATTAACTACACAAGGAGGTGCTAGCACTCGTGAAGTAGTTTAAAAAGAGAGAGCTGAGAAGATTGTCAAGTCCTGGAACGCGAGAACTGCTTTCCTAGTTTAAACCTGATGGTGCTGCTTTTTGACCACTCCATACAACAACAAATTTGCCACTAGTTAGCATCTCCTGCTTTTATTGCCCCTAACGACTAAGAACACTATCTCTCTGGGGTTGGGTGAGAGGACTATCATTTGTACATCGTGACAACGACACCTTGGCAATTCCACAATCAGGTCAGGAGATGGTTTCGTGAAGTAGACTGCCCCAACAGAGAATTCTTGATGCTCCGTCAAAGAAGGCGAAGTGGGCATTCGCTACCTACTGCATCAAAGTCATTCACATTTCCAAGTCCTACATCGTGTACGCATGTGTGTAACTAATACTACCTTCCATGGAAATGAGGGAAGGAATTCAGGCCTGTGAAGCATGCAGTTTGATGTCACAACCAACTGGCAATGACAAGTATTCATTGACATGCCTACAGACGGATCAATGAAATCCACCATCAAGTTACTTCCAATTATGGCTGCTCCAAGAGGACCAAAACCGCATCTTACTAACAGAAAAGATTTGATCCGTGGCACGCATTTCAGGCCGTGAAGGGGTGGCCGCTGTTGGCAACAATAGTGAGCCAGGTGGATATGCAGTACCTTCGCCTTAATGGTGAGTGACTGTGGTCACAAAGTCTAAGGTGACTCGTGTAAATGAGCGTTAAGCGTTGGACGTAAATCCAGATGAACAATCAATCTAGCATTATGAGCATTTAGGTGACTCCTATCACCAACTGCCCGAAGGTCAGTAAAATTACAGCAATCTCTTGGGCAATTAAATGGGTAGACCACTATTCCTTCCTTTGGAGGGGATTGTTTTAAAAATCAAGTCAAAATTTCGTTTGCCCAATGCAGGGGATACATTTATGCACCAAAAGGTGATGCATGTACTAAGAACGCAAGCTTGCATGGAAACATTAATCTCAGGTCGTGGTGGTATGAATGACAGAGACAACAAAGACTCACCCAAACCGTTGTCTCGCAAGCAGAAGAGCATACACTCCATCATCTAATCGGGCTAAACCAATGATGACGATGATGATGACTATGTGAGCAGAAGGATGCACAGTAAAGAGAGAAGGTTTGATAATCGAATTTGGCAGGAGACTCACCCTCTCTGCCAGCATATTGGCAACATTCTCCACTACAACCAATTCTCGCGCAGCACGGATCTTTGTGCTGTGCGCCTTCATCAGTGCCGCGTAGAGCTTTTCACATCCCCCGCATTGTGCTACTAGGGCTTCCTAGGTCAGGAGAACCAAGCCTCTGTAGTAGCATCAAAATGCAGCAAAAGCGGTGTGTGTTCAGAGTGGGGTCTTCGGTCCTTGAGCGATTCGGTTAACATCGTGGTGACATACATAACCCTCATATCATCAATCCATATGCCCTTCTGCCTTATTATGCCCTCAGGTGGGGCTCAGAATACTGCATTGGTAGTAGCATTAGGGCATCCAGGTGTCAAATACATGCGTTCTTCAAAGACCCACAATAGAATGGCTAATGGCATTACATCAACCAATGGTGGTGGGTCCACTCTCTTATTCGACATGAAGGCATCCAGTGATTGAAGTGAGACCTGATCCGGAACCACTTCACAGCGTCAAGTGTTAACCAACTGGTAACGTATGTGTGGATATGGGTGGGGTACGGGAGTAGATTTCATCGTCTATACGCTTCTGCAGCCACATGGAAGGCCGACGAAGTAAAGATGCTGTTGTGAAGGCATCGCTTACGGCACATGCCTCCGGTATGGTCAAACGCTATCACGCCCGCATGGGTAACTCAGGGAGCTACAGGCAAGCACTGGGAAGAACTTCGAGAAGATTTTAGAGGCAGGATTGATTGACCACATTTTCCTCACCTTCCTCCAGAAACAACAAGGCAACGGAGAAGCTGGAGTTGGAAATTCACCAACAGGCAATCTTTATGCATAAAATGAGACGACGACTCGGAGGATGTGGTCTGGCCATCATGAAGATGGAGGAGGAAGTTTCTCAGTGGGAAAGTATTGCTAGTTCTTTGCTACACCAAGATTGACGAGGATCGGATGAACAGAGGAGACATTGTTTACTGAACTAGATTGGCCCAACAGTAACTATTTGATGAAGAGGTTGTGCTGTAGGGCTTTCCATACTTCAATGCCCCAGTTAGTCCGTTGTCTTGAAAAAGGCATTATTCCTAAAGATGGAGCTTTTTAGACAAAGAAACTGTTACGATGGACTATTTTGCCTAGCAACATATCTATGCCGGTTGTTTAGCTCAAGGCGGCTAGCGTCCAAAAGAGTAGAACAATCAAAGAGGCTTGCCAACGAGATCATAGCAGGAAATTGGCCATCTAACACATGAGTCCTAAGTCTACTTCACCGCCGGACAAATGGGAAAGGGGAAGAAAATTAAAATGGCAACATTATGCCTCTGACTTACTTTAGATCGGAAAGTCATTCACTCGAGGGTTTCCGTCTACAAAGGGAGGGATAGCAGGACTAGCCTGGTAGGAGGGGAAGTGAGGTACGGGAGGAGGGTGTGGTAAACATAAATAGTGGTGAAAGTCCAGAGCCTACTCCATCACCAAACGGAGGCAGTAACTACACTACCGGAGTCATCTTGCCTTGAGGCAATCTGATTGAACCAATGAATGTGGCCAAACTCTGCCTTTGTATTCCTGCATTCAGATTTACATTCCACCTAGAAGCTGCTAGTGTCGTGGTGGGTGAAATCGGGCATTTTGCAACGGAAAATAAGGTAAAGCATCCCCAACAGTAGTTACAGTGAAGAATAGGCATCAGCCACAAACTTGTGCATGCCGTCGGGCCCTAAGATCAGCCGCCCTAGAGACATTCATTTGCACATGAGACATCGTTTCTGTAAAGCTTAAAGCACAACTGACAAAGCTAAGCAGGATCCTATGATTAGAGTCGCCTTCCTGGCATTGACAACTCCTAATATAGAAGAAAATGACACTTCACCCATCCCTTACCCATTGACGTGCACCGCCAATGGACAAGTCAACTCACCCTCGACAGTATTAGCTTACTGCATGCAGGCAGTGATGTAACGATTAAGGTTTTTCGGATTGACGGGTGCTGTAAATTCTCTCTGAAGTGTCCGACGGCTTGCTTCTACTCCAGCTCTGTGCCAATGTCTTTCAACTGAGAGGCATACAGTCAAGCCGTTTAAAGGTGAGAGGCCTCACAAAGAGACGTTCTGTGCTAGTGCAATCACTTTCGTACTTGTACTCCATTCATCAGCATGGACACGATGGATGGTTTGAAACAGGCTAAACAAATGCAACCGTTGCTGATGGACGTTCGCGACTGTCAGTAAAATGTGGACAGTTGCCTGATCAATGCAACTTGCAAGGCTTTAATGCAATGAACTTCTGAAGTTTGGCCATCTGAGACCTTTGCTTTCATTGGCAATTTGAAACGATAGTTAATATTACTTCTGGCACTGCCGCCTGCTCGCATCCATTGCCCGTCTTTCTTGCCATTGTGACTAAGGGTGTGCGGCGGACGATGGCAATGGCGCGGTAAGGAACCCCTCTACAGCCACGCGTGTTATTAGGTAATCAGGTATCTGCTTATACCTTTCCACCCACAAGACGCACCAAGTCGCCTGGTAGAAACGATTGTGAATGATGCCCATCAAGTAAATTGATGGTATCATCAATTAAGCACGGCGTTTAATACCCTCTTCTACTAGCAATAACTCAAAATAACCTTTAAGCTTTTGTCTTTGTACCTGCTGAATACATTCATTCATTCATTCACTTTAAAGTGGGGCTTGTGTGCTTCTGCTAGAATTCACTTGTTACAGTTGGATGATGTCGACCGAAAGTGTAACAAGACTTGAGCCAAGTTAACCAGCGCGCTCCCCATGTAACACCCTCGCACATCTAGCCGCCCCAACTTTCCTTCCATACATATTTATCGGATGGTGGACAACGAAATCACTCAAGAGCAAAAACACCTACTCTTGTGTTTTAAAGGTGACTTCGGCTTTGACAGCACGACTTTGCTGCACGATTTGATAACGTGTCACATTATTGTCACACTGCATTGAAATGAGACGATCAGAGCCATAAGCGTGACACTGATGGCAACTAAGTCCAATCCAACTTCCGTCATGGTAGAATCAAAATTTATAAAACAACACTTTGAAAGGAGATGCAAAGCTAATGTACAACTTATTTTACATGAATAAATTTAGCCCCACCCTACCCACTCTTTTTACAGTTTCCGTCACCACCTAAGGGACATGGTTTCCAATCTTATCATGCCTTTCCTGTTGATTGTTAACCCACCACTCATTCTTCTCTCCTCCTTCTGTGCATTCTTAATGTGGTATGGCTCTTTCCAGAGGTGCGTTCACTTCACGTCTGCATGCCAGACGCGAGGTGAGGGTCTACACCTTTGCGCCAGGAGTTGGCAACTTACTCGAGAGGAACAGAGTCGTCAAGTCACTGAGCACGTACTACGTCAGTGCGTTGCAGACCAATGTCCTCTACAGCAGAAGACCACGCATAGCCAAACCCGCTTTCGATCCGAACCTCCCCCAAAATGTGGTTGACCTATGAAGTGGGTTGATTGGAGAGTATTATGCCGCCCATCTACCCACTCAACCACACCTCGCCTCAAATGCTCCCTCCTCGAGTGCATTACACTTTGCATTCAGAGGACACGCTCATCAAAAATGGTAATCCCTAGACATTTCGCATCATGCTTAGCCAAAGAGATATGGGTATGACTGTGCATGTGACACTAGTCCACCATGTCAGCTGTCTGTTGTGGTGGGTCCATGGGAGTACTTGCTGTAACTGACCACAGAATGTTCACAGCCTCCTCGATCAGCAGCCGAGGAAGCTGCGCACTAAATGGGATGTTGGATACCTTTTTAACTGCATGACTTCAATTTGTACAACTACGGTCACCACACTAACTTTGGTAGTCAGCATTAATAGGTAGGGAAGCATCCCTTTCTACTCACCCTCTGATGACAAAAAGCAACAAATTGACTACATATCCGAATGGGTGGTAGATGAGGAAACTTTCTGCGGCAGGGTTCATTCCAATGGTTATCAGTTCCCGATTGACAAGCTAAAATAGCACACAGGACAGGAAATAAGTAGTTGACCACTTCTTACTCATCTACTCATTGACTGCCTAACTCGTTCATCCGCGCGTCCATTGGCGCATTTGATGGTCCTCTTAGGATTATTGGCATTTTTACAGAAATAGTCAGCAAAACTTCTTTTTACAAGTCAAATAATATTCAGTCAGAGTAGAGGGGCTCCCATCATTTTTCAAAATGTGAAAATAACTTGTAGAAGTCGTCAAATTAGAGGGGTGCCACTTTCTCGAGTATGTCTTATTAAGGATTGCCTGGCATTGGATTAGTGACCACCCATTCATCCATTCAGCTCTGATTGCAATGCGTTTTGACTCATTTCTCACGCAGCTCTGTTAAACAAACTGGTATCAAAATTAGCCCACGAAAACGGAGCGGAAGGAAGGGAGGATGTTATGGGGATGAAAGTAACCGGAAGTTGATCTCTGCATTAAACTACTAACAAACATTACCACTTTGTTCTTACAAGAATGTTATGGCTTTATTGTATGAGTGGGGATTTTACTAAGAAAGACTGATAAATTTTGATAAACAAGATAAACGAAGATTGCAGTGGGATTGACCATCTAGGGCTTCGAGTATGCCCGTTGTCCACGGAAAAACTGTGCCTTAATGAAGGTATCATCTTGACCCCTCACTCAAAAGCCTTTTAAATAATGAAAAGGTACAGGCATACCATATTTTGGAGGGGGTCCACAAAGCCAGCAGTCTGATCTGTGCAGTGGATGGGCACAGCACCCATAAGCATTTCATCGTGCAACATCTACATCAATGAAAATGTATGTTGGTCGTCAAAATGAGGAAAAAGTATTTAAGCGGTTGCAAGTTGTTTAAATCTAAGTCTTTTAAATCCTCTCTTCCACCGAAGAAAAGTAGGCCAAATAGATGAATTACCATCTGTAGGGATGGTGCACACCAATCTGGGCACCTCATTCACACCTTTCTTTAGGCCTGCTTTCTTTAAGGGAATAAGTAAAGAAAAGTTGAGCATTGTAGATGATCGATTTCTGCGTGGTGGCAGGAGATTCAATGGAATAAAAGCCTAGCTGGGGTGGATTTCTGGCAGAAGGCCTCAACTCACACCTTCCTTTCTTATCAAAACCAGTTCCTGCCTTGGGTACTTGGCACAGAAGAGTAGAGATTCTGTGATTCCACCCATAATACCGGTCGGGTAGTCATGTATCCATCTGACTTCGGGATGCCTTGGGCAGTGAAAACCACATGCAACATCTGTCGACACAAATGGAGTATTTGAGCACTTTGAAATGTTACAGACAGCATATGGGGTTGGACTCTAGGTAGATGAATTGCAAAATTTTCTTACGAGTGTTGATTTACTCTCTACCATCAGCCGGTCTCAGACAGTGCTGAGTAGATACGAATTTTCACGACAGAGCCGATAGAAAGTGCTACCCTGCTAGCATTTGTCCATTCCAACAAGCACGTGCACACGGTGGCGTCTTCAAAGCCAACCTGTTCACGGGGAGGATCTACGACCCGCCTATCTGAAATTAAGATTCCTTACCGATTTGGAATTCTTTCAACAAGCTCTTCGGCTCCAGTTCCCACTTGCCTTTCGACGGCAGTACTCGCCTGTGGACCTTTAGAGTGCACCGTAATCCGGCTCTCATGCAAATATCATAGGGTTTTAACTACGTTGCCGAACTTACAACCAATTGCAAAATTCAGGGTGGTCGGGTTATGAAGACCTAATCACATGCCATACTGACTGACGCAGTGAAACCCACATTAGACAAGTTCAAAACTCCTTGCGACAAAAAAGCACGGCAGATGTAGTAATTGAGCACCTTGAATTGCGCAACCTGTAGCGTCTTCCTAGCCCTCGGTAGCTTTGATTCGTTTGTTCCAAGAAAAGGAACATTTCAAGACTTAAAATTATTCTAGGTTGACAGTCAACCGGGTGGACCCTTCGCACCCTAGCCTGTGATTCCTATTTGACGCCATAGCCTTCCCTGCTCTTTGCCAGCATCCTCATATCCCTCTAGGAGTGGGGATAATAAATCACCCAAAGTACTCGTGTGGCTTGCTGTTATTTGAAGGAGGACCTTCGGTCCGTAACATCATCCATAATCAGCAAAGATTATAAGAGCCAAAAGCCGGTGAATCATTTTGAATGCGGATATCAACTTTAGCTCACCTAGATTTAGTGAAATATTTCGATTTACAAAAGTCAAAACATCTGACGGAATATCGGTGTGAAGTTCCTGAAAGTAAGTGCGCAGGAAAAGAGGCAGTGATGAATGCAGATGGTGAAATGTACGGAAATGTTTGATTTGCGAGAAGGGGGAGGAAAAAATGGATTTTAATTTTGAGAATCGCATTTAGGTCAAGTTCGTAAAATCCTCTATAGTTTTATATCAAGTTCATTTTGTGCTACTGAAATAGGTACTTCAGCATGGTGGAGTAATAAACCGGTTGAAATGTCAATATGTTACCCTGATCATCTCAAAAGGGAGACACTGAAACTTCCGCAACAACTTGGTTATGCAAATGAATGCATTTAGCTGAGGTAGAGTGGATGGATGTAGTAGCACGCATTATCATGCATCCGGAGCTACCATATGCAAAATCGTTGACCAACGGTAAAGTAGATGGACAAGGAACAAATATCCAAAATAATGTTTGCCACTGAACTCGGGAGGAAACAGAATAGAAGGGCGGCAGAGCAAAACCATACAGTTTTATGAAGAAAAACAATGACAGGAGAGCAAGTATTATCGTTTTTCGGGGGAGCCAAAATTACCTAAGTAGGTGAAGCATCGAGTGAAAGATGGCGTAGGACAACCGCCAAAATAGGTATTTTCATCAGCACGGATTCGTTGATCTCAGTGAATGTGAATGGTACCAGCACGAAGAGTCGTGGGCTGTCATGATCAACCGTTAGGCTTTAAGAGACCTACCGAAACGAAAGGCCTTGCATTACTGGTTTGACGCGAACAGAACAAGCAGCCGTTAGTCCTAGGTTGGCCTAGGTTGGAGTGAATGGGGGGGAGGAAGGTGGGGGTGGACTACTCCCAGATGAATGGGTTAATGGGGGTGAGATGGAAGGGTAGTAACGTTACTTAAGACGCATTACTAGTAGACACCGTGAGAACACGGTGATGTGGCCAGTTGTCCTCGGTCTGTTCCAAAAGCTGAAGGTTCTAATTGCTCAGTGGAGCTTCACCCACGACTTTACACACAATCACACATGTACCATATGGAATTGTAACTTCGTAAGTTAAGTGTAATTCGATTTCGGAGGCTCACAAGCCAGTCCTAATTTATTTTCCTTCTACTTATAATTGATTTTGAAGCACAGAGTGAAAAACACAGACGTATTGGGTGTACGAAAAAAATGAGAGTGTTCAGCTCAAATCTGAATGGTGACCTTCGCTTCACTGAAAGTGTAATTGATGGGGAAGAACTACTGGCCCTAAAACCTTAGCAGCAACGCAATTTGCCACGCCAAAATACCTTTTGACAAATAAACCGTTTAAATGGCAAACAATCTTGTCCAGATAAATGAAGGGAAAAACGCAATCTCAAGGCCAAAGCCATCTTTTACCCTTGAATAGCTAAGGTGATCTGTGTGATCTATGGCATCATGGTCAATTTAAGTCCTGTTTCTTAGAGGCAGCAGGTAGAAAAAAAGTGGAGCTGGGAGCTCTGCAACTTTAATCATGTGCACAGGATTGTTGACCTGCTGCGCCCACAGTGTAAACGTTTGCTAACCAATTTGGAGCGCATTACCCAGACACGATCAGGGTAATGATAATTCTGTCCTACAATACCTTTGGTAGAATCTGGGAAAGGCTTAATTCCAATGAAGATGATCAATCCCGGCTGAAGGCGCATGCAACCATGAGGACACAGGAGATACTCGACTGATGCAGAAGGCGACTTCATTTACACGCTGTAATGCATTGGCTATTATCGTCAGATTGATCACACTAGTAGGCATCTAGTTTGTGCAACTCATCTACGAATGCTAATAGCCTGCGTTAGTACCTGTGTTGTATGGACCACTCCAGTCTAGGCCGCCTTGAGCTAGATGACATGGCGGAGTGTAAGATGAGTCAGGTCTCTTGTCAACAAGCCAAAACTATCAAGCTCCAACCCTTGCAGATGGATTATTTAAAACCCCTTCATTGATGCCTCAACACTGAACCAGGACATCGGTGGAGTCGTTGCTCAAATTAAGTCAAGAGCTGCAAATATTTCAGCGCATAAAAGACTTTAGGCCAACAAGACAGTGATCTCACCCGCGTTGGTGGTCTGCTTACCTTCACAATAGTCAATCGTGTAACTAAATTGCCAAGGAGACGAGGCTTATCTTAGAAGTTATTGCTACAACACACCATTCGTGAGAAAACACGTCTGCGATTTCTGAATTTTAACAAATGCCACTCACTAAATTGATTACGTGGTAAATCAGACTGCGTCAGTGCAATTCCATCTTATGAACGAGTCTTCATTGGCATGCCACCGCAATCATTGGTTAAACTTATGTGTAAGAAGAGAGGTAGCGGAATGGAAAATGTGTTTGACTACCTCCTTGGTTTTGGCAAAATCAAACGCTACTGTATGGCCTAAACGTTCTATGATTCACATTTTTCAAACATTTAGTGCTTGAGGGCCAGACGTGCAAATGCTGGAGAGCGCGAGTGAGAGAAGTGAATGCAGTTGGAGTGGGGGCTCTAGGCCGAGGGCGTGAGGACATCACAAAGATCTCCGCAAAATACCCTCGCATAGCACAAACAGGGATCCGAGTGATTAACCCCACTCCAGTTGATTCCATAATGCATTTCGTGGGGCTAATATGTCATTCCACTGGCTGACGAAATGCGTTGGAAGAGGGAGTGTTTCATTCCACCTTTCCTTTTAAGCAAAGAAGTGTTACTTACTTTACAAAAAGTATGAGAGAGTTTCTTGAAATCTCTTACCTGAGGTTAGCCTTCCTTCCCTTTCCTTTCCTTGCGTCTTAAGGGGCTTTTTACTGCGACCGTAGGCAGGGAATGAGGGAAGCGGCCTCTGTGTCGGAGTTGATAATTTCTCTTAACTTTTAAAAACAAATAAGCATGAATCCACAGCCAAGCTTTACCCTGAAATGAGAGGGTTTCGAATTGACTAATATGTTTATGCAGCAATTCTTAAAGGGATGAATATAGTTAGATAAGATTAGAGTAGCCTTGAATAGACTACATAATTTAGCATCCGAGTGGTGCTGTTTATGGATTTTTTGATGCATCTAGGTAACAAGCTACTCTAATGTTCTTATTTATTGCCTTCAAAGAGGAATGACCTTTAGGCATTAGAAATAATCGGCATCATCATTGCGCTTAGTTAATGCCAGGGAAGTGCACTCAACACCACAAAGTAGAGGCTTTGGGGGCGATTTGAAGCCTGCACCTTCTACTTTAGTGAAAAGAGACCAGACTCTTCCTAACACACTACTCTCTGCCACTTTGTTCATGGTGCAGTTTAGTGGTGTATGCCGGGCTATAGGTGCATGAAATGAAGTTATACGCCTCTGCTGTCCTTAAAAGAGGACCAGCTTCATTTGCCCAAAGTATTCCTCACGATTGCACTGAAGGTGTTGTAGGATCGAATCATCAGCACCTCGAAGAGCAAACATTGGTAGAAAGTTCATATATCTGCGTGTGAACAGTTTCACCAGGGCTGCTAATCAGTGTGTTTCAGTATGGATGCTCGAAATGGTCCGTTCATTGTTATGTTCACCAAGAGCATCTGTATCATTAAGGATACTATTAATTCCTTGTAGAAATTCTCGTCTAGCCATTTACTTTGGTCACCGTATTGGCTGTGGAATTTATTCTCAATTTTGTGCTACTCAGTGGATAGAGTAACCCTATTTTATGCAAAGTGTAAAGGACGAGACTGCTGAAATAGTGGTTAAATAGTGAGCGGTGGTTGCATGGCTTCACTGTACCGTGTCTGTGCGCCTTAATGGTGAGATGTGTGGGAGTTGGTAGCTGATCCACCCACACAAAACAGCGCGTCGTATGGTGCGGTGCATGGGTGCAGAATCCGCCATGTAGGTCGAGGGCACACGACTCATAGGCTGATGTGCATGGGGCACATTCCTATTAGTACGTCGTGACTTATGAATGCAACGTACCTCTGCGTTTAAGGTGTCCATTCTATTCCACTTTGTTTTGACGGCGATTCCAGTTTCGGCTGAGAGTCACAGCGGGGTGGGCGGTAATTTGCATTCCACTATTTGGCATTGACTGGCGTTCATGCATTTTTTACTGTGACCATTTTTATTCTTCATAGACATTCGTCCAAACTGATTATCGTGCTGCCCATCACACGGATGCGCTATTTCTGCTAATGCCCCATTCCATCCAACTCCTTGGTGCATTGTGAATACGAACACAGTAGATGTGGAGAGAGACTGCAAATGCCAATCACTGCGTGAATGGGATGAGGTGGTACAGCATGAACGGTACGGAGGCAAAGCAGGTAGAGCCTCCATCCATATGTAAATGGCATACTTCTTCACGTGTGCACATGGTGACAATGCACAAATCCACTTCAAACAACACTAATCACTAACCTTTATCAAAGTGGAACAAACAAGTCATCTGTTGCATCTTGAAGGCAAAGCGGTGCAGTCAGGCGGCTCACTACTACTGCTGCTGCTACTGCAATAGCAGCAGCAATTTAATACCATTTGCTTAACTTGTCTTTATGCACTAACAGTGCATGCACTCGACTCCGTACCTTTGCTCCTCTCCCTAACATTTGCTCGTTTTCCTCCTGCACAGCAACATGTCAACCTTATTTCCTGCATAATAAGCTAACGAGACAGTAGTGCAAAATGGGCTATGTGGAAAAGATTTCAATTAATTTAACAGAATACATCGACCCTGTTCCAGAAATTGTGTACTCCTCATCCAGCATGGCAATGAATGAGCTCCGCGTCATTGAAATCGTCGCCTGATTGAGTCGTACAGTTGTGGAGGACGTTTAGCCAAAGTACTCAATGCGTGAAATTATTTCCAAACGGAAAATTAGATCATCAGGATATTTTCCTGCAACATGAATCGTGAAGTATCATGCAAAGTATCAGCATATGGAGAAACCCAAACTGAGCAGAGGGTGCGACTGCATTTGTGACTTCCTTGCCAAATCTACCCAGGCCTTCTTCCACTCGCCAAACGCGAAGTGTGCTTCTACCAAAAGCAATTGCGAAAGCATTCGTCCATTTCAAGATGTGGACAAATTGTGAACCGTGTTGTGGATAATCTTCAGTTGCGCCTCTGCTTCGTCAATGCTCCATCAAATCTCCAATGCACATTCAATTTACTCACGGGTGACTTTGACGAGGAGATGAATACTGATTGTTAGGCTTGCTAAACGAACTGCCTATTGGTAGGGACACAGCATTGACTCACCTACACCGACTACCACTAGAGTAGAGGCAGACTCTCATGTGGGAAGGTGCCAGATTTAACACCACTTTCAATGTCCACTCACCGTTTCATTTTGCAGCGTACTGCAATGCACTTGATGTTCTACGGCAATTGGCACTTCATTTAACAAACACTCAAATGTGTGCGTGGTTATTTGCACCCGGATATTGTTGTAGGGGAGATCGGTCTTTATAACTCATTATGCCTCAAGTCAATCCCCCATTTTCAAGACTTGCAATGCTAGATTCTGCCATTAAAACGCATCTTTGCCCTCATCTCCATCTGTCCGTAATATATTCTTTCAATAAATTTAAACAAAATTTGGTCGTGTATGGCAACAATGCCACGAAATCTTTGACATTAGTCGGTGCGGGAGCACGTGATAACTCTGTGTTGTGGCACAGAATTTCGCAATCATCGATGGAAGAGAATTCCTCTTCTAATTTCTTGTGATTCGGTGAAAAATGAAATTGTTACTCTGAGATATATTGCTAAAGGCATCCTCATATATTGGAGTGATGATGATGGAATTCGCACATCCTGTATACTCGATCTAATCATAGTTTGTCCTATTTTAATCAGACTGATTGCGAAAGACTGGCATGTGGTACAGTCCACTTAAGCGGTCAAACCCACGTTGGCTGATTTTTTGGCCAAGTAAAAACATTGTGGAGACATTGTTTATTGAGGCGGCCTCACTGCATATGTTTACAATATGCACTTCATAATTCTGTTATGGACAGTGACATTTCTTTAGACTGCTTTTCATCATTTCGATCCCTTCTTATCCCCCACCGTGTGGAACATGTTATGCATGCACACTGGTTCGTGGTGGCACTTGCGAGAAAGTAACATGCACGTAGTACCCCCTGAGTGTAATAATAACACATCACTTGAAGTAACATGCAGTTTCTATTTTGAATAACACATACACTGACGATGATGTCAGTTTTGAAATGGATCCTAGTCTTCAACCTGTGCTCCATTCAAATCAACTTGTTGGCGCATTGTGACTAAATGGACATTGGATGGGGAGGTAAGCCGCAAATGCCAACCGCATGGCCTAATGTCATGAGATATCCTGCTTCAGCTAAACACGTAGTATTTCCACCAATGTATACAAGGCATACCTCTCCATTTGCAAGTGTGAATTTGATGCACGTCATCAAGTCAAGGGCTGTTATTCACAAGTGCTTATCCCTAGTGGTACATGTAAGTTAATTGCTGCAACTTAAAGACAAAGTGGTGAGTCATATTATTCACTACTACTACTGCTATTGAGGCAGCAGTAAATAATTACTTACTATTTGGTTCAGTATGTCCCCAACATTTTATAAACACCGCACTTTACCTTGTTTTATTGCAGGGACAGTGAGAGCACATGATGAGCTTCCAGAACACTTCCACCGGGGTCAGGTGGGACCTCACACAATTGAGTTAACTTGAGAAGTCCTAAAATTGGGTTCAGTATAAGCGGACAAAATCGCGCTAACTGCAAAATCATCCTCTTTGGCTGCTTCATCCGAAAATAAAGAAGTGGATTTTCAGCTTGAAAGTATCACTCTTGAAGGATTGATTCCCGATACACTATATACGGTGACTATGGGGGTAGTAAAAGGAGGCTACCGTACTGGATCTTTCACACAATCTATTAAAACCAAACCCACTGGTAAGCTATTAGGTGTAATTATAATGCAAACCTCCGTACTTAATAATGATGACAAGTCTATTTACTTAGGCAAGGAAGAAAGCGTTACCACAGCTGGCGCAGCTGCCTCAATCTCCGTAATTTCCGGGGTTGCGTTTGCTTGCGTCGCTGTAATTCTTGGGTGATCACTCGCGTAAGTTAGTGCAGATTAGGAGAATCTCCAGTTGCATCCAAAATCACGACCCATTACGTGCTTTCATGGGGCCTACGTTTTTCATTATGGGCTTTCATGGTGCAGGCAGTGCACAAGTGCTTTTTATTTGAACTTCGCCAACATCAGTGTAACTTTTAAAAGGAAAAAGGATTTTGTCATGCTTGCTTCTGCTACAATGTCTTGGAAAATAATTCACGCATTGGAATGAGATGAAGCCCAACTTTGTGCCTTAAATAGCTACACTTTACTTATCTCCCACTTTTTATAAAAAGAGGTCCAGCATTAGTATAAAGTTTAGTACTGCCATATGCGAAAGGTTGAAGCCTGAAACACAAGTACCATCTGTTCGGCATTTCATCAGATATTACCCCGGTGGCAAAATTCAAGGCAAAGCCAGGTATCACATTCCAGCACAATTTTATGACAGCACCAACAATTCTGCTCATTAATTGCTGTTCGTAGTTCATGGTCCAATAACTACGATTAAACGAACCACGCATACATCATTTAGTGTTCCTTCTAGGTGTGGTTTTTTTCATTTCTACCAAGGAGTAAAATTTTCACTCCTTTGTAGATTCACCCATGCAGCGAGAAGCTAAGTGTTGAACATTTGCATTCCATTATATGGTAGCAAGATATGACGGTTTGGGGTTTGGAGGAGGCGAATTTAGTCGGCAATGGGTCATCAAACTCGTACCCCTTTAACGCCTACATAGTAGCAAACAACTCTATTCAACCTGGTTTAAAATCGAAGCTTCATGTGCCCCACACTTCCTTTAATTTAAGGTTCTCGGCTGAAAGTTGATGGCGACTCTAGTCTGTTTCCTCTGCGAGTTCAGAGGATAAAACTTCATTTATTTATTTATTTAAAGGGCTAGCCCTGAGCACTTCCGAGACTAGGGTGTACACCTATGGCCACACTTGTAGGGTGCTTTGTCCAACAGATGCGTGGAAGGCTAATAAACAGTTGATAAATGGATATGGTGTGTGGAGCTCCAGCTGCCTCTACATATGCACACAAACATAAAGTCAGTGACTAGGTCTATCCTAGAGTACCAGAGTGACTGCGGAGTTAAAATGAAGACTGCTTCCTAAAATTTCCGCTCTTGATAGAGCAGTGAATGCTAATATGTCGTGTCCACTGCTCACACATTCATCGCTGGATATACCAGGTTGTGAAGAAAAGCGTGAGAAGGAAATGAGTAGGAAAAGACGTCAAGACGAAGATATTGCGAAAAAGCGCTATATTTAAACTAAGGCCAACTCTAATCCACATCGAACTTACCCATTTCAAGCAAACACAATCTAAACGAGCATTCTGAAAACAAGACGATGAATTACACCATGCGGTGCTGCGATATGACTGCAATACGCTTTAGAGGAAAACTCAACTTAGAGTAACGATGCTTGGAAAACTCAAAATTTCGCCTTCTTTATGTTCCAACTTAGCATCTATGAGGGAGCATGTAATGAACAGCCTGATCTCAATTAATTCCTGGATTTTCGTGATTCTGTTCAGGTTACAATAATTTACATATCCCCACAATTTTTTTGTAATGTAAGAAGCTTTTCCAACAGACTCTATATTATTTGTAAAAGCTACCACTCTTTCTAAAGATTGAAAATAGCTTCCTATGGCGGTGTAAAGGAAAGACGTAGAGAGCAAGGAATGGGTGGTTAAATGGATGGATGAGCTAGTGATTGGAGGATTTATTTAGAAGGATAAATGAATGCATCTGGGCTGAATAAATGAGGAACTGGATGGAGAAAAGTATGCATCAGCCGTCACCAAATCATTATCTTTAGCATCCAATTTTCAAAATTAGGTCAAAATTCAGTCATCAGGGCGAATTTGTGGTTCATTGTTTCGCATTTCGAATGCTCCTATACTCCTACCAGTTTCATGTTTTGGTGTCTGTTTCTCACAGTTTGCATATTTGTTTCTCTATTTATTCGAGCACTTTATTGTGTTTAAGGAGTAAAGGAAAAATGTGGCAAATGCAAGATGCTACAGTCAACTGGTGGATGGATATCGCACCAGAATAGATGAGGACATGGTCTTCATAAAGCTGATGTGCCTTTTAAAAAAGTTAAAACGTAACATCGATAACCTGTGACATTGGCAGATAAATTGTAAATGCCTGAAAGTACGTTTGCATAAATGACCCTCAAGCAAATTATTAATATATATTTCTCCATGTAAAAATTTAGAATTATGTCTTAGAGTTGAAAGTTATGGCAAATATCCCACTTCTGATTTAAACAACCTCCATTTGCTGAATATTTTATCCCACCACTCCTAAGTCACTGGTTCATAGACTTGTATGCCTATGTATAATAAATACGAAAACTTCGTAATAGTGAGAGGGAATGCCTGACCTCATGACACCACTTGAAGGCCCAAATATGTTCCTTATTTTTCTAGCTTATTTGCTGCAATAATGACACCAGTAATCAGTATTTTGCTCATTAAGCACAAAATCCTGTTTCAGGTTGTTCGAATGTCTGTTAGAAACTAGGCAGTGGCACAAAGATGTAGGTTTCGCCAATTCTTTGGAATGTAGAGCAAAATGCTGCCCAACTTTTTTGTGACCGTACCTGGCTCTCTCCTTCCTATTAATATAAGCCAGCCAACGGAAATTTATTATCGCTACTAACGCAAACTAATACCTTATGCAGTCTTTCGACACATGTGCTGAAATAAATTATTATTTCAAATTAACCGTGTATTTTCGCCACCTAAATAGTATGCTCCATATGCGTTGAACGCTCCTATGCAAGAAAAATAATTAACCAACAATAGGCAAAACCTCATTTTATGCAAGTTAAATAGCTCATTTCATGCCAGTGAAAATTAACCAAAAAATATCAAGAATGAAGCGCAAAGAAGAAAGTTATACATTTACCTATTAGGAGATATCCACTGTGAGAGGTCATACTGCAGCTAAACGAACACGGCTGAATGGCGATTGGTACATTCCCTGTGCCACTAATGCTAATAGTGCAGGAAGGTTTGTTTTCAAAATTGTGGTTGTCGTGTTTGATATTGCTTGTGAATAAAATAGTTGGTCATTTAGGTGACTTACGCGAAGATTCAAGCAAGGGGGATCCAAGAGAAAGCAGTGCTTAATTTAGTGTCACCAAGGTTAGAAGGCGGCACTACAACTGCTCAACTTTTCACCTTGCCGCGCTCAACCAAATTTGAACATCTAAGCTTATCTGCTAGGCCTGGGATTTGACTTGGCTTGCCCTTGTTTAAAACCCATCATCAAAGCACACTTTTCACAGCCAAGTTTCAGATATAGAAATGAGCAACGATTAGACCGAGTGTACGAGCAGTTCAGATGTTGCAATTTTACTATCTCAGAAGGATTGGTTCAACAATTTGTCCCAGTATGCGTTAATTCATCTTGGCACCCAAATGTAAACAGAAGGCCGTCATTAATAAGGAACAATGTGTTAAGAGGTGGTGAATGCGCGTGACCCTCTTTATTATTGGCAAATACACTACACGTTTGAATGCTCGGGCGCTGCACATGCTGGAAAGGAGGTCAAGCTGAACCTTCCACATGGTCTGCATCGTAGCAATCAAGTTTTGCTGACGAAGTTGCTGCTTTCTTCTAGTTCTTCAATATTACTGATACGACTTATGACAGACAGACAGGCAGACTGATGTGCGGATAAAAATGTATTCGTGTTGTGAAATGCTTAACAACGAGGTTAGGCAAACTTGAGATGGGTGAGTGCCACAGTGGAGATGAACAGACGCTGTTGGCGAAGAAGAAGAAGATGTTAAAGCCATTCATGACAGGTGCAGTTAAGTCTGCTGGAACTGATTTTGTCACGGTTCAATGAATACAAGTGTGGCAACAACTGCTTGACCTCATCTGTACCACTGTGTTTGAGGTGATGAGCAACATGTATGTCGAAAATATAGCAATGGCACTTCCATGGCAAAAGAAGAGAAATAGGCATCTGGTAGGTTTATGTGTGCTCCAACGGGTGACTATTTGTCGGTGGTGTTTGTCGCCAAAGCACGACATTTGCATTGGTAAAGAACAGTACTCTCTCTGTTCCTGCTGATTAGCCAACCAGAGAAGTGAGGTCTTTGTGTCTGCACTGATTCTCCCAGCTTCGAATCCCACCCCAATGCAATTTGGATGTGCCATGCTTAGCGGCGATTTTGCATGCTTGGTCAACGTGAGACAGAACTAGATTGACACAACTTACGATAGTGGTTACTAAATGCTATTCTACTTTGTTTAGAACATTAAATAGTGCGTGAGGAAGTTGGCATGGAAAGTGAATTGAATTAGTCAGGGTTCTGTCCGCAATGGATCGACGGCAGAATACCTGTTAGCTGCATTTGCTGCAGCATTGGGGCAGCAAAATGCAGACCGATCTCCCCTACAACAATATCCGGGTGCAAATAACCACGCACACATTTGAGTGTTTGTTAAATGAAGTGCCAATTGCCGTAGAACATCAAGTGCATTGCAGTACGCTGCAAAATGAAACGGTGAGTGGACATTGAAAGTGGTGTTAAATCTGGCACCTTCCCACATGAGAGTCTGCCTCTACTCTAGTGGTAGTCGGTGTAGGTGAGTCAATGCTGTGTCCCTACCAATAGGCAGTTCGTTTAGCAAGCCTAACAATCAGTATTCATCTCCTCGTCAAAGTCACCCGTGAGTAAATTGAATGTGCATTGGAGATTTGATGGAGCATTGACGAAGCAGAGGCGCAACTGAAGATTATCCACAACACGGTTCACAATTTGTCCACATCTTGAAATGGACGAATGCTTTCGCAATTGCTTTTGGTAGAAGCACACTTCGCGTTTGGCGAGTGGAAGAAGGCCTGGGTAGATTTGGCAAGGAAGTCACAAATGCAGTCGCACCCTCTGCTCAGTTTGGGTTTCTCCATATGCTGATACTTTGCATGATACTTCACGATTCATGTTGCAGGAAAATATCCTGATGATCTAATTTTCCGTTTGGAAATAATTTCACGCATTGAGTACTTTGGCTAAACGTCCTCCACAACTGTACGACTCAATCAGGCGACGATTTCAATGACGCGGAGCTCATTCATTGCCATGCTGGATGAGGAGTACACAATTTCTGGAACAGGGTCGATGTATTCTGTTAAATTAATTGAAATCTTTTCCACATAGCCCATTTTGCACTACTGTCTCGTTAGCTTATTATGCAGGAAATAAGGTTGACATGTTGCTGTGCAGGAGGAAAACGAGCAAATGTTAGGGAGAGGAGCAAAGGTACGGAGTCGAGTGCATGCACTGTTAGTGCATAAAGACAAGTTAAGCAAATGGTATTAAATTGCTGCTGCTATTGCAGTAGCAGCAGCAGTAGTAGTGAGCCGCCTGACTGCACCGCTTTGCCTTCAAGATGCAACAGATGACTTGTTTGTTCCACTTTGATAAAGGTTAGTGATTAGTGTTGTTTGAAGTGGATTTGTGCATTGTCACCATGTGCACACGTGAAGAAGTATGCCATTTACATATGGATGGAGGCTCTACCTGCTTTGCCTCCGTACCGTTCATGCTGTACCACCTCATCCCATTCACGCAGTGATTGGCATTTGCAGTCTCTCTCCACATCTACTGTGTTCGTATTCACAATGCACCAAGGAGTTGGATGGAATGGGGCATTAGCAGAAATAGCGCATCCGTGTGATGGGCAGCACGATAATCAGTTTGGACGAATGTCTATGAAGAATAAAAATGGTCACAGTAAAAAATGCATGAACGCCAGTCAATGCCAAATAGTGGAATGCAAATTACCGCCCACCCCGCTGTGACTCTCAGCCGAAACTGGAATCGCCGTCAAAACAAAGTGGAATAGAATGGACACCTTAAACGCAGAGGTACGTTGCATTCATAAGTCACGACGTACTAATAGGAATGTGCCCCATGCACATCAGCCTATGAGTCGTGTGCCCTCGACCTACATGGCGGATTCTGCACCCATGCACCGCACCATACGACGCGCTGTTTTGTGTGGGTGGATCAGCTACCAACTCCCACACATCTCACCATTAAGGCGCACAGACACGGTACAGTGAAGCCATGCAACCACCGCTCACTATTTAACCACTATTTCAGCAGTCTCGTCCTTTACACTTTGCATAAAATAGGGTTACTCTATCCACTGAGTAGCACAAAATTGAGAATAAATTCCACAGCCAATACGGTGACCAAAGTAAATGGCTAGACGAGAATTTCTACAAGGAATTAATAGTATCCTTAATGATACAGATGCTCTTGGTGAACATAACAATGAACGGACCATTTCGAGCATCCATACTGAAACACACTGATTAGCAGCCCTGGTGAAACTGTTCACACGCAGATATATGAACTTTCTACCAATGTTTGCTCTTCGAGGTGCTGATGATTCGATCCTACAACACCTTCAGTGCAATCGTGAGGAATACTTTGGGCAAATGAAGCTGGTCCTCTTTTAAGGACAGCAGAGGCGTATAACTTCATTTCATGCACCTATAGCCCGGCATACACCACTAAACTGCACCATGAACAAAGTGGCAGAGAGTAGTGTGTTAGGAAGAGTCTGGTCTCTTTTCACTAAAGTAGAAGGTGCAGGCTTCAAATCGCCCCCAAAGCCTCTACTTTGTGGTGTTGAGTGCACTTCCCTGGCATTAACTAAGCGCAATGATGATGCCGATTATTTCTAATGCCTAAAGGTCATTCCTCTTTGAAGGCAATAAATAAGAACATTAGAGTAGCTTGTTACCTAGATGCATCAAAAAATCCATAAACAGCACCACTCGGATGCTAAATTATGTAGTCTATTCAAGGCTACTCTAATCTTATCTAACTATATTCATCCCTTTAAGAATTGCTGCATAAACATATTAGTCAATTCGAAACCCTCTCATTTCAGGGTAAAGCTTGGCTGTGGATTCATGCTTATTTGTTTTTAAAAGTTAAGAGAAATTATCAACTCCGACACAGAGGCCGCTTCCCTCATTCCCTGCCTACGGTCGCAGTAAAAAGCCCCTTAAGACGCAAGGAAAGGAAAGGGAAGGAAGGCTAACCTCAGGTAAGAGATTTCAAGAAACTCTCTCATACTTTTTGTAAAGTAAGTAACACTTCTTTGCTTAAAAGGAAAGGTGGAATGAAACACTCCCTCTTCCAACGCATTTCGTCAGCCAGTGGAATGACATATTAGCCCCACGAAATGCATTATGGAATCAACTGGAGTGGGGTTAATCACTCGGATCCCTGTTTGTGCTATGCGAGGGTATTTTGCGGAGATCTTTGTGATGTCCTCACGCCCTCGGCCTAGAGCCCCCACTCCAACTGCATTCACTTCTCTCACTCGCGCTCTCCAGCATTTGCACGTCTGGCCCTCAAGCACTAAATGTTTGAAAAATGTGAATCATAGAACGTTTAGGCCATACAGTAGCGTTTGATTTTGCCAAAACCAAGGAGGTAGTCAAACACATTTTCCATTCCGCTACCTCTCTTCTTACACATAAGTTTAACCAATGATTGCGGTGGCATGCCAATGAAGACTCGTTCATAAGATGGAATTGCACTGACGCAGTCTGATTTACCACGTAATCAATTTAGTGAGTGGCATTTGTTAAAATTCAGAAATCGCAGACGTGTTTTCTCACGAATGGTGTGTTGTAGCAATAACTTCTAAGATAAGCCTCGTCTCCTTGGCAATTTAGTTACACGATTGACTATTGTGAAGGTAAGCAGACCACCAACGCGGGTGAGATCACTGTCTTGTTGGCCTAAAGTCTTTTATGCGCTGAAATATTTGCAGCTCTTGACTTAATTTGAGCAACGACTCCACCGATGTCCTGGTTCAGTGTTGAGGCATCAATGAAGGGGTTTTAAATAATCCATCTGCAAGGGTTGGAGCTTGATAGTTTTGGCTTGTTGACAAGAGACCTGACTCATCTTACACTCCGCCATGTCATCTAGCTCAAGGCGGCCTAGACTGGAGTGGTCCATACAACACAGGTACTAACGCAGGCTATTAGCATTCGTAGATGAGTTGCACAAACTAGATGCCTACTAGTGTGATCAATCTGACGATAATAGCCAATGCATTACAGCGTGTAAATGAAGTCGCCTTCTGCATCAGTCGAGTATCTCCTGTGTCCTCATGGTTGCATGCGCCTTCAGCCGGGATTGATCATCTTCATTGGAATTAAGCCTTTCCCAGATTCTACCAAAGGTATTGTAGGACAGAATTATCATTACCCTGATCGTGTCTGGGTAATGCGCTCCAAATTGGTTAGCAAACGTTTACACTGTGGGCGCAGCAGGTCAACAATCCTGTGCACATGATTAAAGTTGCAGAGCTCCCAGCTCCACTTTTTTTCTACCTGCTGCCTCTAAGAAACAGGACTTAAATTGACCATGATGCCATAGATCACACAGATCACCTTAGCTATTCAAGGGTAAAAGATGGCTTTGGCCTTGAGATTGCGTTTTTCCCTTCATTTATCTGGACAAGATTGTTTGCCATTTAAACGGTTTATTTGTCAAAAGGTATTTTGGCGTGGCAAATTGCGTTGCTGCTAAGGTTTTAGGGCCAGTAGTTCTTCCCCATCAATTACACTTTCAGTGAAGCGAAGGTCACCATTCAGATTTGAGCTGAACACTCTCATTTTTTTCGTACACCCAATACGTCTGTGTTTTTCACTCTGTGCTTCAAAATCAATTATAAGTAGAAGGAAAATAAATTAGGACTGGCTTGTGAGCCTCCGAAATCGAATTACACTTAACTTACGAAGTTACAATTCCATATGGTACATGTGTGATTGTGTGTAAAGTCGTGGGTGAAGCTCCACTGAGCAATTAGAACCTTCAGCTTTTGGAACAGACCGAGGACAACTGGCCACATCACCGTGTTCTCACGGTGTCTACTAGTAATGCGTCTTAAGTAACGTTATTACCCTTCCATCTCACCCCCATTAACCCATTCATCTGGGAGTAGTCCACCCCCACCTTCTTCCCCCCCATTCACTCCAACTTAGGCCAACCTAGGACTAACGGCTGCTTGTTCTGTTCGCGTCAAACCAGTAATGCAAGGCCTTTCGTTTCGGTAGGTTTCTTAAAGCCTAACGGTTGATCATGACAGCCCACGATTCTTCGTGCTGGTACCATTCACATTCACTGAGATCAACGAATCCGTGCTGATGAAAATACCTATTTTGGCGGTTGTCCTACGCCATCTTTCACTCGATGCTTCACCTACTTAGGTAATTTTGGCTCCCCCGAAAAACGATAATACTTGCTCTCCTGTCATTGTTTTTCTTCATAAAACTGTATGGTTTTGCTCTGCCGCCCTTCTATTCTGTTTCCTCCCGAGTTCAGTGGCAAACATTATTTTGGATATTTGTTCCTTGTCCATCTACTTTACCGTTGGTCAACGATTTTGCATATGGTAGCTCCGGATGCATGATAATGCGTGCTACTACATCCATCCACTCTACCTCAGCTAAATGCATTCATTTGCATAACCAAGTTGTTGCGGAAGTTTCAGTGTCTCCCTTTTGAGATGATCAGGGTAACATATTGACATTTCAACCGGTTTATTACTCCACCATGCTGAAGTACCTATTTCAGTAGCACAAAATGAACTTGATATAAAACTATAGAGGATTTTACGAACTTGACCTAAATGCGATTCTCAAAATTAAAATCCATTTTTTCCTCCCCCTTCTCGCAAATCAAACATTTCCGTACATTTCACCATCTGCATTCATCACTGCCTCTTTTCCTGCGCACTTACTTTCAGGAACTTCACACCGATATTCCGGCAGATGTTTTGACTTTTGTAAATCGAAATATTTCACTAAATCTAGGTGAGCTAAAGTTGATATCCGCATTCAAAATGATTCACCGGCTTTTGGCTCTTATAATCTTTGCTGATTATGGATGATGTTACGGACCGAAGGTCCTCCTTCAAATAACAGCAAGCCACACGAGTACTTTGGGTGATTTATTATCCCCACTCCTAGAGGGATATGAGGATGCTGGCAAAGAGCAGGGAAGGCTATGGCGTCAAATAGGAATCACAGGCTAGGGTGCGAAGGGTCCACCCGGTTGACTGTCAACCTAGAATAATTTTAAGTCTTGAAATGTTCCTTTTCTTGGAACAAACGAATCAAAGCTACCGAGGGCTAGGAAGACGCTACAGGTTGCGCAATTCAAGGTGCTCAATTACTACATCTGCCGTGCTTTTTTGTCGCAAGGAGTTTTGAACTTGTCTAATGTGGGTTTCACTGCGTCAGTCAGTATGGCATGTGATTAGGTCTTCATAACCCGACCACCCTGAATTTTGCAATTGGTTGTAAGTTCGGCAACGTAGTTAAAACCCTATGATATTTGCATGAGAGCCGGATTACGGTGCACTCTAAAGGTCCACAGGCGAGTACTGCCGTCGAAAGGCAAGTGGGAACTGGAGCCGAAGAGCTTGTTGAAAGAATTCCAAATCGGTAAGGAATCTTAATTTCAGATAGGCGGGTCGTAGATCCTCCCCGTGAACAGGTTGGCTTTGAAGACGCCACCGTGTGCACGTGCTTGTTGGAATGGACAAATGCTAGCAGGGTAGCACTTTCTATCGGCTCTGTCGTGAAAATTCGTATCTACTCAGCACTGTCTGAGACCGGCTGATGGTAGAGAGTAAATCAACACTCGTAAGAAAATTTTGCAATTCATCTACCTAGAGTCCAACCCCATATGCTGTCTGTAACATTTCAAAGTGCTCAAATACTCCATTTGTGTCGACAGATGTTGCATGTGGTTTTCACTGCCCAAGGCATCCCGAAGTCAGATGGATACATGACTACCCGACCGGTATTATGGGTGGAATCACAGAATCTCTACTCTTCTGTGCCAAGTACCCAAGGCAGGAACTGGTTTTGATAAGAAAGGAAGGTGTGAGTTGAGGCCTTCTGCCAGAAATCCACCCCAGCTAGGCTTTTATTCCATTGAATCTCCTGCCACCACGCAGAAATCGATCATCTACAATGCTCAACTTTTCTTTACTTATTCCCTTAAAGAAAGCAGGCCTAAAGAAAGGTGTGAATGAGGTGCCCAGATTGGTGTGCACCATCCCTACAGATGGTAATTCATCTATTTGGCCTACTTTTCTTCGGTGGAAGAGAGGATTTAAAAGACTTAGATTTAAACAACTTGCAACCGCTTAAATACTTTTTCCTCATTTTGACGACCAACATACATTTTCATTGATGTAGATGTTGCACGATGAAATGCTTATGGGTGCTGTGCCCATCCACTGCACAGATCAGACTGCTGGCTTTGTGGACCCCCTCCAAAATATGGTATGCCTGTACCTTTTCATTATTTAAAAGGCTTTTGAGTGAGGGGTCAAGATGATACCTTCATTAAGGCACAGTTTTTCCGTGGACAACGGGCATACTCGAAGCCCTAGATGGTCAATCCCACTGCAATCTTCGTTTATCTTGTTTATCAAAATTTATCAGTCTTTCTTAGTAAAATCCCCACTCATACAATAAAGCCATAACATTCTGTAAGAACAAAAGTGGTAATGTTTGTTAGTAGTTTAATGCAGAGATCAACTTCCGGTTACTTTCATCCCCATAACATCCTCCCTTCCTTCCGCTCCGTTTTCGTGGGCTAATTTTGATACCAGTTTGTTTAACAGAGCTGCGTGAGAAATGAGTCAAAACGCATTGCAATCAGAGCTGAATGGATGAATGGGTGGTCACTAATCCAATGCCAGGCAATCCTTAATAAGACATACTCGAGAAAGTGGCACCCCTCTAATTTGACGACTTCTACAAGTTATTTTCACATTTTGAAAAATGATGGGAGCCCCTCTACTCTGACTGAATATTATTTGACTTGTAAAAAGAAGTTTTGCTGACTATTTCTGTAAAAATGCCAATAATCCTAAGAGGACCATCAAATGCGCCAATGGACGCGCGGATGAACGAGTTAGGCAGTCAATGAGTAGATGAGTAAGAAGTGGTCAACTACTTATTTCCTGTCCTGTGTGCTATTTTAGCTTGTCAATCGGGAACTGATAACCATTGGAATGAACCCTGCCGCAGAAAGTTTCCTCATCTACCACCCATTCGGATATGTAGTCAATTTGTTGCTTTTTGTCATCAGAGGGTGAGTAGAAAGGGATGCTTCCCTACCTATTAATGCTGACTACCAAAGTTAGTGTGGTGACCGTAGTTGTACAAATTGAAGTCATGCAGTGGAAAAGGTATCCAACATCCCATTTAGTGCGCAGCTTCCTCGGCTGCTGATCGAGGAGGCTGTGAACATTCTGTGGTCAGTTACAGCAAGTACTCCCATGGACCCACCACAACAGACAGCTGACATGGTGGACTAGTGTCACATGCACAGTCATACCCATATCTCTTTGGCTAAGCATGATGCGAAATGTCTAGGGATTACCATTTTTGATGAGCGTGTCCTCTGAATGCAAAGTGTAATGCACTCGAGGAGGGAGCATTTGAGGCGAGGTGTGGTTGAGTGGGTAGATGGGCGGCATAATACTCTCCAATCAACCCACTTCATAGGTCAACCACATTTTGGGGGAGGTTCGGATCGAAAGCGGGTTTGGCTATGCGTGGTCTTCTGCTGTAGAGGACATTGGTCTGCAACGCACTGACGTAGTACGTGCTCAGTGACTTGACGACTCTGTTCCTCTCGAGTAAGTTGCCAACTCCTGGCGCAAAGGTGTAGACCCTCACCTCGCGTCTGGCATGCAGACGTGAAGTGAACGCACCTCTGGAAAGAGCCATACCACATTAAGAATGCACAGAAGGAGGAGAGAAGAATGAGTGGTGGGTTAACAATCAACAGGAAAGGCATGATAAGATTGGAAACCATGTCCCTTAGGTGGTGACGGAAACTGTAAAAAGAGTGGGTAGGGTGGGGCTAAATTTATTCATGTAAAATAAGTTGTACATTAGCTTGCATTCTCCTTTCAAAGTGTTGTTTTATAAATTTTGATTCTACCATGACGGAAGTTGGATTGGACTTAGTTGCCATCAGTGTCACGCTTATGGCTCTGATCGTCTCATTTCAATGCAGTGTGACAATAATGTGACACGTTATCAAATCGTGCAGCAAAGTCGTGCTGTCAAAGCCGAAGTCACCTTTAAAACACAAGAGTAGGTGTTTTTGCTCTTGAGTGATTTCGTTGTCCACCATCCGATAAATATGTATGGAAGGAAAGTTGGGGCGGCTAGATGTGCGAGGGTGTTACATGGGGAGCGCGCTGGTTAACTTGGCTCAAGTCTTGTTACACTTTCGGTCGACATCATCCAACTGTAACAAGTGAATTCTAGCAGAAGCACACAAGCCCCACTTTAAAGTGAATGAATGAATGAATGTATTCAGCAGGTACAAAGACAAAAGCTTAAAGGTTATTTTGAGTTATTGCTAGTAGAAGAGGGTATTAAACGCCGTGCTTAATTGATGATACCATCAATTTACTTGATGGGCATCATTCACAATCGTTTCTACCAGGCGACTTGGTGCGTCTTGTGGGTGGAAAGGTATAAGCAGATACCTGATTACCTAATAACACGCGTGGCTGTAGAGGGGTTCCTTACCGCGCCATTGCCATCGTCCGCCGCACACCCTTAGTCACAATGGCAAGAAAGACGGGCAATGGATGCGAGCAGGCGGCAGTGCCAGAAGTAATATTAACTATCGTTTCAAATTGCCAATGAAAGCAAAGGTCTCAGATGGCCAAACTTCAGAAGTTCATTGCATTAAAGCCTTGCAAGTTGCATTGATCAGGCAACTGTCCACATTTTACTGACAGTCGCGAACGTCCATCAGCAACGGTTGCATTTGTTTAGCCTGTTTCAAACCATCCATCGTGTCCATGCTGATGAATGGAGTACAAGTACGAAAGTGATTGCACTAGCACAGAACGTCTCTTTGTGAGGCCTCTCACCTTTAAACGGCTTGACTGTATGCCTCTCAGTTGAAAGACATTGGCACAGAGCTGGAGTAGAAGCAAGCCGTCGGACACTTCAGAGAGAATTTACAGCACCCGTCAATCCGAAAAACCTTAATCGTTACATCACTGCCTGCATGCAGTAAGCTAATACTGTCGAGGGTGAGTTGACTTGTCCATTGGCGGTGCACGTCAATGGGTAAGGGATGGGTGAAGTGTCATTTTCTTCTATATTAGGAGTTGTCAATGCCAGGAAGGCGACTCTAATCATAGGATCCTGCTTAGCTTTGTCAGTTGTGCTTTAAGCTTTACAGAAACGATGTCTCATGTGCAAATGAATGTCTCTAGGGCGGCTGATCTTAGGGCCCGACGGCATGCACAAGTTTGTGGCTGATGCCTATTCTTCACTGTAACTACTGTTGGGGATGCTTTACCTTATTTTCCGTTGCAAAATGCCCGATTTCACCCACCACGACACTAGCAGCTTCTAGGTGGAATGTAAATCTGAATGCAGGAATACAAAGGCAGAGTTTGGCCACATTCATTGGTTCAATCAGATTGCCTCAAGGCAAGATGACTCCGGTAGTGTAGTTACTGCCTCCGTTTGGTGATGGAGTAGGCTCTGGACTTTCACCACTATTTATGTTTACCACACCCTCCTCCCGTACCTCACTTCCCCTCCTACCAGGCTAGTCCTGCTATCCCTCCCTTTGTAGACGGAAACCCTCGAGTGAATGACTTTCCGATCTAAAGTAAGTCAGAGGCATAATGTTGCCATTTTAATTTTCTTCCCCTTTCCCATTTGTCCGGCGGTGAAGTAGACTTAGGACTCATGTGTTAGATGGCCAATTTCCTGCTATGATCTCGTTGGCAAGCCTCTTTGATTGTTCTACTCTTTTGGACGCTAGCCGCCTTGAGCTAAACAACCGGCATAGATATGTTGCTAGGCAAAATAGTCCATCGTAACAGTTTCTTTGTCTAAAAAGCTCCATCTTTAGGAATAATGCCTTTTTCAAGACAACGGACTAACTGGGGCATTGAAGTATGGAAAGCCCTACAGCACAACCTCTTCATCAAATAGTTACTGTTGGGCCAATCTAGTTCAGTAAACAATGTCTCCTCTGTTCATCCGATCCTCGTCAATCTTGGTGTAGCAAAGAACTAGCAATACTTTCCCACTGAGAAACTTCCTCCTCCATCTTCATGATGGCCAGACCACATCCTCCGAGTCGTCGTCTCATTTTATGCATAAAGATTGCCTGTTGGTGAATTTCCAACTCCAGCTTCTCCGTTGCCTTGTTGTTTCTGGAGGAAGGTGAGGAAAATGTGGTCAATCAATCCTGCCTCTAAAATCTTCTCGAAGTTCTTCCCAGTGCTTGCCTGTAGCTCCCTGAGTTACCCATGCGGGCGTGATAGCGTTTGACCATACCGGAGGCATGTGCCGTAAGCGATGCCTTCACAACAGCATCTTTACTTCGTCGGCCTTCCATGTGGCTGCAGAAGCGTATAGACGATGAAATCTACTCCCGTACCCCACCCATATCCACACATACGTTACCAGTTGGTTAACACTTGACGCTGTGAAGTGGTTCCGGATCAGGTCTCACTTCAATCACTGGATGCCTTCATGTCGAATAAGAGAGTGGACCCACCACCATTGGTTGATGTAATGCCATTAGCCATTCTATTGTGGGTCTTTGAAGAACGCATGTATTTGACACCTGGATGCCCTAATGCTACTACCAATGCAGTATTCTGAGCCCCACCTGAGGGCATAATAAGGCAGAAGGGCATATGGATTGATGATATGAGGGTTATGTATGTCACCACGATGTTAACCGAATCGCTCAAGGACCGAAGACCCCACTCTGAACACACACCGCTTTTGCTGCATTTTGATGCTACTACAGAGGCTTGGTTCTCCTGACCTAGGAAGCCCTAGTAGCACAATGCGGGGGATGTGAAAAGCTCTACGCGGCACTGATGAAGGCGCACAGCACAAAGATCCGTGCTGCGCGAGAATTGGTTGTAGTGGAGAATGTTGCCAATATGCTGGCAGAGAGGGTGAGTCTCCTGCCAAATTCGATTATCAAACCTTCTCTCTTTACTGTGCATCCTTCTGCTCACATAGTCATCATCATCGTCATCATTGGTTTAGCCCGATTAGATGATGGAGTGTATGCTCTTCTGCTTGCGAGACAACGGTTTGGGTGAGTCTTTGTTGTCTCTGTCATTCATACCACCACGACCTGAGATTAATGTTTCCATGCAAGCTTGCGTTCTTAGTACATGCATCACCTTTTGGTGCATAAATGTATCCCCTGCATTGGGCAAACGAAATTTTGACTTGATTTTTAAAACAATCCCCTCCAAAGGAAGGAATAGTGGTCTACCCATTTAATTGCCCAAGAGATTGCTGTAATTTTACTGACCTTCGGGCAGTTGGTGATAGGAGTCACCTAAATGCTCATAATGCTAGATTGATTGTTCATCTGGATTTACGTCCAACGCTTAACGCTCATTTACACGAGTCACCTTAGACTTTGTGACCACAGTCACTCACCATTAAGGCGAAGGTACTGCATATCCACCTGGCTCACTATTGTTGCCAACAGCGGCCACCCCTTCACGGCCTGAAATGCGTGCCACGGATCAAATCTTTTCTGTTAGTAAGATGCGGTTTTGGTCCTCTTGGAGCAGCCATAATTGGAAGTAACTTGATGGTGGATTTCATTGATCCGTCTGTAGGCATGTCAATGAATACTTGTCATTGCCAGTTGGTTGTGACATCAAACTGCATGCTTCACAGGCCTGAATTCCTTCCCTCATTTCCATGGAAGGTAGTATTAGTTACACACATGCGTACACGATGTAGGACTTGGAAATGTGAATGACTTTGATGCAGTAGGTAGCGAATGCCCACTTCGCCTTCTTTGACGGAGCATCAAGAATTCTCTGTTGGGGCAGTCTACTTCACGAAACCATCTCCTGACCTGATTGTGGAATTGCCAAGGTGTCGTTGTCACGATGTACAAATGATAGTCCTCTCACCCAACCCCAGAGAGATAGTGTTCTTAGTCGTTAGGGGCAATAAAAGCAGGAGATGCTAACTAGTGGCAAATTTGTTGTTGTATGGAGTGGTCAAAAAGCAGCACCATCAGGTTTAAACTAGGAAAGCAGTTCTCGCGTTCCAGGACTTGACAATCTTCTCAGCTCTCTCTTTTTAAACTACTTCACGAGTGCTAGCACCTCCTTGTGTAGTTAATGAACAAACCAGCTGCCATCATCGTGAAAAGAGAGAAGTATTTCTAATCAAAATTGCCACGTTGCTAGGCACCGATACCTTCAGTGACTTGTCATTTCAGTGAGGCATATAAAGATGCAGATGACATTGCTAAATCTGAAGAGAAGAATGTCCATAGGGGACTACGACAAACCCATGGGTAGCATTAAGCTGGCTGGTGGATTCCATCTCAATCAGGCAGCGCCGAACGATGTAGCGAAAAGAGTAGCAACTATGCTTATCTCATTCCACCGCAAGGCACCCAGACGCACACACACTCCTACACACCCTGTGTACACGCAGATTGGAGTAGCAATCGCCATGTCGTCAATCCTCTTCCCTCCTCTCTCCCCATTGTGTAATACTTCTCTTCCCTTGTACTCACACACAGAGCGAGATCGTCTATTCTCCAATGCAGGAATACCCATGATGCTAAAGAGCGGTTTAAGTGGGGAATATCACATGAAGAGCAGAATTGAGCAGGGTTGAACGTGAGTGGAGAGCTATTCCGCGTGCGCCTCCAGCGGGCAGCAGAAGGAAGACTGAGGCCACTGAGACAGAAATGCAGATGCTTCCTTATCATCGCACAAAATTTAAGGCATTCCAGGGTATTTATGGGTGATAAATGAATCACTTTATAAATTATGTCTTGCGTGTTGCAAATAAAAGGGTCAAGTTTAAGTCCACTTACATACTGTCTATAAACATATCTACGCTTATCTCTCTATCACAGTGAAAGTAAAGAAATAAACGGAGGGACTCTGAGAATACCACCTAATTCATCCCACTTAAATGACTCGGGACTCTCCAGCCTCTTAAACAACTCAATGCCTAATAAGGTGCAGGATAAGTGAGGTTGTTGGATAACCAACATTTCTATTTATCAAGTGTCCTTAGGGGTGATCTGAGGTCAAACGGCAATAGATATGCTTCACAGGGGAAGAGGAAAGAAAAATGACTTTGGGTATGAGACTTCGAGCTACTGTCGCATGGTATATTAAGTAGCTCTTGCTGCTAAACATGCCTTCTTCATTTGACAGTGAATGTGGAATGAAACACTCTCTTCCAATACATTTCATCAACCATTGGGATTACACATTAGTACCATGAAATGCCTTACAAAATCAGCCGGAGCGCAATTGCCCCCTCATCCCTGTTAGTGGTATGCGAGTGCATTTTATGGAGGTCTTTTTGATGTCCTCTCGCCCGTGGCCTAGAGCCCCTACTCTGATCTCATTCACCTCTCACACTTGTGCACTTCAGCCTCTGCACGGGCGGATCTCGGACAATCGGTGCTTGAGAAATGGACCTGAAAAACGTTCAGGTCAGAGGAGGTTGTCAGACACATTTTCCTTTCCATTTACTTTCTTCCTACACATTAGTTTAACCAATGATTTTAGAGCCATTTATTAAAAGACTTATCCTAAGCTGGGATTTTACCGGCACAGTCTGCATTGCACCTTGTCGCATGCGGTCACAGCCACCGCCGCTCGCTAACACGTCAAGCGGTGGTTAAACCAGCCCATAAATTGGACCCTGACCACTGGCTACGGTAAGAATACAGTCTCCAACTAAATTAAACAGCCTTCATCTATCCCTCGCAAAGTGACTTTTAGATCGATTCGTTAGGGGCAATTCAGGTGCTGCAGTTAATTAATCCATGCAACTGCGCAGTTCCATGCAATGCAGAGTTACCCTGATGAGTGAGAAAGTTGCCAATTTCGCTTGCCTTCTAGCAGGCGTTGGATTAGTGCCACCCACTTCTCAAGATTTTTTGCGTGCGTGTAACGTATTATGTGTGACACATTTGCACCCAAGTGGACTAGTAGGAGTCTACAGCCTCGCCATATCACAAATATTTTGATACACTGGCAGCGATATCTAACGAGGTAGATGAAATCTGCCTGCTTGATTGCCTAAACGGATGGCTTCACAGAAGCCGCCACGTCGCTCAGTCGATGGGCGTTCGCTTGTCCTGCACACTTGCAACAGATGCAGCAACGAGATTACGGTAACTTTCGACAATTGAGGGAGGAATAAGGCTTAATTTTTCTAAATGTGATTTGTCTCCACTGGACGAGGGGTCAGATGACCACGTCTCATTTTAGCCAACAAGTAAACCAAACCGCTACATACATTTATAAGCTTTTCGAATCATTAGCACAAAGCGTGATGATTTGAAGCCAATCCTTTTTGGAGAAAATCAAGCATCTCCAATCATTGCCGAAATTTTGAGGGTTTCCACTGATTTTTTGAATCAGATACAATTGAGATTGAGTGCTGCCTGTTGCTTTTTCCTCTGGTAGGTAAGGAGAAGTCAAAGTATACTTAAGCTCCTGTTTCCACTTTGTTGATAAAAAAGCAGGCGGAGGTAATTAAAGGATCCTAACTCCATGGTGTCACCTGTCAAACGCTGACTTGGGACCTCCTCTCACAACGCATTACTCCATGATAAGTAAAAGTATGTATTACGCTATCAGTGGATGCAGTCTTATTAAAAAAATTTGCTATTTTATAATCTCACTGAAAATGGTGAGGGTGGGAGGCGCAGCAGGAGAAGGAGGAGGTGAAGTTGCAGAAGAAGACGATGCAATTTGCCATTTGTGGGGTGCCGGCGTGACATCTCCAACCTAATAAGTCAGGTGTCTCGGTGGTCAGCTAAATGCACAAACAGCAGCCATGTAACTGTGGCCTAAAGTGTAGCGAACAAGAGCTTCCTTTAATTCATTTTGCCGAAAGAACGCAGATTTATCTTTGTCCGGAAAGCAAGAATGGTGAGGAGATGGATTGCAAGACGATGTAATGACTCGAGATCGACCGAGATTTTAACCCGCATGTACTTGCACTTGAGTAGGCCAGACATAGACAGAAAAGATTCATAGTAAATAAATCGATGGATCCTTTGTGCCCTCACTTTAGACAGCTAGCTACACCCACAGAAGGATCAAATGCAAGTGATGCATCTACCGGTGCCTTGATTCCCTTGTCGGACCTCCGTGAAGGGATTTTAAATAGTCTGTTTTTAGGTCTTGGAGCTTGTCACCCTCGGCTTTGTTGACAAGACACCTGACTCATACTACACTCTGCCATCTGTCATCTGACTCAAGGTGCTGTAGACTAAAGTAGTCCATACAACGCTGCTACTAGAGCCAACTGTTAGCACTTGCAGATAAATCGCGCAAACTTGACGCCCACTAGTGTGACCGGTATGACGATGATAGCCAATATATTGTAGCGTGCAAATGAAGTCGCCCCCTGTCTTCAGTCGAGCATCTCTGGTGTCCTCATGACTACATGCACCTTCAATCGGGATTGATCATTTTCATTGGAATGATGCATTCCCCATGATCCTACTGGAGGTGTTGTGGGATGGAATCATCTGTACCCTGATGAGCAATGCAAGGAAGGCCATATTTCTGTGCGTGAACAAGTTTGCTAGCGTTACTATATAGCCTGTCTGATTCTACACCACCTTGTTTTACTAATCTTGTAGATTCAGAGCGAACTGACACATTGACCGAAACCTTAAATCACCTTTGTTGCTATAAGTGTTGACATTTGAATGCAATGTGCAATGTGCAACACCTAACATTACAGTCACTGCTTACCAAATAGAGAAGAACGGAAATTTTTTACACTTATAGATCCTTCGCTTTGTGTTACCTTATGTGTTGTTTGTAAATTTGTTTGCTATAGCTATGCGAGGATGGGACACTCTCTGTCGACGCCAGTCTCTACCATTTTGCCGGCGTTTACGCACGCATCAATCTTGATTGACCTGCAAAATGTAGTCTCCATTTTCTTAAAACTTTTGGTGAATTTCTTCAGAAATTACTTTACTTTCACGTCATCCCTTTTTGTGCCCAGAAACAAGTGAGATTTTTAGGCAACATCTGCACCCCATGTGGTTGCTTAAATGAGCAGCGTCTTTGATAAAACAGAAATGTATATGCATGCAAATGTCAATAAGCTGTTTGTCCATGTATATGCACCTCATAAATAGCCTTTCGGTAGTGTTTGGCCAATGCGTTCCAACTTGGTTAGCAAACGCTTACGCTGTAAGCGCAGCAGGTCCAGCGATCCCGTGTATCTGAATTAAATTTTGGAGATCATAACTCCATTTTCTTCTGGCTACCAAGTTCTGACTTTAAGAAACAGGGCTTAACTTAACCATGACGTCATAGACCGTATAAATTGAATTGTCGCTTTGGGCTAAAATTAAACGTAGGTCCAATTTGGGAGTATCGTTATTGGGGTTAACAAAACCACGCCAAATTTATCGTCTTTACTTGGATGTGGTGTTATCGCAGTGATTAGAGCGTACATTTTTCTTTGATTTAGTATGTTGGCACTGCTTGTAATTAGGTGTTTATCTTATTTGAAGTTGCGGAGGTGATTATAATTTTGCAAATAATAGCATTTACGGGCATTTAACTCGTGCCTCTTCCATTCTTTAAGCAAAAGAAAACAATTTCTACAATCCAATCTTCACTTTAGTCTTATTATTTTTGTGTCACAATTGGCGAATTTGAAGGGTACGTGATTAAAGATCTATCAAACATCCTCCTTGCTGTTCTCACGCTTCGCCTGAAATACTGGCAGCGAGACTTTCTGTCATGGGAAATTTCCTTCAAAAATCAGCACAGTCACAGTAGTTTGGATACAAAAAGGCGTAGACTACGTCAACAGTAGACTTTCGTACATATATACGATTCATTCCAATCCCACGGAAATTCCTCCTCCTCCCTCTCTTCTGGATGCAGAGGTTGACTCCACCTAAGTGGCAGTCGAATTTGAGTGAGCATGGCCACTACTTCCTCTGTCCTCCAAATGTCTCCTTACCTACTACTACTAGAGATCTGGCAGTAGGAGGCCTACATCCTAATTGCTGTCGTCTAAAAATGAGAACAATAAATTCCTTCCCTGCCATCAATGATGCAGTCATGCGCTCTTCCGCGAGCAAGTGACTGTTTAAAGAGATGCCAGTAGTTGACAAATGTCCAGTACTTTGGGTGCAGTCATGAAGCCTCCTGTTTACAGCTACAATGGAACAATTTTTGGCAAAAGAGAAGGACATCAAATCTCCTTAATCTAGTAGGGTTGACTACATTATTTAAAAAAAATTATTAGGTGTTTCGTGTTTTTAGAGATGCCAAGGGCTATTTTCTTCATCAAAGTTTGGCACTGGTAGTTGAATGGAGGCGATTGGTTCTGCTGATGTCCGAATTATCCCCATTGTCTCAGTTTGCAACAAGGGGATTACTTGTAATAAGTGGAGCATAAGGCATTTAAAGTGGCCCAGCCTTCGACCAAATATGTCTCATAAACTGCGTATTTCTCCCATCCGTCAACCTACCTGATTCAAACACAGCAGTGGTCTTGAGCTTTCATATTTCTCTTTTCTCATCTGGTTAGGTTTCGATGCCACTTGGGTGATCCATTCACTAGGGGAGATTCCGTCGTGGTAAATTAGGCTGTCAAAGATGTTTTAGGGCCGTTTTTTATCCCGACCTTCCCTCATTACTTGCACTCATAGTGAAGCAGACAACCAACTTGTAGCAGAAGACCGGAAGAAAAATAGTGTGCGAATTCATTTGCACCTTTCGGTATAAAATTTGCTAGATCACCGAAGAAGCAAAGGTTGTGCTAAGGCTTCTTGCAGACCCAAATAAATTCCACAAAATGCAACCCCACTTTCCTTCTTTCCCCTTCTCACAAATCTGGTGTTTCCGTGCATTTCACATTTTTATTTGCGCATGAATTTTTAGTAAATCCACACTGATTGCCTGCCAAATGTTCGGGTTATCGCGAACTTGTAGATTTAAATTCGTGTTTGCGCTGTAACTGATTTGCCAACTTTTGAGCTTTATGCACTCTAGTGACTGAGGATATTGCGGAAGACTGAGCATCATCTCTCACATCACTTCAAGCCGTACAATTGAGTCCTATGATTTGCTATCACCCACTAATTGAGCTACGAGGTAGCCTGCATACAATCGAAAAGCCGTGTTGTTAAAAGAAAATATTTACTGGGGCTGAAGTCTGTTTGGTAAACACCTACTTTGTCTTGCACAGAACAGTGTGAGCATGGTAGAGTTAGAAGGTGAGTTTGTTGATGGGGTTAAGGTTGCGTTTCTAGGCCGCGGTGTCAATGCCTTGAGAGCAAATGTGAATGCATCGATTGTGGGTGGGATTCCGAATAAGATGTATTGTGGGCTATACGAGGTGCAGATGCATTTGTTACGCAATACCCCTCATCATCAGGCACCTCGGCTCCGACTGACAAATGTCATGGGCATCAGCGGCTTTGCGGATAGCGGTGAGAGTGATGGACTTGCTCACAGCGGTAGCTATCCCGTACAGTAGATGGATAGAACCCTCAACAAGTATGGGCGTACCCTTCACATGATGGTGAAATTATGTGCGCTGACTTCCGTGACGCACCACTCAATTAACAAAACCCTATTCTACACCTCAATTGTGGAGTCGCGTCTCATTAGCATTACGCTCGGAAGACGGTGTGCTACGTGAGTTCATACGTTGACGTATAATAGGAGTGAATCAATGAGTTTTCAGCTGCACAGCACTTCAAATTGTGTGCAGTAATGAGTTGCATTGCGGTGTGGAATATCAGTCTACAAGAAATGCATAGGTGCCCTAATGCTTGTCATTACCCACGTATCTCCGTGTATGTGTGTATGTCTGTGTGCATCAGCTCACCAGTCATGGCTGTCATTTCGAAGGCATCTGTAAAACCAGAAAAGAAAGTGTAGGTGGGATATGAAGTCAACGATTCTACTCAGTGTTGCCGAGGTGAGGTGACTGTCATGTAGTGGGAAGTGAGGGGAAGCAGTAACAGTATACGCAGGATGCTTTTACAAACGGTAACGCATTGTAGACTATTCAGGTGTCTGAATTTGTGCAATTTACAACTCATTCTCTGGAAATAACGTGGCTAGATGCACCTCTTAAAAACATGTAGGAGAGTGGTGGCCCAATGTGAGTAAATACAGAGTGATGCAGCTGCGGATGAGAATGGTAAGGTAGATTCAGCAATGCATCACACACACCGCTCTCCGTCAGCTTCTTCACATTGTTTGCTGGGCAAAGACAAATATTTGATGTCCCGCTGACATGCATCTGGGCATCAGGAAGGCTGGAAGACAACCCAATCTCTGCTACATCTTTTCTGGGTGTACAGCAATAGATGGACATTTGTACTGCAGCACCACAGTTTATTGCTGTGCCTTACAGAATAACACGGTGATTCGAGAAGGTAGGTGAAATCAAACGCACATCTCTTTTTGTGCAAAGCTGTAAGGAATAATTGATGCTCGTAATGTGCAATATCCTTTTTTCACTCCTCAGCATTCCCACTGCCAATTCATCTTCACGTCGAATTTGCGCGAGTTTTCGTAACTACCACATTACTACATTGACGAAAACGAGGTGTGCCAAAAGGAGTGCCCTAGGCAAAATTGCCCATTTTTTCACCTCCATAGTCGAAACTTGATTCAGTGCTACGCGTGTTTGTCACACGAAAGTGAAGCAGTGGTTTCGTGGTTTGAATATAACGCGTATCTGTGCGCAAGGACGACGGCATGTGTGGCAGTTGGCTGCTGATCCGCACACACGAAGCAGCACGTCGTGCCCTTCTTCAATGTGTGGGTGCACAGACTGCCTTGTAGATCAAACATCCCCCTCTCCTAGGCTGACGTGCATGGGGCTCACTGCTATAAATACGCCGTGAGTTGAGCCTGCAGCGTGTTTCTGCTTCGACGATGCCGCATCAGTTTCACCTTATTGTGCTGGCGACTTCACTTCTACTTGAGAGCTGCAGAGGAGTGGGTGGTAAGTTGCATTCCACTAATTCACACTTTTACACCCATCACCGTTCATTCATTTGTGACATCGGTTATTTGCTTCCATTTTCCACATGTGCCGCTTCAGCCTTTGGCCATGGACAGTTACATTCCAATTGAATCCCTCATATGCCTTCACACTAGCTGGTAGTTGTACTTGCCACGAAATGAGCGGCACGTGCCACGTATTGTGTTTAGTGGAAACACATAAGTTGAAGCAATAATCCGCACTTTGTTCCATTGACGCATACACTGATGTTCATGCTCGTTTTGCCATGGATGCACCATTTCTACAAATGCCCCATCTCAATCAACTCCTTGGTGCGTTGTGCACAAACACCCATTGGATGGAGATGTAGACTGCAAATGCCAGCCACCGAGGGAATGGGATGAGATGTGAAAGCAAGAAATTGACCAGACCGGAATAAGTAGAGCCTCCATCTATGCATGCAAGGCATACTTTTTCGCACGTGCGCATGATAACGATGCATACGTTCACTTTGAAGGACGACAATCACTAACGCTTCCCTCCAATACAGCGCACAAGTCAGTTGTTGCAACTTAATGGCGGAACTGGTAAAGAATTGTTGCTCCCTTCTACTATCACCACGACTACTACCATCATTGTGGTAACGGTGAATGTTCCATTTTCCATTCCTATTTGATCCAGTTTATCCTCACCATTTCCACAAACATTGCCATTTATCTTGATGTGTTGCAGGGGACACGAAAATAAACTACACACTTCCAGAACACTTCTACTGGAGTCGTCTGGGCTCTACCGTCTTAGAGATGAGATGGGATGTCACGAAAATTGGTGAAGAGGCATGGTACTACCTCGTTATGACTGCAGAGCCAATTTCTTCAAATGCTTCCATCAAGACTAAAAAGGCAGATTTCGAGGTCGGAAATATCACTTTTGTTGGACTGGAACCAAACACTTCATACAGGGTGATAATGGAGTCTTTCGGAGGTAGAGAAAACATACTTTCAACTGGAATAATTGGAACACTGCCCACTGGTAAGCTAGTAGTTGTGATTATGATGACATCTTTACATCGAATGATGATTTGTCCATTTACGCAGGGGTGGCAGATAGCATTTTTACATCCGGCGGAGCTGCCTTCATCTCGGTCATCTCTAGGCTCGTGGTTGCCTTCACCGTGGTAATTCTAGCTTAAGCCCCCGCTTTGCTCGCAGCAAATTGGTAATACCTTCAGACACTGCCAGATTCACAGTCCATACTTTGCCTTCGCCAAGCCTACACTTCTCCATTTTCGATTTCCATGTCGCAGGCAATGCAACAGCGCCTTTTTTATATTTAAATTAATACTGCTGCCATTTTTAGGATTCAATAATTCTCGAATGGCACATAAAGTTCTTCTATTAGGCCTACTTTATTTCCTTCTTAGTTACTTCAGTCAAGGGTGGGAAAATTGCTCCAAGCTGTGATGCCAAATTGGGTATAACTTGATGCTGCAAGTATGCCATTCTTTTGTAATGTCCTCTTTTCACACAAAAGTAATCCAACGCCAACGCACTGATTTAGTTATGCCATATATGAGAGGACATTGCTTTACCCACAAGGACTATCTGTTCGGCGTCTCATCGTATACTACACTAGTGGCAAAACTCACAACAGAGTCCCTATCTAAGCTCAGGCTTAGTTATTCTACTCTCCGAATAGTACTGAGCATCCACCGTCGTTCGTTGTTGGTGGCCATTTAACCAAAACAAACAAAACCAGCGTGCATTGTTCAATGTTTCCACTAAGTGTAGTTAATTGGGCTCTAGTGAGAATAGGGCGATTTGTACCACTGAGCACCATTCGCATCTCTTTGTACATCCAACCATGCAATGAGCAGCAAAGTGTTACTTCTTTGCGTTCCATTTTATGGTAGCAAGAGATGAGAATTTGGGGCTTGCAGTAAGACGGTTTAGACTTCATTGAGTGATTCAAGACTTGACCCTTTACAATCACCTTTTACCTCCTCATCCTCCTCCTCTTCCTCCTCCATTTGCATCTGCTGTGACAGAACAGTATCGTAGAATTCGCATGCTTGTGAAGATCATACATGAAGACCGCCTTGAGAGAGTTGAACTTGAATCATTTTGTCAACTGCTATACCCACGCTTTCTCCGTGGCTCCTCCCCAAATTGGCCACTTTTACAAGCAATTAACGAAAGCAGCCAATACTCAGAATTTTACGATTAAACGGATGCAGTCCTAGTCCACGAGGTGATGTGTGGATTCCCCGTCTGTTGATGAAAGCACTGAAGTGCTAACTTTTAAGACTACACTCTGATTCAAACATCTTGTGTTTTACCGTTAGCTGCATTCCGTCGAATTTCATGCTCCACCTCCATTTGTTGCATCAGATGTAGTGAATAAGACCAAGGAAGCATTTCCATGTCCTGATGGGTTAGAGATAGAGCACCACTCCAATGAAGAGGAAAGCATGCCGTCAAAAGTAGGAACTACCTTCTCCATTTTAGCAAAGCCGAAGCAATCGGATGTCGGAGTTAATGTCTTCAGGAAGAGAAAGCTATAAGCGTGGTGGGGAAGAAGGGGGAATCATCTGGATGCAGCGTTGAATGACATCACCTTCTCTGATTGGATCTAAGCTCCACATTTTATGTTGCATTAATGATCCACGTATGAAGGAGGACTCAAATGGGACAGGAATATGACAACTTTACCCTCGTCATCAACAAAATCAGGCATTCAGGTGGTGTTGACATACTTTTCTCTCAAGTCACTCCAAAGCCTCCGACGAATCAGCGAATTTGCATAGCATCGCTAAATGGGGGTCGATTTTCAATGGTGCCTCCTCCACCATTCCTACTGTCCAGTCAATGTTGCTCAATTGTTGGTTTCTTTCAATCAGTTTATGTGTGAGTCCTTTTCGCTTAATTAGGATAAAAGACTGCCTCAAATCTGCTAGAGTGGTGCACAATTCTGGGTGCTTCAAGCTATGAACCCCACCGAAAATACGGGTAGCGGTTAGCGCCCAATTTATATATTGTGCTACAGCTTGTCAGACATCCTTTAGATGGATGCTGAATGGCCATTTGTGACCCGAAATATATCATTGCCTGGTCCTACTCAGATGTTTTAAGCACCATCATTTCTCGCATTTGCGAAATACTCTTGATTCATGCGTGTATTTCTCCCACCATTTCACCGTCATAGGCAATGGGCATAATTCAATAAAAGTGGTAAAGCTGAGTAGTTGGGCTTTGAATGCTTTTTCATGGAGGATTTTTAAGTGATACATCTTTAAGAACTCTACTTTGAATGCATCTATTTTGGGCACTGTGGAGTTCTCTTTCCTGGCAGTTCAAGTCAGATTTGTAGCGTATGGTAATATGGATGGTTAGTATGCTATTGCAGCCATCTTCAGGTGAGCATGAATAAACCAAAGCATTGTCAGAGGCGCATGAAGAAGTGGTGGAGGAGGAGAAGGTATCGAATGAATCATTTTTAAATTTTGCGCATTTGGTGGAGGTCAACGCTCCCTTACCCAGTTCTAGTGAAAGTGCCTCCGCTTATCAAGACACTAGACCATTATGGATTCAACAAAACCCGCTTCCAGAAGCAATGTCTAACTTAACACTGCTGACGATCGGGAGAATACTGGGCAATTCTTTTCTTGACATATAATTCATAGCCCTGGAGTTAGTGCCTTCCCTCGTAATGCAACATAATCTTTGCCATCCCCAATTGGACAGACTGTTACTTCGAGTGGGATTTCAAGTGATCAAAATACTCCAGGTAGATTGCTGATAAACCACTAAAATGCCTATTTTTGTGATGACATTCCCGTACCGTTTTCTGTCGTCAGTTTTATTTTCTCATATGTGTGTATAAGTGACTTACAATGAAATAGACAGCGTCCATTTCTTTGATAGAGATGATAGGTGACCATCCCTGTAGTAGCAGATTTACCACACACCAAACCGGTGCTTGGAGATGGCAACATGAACTGTGTCTATGTATGGACGCTTCCACATGGATTTATGGAAGAACAACTGCATTCCTTATGCAAATTACTATGTGACGAAGAATTTGACAAGCTCCGATACCTGGCGTTGTAGTGTTTTCTATTGTTTGACATTTCCTACTTATTACTAATTTGAATGTTTATTTTATTTCTTCTTTACCTTGTGGCAATTATACGTCACTATACCAATGCGAGTGGAAGACCGTGTGATAAAGGGGCATGGAATGACAGCTGTGTGAGTCGAGAGCTCAATCTTTTCTCATTCCACTACTCTCCAAAGCAATACGAGTTGACTTCATGAGGAATTCACCCTATTATCCTAGATGGAATTCGATGCTGCCTCCACCTTTATCTTCAGCGTCATCCACAATGCCCATCATTCCATTTCTCGGCTCACCCCTCCCTCTACGTCAAGTATTTGGTCTTTGTCCTGACTGCTCAGTAGGCATTGCTTTTACAGTCTTCACTTATTTTTACTGCTTTCGTTGCCATCCATCTAGTGTGTTATTTATTTTGCCTGACTATGAGTCAAATATATTGAAGCAGTGAAGGATGCTTGGGACCCCGTTGTCGCTGACAGTTGGAATGCTCAACTTGGGGATCGAAAGAGGAGTGTCTAAGTGGTTCACATTGGCTTCTTCCTGTACTGAATTTTACTCGTTTGTAAAAAACATAAGTCTCATCGATATCCATTCAACACTAACTTATTATGATCATTGAACGATGTTTGCGTGATGCATTTTTGCTTCTCTGTCGAATTGTCTGTTGCAAAGTCTAATTGGTGCATGGAATAGAACAGACCGTCAAGAAACTGAACATTTATGCAACTGTAGGCGCTGCTGGGAGACCAGTACTATTTGATCATTTGAAGCATTAAAGCTTTGCCCCATTCCAATCCATCGCTTTGACCATTAATCGAGCCAATTTAATTGAAGCAAGCATAACAAAGTGCTTTACTTGTCATTCAAGAGTTAGTCAATCGGACAAGTTGCACCCATGTTGATTTGATACGAATGACTGACGCCAGAGCATGAGCTGCATCATGAAAGTCTAAAGTAAAGAAAAGTGGGCGCGGTACACGCATGTCATGGGACGTGAGTTTTGGGTGTAGCTGAAGCCGTTGCCAATTTGCACTGAGTAACACAAGAGCTCAAGCAACGACTACTGCGATACAGGCAGACACGCGTCCAGAGATTACGGAGGTTATGGCAGAAGCGTTAGTTATATCAACGCCTTTTTACATTCCTTAGGTAGGTAGACTTGTCATTTCCCAATATGGGGTTACTCGTCAAAATCACGCTTGCTGTCTTAGCGGTGGGCTTCGTTTCAATGATATGCGTGAAAGAATTAACACGATCGCCTTCTATACATACCGCCATAGTCACCTTACGTAATGTCTTGGGACCCAATCCGTCAGGAGTGACATGCCCAAGCGAAAAATGTGCATATTTATGCTTGGGTGAGCCATGCCCTACCACCTCATCCCATTCACGCAGTGATTGGCATTTGCAGTCTCTCTCCACATCTACTGTGTTCGTATTCACAATGCACCAAGGAGTTGGATGGAATGGGGCATTAGCAGAAATAGCGCATCCGTGTGATGGGCAGCACGATAATCAGTTTGGACGAATGTCTATGAAGAATAAAAATGGTCACAGTAAAAAATGCATGAACGCCAGTCAATGCCAAATAGTGGAATGCAAATTACCGCCCACCCCGCTGTGACTCTCAGCCGAAACTGGAATCGCCGTCAAAACAAAGTGGAATAGAATGGACACCTTAAACGCAGAGGTACGTTGCATTCATAAGTCACGACGTACTAATAGGAATGTGCCCCATGCACATCAGCCTATGAGTCGTGTGCCCTCGACCTACATGGCGGATTCTGCACCCATGCACCGCACCATACGACGCGCTGTTTTGTGTGGGTGGATCAGCTACCAACTCCCACACATCTCACCATTAAGGCGCACAGACACGGTACAGTGAAGCCATGCAACCGCTGGTTGACCTTCGTGTCACAATCACGTGAGGCATGGAAGCGTGTTTTGATTATCGAAAAGTGATGGGGAATCGTTTCTAGGGTACTCCTTATGTTGCGCCCCCAATTCGTCGGTTCGGTGCTGCAATACCTGCAAAAAGTTGCGCAAATGGCTTGGGAAGTTGAATCAGGAAGTGAATGGGGCAGAGTGAAATGGGTATAATGCACGTTGATGGGTTCACAGTGCTGAATTACAAGCGCAAACTGCCTCTCACAGCAATAGCCTTGCATTAACGCTGGTGCACTTTTGCTTCCACCCTCCTTGTCGAAGCGCCTTGTCAATCTGTATTACATGGCAATATACTGTGATGTTGCATTGCAAAGTATCACCCATTGGCGTACACACAGAACTGTCGAAGGAGAGAATGGGCTGTGCTTTGGCCTTCCCATTATTCCAATACATGTCCAAATGGCACTCTTAGCTTCCCTGCAAACTTTACCTACTCCAATTTATTCTACTCAAGTCATTTCACTTTTCACCAACCAAATCATTCAATTGTAGTGGGTTCTACAGCCATAGTTATGAAAAATGCTGCGCACGTGGCGAATTTCGACGTGCCCAGACATAGGGTTTAATGCATTCTCATGCCGCGGTGGAATGTTGGACAGGATCCAAACCTGATTTATCGGAAGTTGGTCGGGCCGATTGTGAAAAGCTGTTATCGGGTGCGTCCCACCTAAGCGGTCGTAGCACGTCGGCTAATTGCTTAAGTAGGCGGCTACCCTGCATATGCTTGGACATGTCTGTCTAGTTTGTCAGGTAAAGCCACCAGCAAAGGTACTTGGTAAGGTTCGATAGTAGCGACGTGCTTCAGTAAAATGGGTTGCCTCGATGCGTCTGTCGTAGAAGTGTAGTCTCCCATCGCAACTACATAATGCTTTTAGTTTGAGCGATAGTTTGCGAATTAGAAGAGGCAAATTGGAGAGAGTAGCGTGGCAATCAATCACTGTGATATTAAGAGGAGGCAGGAATATGCAGCCCATGTCATCATTCTAAATGCAGCACTATTCAGTTGAACACAGCACCTGCCATCAAACTTACTAAGTACATCCACACCTGTTTTAACTGAGAAAAGTGCACAGAGTAGCAAATCTGTCTGGTTAAGTGATGTATTCCCCTTTATAGTTTGCTAGGCTGACGGAGTTAGCCAACGCGCGTTGGCAGCTCAATTAGACTACACCAAAAGCCTGATATCTCTAATCAGTTTGACCAAATTAGGACAAACATGCAATAGGTCAACTCCATGCGCAGTGCGCGCTTCACCATTTCACTATTCAAGGGGATGCATTAAACACTCTCTCCAAGCATTGCTCAATTCGCCTGGGCACGCAACTGCAAACTGAAGCACAAGGAATGAGAAGATGATCTGTCAATGAAGGAGTGATGCATGATCGGTGACTTGCGTGAATTTGATAAGGAAATGAACACTGAGTATCAGTGTTGTTAAATGAACTGGATACCTCTGAATGTTGACCATCATATGGTTCACAAATTTGACTCATCTGCATCTGTTGGCTCGTGCAGAAGCACGATTTCACGTAGGCTGGTGACGAATTTGATGACGCCTTCTTTGCCCCCTCACTGTTTAATTTTGCAATGTACTGCCATGTACTCGATGCTCCGTGGTAGTTAACAATTCACATGACGATCACTTAGAAATGTGTGAGTGTCCGCACACGAATATTGTTTCAGGGGAGATCGGTCTGCCTTTCGTCACTCCCAATGCTGCAGCGAATGTGGGCAGCAGGAAACCTGTGGTCGACCTATTGCAGATAGAAACCTGACTAATGCACTCCAACTTCTGTGCCTACTTCCAGACGCACCATTTAATGTTTCAAATCGGATTGAAAATGTGTTTAGTAACTGTCATCCTCAGCTAGGTTAATCTTGTCCATCTCACAGCGACAGAAAATGCGGGAACGCTGCCAATTGTGGCTCGTCCAAATTATGTCGGTGAGAGGTTGGAAGAAAGGCGAGTCAGTGCAAATGCACAAGTACCCTGCGTGTTTGGTTGCACGGTGAGTAGAAAAAGGAGGGCACTGCTCCTTGCCTATAAAATTGTTGTGCTTTAGGAAAGGTGTCGACAAGTTGAGTCCCGTTCAGCTGCACCAGGACCTGCTACAATTGTATTTACTCTTTTGCTAGTAAAGTGCCAGTGAGCTATTGTGCACTCCCGTTTTACCCGTCGCTCCAACCACTGCAGTGCCGATGAGGTCAAGCACGTGTTAGCACACGAATACTCACTGAGCTTCCACACAAACGGTTCCATCAGACTTAACTCTACCCGTTGTGAATGGCCTTAGCCTTTGCTTCTCCTCCGTAACACTCACTCAGGCGTACACTTACACGGCGATTGCGACGTCGATGAGGAGTGCGTCAGACGGATTAGGTCATGTGACACTAGCTTGTACAATCACCAGAGGAAGGAAAGCAGGCGGCGGCAACACCTTAAAGCCCTCTACGCTCCCTGCCCGTGAACAAAGGCATCCCGACTAAATTTACTTTTTACATTGTGCAAACATTCATAACACGTAGAAAATAGGGAAAGCTTATCCAGACACGAATGTCTCAAAAATTAAGCAAGCTTTCTCCGTACCCTCTACATATCCTAAGCCTCGAGATTGCCCGCACCCCATCTGACTAAATAAGTCCACTACTCAGGACATTAACGGTCTCTCTTCAAACACCAAACAGAATTTGAGAAGAGAAGCAGCCAGACTCATAACTCGTGGAAGATAAAACTGCAGGCGAGAAAAGTGACAAACAGCAGGTCCGAATCTGGTGGTCTCTCATCGTTCTATCCATCTTGAATGGCTTTTCAATTCTTTGAAATAAATCCAGGTTAAACATGGTGGTGCGTGTACCTCTGTGTGCGACACCAATGGTCAGACGTAATGCAGTGATCAATTATGTCCCAGTGATCAATTGTACTTGTTTGCAAACAAGATCTCCACATCTGTCCTGAATTCCATCCGATATTGGCAGTCATGCCTAGGCAGATTGTAAGTAAGCGGCCGATTTCAGCGATCTCGTCTGGAACAAATGATACTTTCCTGACGTGTAAGAAGAACATCCTACGTCTACTGTGATTCTTCAAATTCAAACAACCCTTCTTCTGCCCGATTCGGTGCAACCGATTATCATAAGGGGATGCAAGACATATTTGTGGCGCCAAAATTGTGTAAGAGTATTGAGTTAGGCGATTTGCAAAACATGATGGAGTTAAGAATCAATCTCTTTCTACAAATGTGCAGCACAGAGATGACCAGAGTTGACTTTAAAGACAAAATTATCTCTGGCCAACAATGAAAGCCATGCGTCTCACAGAATGGAAACTGCTTCATCCAAGAAGCTCCGGTGGTATGAAGGGGATGTAAGCATCCTATTTAGACTGCGATATATCTACACCGCTTTTATGCCGTTTGCCTCGGCCAAATCTCCAGCGGCCATATGCCATAAAGCGATGAAGAATAGCTGTCACAGTTACGTGACGATGGTAGTTTCACCAGTAAACTCCCTTCCATACAGCTTAAAGATTGCAAGATTTGGAAGGAGGACTTATCTCGGTAAAACCTGTACAAAACTGTTCACCGTTCATGTCGCACTTAACCTGCACCGAGAACACACTAACAATGGAGGGAGCTCTTCATCACCGTCACCAAGTCTAGGCAGACCCACGCTCAGCCGGGCCTCACGCTTAACGATGGGTTCCACTTTCGGGTTAGCTGCAAATTTCTCATATTGATAATCTACAAGTCACAAATTATTAGTGACATAACAAGCTCCCCAAAGATGACTAAAGGCGTAAGGAATAGAGAAGCACACCACTTCACACCTCGTCTCCTAAGTTGCCCTGCATGATCTACTGGGAGAAGCGGTGCTTGCTTGTAGACCTGCAAGGTGCAACCTTCATGACAGTATCATAGGTTTCTACCTACACCGCAGCCCCTTTCTGCCAATTGCAACTCTCACAAAAGTCGAGTAGGGAAGAACAAATTGCATGCCATGTTGACTGGCGAAGTAAAACCCACATTAGACAAGTTCAAACCACCTCGAGGCACAAAAACAACACAGAAGGAGTATTTGAGCACCTTGAATGGTGCACTCTGCAGCGTCGTCGACGTCATGGGCATCTTTGACTTTTCCATTCCATGACAGAGAATCTTTGGTAATTTGAAGTTTGTCTACCTTGACAGTTAACTGTGTGGGCTGTTCAACGTTATTCAACGATTCGCTTTTGACAGTCTGGCCTTTCCAATCATGTGTGGGTTACCTCTTGGTCCTTTCAGTGCGGAGATAAATCACCTGACGTACATGTGTGGCAAGCTGTGATGTGAGGGGGGACTCGCGGTACTCCACAACATCCACGCTGACCAGGGTATTTAAAAGCCAATCGCCGATTTGGAAGCTCTCAATTCGCGCTAAATTCTGAGGAGTGCATTTGAGCCTACACGAAGCTCCCAGGCATCCTCCACTCCATTTGTGATCTTGAAATTTTAGACCAAAATTAGCATTTTAGTAGCATTTACATTCTATTTTAAGCATTGCGTGGGTCGAGATGATGATGCAGTTGAAGGGTCAGTGTATCACCTGGCGCATCTAAAAAAGGCGGCACCAGCACTCCCTGAATGAATTAGCAATGTCATTGAATGTATGTAGCCAAGACAGGATCAAGAATAGTGTGCTGAAGAATTCCCAATGTCATGCGGAAACTCATTTGTGAATGCAGGTATGTAGGAGCATGCATTAAGGAGTGTTTAAATATTTGTAAGCGAAATGCCTGACAAACGGTGACAAGAATGGACAACGACGAAATGTTTAGAGCAGGAATTATCACCGAACTCAGAAAGGAAGGCAGAAAACAGGACCACCGCAGGGGCAAACATCGTGGCTTCATAAAGAAAGGCAGTGACAGGCAAATAATTTTTTTATAAAAAAGGAAAGTCAAGAAGTAACATCGGACATGTGACATCAGGTAAGAGGTGTTGCACCACCGTCAAAACCTTTTTCGTCAACGGAGACCCATTGACCTCAACGAATGTGAATGCTTTGATCACCAGGAGTCGTGGCGTATCCTGATCAACTGTTAGACCTGAAGCGACCTACCGAAGATCAAAGGGTCCTGCATTACCAAGCATCAATTCAGAGTTACGCCAGTTTAGAGTGAATAGAGAGTGGGAGGAGTGTGGGGTTTAGTTGTGTCCGAGTGACTGAGTTGGCGTGAGAATGAAAACGTAGAAACGTTGCTTAATACGCATAACCAGTCAAGTTATTGAAAGCACTGCAATGTAGCCAGCTGTGCTCTGTCTTCCGAAAAAGCTGAAAGCTGTGATTACTTAGCGAAGCTTCATCTACAACACTAAACGTCATGCCGTATGACATTTTGACGTTGGTAGTTAAATAGGATACGATGCGCGTGGCTCATATGCCAGCCCTACTACACTCTCATGGTCCGTAAAATGAAACTTGAGAGGGAAGAGGGAAAAATGCAGACGAACTGGACTCATAAAAACAGTGCAAGTGTGGAGAGCAAAGTACGCTGGCATTTTCTAATTGCTAAAGGCGAACAAGCCTTTTCTACTTGATCAAAGCACTAATGGCACAGGCTCCATCTATTTGAGCAGCAGTATGGGCCATGGATGGTGACTAAAAATTTCATTTATTTCTGTGCACAACAAATGGGTAACATGGTAATAAAGAATCTGTTGTGGAAAATGGAGACTACATTTTGCAGGTCATTAAAGATTGAGGCATGGGAAGACAGTGAAATCACAGGCGGACGACCCTTGAGAATGAACACACAGTCACCTGCACAGATGCTGCCGCTAATGCAATGCAATGAAAACGGCTTCAAAATCGTAAATTTCCTACTCCCTTAGAGGCTTTTGCATATGCAATTTCACAATTCCACCAACCAAGATTGCGGGATGTAGCAATGAGTTTCTAATGTCCTACATCGGCGTCATCCAGTAAAATTTCTTTTCCCACAAAATAAGTTGCACACCTGACCTACACCCATTAGAACCTGCTTCGTCCCACTTCGTGAAGTGCATATACACACTTGGTACCTCACCCCCAACTGGGTCAAGGTGTTTGCTCCTACACCCTCGCCAAACAGCACCACGTGGTCAATGCTGAAAACGACAGGCGAAAATGAGGCAGTTATAGAATAGCCTTGTTGATCCTGTACCCATCCACCTGCATTCTGCACACAACGTCCTGCAAAATAACCGGGCGGCATGCAACAGGGAGTCCTGTGGTTGTCGCCCTTGCCTCCCCTAAATGCGCATGCAATGCGGTCTCATTCCATGAGGGTTTCCATCACCCATCGCCTCCGACGCGTTGTTGCCATCGCACAGCCAAATTTGATGGTCTCGGCAAATGAGCTGCGTTTACTTCCCCTCTCGCGCTCTCTCAATTTCTTCTTTTCCGGGTGAAACAACAAGCAAGCTTTTCCAAGGAGGTTAAGCAGGAGATAAACCAGGCTAATGTACTTTCTGTTGCTTCTACGAAATTGTGGACGCCAACCACTCATTGTCGGTGGTTTGCCATTACAAAGCCATCCTTTTTGAGAGAACAAACTAAGTGGAAGAACAAAGAGCACAACACAGAGGAAACCTACCTAAATGGCCAAGAAAAATTTTTGGGCTATTGACGATGTTTCGTAGTGTCGGTATTGTGTATCTACAATTCAGAGGACTGAAATGATCCAAAGCTATGCCGGGGTCATAGTTGTTGGGACTTTCTTGCATGATTTTGTTTGTCATACAGTCCTTCACACTCCTGCCCTATAAGGCCGCGTCTGAAAACAATAGAAGCATTCTCACCCTTTGGCTATTTGGCGTCAGTTATGCCTCAACCTTGACCTGCGGTGATGAAGCAGGCGTCGGAACTGCAGAAATCCATAATGGCAGAAGACTTGCATCTTTCAAATTTCTCAGAGCATTGAGTGTTAGGCAAGTTGTAGACAAAAGTGGCAGATTTAATGGACAAATTGTAGCCAACAATGTCTGATTTGGTCAAAAAGCCATTTGTTGAAAAGCAGATGTGCCATAAGGAGGAGACCGTTCAAACAGCCTCATCCCTGGAGTACCGCACTGGGTTAGTTTTATTATCTTTATAGAGCAGCCTGTCATTAAATGCAGCGGACTTTTAGGGGATACTTTATTTTGCCTCCTTTTAGACGATCAGATAGCTTACTCATTCCGGCCTTCAAAAATTGCATTCCATTACGCTTCTTTCAAGAGGAGGCAGTGACTGTGTCCTGACGATGGCTTGAGGATAGCCGCCGATTGTCACCACATGGTGCACCCTCAGCCGTCCAAAGAGTCTTTCACAGGGGAGTTGAAGAATTTACAGTCGCGCTCCCTGTCCATGCGCAATTGGCATACTTTCCTTGTGAAATCTAGATACTACTTACATTAAACTGACATGACGACTACTAAGCCGATGACCAGCGCATCACGTGTTACGAGCAGGCCACATCAATAGAATTGCCAGAGAAAGGAAAACAGGTGCCGACAACACTTTGATGCTCTCGACGCAGCCCCTACCCGTAAACAAACACATCCAGATTGGAAGAGGTGTTCACAATGAGAAGCTAGCCACTAGTTCCTTCTCCATAAATGCAGAGTACAGAGATGACCAGCGAAGACCCTAAAAACATAATTTTCTCTGCTCAAGCACGAGAAGCATTCGTCGCAATGACTAGCATCTGCAACATCCAAGATGCTTTTTTGTTTAAAAGCAATGTATATATCCTATCCAAACTGCGAGAACTTCACCTCGCTTTTATCTCTTGCCTTGACCAATCCTTTTGTCACCATTTGTCATGAAGTGCTGTAGTAAAGGTGTCACATTTGTGACGCCGGTGGCTTTATAAGTAAGATCCATTCCGTACAGCTCAGGGATCGCGGCATCTGGAAGGAAGGAAATGCATCCCCATTAAGCAAACACACACTTATGCATTGTTTGCTTTCAATACACACCTACACAGAACCGAGGACATATTTGTGATTGAGGAGCTCTCTCTCACCGTCATCTTGTTCGGGTAGATCCACAATCAGCCAAACTGTGCGCTCCATGACGGGTAGCACTTTCGGACAGACCACAAATTCCTCATATTGGTAATCTACAGGTCACGAAGAATTGGCTGTTATATGACGAGCTGCCCAAAATAACTTCAAAACCGTGTCTGCAGCACTGCTTACAAGGTCAAGGCACAGAGTGGCGCATCTCTTTCCAACTCGTCCCCTACGCTGGTCTGTATGATTTACTGCAGAGTAGTGTTGCCTGCTTGCAGACCTTCGGAGTGCCCCGTGACCCTGACCTCACTGTGATATAATGGTAGCCCTCTCGGGGGGGGGGGGGAAGATAATGAGTCATCTGATGTGAGGGAGGATTCGTGGCACTTTACAACATCTCTGGTCGACAGGATATGCAAAAGTAGAAATTCAGCCAGTAATTTTAAATCTAAATACTAATTTCAGCTGAGCAATGAAAACCTATAGAATGAAGTCGGCCTAAAACTCACTAAAATGTTTGTAAGCAAGAAAGCTAGAGTAGAGAAAGCAGATAGTGAAATGCAGAAAAAAGCTAGATTAGTGGGAAGAAGGGGAAATAAGAAAATTTGCATTATATTTTTAGCATTGCATTTTGGTGTTCAGGCATAATTCATCCAACTTGTAGACTGCTCAGAAATGAAGGAGGGTTTAGCCTCTAGGTTCCCGTACGCAATTTTAAGTCTTCTGTTTATGAAGCAGAAGTTGGCGCCTAACTTTTTTCCACAACTGCTTGCTCCACTTCACACATGATCGCGTGATTATGAAGTGTCAGAAAAAAGAAATGTGGGGACAGTAGGCGGGAGAAGGAGACACTATCACTCTCCAATACATTTGCAAAGTGCAAGTCTTATTATGGCCCATTTTGACGTAATGAGGTGTGAGGAGTCGTGTTCCATTGTCTGTCTTGGTAAAGTACGTCCAGCTGGCAGGGCAAGGAAGATGGCACACTGATGCCACGTGTTTCCTCGCCTTTGCTCACAACCTCCGCCTCTGACTACTAAGTCAAAGACCATCACCACTGTGAAGCAGATGCCTGGTGGAGGCAGTTTTCGCGCTCCTACTGCTTGCGAGGAATGACGAAAGGAATTGGAGGAGTCGAGACGTGAGGGGAAATAGGAGAGAGAGAGAGAGAGAGAGAGAGAGAGAGTTATTTGCAGTTGATGCAGTGGTGATGTTTTGGTTATCTCTTCACGATAATTGACGTGGGAGAAGTCAACTCTCCAAAGGTGCCTTTGCTGCATCACGAAGTGAGGCCTAATTAGATGCTTTTGCGCTGCATGATTCGGAGATTTAGCCAATCATGTAAGTCTTGAAGATGAAATCACTTTATTACCTACCATGAAGGCACCATATTTACTTAGAAATAAATTGCAGACATCGAGTGCTTCACGAGAAGTGGAGCACTGCATCTGCAAACATCCACCTTGATGTCAAACGCATCATCCCTGGGGGCTTTATGTCCATCTAGGTGCACGTAGAGGTGAAATGACTCATCTCCACAGGCTCGTATGTCAGCAAAGGTCTATAAAGAGGTGAAAAAACTCATCATGTACTTTCATGCTTCAGAAGGATTTGCGTGTGCACAAACGATGCAAGTGGCCACAGCAATACTGTAGCAAATACCTCAATGACTGGTGAATGGCTGGACATTACGCACTTGATACATTGCCCATTCTTCACATTTTCTCACATTAGCTGCAGCCTAAACTAAGAATTTTCTGACAAAGCTTTATCAGGTAATAAAGGATTTGCTCGTGGCATGCGTCACTGTTGTTAGTGGCTTTATGAGCTCCAGATAGACCCATCAGCCCTTACTTCAGAACATTTGCAATTCCAACCTCACATAACCTCAATGAAGAAAATTAGAAATTGCACCACCAAAAATTTTAATGTAAATAAGCGCATTGCTGAGTATGCATTTATGAGGGGTTGAGCTAAAAGACATCTTTTAAGAGCACTGAAGGGCAGAGAGAGGAATAGACGATTAATCCATTTGTATTTAAATGTGCAATTTAATTTCAAATATAACTGGGGTGGCTTGTGCCATTACGATCTACTAATTTTGCTCAGTGAAATATCCACCCCTCCCTAGAGTCTGAGTGAATTCCAGCCTGCAGTCCAATCGCACCCTCTACACAGTGAATGCTCCTCCTGACCTGCTACCCTCTTCACTATCGGTTCTTATTAAGAAGGCATTAGGTTAGCATACAACTCAGCAGAAAATTGCGTAATAGCATGTTATTTTATTCTACTTAAGCAGTCAGCACATTTCTACGAAGTAAAAAAGAACAAAGGTGACTCCAGAAAAACCCATCACTAAATATGTTTTATAGAGGAAGAAATACCCACAGTAATGACGATAATGTATGTGTCGTTGGATTTCCTCCCAAGTGGAATATTTTTCGAAGCATTCTGTGCGGTGAAGGAGTAATTCTGAATGTTCCATTCCTTTGACTGCAGTGTGGTATAATAGGGCGAAAATTTAGGAGAAGTATGTGTGAGACAAGAGGCGAAGAGCACATGGGATATTCATCGAAATCAAACAGGCTCCAGCCTTACAGACGTAGATGTCAATGAAGTGACTGAGAAGCAAACCAAACTTTTCGAATGGCACATGACACTACCAGCAAGCTGTGTGATTTAAGGCAATTTTCAAGGTTAAAAAAGTCCGAATTTGCAGACAAAAGACTGAAATGGTGAAGAGATTCTGTTACGTTTTTTTCACCTTTTGATGCACTAAAGTCAGTCCAGCAGCTTAGTGGGCCATTAGACAGTTTGGATAATACCCTTGTGGTCTTTCCGAAAGCATGTCAAATATGTGTGAATAAAGTGGCGATGGGGTTGACAAAACAGGGATTCGTCTGACTTGACTGCCTGTTGAGCACACCATCGTCTTTCAGATCAAAACGGGCGGTGGTCAGCTTCATAAGTGTAATTTATTAAAAAGCAGACGTGCAATCACTGCGCAAAGGCAGGCATCTCCAGACCCAACAGAAGTGTGTAAGTGAATAGAGAGAAGTTTATCTTAGAAGTTACAGACGCTCACGCTGTTGGCCAGGAAACAATTGCGCTCGGACAAAGGTGCTAGTCCTGAAGACCACGAAACACTTTGGACATTCGAGAAAAACCGTTTTAGCAAAGAAGAAGAAGAGGGCGATATCCTGCAAGAGAACTTACATACTGCATTTAAAGTGAGGGTCAAGGCACAAGCAAGAGCAGTTTTCAGATTTGGTAGTAAATAGAACACAGAGGATTAGTAGTACATTTGAGTGCTACAGGAACTCAAATAATGTTAATTGCATTTCGCTTACCTCTTCTTAGTGTCTTCCGAATACTGAGATGCTGTCTTCATTTCATTCCCTTCAATCAGTCGCGCAATCTTGCGTCAGCGAGGACTGTAAAATGTGCTTGTTTTTTGGAAAGATATTCAATTTATTGCCAGTAAGGAGGTGATCATTGGTGTGCAGAGTACTGAGCTGCCTTTGCATGTCACCCAAGATTTGCGTTTGTGTGAAGATGCGTGCCCTGCACTCATTGCTTTTGCTGCACAGTGCATGGTCGGGAATGAACACAAGCTGTCTGCTCGTGACCAGCCCATCCAAGATGCCATTTGGACATGTATGCTTTCATGTTCCAGTGATAAACCCAACGACTCATGGGAAAATCATGCCATTCTCTATTCACACTGTCGCACTTTAAATGCGGACAAGATGAGATTCAAGTGGTAAGCCTAGCCTGCTGATGGCCAGACGTGGCTTTACACATGATTACTGTAACAGCAAGTTGCATCAATTTTGTGCATGCAAATCCTTCTGAAGCGTGAAAATACGCGATGAGTTTTTTTGCTTCTTGACAGACCTCTACTGATATACAGGCCTCTAAAGATGGGTCTTTTCACTTCTACGTGGACATAGAGCAATATACACCCCTCCAAGGATGATTCATTTGACCTCTAAATGGACGTCAGGAGATGAAGCACGCCACTTCATTTAAAGTGTTCGAGGTCTGTGAATGCGCAGCTCACTAACTTGATTGGCTATGCCTCCGAGTAATGAAATATTCATGATGGTGCTGAAACATATTTGGCGTAATGATTTCTCCCAAGTCAATTATGGTGGAGAGATTGCTATACCATCACCACCGCATCCACTTCAAACAACTCTCTCTCCTACTTCCCCTCACGTCTCAACTCCTCCAATTGCTCTCGTCATTCCTTGCAAGCAGTAGGACAGCAAAAACTGCCCCCACTAGCTATTTGATCGTCTTTAACGTGTCATCAGTGTGCCATCTTCCTACTCAAGGGCGTAAATTTGTGATTGAAAATAACTGTCACGTTAAACCTGTAGTGCAACTGGCTGGTGAGAATGCAGCGGCCTAGAGTGTGGGATGCCCTTCGACTTGGAGAGTCAGTGCAATGTAGATCCACTATGTCTTACCTCAGTCAGGAGTTGTGAAGATATTGCTGGGAAGGAGCTGATTACACGGTGCAGTTCTCTAATCCTTCCACAAGTTCTCTACCACAGGCAGAGTAGAACAACTTACACATTCCGGCACCTTCCACAAAATAGAACACAGGCAGAGTGCAACAGATCACTCTTACAGATTACATCCTGTCAGCAACGCAGGGGAATTTGATGGTGGTGTATTGCACAACGATATCAGATGCAAAAAAAGCATTCAAATGCGTACGTGCATTTCTGAATTATGTCAGGTGCAATGCAAGAAAAGTGGGTGCGAATCCATGTTTGCATGTTCATTTGGCACTTGGTGGGTAGTGCAATTTCGCAACGGATACGCCATGCCTTGAAAGAAGCACCAACGAAGTGATACCCACTGGAATTCACCAAGTGGAGCAATACCTCCACATTTTCTTCTCCTGCTAACAAAGCGCTTGCGCACCATGTTCACTCGTGTTTTGAGCCCCACTCTTAACTGCATAAAGCAAATGAAGTCAAGCATGTGTCGCCAGCAAACTCAACAGCACCTGCTGTGAATGGTTATGTCACTCACTTCTATATCGACAGGGTGTGGTCAACTCCTGTGTAACACCCACCCATCCCACAAACTACTAAACCTCGTAGTCAAACTTCATAAATTTTAAGAGCGTTTTTGACCGCACACCGATCTGTCAGTCTGTCCGTCTGTTGAAGTGCTTATCAGCGAACATAAAGAAATAGGTGAAACTAACAACGGCACCACATGTTATCTGCCATGACGCAGAGGCTTAGCTTGACCTCCTTTTTAGCCTGTGAGAGCATTCAGGCATAAAATGTACTTTATGGCAAAGAAGATGCTCTCCTCATCCACCATTCATCAATGCTAAAAAACAGCTCACCGGTGCACATTGCAAAGGAATATAAACGAGAGATGTGGAAACCGCAGTGATGGGTGTATGGGCAGTGCACGTACCACTACAGCATCCACCTCCATGTCATCACCGTATTTTTAATTCCGCCCTTACCCTGCCACTTGAGAGTAGACATGGTCGCTGGCCTCGTGTCTCAGGGTATGCATAGAGGCAGGTTGATTTCCACACACCACACATCATTCACCAACAGTTTGACAGTCTTCCGTGGCTGTGAGGTGAGGCATTCTGAAAGAGTGGACACAGGTGCACCTCTAATTCTTGCAAATACTCAGCACTGCACTAATGAGTGCATGAAGTTCCATCCTCCTAAATGTCCGAGGAACAATGCTGGAGCCCCCATCATATTTTATTGTGCAAGCAGGAAATGGAAGTAGGCGTGTGATGTGTGATGCAAAGCGGTTAGGCAGAAGGTGATTGAGAAGGGTGAGGACTTGAATGGCTCAATGCAGTCTAATTTCTCTCCCTTCAAACCCCAAACTCTCATTTCTCGCTACCTCGAAATGGAATGCAAAGACGAAACAATTCGGTGCTCATTGCGTGGGTGTATGCACAAAGGAGCGGAAATGGTGGCCAGTAATAGAAATGGAGCCCAATCAACTACACTTAGTGGAAACATTGAACTATATCCTCGTGATTGCTTCATGCTTGGTGAATAGGCCACCAACTACAACCAACAATTAATGCTTGATGTTTGGAGCCTCGAGTAACTGAACGTAGATGGAGCCTCTGCTGTGAGCAATGCTACCAGTATAGTTGCTGATGAGGCGCCGGCCTGATGTTGCACGTAGTTAAAACAATGTCCTCTCACATATGGTAAATCTAAACAGCCGCCTTGGTGTTGAACCACTTTTGGGTAAAAAGAAAGGATTATAAATGAACGACATTGAACTAGAGCAACTTCAGAAGGAATGACGTAGGCATATTAAGAATGCTTTATTTGCCTTCGAGGAGTTATTTGGTCCAAAACATTGCAGTGGTGTTAATTTAAATTTGACAAATAGCCCTGTTGCATAGCCTGTAGCATGAAAGTCGAAAATGGGAAGCGTAGGCTGGGTTAAGCAAGGGATGGTGCGTGAATTTGGACCCGGCTGAAGGTGTTGCCAACTGGCTGTGAGCAGCGCGGGAGCTCAAGCAAGGACTACTGCAATGCAGGCAACCACGAGACCAGAGATGACTGAGGCTGTAGCAGCTCCACTGGTTGTAGAAACGCCTGCTCCCTCTCCTACGTAAATAAATTTTCTGTCATTCGACAAAAAGATGCACCTCACAATCACATCCAATTGCTAACCTGTAGACACGGTTGGAATTGATGCGTCTGGTTTGCTAGTTGTGGCAATACATTCTCCCTTCCCTAAATAAATAGATATGTCATCATTCGATATGGAGATGCACACCACAATCACATCTACTAGCTTACCAGTGGGCACCGTTGGAAGTGATGTGGCTGGACTGATGGTCGTGAAAACGATGTCTTTCTTCCCTACGTAAATGGACATGTCACCATTCGATATGGAGATGCACACCACAATCACATCTACTAGCTTACCAGTGGGCACCGTTGGAAGTGATGTGGCTGGACTGATGGTCGTGAAAACGATGTCTTTCTTCCCTACGTAAATGGACATGTCACCATTCGATATGGAGATGCACACCACAATCACATCTACTAGCTTACCAGTGGGCACCGTTGGAAGTGATGTGGCTGGACTGATGGTCGTGAAAACGATGTCTTTCTTCCCTACGTAAATGGACATGTCACCATTCGATATGGAGATGCACACCACAATCACATCTACTAGCTTACCAGTGGGCACCGTTGGAAGTGATGTGGCTGGACTGATGGTCGTGAAAACGATGTCTTTCTTCCCTACGTAAATGGACATGTCACCATTCGATATGGAGATGCACACCACAATCACATCTACTAGCTTACCAGTGGGCACCGTTGGAAGTGATGTGGCTGGAGTGATGGTCGCGAAAACGATGTCTTTCTTCCCTACGTAAATGGACATGTCACCATTCGATATGGAGATGCACACCACAATCACATCTACTAGCTTACCAGTGGGCACCGTTGGAAGTGATGTGGCTGGTTTGCTAGTTGTGGAAATACCTTCTCCCTTCCCTAAATAAATAGACATGTCATCATTCGATATGGAGATGCACACCACAATCACATCTACTAGCTTACCAGTGGGCACCGTTGGAAGTGATGTGGCTGGACTGATGGTCGTGAAAACGATGTCTTTCTTCCCTACGTAAATGGACATGTCACCATTCGATATGGAGATGCACACCACAATCACATCTACTAGCTTACCAGTGGGCACCGTTGGAAGTGATGAGGCTGGTTTGCTAGTTGTGGAAATACCTTCTCCCTTCCCTAAATAAATAGACATGTCATCATTCGATATGGAGATGCACACCACAATCACATCTACTAGCTTACCAGTGGGCACCGTTGGAAGTGATGAGGCTGGACTGATGGTCGTGAAAACGATGTCTTTCTTCCCTACGTAAATGGACATGTCACCATTCGATATGGAGATGCACACCACAATCACATCTACTAGCTTACCAGTGGGCACCGTTGGAAGTGATGTGGCTGGTTTGCTAGTTGTGGAAATACCTTCTCCCTTCCCTAAATAAATAGACATGTCATCATTCGATATGGAGATGCACACCACAATCACATCTACTAGCTTACCAGTGGGCACCGTTGGAAGTGATGTGGCTGGACTGATGGTCGTGAAAACGATGTCTTTCTTCCCTACGTAAATGGACATGTCACCATTCGATATGGAGATGCACACCACAATCACATCTACTAGCTTACCAGTGGGCACCGTTGGAAGTGATGTGGCTGGACTGATGGTCGTGAAAACGATGTCTTTCTTCCCTACGTAAATGGACATGTCACCATTCGATATGGAGATGCACACCACAATCACATCTACTAGCTTACCAGTGGGCACCGTTGGAAGTGATGTGGCTGGACTGATGGTCGTGAAAACGATGTCTTTCTTCCCTACGTAAATGGACATGTCACCATTCGATATGGAGATGCACACCACAATCACATCTACTAGCTTACCAGTGGGCACCGTTGGAAGTGATGTGGCTGGAGTGATGGTCGCGAAAACGATGTCTTTCTTCCCTACGTAAATGGACATGTCACCATTCGATATGGAGATGCACACCACAATCACATCTACTAGCTTACCAGTGGGCACCGTTGGAAGTGATGTGGCTGGTTTGCTAGTTGTGGAAATACCTTCTCCCTTCCCTAAATAAATGGACATGTCATCATTCGATATGGAGATGCACACCACAATCACATCTACTAGCTTACCAGTGGGCACCGTTGGAAGTGATGTGGCTGGACTGATGGTCGTGAAAACGATGTCTTTCTTCCCTACGTAAATGGACATGTCACCATTCGATATGGAGATGCACACCACAATCACATCTACTAGCTTACCAGTGGGCACCGTTGGAAGTGATGTGGCTGGAGTGATGGTCGTGAAAACGATGTCTTTCTTCCCTACGTAAATGGACATGTCATCATTCGATATGGAGATGCACACCACAATCACATCTACTAGCTTACCAGTGGGCACCGTTGGAAGTGATGTGGCTGGACTGATGGTCGTGAAAACGATGTCTTTCTTCCCTACGTAAATGGACATGTCATCATTCGATATGGAGATGCACACCACAATCACATCTACTAGCTTACCAGTGGGCAGTGTTCTAATTGTTCCAGCTAAAAGTATATTGCGTTCTCTACCTCCAAACGACTCCATTATCACCCTGTATGAAGTGTTTGGTTCCAGTCCGACAAAAGTGATATTTCCGACCTCGAAATCTGCATATCTATGCATGGTGAAAGCATTTGAAGAAATTGGCTCTGCAACCACACCGAGGTAGTCCCAGGGCTTATCAGCTATTTCTGTGACATTCCAACTCAACTCCAAGACGGTAGAGCCCAGACGACTCCAGTAGAAGTGTTCTGGAAGTGTGTAGTTTATTTTCGTGTCCCCTGCAACACATCAAGATAAATGGCAATGTTTGTGGAAATGGTGAGGATAAACTGGATCAAATAGGAATGGAAAATGGAACATTCACCGTTACCACAATGATGGTAGTAGTCGTGGTGATAGTAGAAGGGAGCAACAATTATCTTGCTCTTTGTACTGCAGAGAGGCGTTAGTGATTATCATCCCTCTAAGTGAATGTTTGCATTGTTATCATGTGCACGTGCGCAGAAGTATGCCTTGCATGCATAGATGGAGGCTCTACTTGTCTCGCTTGCTTGCTTGTTTCTTGCTTTCACATCTCATCCCATCGGCTCAGTGGCTAGAATTTGCAGTCTACGTCTCCATCCAATGTGTACTTGTGCACATCGAACCAAGGAGTTGGTTGGAATGGAGCATTGGTGGAAATGGTGCATCCATGGCACAACGGGATTGACCATCTGTGTAGGTGACAATTGAACAGAGGTGTTTATTGCTTCAACCGATGTGTTTCCACCACGCACAATGCGTGCCGCGTACCACTCATTTCGTGGCAAGCACAACTGTCAACTAGGGTGGACGCGATAAGCTCTCTATGATGTGGAGAAGATGAGTTGTTCAAATGGAATGTAACCGTCCAAGACGAAAGAGTGAAGCAGCACATAAGGACAATGGAAGCAAGCAACCGATGCAAGAAATGCGTGAATGGTGATGGTTGTGAAAGTGTGGAATGCAACGTACCACTCACTCCTCTGCAGCTCCCAACCAGAAGTGACGTCGCCAGCACAATAAGGTGGAGTTGATGCGACATCGTCGAAGCAGAAACACGCTGCAGGCTCAACTCACGGCGTATTTATAGCAGTGAGCCCCATGCACGTCAGCCTATGAGATGGGGATGCTTGACCTACAAGGCAGTCTGTGCACCCACACATTGAAGAAGGGCACGACGTGCTGCTTCGTGCGTGCGGATCAGCAGCCAACTGCCACACATGCCGTCGTCCTTGCGCACAGATACGCGTTATATTCAAACCACGAAACCACTGCTTCACTTTCGTGTCACAAACACGCATAGCATTGAAGCAAGTTTCGACCATGGAGGAAAATGAATGGGGGATTTAGCTTAGGGCACTTCTTATGGCATACCTCATTTTCGTAAATGCAATGATGTGGTATCTGCGGAAGCTTTTGCAAATTTGACGGGAAGATGAATTGGCGGTGTAAATGTGGTCGAGTGAAATGCGGATATTGCACGTTCATGAGTCCATAATGCTGAATTCGGGGCACAAACCATCTCTTACAGCTCCGTATGAACAGAGGCGAGCGTTTGCTTCACCGTATCATTCTGCTAGGCACAGCAATGAACTGCGATGTTGCAGTGCAAATTCTCATTCAAAGCCGTGCACTAGGAAGAGTTGTTGGACAGAGTGGGCTGTCTTTCAGCCTTCCACGTGTACCGGTGCATGTCATCGGGGCATTTTCACATGCCCCTGCCCCACTCACCAATTTCGATTTGTTCTCTCCAGCCTGGGCTCACTACCGTCCACTTTGCTTCTCACGACTCAAATCATTCCCTCATCTTCCCAATTTGCATCGCAAATTTGCACTATTTAAGTGCATTTACAACCTCTCACCAATCTTTTTGTGGTCGGCTCTATCATCGCAATTAATATAAATGATGTCTAAGTGGCAGCAATTACACGCATCTGTGCATAGGGGTGAGCCTGACCTCACTGGCAGCACGTGATAACGCGTTCTGGCTTGAAATCCCTCTGCCACCACAAAGTACTGCTGATAATGTTGGCGATTCCAGTGAAGGAGAATGCATCTCTTGTTCAGTGAGAAATCATCGTCTCATTTCTTATCCTTTAGTTTGTGTTTGGGTGCCAATTTGAAACCACAAATGTTGTGACGAGCAAAGGTCGGGCGCAGTGTGCGCGCAGTCGCAATTTCAACATTCCAACATTACAAACAATACCACGAAGCTGGGGGAGTGCGATGTATGCGTGTTGCGTTGCTAAATCCACTTCATCATTCGCATGCGCATGTGCATGACTCTGTATTTACTCACATTGAGCCACCACTCTCTCACGCACTGAAAGACGTGGAAGTGGTCACGCTGTTTTTCAGTAGTATTTATCAGAGAACGAGTTGTTTACTGCACAAATCCAGACTCCTGAATGGTTGACAACGCGTGGAAGAATTCACTGCAACAAATGGCACGAAGAAATGCTTTTTATGAAGTAAGGTAGAGAGTGTTGAATGAGCTACCCCGCTTGCACAATTATCGTGGGATAGGTAAGTAGGAGTGAGTTAAAGAGAGCAGAGAGAAGGGAGGAATCAGCTGGGATGAGGCAATCGCTCACATATTTTAGAGAGCTGCCGAATCGGAAAGTGCGGTAAAATTGCAGGTGCCTTGGACACGATTGCCCGAATATAAGGTCCAACCTCGAATGGAATTTCAATCATATCGCTCTAGACCAGCGATAACCGAGGTTAAGGCGGCTCCACCTATAGCAGCAATGCATCCTCCCTTCCCTTGGTAAGTAGCCAAGCCATCATTCGATGAGGAGATGCGCGTCACAATCGAGCCCGCTAACTTACCAGTTGATACTGCTTGAGTTGTTGCGTCAGTGCGGCGATGTGGTCCTTACAGAAATGGGAAGTTGAACACGCAGTGTGAATGCTGGGGAGTGAAATGCGGATATTGCACGTTCATGAGTCCATAATGCTGAATTCGGGGCACAAACCATCTCTTACAGCTCCGTATGAACAGAGGCGAGCGTTTGCTTCACCGTATCATTCTGCTAGGCACAGCAATGAACTGCGATGTTGCAGTGCAAATTCTCATTCAAAGCCGTGCACTAGGAAGAGTTGTTGGACAGAGTGGGCTGTCTTTCAGCCTTCCACGTGTACCGGTGCATGTCATCGGGGCATTTTCACATGCCCCTGCCCCACTCACCAATTTCGATTTGTTCTCTCCAGCCTGGGCTCACTACCGTCCACTTTGCTTCTCACGACTCAAATCATTCCCTCATCTTCCCAATTTGCATCGCAAATTTGCACTATTTAAGTGCATTTACAACCTCTCACCAATCTTTTTGTGGTCGGCTCTATCATCGCAATTAATATAAATGATGTCTAAGTGGCAGCAATTACACGCATCTGTGCATAGGGGTGAGCCTGACCTCACTGGCAGCACCTGACATCTCTGTGACAAAGTTTGGATCCCTCTCTTTCCATTTTGGAGTCTAAGTTCCGCAGAGGCCGAGCATTTGGCGTGCATGCGCAACATGAAAATGGGAGTGGATTTCGCATTGAATACTGTTGCTGTGAAGCCAGCGGAGGCTTTGAGTTGCCATTGCTTTTGAAACGCCATGTCTTCTTGTATTGCCTGCAATCATGCGCATGACCTTCTCTCCTCCAGCATGGGTAGTTGAGTTTGAAGATGAGGTGGATGTGTCTGCAACGTTTTGATGACTGACGTAACCACCGGCAGAAGAATGATCACGCAGTTGCCTTTAACAGTCAAAGTTGAGGCGCGAGAAAGGAGACAGGTGGTGCACAACAGAATGGCACATCCATTCTGCCAATATTAACAACTACCTGGACTCCTCAATCCTCACAGCTTTCCTGCGCCAACTCCGTCCATGAAGGTCCACTTGCAGCACTTCCTTCAGCAGTCAGCCAGCCGTTCTACGCATCCCAGGGGAAATATGCTCGATAAGAGTCTAATCATTTCACCTACTTTTGTCCTCTCTTCCCATCTAGTTGGAAATACTTACATCCATTAGTATTGGGTAAGCCGGTCAAGAGAGTTAGTTGGCATTTGGGTGGCAAAAGAGGATGTGTTTAATGATAACTCCTCGAAACACATCCTCTTCTTCACTGAACAAATCAGTGTTGCAATCCGCCGTTGCTTTTTCCTATGAATACTCAGCCGGTACGCATAACTCCTGGCTTTAAAAGTGTGCTTCTTGTGCAACAGCTTTGCTCCAGATGGTATCCACCCTCCACTCAATGTGCTTACATAAGCCAGGGGTAGCTGTCGCTTGCAGCAAAAGTCTTTCCACAATGATGCTTTGAACAGTGGATGCGATCGTTCTGACATGTGGATGGTTTTGCGGTCTCTAGTGGGTCAGCAGTGGCACTGCTACCTGCTCAGCCTCGTATCCTAACTAGTGTATCCGCAGAACAGCGTGTAGTGATGACGAGCTTTGTGTCCACCGCAACCTTCCCATGTAGGCCAGATCACCTGAATGGAGGTCACGATCCCGGAGTCACGGTGACCTCCAGTCCTCCGGCCACCGGATGAAAACTTCCATCTCGGATACGTGATTGTGGACACATAGAGTCCCTCCTCATGGTACATTTGACAAGATGAAAGTAATCCTTGTGACACGATGCTACTGTTTTCCCGTCTCCAGTGGGTCGGACTTAACAATACGACGCTGTACGCAGACACAAAGAGCTGACTTGTTCATCAAGATGGCAGGATGGAGTCCTAATCAGCGTATGTCCAGAACCAGTTTCCTGTCTTCTACTACCGCCAGTGGAGGAGATATCATCTAAATATGAGTAGCGACCGCAGGGTCATGGTAGTCTCCAGGCCACCCCCAACACCAACACACTCTAGGCGACAGGGTGGAAACCTCCCCCTCGGACGGATGAGTGAGGACACGTAACACCCCCCTTCACCCCACATTCAAAGGCACGATTTACGACTTTCTTTCATCTAGCCTTGTCAGTAGATGTCCCAAGTACCACTTCACGGATGACACCATCAGTTATGCTACGTTGTACCGCGTTGCTGGGTTGAGTTAAGGTTAGAAATATAATCACAGCGATATTTTAGCGCATAGTTACAGCCAGAGAGAGGGAGGGGGAGGAAGGGAGTGAGACCGTGAAATGATTGTTGTAAAAGTGTAAAAAGGAGGTGAGACAAACGCAAGAGTGTGTGTTTGGGTGGGTGAGTAGGTGGGTGGGTAGGTTTAGAGTGTCTAAATGGATTGTCGTTGTAATATACATCGAGCTCTCTCGTGTCTAGCGGCTGTTTCTCCCACTAAGCGAAGAAAGTGGGTAGTTGATGATGTGGCTGTAAATGCATCAGGTCATTTGGGGGCAAGTGATGGTGCTGGAAGTGGGTAAGGGAACCACCTCTCCTTCCCAATCGATGAAAGACCAGTGGACAAATTGGGACAGGAGAGGGAGAGCGACAGGTGAGAGCAAGAAGTAGTAGAGATAGATGTAGTGATTGGCTGATTTTGACCTTCCATTCCTGTATTTGTGACCTAAAATGGATACGCTCAACTAGATTTGCTTCGATTAAGTAAGAAGGAGCGTGGTAACTTTAGGGGGCTTACCGTCTACGCGATAACGGACAGGTGACAGCAATGCCGTTGTTCTAAAACTCTGCCTAGGTTAATGGGGTGTGGCTTTGAGAGGACAATGAAAGCAACTGGAGGTGAGACCAAAAAAGAGATGGTTATGGCCTTCTCCATTGCAAGCATCTGCTCGTAGGCGGTTGTTCAATGAATGTCGCTTGTTTACTGTGTTGTTATTCTGCAGTCCTCGGCGAGGACGAAAAGTAGGAATTTTGGCCAGTTTGGAAGTGAATTTCACTTCTCGTCCTCCATTTCCTTCAACAACGATGATTGGACGCTTTGCAAAGTGGAACATCTTTCAAAGAGTTCGAATTATGCAAAAACATGCTTTAAAAACAAGGAGGCTTTCAACCGATGATGTGAATGTAGATCTGTCGAAGACCATTGCAACACCCCATCACCCTGGCCGGTGCGACTGTAGAATTGTCTATTCAAAGGTGTCTGAATGAGGAAGCATTTAGGTCTTCAAAATGCAATCAGGCTGACTTCTCTGAGGCCTATTCTACCTATTTGACATGGCCTTAACGACAAAGCATAAAAATGGGAGATAGTCAAGTTCCACAGCCAGGACTTCAGCACAAAATTGGAATCGAACTCTCTATCACTTTGAGCCAAATTGTCAAGCTAGAAGGTGTGGTTGGTAGGAAAGGGACTTGTGAGTCATCCTATTGTTTTTTATCATCAGGAGTTGAGCTGGCAGTGATGCTCCCTCAGCTATTTACACTGAAAACCGAACTTACGACTTTATTACTTTGTGACAAATATGGTAACGAAAATTGATGAGTTGTGCTCTTAAATATACTCAACACATCTTGACAATTTGCTACTTCTTCTGGTCGTCATGGCTGCTCAGTAGCAGCAAGTCCTGCCACAAATTCTCCATTTCTGTGTGCTGACATGAGAGATTCACACCATAGGCTGAATATCACATATTTCTTTGGCAGTGTGTGCTGCAAAATGTCTGGGCATTACCATTGCTGGTGAGTGTGCCCACTGCAAGTCAAGTGCAATGTATCTGAGGAGGAAAGACTGAAAGCGGGGAATGGGCAAGTGGATGGGTAGGTAGTGTTGTGCTCTGCAGTCTACCGAGTTTGCATATCAACCGCACTATGTGGACGGACAGGGAGGTGGTTTTGCCGGAAAGCAAAAGTGAGTCTGGTGAGGCCTGTTCACCTACGGCAAAGGACATCGGTCTGCGACGTGTTGACGTACCACATGCTCAGCGATATTGGGGGCTCTGTTCCTCTCAACTAAGTTGTCATCCACTGACACCAATGTGTTGCTCCTCACCTCGCGTCTCGCGTGCAGGTCAGTGACGTGTACACACTCAGAGGGGGAGGGGCAAGAAGGAGTGGCGAGTAAGCTGTCAACAGGAAAGATATGATCAGATCGTGACACCACAGTACCAAAGTGGTGAGGAAAACCGTGAAAAGAGTAGAACGCGCCATGCTACACTTATATTTCTACATTTGTCTTCACCAACACATTCACCTATTTGTCGCAGGTAAACAAGTTCCCTCAAATGCAGAATCTTTGCCAAGTGGGTGACCAGATATCACCATCAACACCCCAGTTAGACAACAGTCTTGATAAGGACAAACTTGTCTTTGCCTCGTCATCTTTATCGCCTCCATCACCAACGTCGAATGCATCTCGTGCACCTCATCCTGAGTGGCTGTTTGCCAGCCTTGGATGATCTGTTGATGCGTATGTGCGTGTACGTGAAGTCGGCGCCTTCCATTCCTAGGACGAGGTGAATTGGGTTGATTGTGCCTTTCATCATCAGTTAAATTCGCAAAGAGGGCAAAGTCGAACAGCTGAAGGTGCGATGGTGTTACGTGGAGAGTGCGCACGGGTTAAATTAACTCCAAGTCTGTTATACATGCAGTCAATTCGCTAATCACCCTCATCCGGTGTCGGCCTACTGCCCGAAGCGGTTCTTTCCAGACACATTATCGAGATTTCAAGAAAAGGGGTTGGTGAATGCAGCAGAGCGGAAAGAGGAGACAATCATTCTGTCAAGGTGTCAGCGAAACCAAAGATGCCAAACTCCCGACTCGCAGAGGAATGCTGCAATGTGCAATACCTGGACACACATTCTTCCAGCGTACACCTGACATCCGAATAGAGTTCAATACTCGCAGACTGTTGAGCATGTCTGTCAATAGCAGCTGTGACCGTGGTGACTCCACTCATACCCCACAACACAAAGGCCATTTCCTTCCTTCCTGCTAATGCTGTCATTCGCCCAACTCCTGTGCAGCAATGTCCACTAGTGGGCACAGCCACCACGTAGCTGACACACACCCGCTCCACAATGTCTACTTCGTACATTCACGCATGCATGTTGGTCATCATTCGTGAACTCACGATAGGCTCGATTCCTCCTGTGGCAACAGTGAGCAGATTGAAGAAGTTAATGAGGTTCAAAGAACACCGCGTACTGACGTGCAAGAGCACTTAAGCGTCGGGTGTTGGAGATTGTGAGCATGAATAGTGCGAGTCCACAAGGTGTCCTTCAATTCGCCACCGACTAGATTCGATTCATATGAGGTCAATAAATTGCGGCACTGAGTTGATAGCCCTCGCAAAATCTCGTTTTTGTTTATTTCCTCTGCGAAAACTTGCTTTTATAGATGCAGTTTCCCAGTGTCCCAAGAATTTCGCCCACTAAAGCATGTAACAGCATCTACGTCACCATATTCAGTGAATAGGCTGATTTAACTGATACAGAAACTCTCCATGTGAGGCCTCACTCACGAATAACTTGTCTTTATGCCTCCAAGTTGAAAGCCACCAGTACAGAGCTGGAGCTTACATCACTTCATCAATCTGACTAACCTCAACTGCTATACCATTGCTTATATAGGGCATTCAAGAAGGGAACGCTCTATAAGACGACCTCTCCATCTGATAGCCACCCATGCCACTCATAAAGAATACTAAGCACCTACATAACGTGTACTTGCTTGCTTTAATCGAGATTTTGGCCTTCAAACATTAAAGCGTTCGCTATCACAGATTGCGGTTCATTGCTGTCGAGGAAATGTAGTCCGGTAAACCACGGCTCCCCTATACGTCCGATGAGCCATACACTGGTGTAGGAAAGAATTCGCATTTCTTTCCCGCAAAGTGAAAGAAGGCAGCATGAACAGTGTTCTTCTTCCAGTCCATGGCTCAAGCATGACCTCTGCATCCTTTATAATCAAGCGAATTTTTAACTAAGGTTAGAATTAAATCCGCGTGCCAGTTTTTGGTCTTCTACCTGAATTTGGTAGAACCCTCTAAAATTCAACATCAGGTGCGTTTTTGGTACTGCGATAAGTAATTCAGTGGGGTAGACAGGTGATCCCAATAAAAGGTTAATGAGTCATCCAATGCATCTCAAAAGAGAGGCACCAGCACTTTCTCAACAACTTTGTAATGCCTTTGTAGTCGCACGCATCAACCAGCATCCAGAACTCTCATATGCAAAGTCGTTGACCAACGGTGACGAGGATAGAGAAGGAACAAATACCCAAAATAACATACCACTGAAATCAGGAAGAAATAGAACAGAAGGATAGCAGGGATAACTCTTTTGGCTTCTTAAAGAAAGATAGTGATAGGCGAACAATGTTCCTCTTTTTTGGGGGAAATTAATTAAGGCAGGCACAAAGAGGCATCAGGTCAATGTTGGTGTGGCACCACCATTAAAATAGACGTTTAAATTAGGTCCGACTTATTGATCTTAATGAATGTGAATGGTAGGTGCACAAAGCATCATAGGGTGTCATGATTAACTGTTAAGCGCTAAGAGACATACCGAGCATTACCTGTTTGACGCCAAAAGAATAAACAAACACCAGTCTGGGATAGGGTTAGGTTAGATTGAATGGGGAGGGGGAAAGGGTAAGAGTGGGTTGTTTTCGAGAAACTGGTTTAAAGGGGGGATGGGAAAGAGGCTACGTTGCTTAACTCTCATAACTACTAAAGTCAGTGAAAGCGCTGCAATATAACCAGTTGCTCTAGGTCCATTTTACAAGCTGAAGGCTTTGAGTTCTCAGCAAAATCTTCTTTTACAGACCCACACATACCCACACATCATACCAGATGGCAAGCTAAATGGGATGAAGTCGGTATTGAAAGACCCAGTTTTCCTTCATTTTCCTTTTAATTTAAATAGAAATTAAAGTAGCGAGGTGAAAAAACAGAATTGCTGGACGAACAAATGGCTTCCTCTACTTTACCGCCAGGTTAATTGTTGGGGGGGTGAGGAAAAACCACTGGTCCTAAGACCGCAGTGGCACAGACGATTTGTCGACACACCGGAATCCTCCTTGGTCAATTAATAACCTAACTGGCATTCAATTCTGAACACATGAAAGAAGAGAAACGCTCAGGCTCAAGGTTACCATTATGTCTGAACTAGGCGTGTTGACGGATGGAGAAATGTGCGGTTTACATGCGATTTCTGTGGCTTAAAACCTCGTCCTCATTCACTTTCCTTCTGCTTAAAATGGAAATTGATGCAGAGAGTGGGAAACACAGACGTACTGGAAGCATGGAAATAATGAAAGTGTGGGTCGCAAATCGGAATGATGGCTTTCGCTTCACAGCCAGTATAAAGGTGGGAAGCAACAGAGAGAGAGGGGGGGGTATGAAGGGCGAGAGAGGTCTTCTTACCCTAAAACCTCACTGACACACGTAATCTGTCGCCACTCTGGGACTGTCCTTGGTCAATAAATCACCTAAGTGTTATCCGATCCTGACTAGATAAAAGAGGAAATATCCGAATTCACAATCTCAAAGTCAAGGTTTTGTGTAAATCAGGCGGGTTGACGGATAACAGAAATGTGCAATTTACGGGATAAGCATCGGTGCAGGCTCGACCATCTTAAATGTCTCATACTCCGCTTGTTATTTGTAATCTAAAGGCGATAGTTTTTTTTTCTTGATGGCATTAAACCTTCACCACTCATCACCTCATTCTAAGTTGACACGATGGGGATAACTAGGATGCCCATAGGACCATTCGCCTCCATTCAACCATCAGTGTCAAGCTCAGATGACTAAAATAGCCCATAGCGTCACTAAAAACGCAGAAAAACCGAACATTTTGTGAAAGAATGCAGCCAACTCCACTTAATTCAGGGGATTTATGGTGCTCCTCCTTTTGGCAAAAGATTCGTTCTCCATATGCACCTGGGAACAGGAGGGTTTATGACTGCACCACAGCACTGGAAATTTGCAAACTGCTAGTGTCGCTTTAAACAGGCACTTTCCCTCCGAAGAAGAGCATGACTGCATGTATTGGTGGGTTAATCGAGATTTATGCGTGAGTGACCGCCAGCCAAATAGTGCAGACTGGCGGAGACGGAGGGTGGTGCCCGACTTGAGCAGCTATGACACTTGACTATTTGTAAAACAAATTAACAAGCAACACACAAAGAATCACAAAAACGAAACATATGTTAATGTGAAAAATCCTGTTCCTCATTTCTTGGTAAGCGGCGATCTATGTGGTAAGCGCTGTTCATTGTACATTGCATCCAAATATCAGTACTTCTGGCAGTTAAGGTGAACTAAAAGTGTCGGTCAATGTGTCAGCTCTACCTGACTTTGCCCAAAACAGTGGAATAGAAGGCGACGTAGAGTCGGACGTTAAAAGTAAGATGTAGATAGTCTGGGAGGCTGTCAAATGGAAATTTATGGCGACAAGTGGACGACAATAAAGTCGCATGCAAAATAATGACTTGTCTGCTCTAATAAAAAAGGCTAGCTTTAAGGAATGAGAATTAAATTACGTTTTCCCTGGTAAAAATAAGCTAAATTAACCCAATTTAAGTGAGTTTGCGTTGGGGGCAATTTAGTATTACAAAATGTTACCACTTCATCGTAGTGGAACAAAAGTATGCTCTTGTTCGGTTGTGAAAATAGCCGAGGTGGGTGCACCAATCATAATCAGAGCTTTTGAAGGTTCCACTCCAACATTCCTTTGCGCATTCATTACTCTGTGAAGAATGCTTCCTCTGAACATTAAACCACCAACTCAGCATTCCTGGCCTCAAATGTCTGGACTTACGAAACAGAACCCACACATTGAATACCACAGATTCGCTAACATAATGTGGTGACAAAAGCAGATGAAGAAAGAAGGATTACTGGATGCGAGTTGTAATAACCCCGATGATGCTGCTGTTTCTGCGGATGTTGGTGATCAGTGGATTATAACGATGATATGAGTACCACCTAAGTCACCTGCTTGACGTCGCTTTCTATACAGATCATCAAGTGTGTTTGAGCATCATACCTGCCATGCAACACCATTCCAATTCCACTATGGGGCATACACCAACTCTAGTCAAACTGTTCACTTGCAGGTGCGTTTCCTCCCTCAAAGTGTTAGCTCATCGCAGTACAGGTGATTTCATCCTGCATTATCTTTAGTACGATCATAGGGAATGCCTCGTGTAGATGAAGTTGGTCAGTTTCGATTGAAGGTGCGTGCAGTCATGGGGAGACAGGAGATGCTAGACTGAATTCAGAGGGTGATTCACTTACACGTTACAATATATTGCCTATCACCGTCATATTGGTCACAGTAGTGGGAGTCAAGTTCGTACGATTCATCTCTGATTGCTAATAGTTGGCACTAGTAGCTGTGTTGTTTGGAGCACTCCAGTGTAAGTCACCTTGAGCCAGATGACAGATGGCAGAGCGAGGGGTGAGTCAGGTCTCATGTCAACAAAGTTGAAAGAGTCAAACTCCAACACCTGAAAATGGACCGTTTAAATCCTCTTCGTGGATGTCTGAATACTGAATCAAGGCATTGGTGGAGTTGCCACTCTAATTTAATCTTCCTGGTTGTCTAACGCGACCCAGCAACAGCCGCGTCAAATGCGTTACTGTGGATGGTTTCTGGTCACGCCTGGCCTACCCAAATGCATGTGTTTGTAGGTGCAGCGCCCATTCGGTCTGACGTCATCACATCATTTTGCAACTCATCTCCTCACCACTCCTTTTTTCCAAACAAAGATAAATTTAGTTGCTTCAAACGAATTGTGACAGAGAAAGCAGTTTCCTTTCGCTGCCATTTAAGCCACCTCCATTGCAAAAACAGCTATTTTTACATTTCGCTAACCACCGAGACACTTGACTATCCCACTAACGGCAAATTACACCTTCACCTCCTTCTGCGCCTCCTTGCATTTTGACTGGCATTTTTCATTCCTCTCATATACTCAGTTCTCCGGTTCTGTACAAGAGGCGATGCTTAATAGGAGCTGGGTGTAGAATCTCGCAAACCACACTCTGTTCCATTTTACAGCTAAGAGGAACTTCGGATTGTCTGCTAAGTTGCCACAACACTGCCAATTTCTACTTGGCATCTTCAATCTTAAAAGTAAAGTGAGCGCATTTCAGACCCGCACGCTACTTGAGCAATGGAAAAGGCGAAACAATATGTGCTTCGGGCATTTGCCGCAACTCTGCTTCTTCTAACGCTGTTAATGTTAGTGCGTGCAAATGTCTACCTTTTTTGAACTTGGCGATGTTTACCAGCAAAATGCAGGTTTAGATAGGATTGCCGGTGCTTTCAGGTAAGGTGTGGAGGTCACTACACCCCAAACCATGCATGAAGTAGCTGTTTGGTACAAATTAGGTGGATACAGAAGGCAAATGGTTGAAGAAATACAGTTTAATGCTAAACTGAAGCAGAAAATGATACCCTTCCTTCAGAGTATAATTGAGCTGAACACCTCATTCATTTTGCTTCTCCAAGCATGCACCTTCATTTTCCTGGCCTTCTGCTCCTGATCATTGCCAAATGGCACTGGCGAGTTATCTTAAGTCACATGTCGTGAAATTGTGCACCGTTACTGATACAACAATAAGTGGAGTACAGCTTTTGGAGTTTGACTCTGGGTTACCCCAAAGTACGCATGGGGTAAAGGGGTGTTGTTTATTCAGCAATCATATGTAGCCCCTGCCATATCCGACATAGGGCTGTATAAGAGGCCGAAGTGTCCAGAACCATTGAAGCAGAACGAATCAGGCTGCATTCTCACAGTCCCTCTCTTTGTTTGCTTTAACTCAAATTCTATCCCTTTATTTGAAACCGACAGACCCAGATTCACTCATCAAAGCTCTAGCAGTGGAAAGGAGTTTATGGCTTTTGGTCTGCCGTAGAGTACCCTGCAGTGCCTTCGCACCTGCTTAAAGGAGATGCACGTAAAGTGGTTTTTTACTTACATTCATCCCTGTTCGATTTTGCTGTTCAAGATATATCCTCTACTAAATTGTTTAATAGCACCACAAAAAACTTTATCGAGGAGAATGAGGGGACTTGCTCATAATGAAGAGCCAATTTTAAGTACTTACTCAGTAGACTCAAGTAGTCTGCTCTGAATCATTTTCAGGATATTTTCTCCCCATATTTGTTGATGTTACTGTCGACGACCATACAAAAGCTCAAGTCCAACTCACCAGCACTGCACTTTACGATGTGATGCAGCAAGACAAGATAAGAATGTCAGTCAGCAGGGCAGCAATAAGCAGTGCATTGACAGATTGATGTGAATCTGTGTCATGGAATGCATCAAAGAGAAGAGCAAATGAGCAAATAAGCCTTGCGGTATAATCCACCTAAGTAACTTAGGCCATATTTGACGTCAAATCGGTATTACTCAGACAAGAAGCTTTTAATCACAAAGCAGCAAAGGTGTACTCAACCTTGGAGCATCGCATCACATCCCATCAATAACGCGTTTCATAAGTGTCATTTCCGTCTTGGCAATTCGGCACCTTCGTCGGAGGTATGAAGTCCTCTAGCACCAACACTAGTGGCAGCTGAGAGCAATACTTCATCTAATTTTCCAGAAAAAATATGGTTTTGTTCTTTGGACAAATTGTAGAAAACAAAGCTGCTACTTCTTGCTGCAGTTCAAGCCACAGTTTTTCAGCCACCTCCATTGCATGATGGTTACCTTTCTTCACTAAGCTGACCACTGAACACTTGACCGCTATCCAAGATATAACAAATTGCACAGTTAACTCCTTCATCTCCTCCTCCTCCTTCTGCGGCACTCTCAAGGTCACCTTTTCCAAAGGGATTATGAAACCGAAATTTTTTAACAAGATGACATCTACTGTAAGTTTTTACTTATTTTTACTAATCACAGAGTGAAGATGTAGTGAGGTGAGATAGCAGATCTGCGTTTAACAAGTAACATCATAGAGCTACGATGCGTTAACTGCTTGTGCCTGCATTCTGTCCGCAAACTGCGAACAAGAGCTCGGCTACGCCTTCTCTCCTGCCAGCTAACTAAAAGAAAACCAAGATGCAGCACGCAATCTCGATTATACTTGATTCAAGATGACAATGAAAATTTGTGAAAGCTAAAACGAATGAGGCGTTACATTTTTGGTAAAGAATTGGCCTCTAAATTAGGTTGATGAATCGGAAGAACAAAAGGTTAAGTGGCAGTTACGTTTGTTTGTTGACGAAAACGGGACCTGGCCATCTGGTTAATTAATACCCATCTGACCTGTCGTATCGAGGAGACCAATCAAATCGCCATGAATGCAGTAAATTGGAGCTGGTCAGCAGATGCCCCAAGGTGTTGCATGTGAGCAGAACAAAGAAAGTCCCGTCGACCGGGAGACACGATGGCACCTGCAAAGCCATCCGTCCAGACCATCAAGCAGAGCGATTTCATTTACTTTAGCAGACATCGATGCCATCGCATCAAATTATTTGAGGGGAGGCTAGGCTTTTGCCTCGAACTGGACCACTTGGATGTACACGGGTCACTCATAATGCATTGCTTACACGCAATAGCCCTCGAGAGGTCAGTGACACTAATCCAACACCTGCGTGAATGCAAATGAAAATGGCAACTTTTTCACTCATCGAAGTAGCTCTCTGCATTACATTGGCACTGCACAGCTGCATAGATTACTTCACTGCGGCGCCTCAATCACCTTGAAAGCCCCGATCTGGAAGTCGCTTTGCAAGGGATGTACGAAGGCTGCTCAGGTAAAATGGAGACCGCATTCCTACTGATTCCAGTAGCTGGAGTCCACTTTGTGGGCTGCTTCATCCACCGGTTGACGAGTTGGCAAGCAATGGTGGCTATGTGTCCGCATGTACCTGGGTGCAATGAGGAACCCATTCTCTTCTCATTGACGATGAGAACTTAAAAGCTGCGAATATTTTCTTGTGCAAAAGACTTCAGGCCAGCACAGCAGTCACTACCTTATCCATGTTGGTGGTCTGCTCACTGCCACATTGGTCATCCGTGTGACGGAATTGCCAAGGAGACGAGTCTCATCCTAAAAGCCATTATGACAACACAGCCATTCATCGTGATACAAGTCTGCGATTGTTTAGATTGTAACAAATGTCATTCAGCAAACTAATCACTTGGTGTAACAGACTGTGCTACTGACATAACATTTTACGGATAAGCCTTTTAATGACATGGCTCTGAAAGCATTGGATAAATTAATGTGTGGGAAGGGAGTAACTGAAATGGGAAACGTGTTTGACATCCTCCTCGCCTTCGCAAGGTCCAACGCCTCCATTTGATCCTAACTTTCATTGATTTGTATTTTTCAAGCACTAAATGTTCTAGGTCCGTGCGTGCAGAGGTTGAAGGACACAAGTTGAAGAAGCGAATATGATTTGGGCATGGAACTTGGCCACAGGCTTGAGGACATCGAAAGACCTCCATAAAATACATTCACAGACCACAAACAGGGTTCCGAGTAATTAACCTCACTCCAGTTGATTCCATAACGTGTTTGGAGGAGCTGTGTCATCCCAATGGTTGATAAAAGGCATTGAAAAGGTGGGTGTTTCATTCCGCATTTACTTTCTAGCAGATAAGGTTTGCATAGAAGCAAAAACTGCTTAGTCATATATTATGCAGCAGATTCTTCCCCACACTCTACTGGCTGCTACTTTGTTCATGGTGCAGATGTGTGGTGTAGGCCATGCTATGGGCCTTGTACGAATTCCAGTTGCAAGTTGTGAAATTGTGCCGATATTATGAAGTGCACATTGCGTGAATAAATACCAGAAGTTGCTGTCAGATGAATTGTTGGCACTGATAGCCACGGAAATGATGTCCGCACTTCTGGTCTACATTTGCAAGACTGTCAATAACTGGCATTCCATAGCACATACATCAATAGCTACATTCACAATCATAGCAGTGAGCTAATCATAGAAACCTCCATTATTCTGGCCATCGCTGTGTCAATAATTGAGTAGGATGCGCGCATTCCTTGTATCAGATAGTCATCGTCTTAATCTAATAGCCGAAAAACCAACTAATTGCTATCAAACGGGTGAAATTTGCTTAAGCCAAGCACTGACAGAAGTTTAATTAAACAGGACTTCAAGTTTAATATGCCAATCAACAAGATCTTTTGCCTGTCAGTTTGTCAAATGAATCATTTACGAGGTGTACAATTTTGCAATGCTCTCTTCCGCTGTGAATTAATTCCATTTAAATGTCATGAAAATTATCACCATAATTAGGCCGTCATTAATTACTTGGAGACTCCATTGAACTCGTTATGCCACAGGCCCAGTGTCCAGTGAAGTATTTTACTGTAAACGACTACTTTACAGATTTCGTGGTGTTAACCCTCAAAATCCAGACTTCAATAGCATTGACGGTGCTTTCAGGTAAGGTTTGGAGGCGCCTACATCCCAAACCAGGCATAAAGTAGCTGTCTAAGGCAAATTCGGTGAATGTAGGAAGTGAATGGTTGAGAAATGCAGATAACGACAAATTGGAGTAGGATATATCACAATTGCCACAGGTATTTTTTGAGCTGTGCACCTTATTCATATTTGCGTTTGAAGGAAACTTTTCTAAGAATGCAACCTCATTTTACCAGCTATTGAATTTGGACCCTTTATCACCCCAAAGTACGCATGCGAGAAAGAGGTGGTGATTAATAATCAGCGATCCCGCATTAGCCTCTGCCTTATCATGAATGGGGCTGCATTAGAGGCCGAAGTGCCCAGGGATATTGAAGCAGGGTACATTAGGCCACATTTTCACAGTCCCTCTCTTTGTTTACTTTGACTCGAATTTGATCCTTTTATTTAAAATGAACAAGCTCTGATTTACTCATCAACGCTATCAGTGGAAAAGAGTTAATGGTTTTTGGCCTCCCATAACTCCCCCAGCAGTGCCCTAGCCCTACGAGATGGCAATGAGACATTTACATCTCTATCTCAGTGGCCTCAATATCCCCTCTACTATCCAATGGAGAAGCACGTGGAATTGTTTGTTACTCATATTCAACGCCGCTCAATTCCGTACTTTACGTACCGTCCTCCATCTAAATTTTTAATAACGCCATGGAAATCTTCATCAAAGAGAATGCAAGGGCTTGCTGTTCGTGAAGCAGCAATTTTAAGCACTTACTTTGAACCATTTTGGAGATGCGCATTCTCCTCCATCTGATGATGCAACAAAGTAAACGGAAATTTCTGCAATGGGATGACTGCACTTAAGCCCAAATCTAGTTCATCAGCCAGGCACGGCACTTTGCGATATAAGGCATGAAGACAGCAATGCAGGAAAGAGGAGAACACCAATATATTGACTTGCATCTGTGCTGCGAAATGCACCGGGCAGTCGAGCTGACTTTACAAGTCCTTTGAAGCAGCCACAAGTCACTGCAGCTCCATCAAAACCTGAATAAACCCACCTTGATTACCTTTCCACTTTTAATGTAAAATAATGCTTTGCAAAACTTATACAAAGCAGAGGATGAACCGAGAAATTTTGTCTAACTTCTGTCAAAAGTGTTTCAGAAATTCACTTTGGCCTTTGAATCCTCCGATGAGATTGCGCAACGTAGCCAACGTGTGAGCAACTCAATGCCTCATGGCAAAGGGTCAGTAAGCGATCGGGAGAGACACACCTGCTCATCCGCTTATTTCTATCATCGCAATTTACTTTCCCCACCCTGATCACTGTCACAAATATCTCGACGAGGAGGATTAAGTGATAAGTAAACATGCCTTACGATATCAACCCCTTATGTAACAGCCATGTCTGACGTCAAATTGGTAGCAATGAGATAGAACCCATTCAATCACGAAGCAGTGAAGGTATCTCCAACCTCAAAATAACACATTACATCTCATCACTAACCCGTTTCATGGTTTTCAGCTCCATCGTGGCACTTTCGTCACCTTCATCGGAGGTGGGAAATCCTTTAATATTAGAACGAGTGCCAGTTGAGTGCATTTATGTGTTTAAATGAGCGCAATGAGGATTTACCATGAGTACTGTCAAGTGATCAAAAATTTGCAGGGTTAATTCAATCGAGCACTTCGCCTGCGAACTTGATCCACATCCCACCATTTTATTATCAACGCTGATTGCATCAACAACCAAAGGCGTTACACGCATTTCCGGACATTCGAGCGCTCACATTGTGGGAATTAAGAGACAAAATTTGCCCAGATACAACTCGCAAAAGCTGCATTTCTGTTTCTCAAGCGGTGAAATTTATCCCGTTTCACTTTCCTTGCCAAAAGTCACCCTGAGGTGGTTGGAGAGACGTGAAGCGAGAAAGAGAGAATTCCTTGTGTTTATGATCTTGAAGGAAAGAGGAACGTAGAGGACTATTCTTTGCATATAATACACCCAAATTTTAAACTAAGATCCGCAATTCATGGGACAACTTCGCATCATAATATGCAAAGTGGCACTCAGGATTAACTTTTCCTTTGCACATTTCGGAGTGCCTACTAGAGGGAATGTTTACGGAAGGAGGAAAGAAGATGAAGCTTAAATGCTCTAATGTGCTAACGGCCAAACGCCACTTTTGTGGGGAATTTACATCTTATGCACACGAACTGAGACTCAAAATTCAAAAGTTGCTTTCCCTTCGCCATTCTCTTTGTAAGCTCAAGAAGGAAAACCTAAGGAAATGAAAAAGAACAAGACTGAATGCTTTACCCTGCCAACGACTAACTGCGTCTTCTGAATGAAGGCAGATCAGAATGCCTCATGCCACACCGCATTTGATTGTGTGGGAAAGAATTTGTTGTTTTATTTGCTCTTTTCTCAGGCAGCATATACTTGTTCACACACATTTTAAGAGCGTTCTAGGCATTTTTATAGACAAGGTGGTGGTCAGCAGACAACTACATCAGAGAAGACACAAGAGACGCTATGTGGGCTGGAGCAGTGGAGCAGAGGAGGAAGCAGCATAGGAAAGAATGTCACGTCGACGACAGTAAAGACGCGATGGAGGGTGTAAGAGGACAAGCAGTGCGAATACAAGGCAGCAGGAGTATTGCAACATGGGGAAGAACAATGTGGAAGAGGAGGGGAGAGGATGGACGACATGGACGACTGCTGCTCTAATCTGCGTGTACACAGGAAGTGGGTGTGTGTGCCCATGTGCTTTGTGATGGAATAAGGTACGCTTAGTTGCTACTCTTTTCCGCTACGTCATTTGGAGCTGCCAGATTGGGACTGAATCCACCAGCCAGCTGAATACTACCCATGGGTTTGTCGCAGTCCTCTATGGACATTCGTCGGCTCAAATTCAGTGGTGTTGTCTGCATCATTGTGTGGCTCACTGAAATGACAACAAGCACTGAAGTTATCTATACATAGCAGCACCACCGCGTACGCGTTCACGTCTCTTGATTTCGCGTCGAGCCTCCCCCACGATGTAGTAGACATACGAAGTGGGTTGATTGCTTGATACTATGCTGCCTACCCACCCACTCAACCACACTCTGCCTTAAACGTTCCCACCTCGAATGCATCGCACTTGACTTTCAGAGGGCACACTCATCACAAATGGCAGTCCTTACGCATTTTACTTACTACTCGGGCAAAGAAACTTGGATCAAATTGTGCCTTTGACACCTGTCCACAATGCCAGCAGTCTGCTGTGGTGAGTTCATGGGAGTACTTGCCGTGGCTGACCACGGAATAGCCACAGCAACCACGACCAGCAGATGAATAAGCTGAGCAGTGAATAGAATGTTGGATGCACTTAACCGCATGACTTCAATTTTCGCAAGTGTGGTCGCCACACTAATTTTGGCAGTCAGCATTAACAGGTAGGGAGGCGTCACTTCCCACTCATCTTCTGATGACAATAAATCAAAGAGCTGACTCACGTATCCAAATCGGTGGAGGATCAGAAAACTTTCTGTGGCAGGGTTCATTCCAATGGTTTTCAGCTTCCAATTAACAAGCTAAAATAGCAAACAAGAGGGGAAATACGTGATGTATTCACTACGTACCCACAGGTTGGCCAACGCATTCATCCACTCGTTCATTGGCTCGTTTGAAGGTCACCACAAGGTGGATAGCACGTTTTTGCAGGTTAAATAATATTTGGTTAGAGTACAGGATTTTCCATCACTCTTCGAAATGGAAAACCAATATTTTCAATATTACAAACTACAATTCTATAAGTTTTCAAATTTGATAGATATCACATTTACAAGTATGCCTTATTAAGGCAACTTTACACCCGGAAGAGTCCAAATTAAAATGAATTTGGATTCTTCTGGCACCTGATTAGTGGCCACCAATTTATCCATTTAGCTTTGATTGCAACCTGTTTTGATCCGTTTCTCATGCAGGACTAGTTAGACAAGCTGGTATTCAAATAAAACCACGAAACTACCCGCAAACATTTTTACGTAAATGTGACTATTTTATGAGTGGGCATTTCTCCTAAGGGAAATTAACAAATTTTGGTCAACAGAATAAACGATTTTAGTGGGTTGGAGCACTAAGTGTTTAGGGAACAAAGTGTGCCTTAACAAAAGTGTCATCCTGACCCCTCCCTCAAAACCCCCAATAAGGATAAAAAAATAAACCTTGCCTTGTCTCGAAGGGAGTCTGCAAAGCTAGCAGTCTGACCTGTGCAGTGGATGAGCACAGCACCCATCACCATTTCATCGTGCAACATCTGAATCAATGGAAATGCAAGTCGGTTTTGAAATGAGAAGAAACTACTCAGCTGGTTTCATGATGTTCAAATCTAGGGTAAAGTTAGGAGGGAGGTGGCAGCCTTAATTTTACCTAGTCGCGCCTTTAAAATCGCCTCCACCGAGGCACAATGAAACCAATGGATCATTTATCCTAAGTAGAAATGGTGCACACCAATGAGGGCAGCCAATTCACACATTTCTGTAGATATGTCTCCTTCAAAGGGCTAGATAAAGAGTACAGTGAGCATAGTGGTGAGATTTAAATTGCACATGGTGGCAGAAGTGATACTCGGTGGGGTGGAAGACTACGTGGGGTGGATTTCTGACAGAAGGCCACAACTTACACCTTCCTTCCCCATCAGCACTGCCGCTAAGATTGTCTGGCACAGAAAAGTGATGATTCAAAGTTGATTCCTGTGCCGCTAAAACACTAGGCACATCGCGGGCTGCAGTGCGTGACTACCATCCCGTCTTTTGCTTCTCCGTGAAGGTCACTGGAGGCAAATAAAAGTGGCTGAAGAGAAGTCAGCCTAATTTCACCTTTGAAGTTATACACCTCTCCTTCCTGTGGAAGCTTTTGCATTGCAATTTCGCAGTAGCACTAATTGAGAGTGTGAGATGTAACAATGGTGCTCAACCGCACCACGCTTACATTATTATGCAAATGTTTCTTCTCCTTTCAACAACTTGTTCACATGATCCGATGCCTTTCAATGTTGAATCGTCCTACTTCGGAGAGCGCCCAATCATCATTGGTGCGGGAAATAGGAAGAGCATTGAAGCTTGCCGCAAATCGAGCCAAAATGTTTGCTCCCACACCCTTGCCAAACAGCGCCACGTGGTCAATGCTGAAAACGAAAGACAAAAACGAAGCAGTTTTAAAACAGCATCCTTGACCTTACACCCAACTAACTGCATACAGCACAGCGGGTCAAGCAAAACAGGGAGTCATTTATTTGTCAACCTTTGCCTTTTTGAAGTACACACGTGATGCGGTCTCATGTCATAATGCTTTCCATCACCCATCGCCTCTGCTGCGTTGTTAGCATCGTGTAGTCAAAATTGGCGGTCTTGACAAACTGGCCTGTTTCTCTGTCTCTCTGTTGCTTCTCTTACCAAGTGAGACAACTAAGCTTTACAAAGGAGGATAGGTCTCCTCCAAAGTGATAGAAGGAAAGAACTAGGCTTAAGCTTGTGGTGCTACTTTGGTGGTTTGCTATAACAAAACCACGGACTGCCTGTAAATATGCGTGTTGGAGGACAAACTGAGTAGGAAAACAAGGAACACGATATGGAAAAAAATAACCTACCCTAAGTGGTTAGAAACACTTCTTCGACTGTAGACGATGCTCCATAGTGTTAGGAATGTGTATTTACAATTCAGAGGAGTAGAATGAGCCAACACTATGGTGGATGATAGTTGTTGGAATTTCGTGAGTCATTCCCTTTTTGATCCATTTCGTCACACTCCTGTCCAATAAGGCCGCATCCACTAGTAATAGAAGTGGTTTCATCCTTTTGGCTATCTAATGTCAAGTTTATCTCAACCATCAATAATAGACGCCTTTTCATCCTCTTGGATATTCAGAGTCAGGAACCTCTCAGCCTTGATTAGGTGATAAAGCAGCGGTTGGACCTACAAACATCCAATCCTGGCAGAAGACTCGCATCCATCAACTTTTCCAGGGCAATGAGCGTTGGGCCAGTTGTAGACAAGAATATGGGCAACACCTAGACAGAACTGACACGAAGACTATGACGTAGACGATCAGCTTGTCAGACGGATTGGATCATGTGCCGTATTAGTACAGTGGCTGAAGGAAGAAAAATAGGCACCAACACCAATTTGAGGCCCTCTCCACAGCGTTCTACCCATAAACAAACACATCAAGAGTAATATAAGTGTATGCAAAGACCACTTATTTCTCCAAAAATGCAAACTACAGAGATGACCATCAGTGACCTTTGCGACAAAATTATCTCTGCTCAAACACAAGCAACATTCCTCTCACTAAACAGCAACTACAACATCCAAGGTGTTTAGTTGTTTAAAGGCAATGCAGGTATTCTATCCAGACTAAGAGTATTCCACCTCGCTTTTGTCTTTTACCTTGATCAGTCCACTTGCCACCATTTGTCGTGAGGTGATATCGCAAAGGTGTCACATATCCGTGACATCGGTAGCCTTACTAGTGAGCTGCCTTTTTTACTTCTCAGAGATTGTGACATCCTAAATTAAAGAGGATGCACTTTGACGAAGCAAACACGCATTTATGCATCGGTCACTTTCTACACACAGACAAACCTGCAGAGTGCCAAGAACACACTTATGATAGGGGCAGCTCTTCCTCCCCATCACGGTGTCTGGCAGACCTGCACTCAGCCAAACTTGCATGCTCTACGGTGGTTCACATTTTTGGGCCGACCGCGAATTCCTCTCATGGGTAATCTACAGGTGACGAAAGATTGGCTGTGGCATGGCAATCTGCCCTAACTACCTTCCATCCCACTCGTATTGTACTGACTGTGGCTCAGGGTATTAGGAAATGCTTCCCTTCGCAACTCCTCTCTTAAACTGATCTTCATGGTCTAATGAAGAGTGGCACTAGTTCCTCGTTGACCTGTAGAGTGGCTTGTAATCCAGCGCTTAATGCTATATAGTGCGGTTCCACCCACACTACCTACCTTTATGCAAAGTGAAAGATTTACGGAGGTGGGGTAGTGAAGGACTAATACCCTGCCATGTTGCCTGATGCAGTGAAACCCGACATACGACATGTCCAAATCCATCTCTTAACACAAGTGCATCGCAGTAGTAGTATTCGAGGACTTTAGAATGTTGCAGAGAATAGATCGGGTTTAACACTAAATGGAAAAATGGTAAATATTCTCATGAAAGTTGCCTCACTCCCGTCTATCAACTGGTCCCGGACGGTGCTGCACGAATAGAAAATTTCCGCGGCAGAGCACATAGCAGGTAGAGCGAGTCGAAATCACGGGCTCTATTTACCACTTGGATACTCCTGTGATTGCAAGCACAGACTCATGGTACTGCTGGCGTCATGCAAACTATAATTCGTCCCATCCACCAAGCAGGCGCACCCCGTGGTGTCTTCGATGCCAATACATCCGAAGTGAGGATCTTTGACTCTACCACTCCAGGAAAAATTATCCTTAATGATCTACTATCTCTCAGCTCCAGTTTATACTCGCCTCTTAACAGCGTGGTTTTTCGAGCTTATAGCTTGCTACCTTGTTGCTGTGATGTGAGGGAGGACTCGTGGTCCATTCTCATGCTATTGAAATAGTTGATTCAGTTCTAAATTCAACATGTCACCTCATGCATCTCAACCGGGAGGCAGCAGCACTTACTCAACAACTTAGTAATGCCAATGAATGCATTTACTAAGGATAGAGTGACGGACGTAGTCGCATGGATCAACGAGCATCCAGAACTCTCATGAGTAAAGTCGTTACCCACGGTGACAAGGTTGGGCAAGGGACAAATATCCAAATATTATATACCACTTAATTCAGGAGGAAATAGAATAAAAGGACGGCTTCGACGGATGAAAGATTTTTCGTATTTTGGGAATATAGTAAAGGCAGCCGCAAACACCAACATTAGGTAAAAGATGTGGCACCACTGCTAAAATAGATATTTCCATCAGTGAAGGTGCGTTTATCTCAATCAGTGTGAATGATAGGTAAACCAAGCGTAGTGGGATGTCATGGTCACCTGTTAGGCTTTAAGAGACGTGGCAAACATCAAAAGGTCTTGCATTATTAGTTTGACGCGAACAGAACAAACAAACATCATTTCGGGGATAGCCTAGGCTAGAGTGAATGAAGGAGGAGAAGGCGGTGGGATTTCAGCGGCGTGCAACTCAGTCCTCCTACATTTTCCTTCTACTTAAAATAAAACTTGATAGAAGAGAGAAGAAATCGCAGATGAATCGGGAGCACGAAAATAATGCAAGTGTGGGACGCAAATCAGAATGGTGTCGTCTGCTTCACCGCAATTGCTACGGTGGGGAGAAAGAGAGAGTTAATGCTGCTGACCCCACAACCACACTGACAGTGTAACTTGTCATGCTAGTCACTGAATCACCTAGATGTCATTCAGTCCTGACCAGATATAAAGGAGTATATAGCTAACCCTACTTGATTCAGCAAATTTGTTATGATCTTCCTTTGTGGCAAAAGTCCTCCTTATGCCCGCAGCCCAAGCACTGGACATTTGTCAACTGATGGCATCGCTCTTAACAGACGCTTTCTCTCGGAAGAGGCACATGAGTGTCTGGATTAGTGGGAGAGGAGGAATTCGTTGTTCTCATTTATGACGACAGTAATTGGAATGCGGGCCTCCTTCCACTTGATCCTTAGGCTTGAATAAGATTGCATGTGGCAGAGAGAAGTTTACCTATCACCAGAAAGAAGTGGACTTGTTTGTTCAAATCAAACCGCTGCATTCATAGACGAGAGAAGCAGGAATTTCGGTGGGATCAGAATCAACCACATGCATGTATGGAAGTCAATTGACGATCAAGTCTTTGTCTTGTTTAGCAAAATGACTGCAAATGGATGTGAAATTGTGCGCCTTTTTAAAGCAATTCCCCACCCCAGACAATGTCTCAACTTCAGCACAAAGCGGCACTTCAACTTATGTGATCCATGCCATCATGGCTAATTAAGGTCTTGCCTCATGGAAGGAGGAGTTGAGAGCTAGAAGGAGAGCTTAAGTTATAAAGGAGAAAATTTAGTTCGTCTACACAGAGGGGAAGACCTTACTATTGCGGTTACATGGTCCGCGTTTGCCAACCAAGTTGGAATGCATTACCCAGGCGCAGTCGAAGGAAGTTCAAGAGGTGTATGCACATAAAAAACTGCCAAATCACATCTGTTTACTAATCACTAAGGCTGAAAAAGCCGTAGCAGGGGCTGTGAATGATACCTAAAATTTACTTATTTCCGTTCACAAATTTGGTTGAACAAACACCAGATAATCCTTGATAAAATTTGCCCAATAATATGAGGAAAATAGGGACCACATTGCACGGGTCAATCGAGATTAATGCCTGCGTGACTGCCAGCCAAACAGCGCAGACTGGTGGAGGCAGAGGGTGGTGTTCGACTTGAGCAGCCATAAATTAGACTATTTGGCAAACACTTTAGCAAGCAGTGCACAAAGATGCACAAAAACGAAGGATATATAGTGTAAAATAATCCCATTCCGCATTACTTGGTAAGCAGTGACTGATGTGATAGGCGTTGTACATTGTACATTGCATTCAATTGTCCCTTATGATTCACTTATGATTCACCTCGAGTATCGCCGTGTGATTACAAACTTGCGGCAATGGTTCATTCGAGTACTCTGCCTGTGGACTTCATCCACCTCGCACTACTATCACATTAATGTCGATAGCATTATCAGCCAAATGTGTGACAAGAGCTCCTGCAATAGGACATTTGACCATCGGGATGTCGGAATCAACAGACACAATTAGCCTGCACACAACTCGTGAAAGCTGAGTGTCCACTGCTTAAGCGGTGACATTCACCCCGTTTCATTTGCCTAACCAACTGTCACCCTTAGGTGCTTAGAGAAGGGTGACGCAAAGAGGAGAGGGCTCCTTGTGTTTATAAGCTAGAAGGATAGAAGAATGTGGGGCTCTGATCTTTGCAAATTATGCGCCCAAATTTTAAACTAAGATCAGCAATTCATGCGACATCTCCGCATCATAATAAGCAATGCGGCGTTCAGGATTAACTTTTCCTTTGCGCATTTTGTAGCGCCTACTGAACAGAGGGCTGACGAAGGCAGGAAAGAAGATGAAGTTTAAATGCTCTAATGTGCTAACGACGAACCGCTGCTTTTGCGGGAAATTCTCATCTTATGCACACGAACTGAGACTCAAAAGTCAAAAGTTGCTTTTGCTTTGCCATTTTCTTTGCAAGCACGAGAGGCAAAGCCTAAAGAACTGGGAAGAAGAAGTCTAAATGCCTTACCCTGCCAATCACATACTACGCCCTCTGGATGAAAGCAGATCAGAATTCCTCACGCAACGCCGCATTAGATGGTCACCGTACTAAGAAGTAGGGAATACTTTATTGTCTCATTTACTCCTCCATCAGGCAGCATACACATGCACGCACACTGAAATACACTTTGGGACAGTCCATTCTAGGCACTTTTCCAGACAAAAGTGCTGGTCAGTAGACAACTGCAACAGAGAAAACACAAGAAACGCGAGGCGGGAGTGATGGCGGGAAGTGAGTAGGGAGCAGGACGGGATAAATGGCCTCAAATGATTGGCACTTCTACACCAGCAAAGACGCGGTAAAAGGTTGAAGGGGACAAGCAGTGAGAATACGGGGCAGCAGGAGTATTGCACAATGGGGGATGAACAATGTGGAAGAGGAGGGGAGAGGATGGACGACATGGACGACTGCTGCTCCAATCTACGTGTACACAGGAAGTGGGTGTGTGGCCGAGCGCCCTGCAGTGCAATGAGGTGAGCTTAGTTGCTACTCTCTTCCGCTACATCGTTTGGAGCTGCCAGATTGGGACGGAAACCACCGGCCAGCTGAATGCGGCCCATGGGTTTGTCGTAGTCCTCCATGGACATCCTTCTGTTCAGATTCAGCGGTGTTGTCTGCATCTTTATGTGGCTCACTGAAATGACAACAATCACTGAAGTTATCCATACCTAGCAGCACCACCGCAATTTTGATTTGAAAAAATTTCCCTTTCTCACAAAGAGCATGGCTAATGTCTTCACTGACTCCCCCACGAGGTGTTAGCACTAGTGAAGCAGTTTAAATGGATGGAACGTGGAGGTTTGTCAAACCCTCAAACGAGAGAACTGCTTTTCTGGTTAAACCTTACTCTGCGACTTTCTCAATCAGTCTCTACGTCCACAGTTTGCCACTCGCTGGCATCTCCTGCTTTACATTACCCTCATCCCTTAAGGATACTAAGTCTCGGGGGTCAGGTTAGAGGACGACCACTTGTACATTGTGACAACGACGTCTTGGCGATGCGCCAACTAGGTCAGGTGTTGGTTTCATCAAGTAGTCGGACCCAACAGAGAAAACTACTCAGGCCAAGATGAATGCTTGATGCCCCGTCGAAGAAGGCCAATTGATCACTCGCCACCTACTGCATCAAGGTCCTCTACTCTTCCATGTCCTACGTCGTGTACGCAGGTGTGTAGCTAACACTAAATCCCTTGAACGAGGAAATGGCATTCGGCTTACAAAGAATGAGGAGGGATGACAGACAACCAACTGACATGGTTATCGACAGATCAACGAAACCCACCGCCAACTTCACTTTCACTTACTGCTGCCCTAAGAGGACACAAACCAGTATCTTGCAAATAGACGGGATTTGATCGGTGTCACAACCTTTCGGGCCGTAAATGGATGACCGCTGGTGGCACCATTTACTGTATTATGTAGATATGCAGTGCCCTCGACTTAAAGGTGGGTGACTGCGGCCATGAAGCCCAAGGCCTTCTTGTACTACTGTAAATGAGCATCAACCATTATGCGCACTTGAGTGGCGCCAGTGTCCATAAATTTATGGATGAGAATGCGTTTCATGTACCAAAGACACACGCGTGCATAGAAACATTAACCATAGGTGGTGGTGGTGGCATGAAGGACAGAGACATCAAAGACTCACCCAAACCGATGCCTTGCAGGAAGTACTGCATACTCTCGATCACCTTATCCGGCTAAAACAATGATGGCGATGGTGATGATGATGATGATGATGACTTTGTGGGGAGAAGGATGCAAAGAAGAAGTGGGAGTGGTTGGAACGGTCAAAATTGGCACGGTACTCACCTTCTCTGCCAGCACATTGGCCACATTCTCCACGACAACCAGTTCGCGCGTTGCACAGGACTTTGCGCTGTGCACCTTCATCAGTGCCTCGTAGAGCTTCTCACATCCCCTGCGTTGTGGGGCCAGGGCTCCTGTGATTAGTAGAACCGAGCATCTGTTGGAGCGTCAAAATGCAGCATTAGCAGTGTCTATTGGAAGTGCGGTCTTCGGCCCTGGTGAAAGTTGGTTAACATCTTGTTGACAGGCATCTCGTAGGTGTTAGCAGCAAGAAATCCAGGCATCAAACGCATGCATTCTTAAAGGACCCGCAGCAGAATAGCTACTGGCATTACATCCGTTTATGGGAGTGGGTCCACTCTCGTGTTTGATATGAAGGCAACCAGTGTCTAAAGTGAGATCTGAATTTGGAGCCACTTTTCAGCATCCAATGTGAACCATTTTGCAACACTAGTAAAGACAGGGGGCGCTGTAGGGAAGTAGTAGATAGCATCTTCTCCGCGCTCCCGGTAGCCTCGTGGAAGAGCGGTGGTACGGTTATACACTATCGCGGTTGCATGGGTAACTCAGAGAGCTACAGGCATACACTAGAAGGAACATCGGGAAGACTTCGTAGACCGGATAGAACGACCATAATAAGGTAATCGAGAGGCTCCAGTTGCAAATTCACCGACGGACAATTTTTACGCATGAAGTGAGATAACGAATCGGAGCGGAGCTTGTGGTCTGGCCAGCAAAAGGATTAACGAAGAAGTCTGTCAGTGCTACCTTATGTTCCTTTGTGGAAAAGCAATACTGTTCACTGGACAATCAACGGATGCAGAAATAATGACACTTGATGCACCACGATCCGCGATACGTGAGTCTGTGACAACCAACGGACAAAACCGACTTCACTTCCTTCTCGTCCGAATTCACAAAATATTCAAAATCCCCTGTAATGCACCAAAATCTAGGTTTTTTAATTACCGGCTGTTTTGTGCAAATTTTGACGTTATTAAGTGGATGCGTATTCTTCAACATGAGTAGGGCATTGACTATTGGATGAAGGGATCGCCTATTAGACGTCCATTTGGCATGTCTATGCCTGAATGCCCCATTTAGTTCGCTGTCTTCTAAAACATAATGACTTCGAATTGCGCCTTTAATTTGAAGGTCTACATTGTTCCGCCGTGCACAGCAACAAAGCTGTGCCCTGTTGCCAGTTCACGGAAGCTAATGTTCAGAAGAGTGGACGAACCTGCACACCTCAGAGAGGCTGGTGGAAGGAAGACATCCTAACAGGATATCGGCCAACTAACGCATGTGACCAAAGTGTACGTCAGCAAAAGATAAACGAAAAAAGAGGAGATGCTTTTAATGACAGCATTAAGCCTCTGACTTACTTTAGATCAGAAAGTCGTTCACTCAGGGGTTTCCGTCTACAAAGGGAGGAATAGAAGGATTAGCCAGGTAGGCAGGTAGGTAAAGGGAAGTAGGAGAAAGTGTTGCAAGTGAAAGTGGTGAAAGCTCAGAGCCTACTCTGCTGCGAATTGGAGGCAAAACTACACTGGAATATCACCTCATCGTGATTCTATCAAACCCTGCCTTCGTGATCCTACACGCAGTTTCACATTCCGCCTTGAGACCACTTACTTCGAGGTGGGTTACTTCGAGCATTTTGCAATGGAAAATGAAGTAAAGCCTCTCCAATAATAGATACGGCAAAGAACGTGCATCGTCAAGTTCACTGATCGCCTGCTCCAGCGATGTTCATTTCCACACGAGACAGCGTTTCCGCAATGCTTCAAGCACAATGGACTGAGCTTAGCACGAGCCCGAGCTTAGGGTCACGCCTTCGTGGCATTGACAGCTCCCAATAGAGAAGACGACGCCAATCCGCCCATCTCGCACTATTAGCAATTACTACCAATGGACAGGTCCACCAACTCTTGAGGGGATCAACTTACTGCATGTAGGCAGTGATGTAGCGATTGAGGTTTCTCGGATTGATGGAGTGCTGTAAATTCCCTCTGAAGTGTTCGATGGCTTGCTTCAGCTCCAGCTCTGTGCCAGTGTCTTTCAGCTAAAAGGCATACAGTCAAGTCATTCGAGGGTAAGTGGCCTCACAAGGAGACGTTCTGTGTCAGTGGAATTGCCTTCATGCTTGTGTTCATTCATCAGTATGGACACAATGGATGCTTTGGGAGGGGACCACCACAATTGCAATTGTCGCTGAAGGACGTTCTCTATTGTCAATTGGGTAATCAAGGATCACCCTCAGCCTTTCCACCTACAATGCGCATCAAGTTGTCTGGTAGAAATGATTGCGAATGTTACCTTGCTGCTAGAAAATTGATCACGGCCATATTTATGCCCTCTTCCACCGTGAACAAGTCCAAGTAACCTGTACAGCTACTAAACTCATTCATTCATTCATTCATTCGTTCATTTAAAGTGGGGCTCACTTATTCCCCTTACACTTCACTTGTTACAGTTGGATGAGGGTAATTAGCAAATAGACCGCGGGTGTAACAAACCCTGAGCTAATTTAACCACCGACCTCCCGATGTCACAACCTCGCATGTCTACCTGTCCTACCTTTCCTTCTTTACATGTTTATTTGATGTTAAAGGCACAAACAATCAAATTTCTATCACCTAAAAACAGAAAACACCTGCTTTTGTGTTTTGAAGATGACAACTCTTCTTCCTTTGTTACACTATTGGACCACATGTCACATAATTTTCACTCAGGATGAAGATGTGTTGGTCAGAGCGATAAGCCTGCCAATGGCGCAACTGAGTTTAACCCAACTTGCGTCATGGTAGAATCAAAATTTACTGAATAACATTTTAAAAGGAGGCGCAATGTTAACTAACGAATCATTTCCCCTCCCGTTAGAGGAGAAATGAAGTGAATGAAAAATTAGCAGCACAAAATGAAGGACGTAATTTGCTTTTAAGGTATTGCCTTCTATGCAGTGCTTATAGGTACTTTTCCTGTTAACAATGCTCCCAGCAATTTCTTTAATCCAAAGCAAATCTGCCTCAATGAATGCTAAATATTATCATCGGCTTCGATCTCGCCTCCAAAGTGGACGTGAGTCACCACCAGTGGGATTGTAGCTCTGACAGGGCCAGAGGGGTATTAATTCGGCTCCCCCACTCCGGCGATTGCCCAGTTGGAAGTGACGGGGGTGGACATCAAAGCATCTTGCATTCACACACGCATAAACGGACTGTCTAGGGGTAGCTGAAAGCCACTCGTGATAAAGTGCACGCAATGCAGGCGACGATGATGACAGGCAACAAGCCTATTTCTCCTCATTGGAGCAGTAGTCTGATGAAGATTTTGGAGGTGCTGCCCCTTAATCAATCTCGAAATTATCTCACTTAGAAGAATTAATTTTGGAAGTACTTATTCACCTATAACAGATAGGTGGAGGCACTAGAAGAGATTATTTGACGGGAATAAATTTAGCCTGACGACTTTACCCTTTTTACGGTTTCCGTTACTACCTTACTGGCATGGTTTTCGGATCTTATCATATCTTTCCTGCTGACAGTTCACCCACCCCTTCTGCTTCCCTCTTCCTTCTGTGCATTCGTAGTGTAGTATGGCTCCACGCAGAGGCGCGTACACGTCACGTCTCCGCATGCCGGACGCGGGGTGAGGGGTCACACCGCAGCGCCAGCGGTTGGCAACTTACTTGAGAGGAACAGATTCCCCAATATCACTGAGCACGTACTACGTCAAAGCGTCACAGACTAAAGTCCTCTGCTCACTTGTGAGTGCAGCCTTCTTGATTTCACGTCGAGATTCCCCAAAAGTGTGGTTGGCTGAGCACAACGCTGCCTACCCACCCACTCAACCACACTCTGCCTTAAACGTTCCCACCTCGAATGCATCGCACTTGACTTTCAGAGGGCACACTCATCACAAATGGCAGTCCTTACGCATTTTACTTACTACTCGGGCAAAGAAACTTGGATCAAATTGTGCCTTTGACACCTGTCCACAATGCCAGCAGTCTGCTGTGGTGAGTTCATGGGAGTACTTGCCGTGGCTGACCACGGAATAGCCACAGCAACCACGACCAGCAGATGAATAAGCTGAGCAGTGAATAGAATGTTGGATGCACTTAACCGCATGACTTCAATTTTCGCAAGTGTGGTCGCCACACTAATTTTGGCAGTCAGCATTAACAGGTAGGGAGGCGTCACTTCCCACTCATCTTCTGATGACAATAAATCAAAGAGCTGACTCACGTATCCAAATCGGTGGAGGATCAGAAAACTTTCTGTGGCAGGGTTCATTCCAATGGTTTTCAGCTTCCAATTAACAAGCTAAAATAGCAAACAAGAGGGGAAATACGTGATGTATTCACTACGTACCCACAGGTTGGCCAACGCATTCATCCACTCGTTCATTGGCTCGTTTGATGGCTATAGCGTTAGTGATGGCATATTTTACAGAAATATTTGATAAAAAATTTTCATACAGGTCAAATAGTATTTGGTCAGAGTACGGGGTTTCCCATCACTCTTCGAAGTAGAAAAATAATTTCGCCTACATCACAAGCGACAATTGCATAATTTGTCAAATTGGATGGAAAACGCTTTTACGAGCATGTCCTATTAAGGCGAATTCACGTCTAGCAGAGGCTTAATTAAACTGAACTAAAGTTGTCTGACACTTGATTGGTGAGCACCCATCCATCTATTTTGATTTGGTTGCAATGCGCTTTGGTCTACTACTCATGCAGAGCAAGTGCGGCAATCTATGATCCAAACTAACCCACGGGTACGTGGAGGGAGAAAGGGAGGATGCTAGGATGATGATAGTAACCGGAAGTCAATCGCTACACAAAACTGCCAGTAAACATCTATACTTCATTCTTGCATAGACGATGTGACTTTATTTTCTGAAGGAGCGTTTTCCTACCAAAGGTTGGCAAATATCAGCAAACAAAGAAGAAAAAAAGATTTTAGTGTGATGGACTGCCTAGGGCTTGGATTATGCCCTTTGTCCAGAAAACAAAGCGTGTCTAAGCAAAAGTGCCAAATTGGCCCCTCGCTCAAAAGCTCCTTAAAGAATAAGACGGTGAAAGCTTGCTCTGTCTCCAAGGCAGTCTGCGAGGCTAGCAGTCTGACCTGTGCAGTGGATGAGCACAGCACCCATCACCATTTCACCGTGCAACATCTGCATCAATGCGAATGCAAGTCGGTTTTGAAATGAGGAGAATGTACTCAGCTGGTTGCAAGTTGTTAAAATCGAAGGTAAAGGTGGAAGGGGAAGAGGTGACCTTACTTTACCTAGTCGTGCCTTTAATATCTCCTCCGCTGAGAAACAATGCAACCAATGGATTAATTTTCCTGTGTAGAAATGGTACACACCAATGAGGGCAGTCAATTCACTCATTTCTGTAAACCCGATTCCTTCAAAGGGCTTATCAAAGAGCGACAGTGAACATTTTGGTGTGATTTAGAATCCACAAGGTCGCAGAAGGGACATTTGGTGGGATAAAAGTCTACTTAAGGCGGTACCCAACAAAGGCTGCAGCTCACACCTCCCTTCCCTATTAAATCCACCTCCTAGCTTGGATGATTGTCATAGGAGGGTAAGGATTCAATGCTGGTTCTTTTCTACAGAAACAATATGCACATCGCAGGCTTCGGTGCGTAAAGAAGGCCCTCATTTTGCTCTTTCTTAAAGGGACAATGGAACTAATGGATTAGCCATTTGTAGATTTGTTGCCAACTAAAGCTAACTATAGAGGGAAAGCGAGCTTCTTGGCGTGATTTAAATTCCACATGGTGGTAGAAGTGACACTCGGTGGGACAAAGGCCCAATTGCGACGAACCCCTCACAGATGGCTACAACTCACACCTACCCAGATTATCTGGCACAGAAAAGTGATGATTCAAAGTTGATTCCTGTGCCGCCAAAACACTAGGCACATCGCGGGCTGCAGTGCGTGACTACCATCCCGTCTTTTGCTTCTCCGTGAAGGTCACTGGAGGCAAATAAAAGTGGCTGAAGAGAAGTCAGCCTAATTTCACCTTTGAAGTTATACACCTCTCCTTCCTGTGGAAGCTTTTGCATTGCAATTTCGCAGTAGCACTAATTGAGAGTGTGAGATGTAACAATGGTGCTCAACCGCACCACGCTTACATTATTATGCAAATGTTTCTTCTCCTTTCAACAACTTGTTCACATGATCCGATGCCTTTCAATGTTGAATCGTCCTACTTCGGAGAGCGCCCAATCATCATTGGTGCGGGAAATAGGAAGAGCATTGAAGCTTGCCGCAAATCGAGCCAAAATGTTTGCTCCCACACCCTTGCCAAACAGCGCCACGTGGTCAATGCTGAAAACGAGAGACAAAAACGAAGCAGTTTTAAAACAGCATCCTTGACCTTACACCCAACTAACTGCATACAGCACAGTGAGTCAAGCAAAATAGCTAAGCGGCATACAACAGAGGGTCATTTATTCGTTAACTTTTGTCCCTCCTAAGTGCACAAGCAGTCCGGTTGCATGTCACGAGGACGACAATTATTTCTAATCTCAGCTGCTTTCCCAGCATTGCGCCGCCAAAATCAGTTGCGTTAATTTGATGGTTTGCCATGGCAAAACATCGGACAGACTGTTAAAGTGTGCTTTGAGAGGACAAACTGAGTAGGAAACCAAAGAATGCGATGTGCTTTTTAACGAAACAAGGCATTTGTCAAAGATCAACTAAGCTTTTTTGGCAAAGACAATGCAAACAGCGTCGTTTTCGAGTCGCACACTGGTTTGGTTTTATTGCCCGTTAAAAGCTGCATTCAGGAGACATCCCGACTAGCCTCCTTATAGCCCTTAAAATTTGCATTCCTTTGCACATTTTATAAGAGGAGACTGTGGCTGCATTTTGACGATGGCATGAGGATGTTCGTCGATTGTCCTCACCCGGCACAAATTTAGTCTTCCGACAAGCTTTTCATAAAGAAGTTGAGGAGTTCACAGTCACGCTCCCTCTCCACGTGCAGCTGACATACTTTCCTTGTGATTTATGGGCAGCACATAGACTTAACTGACACGATGACTACGACGCAGACGACTTGCTTGTCGGACGGGTGGGTACATGCGCCGAACTAGTAAAATTGCCAGAGGAAGGGAAACATGCGCCGACAGCAATATGGTACCCTCCCCACAGCCCCTGCACGTAAACAAACAGCCAGAGCGGAATAAGTGCTCAAAATGATAAAATAACTACCTCTTCCCTCTCCGCAAATGCACAGTACACAGTCGACCATCAGTGGCTCTAAAAAGATAATTCTCTCTGCTCAAGCACAAGCAGAACTCGTCTCAATGAACAGCATCTGCAGCACCCAAGATGTCTAGTTGTTAAAAGTCAGTGCAAGTATACTATCCAGACTGAGAGCACTCCACCTCAATTTAAGTCTTCTGCCTTGACCACTCCACTTACCACCATTTGTCGTAAGGTGACATTGTAAAGGTGTCACATATGCGTGATGCTGGTAGATATACAAGTAAGCTGAGTTCTCTACAGCTCAGAGGTTGCTAAAGAGGAGGCATCTTGACGGAGCAAACACACATTTATGCATCGATCACCTAACCTGTCCCTGTTGCACTGATAATTCGGTCAGAGCATAGAGGGGCGCACCTCTTCACAACTCGTCTCCTACTCTGGTCTGAGTGGTCTACTGTAGAGTGCCCCACAATCAACTTCTATTTACGACGTCATGAGGTTCTACCTCCACTACTGACCTTCATGCTAAGTGGAAGACTGACAGAGACCGGGTGGTGAAGTACCAATGTTCATTTCATGATGCCTGACGAAGTGATACCCACATGCAACATGTCCAAACCCTTCTCTCCACACAAATGCACCACAGAAGGAGTATTTAGGGCTCTGAAATGTTAGGGAAAATAAACCAGATTGAACTTTTAGTAGCGAAATTGCAATATTCCCTACTATTTGTGGTTCACTCTTGGCCAGCAACCGGTCTCGGGCAATGCTGCATGGATTCGAATTTCTGCGGCCAAGTACAAAGCAAACGGAGAGTCTAATTCATGGGACTGATTTACCACCTGCATCTCTGTCCCACAATCCACGTGTGTATGCCTGTAATTGCAGGCGCAGTCTCGTGGTACTGCTGGTGTCATTTTATGCTACCATTCGCCCCATCCACCTACCTCCTGCACACTGTGGAGTCTTTGAAGCCAACGTGCCCACGGTGAGGATCTTTGACTCGACCATTCCAATCCTTATCATATGGAGAAAGATAAATACGCAATCTCAAGGTCATCATTGCGTTCAAATAAGGCGGGTTGACGGGATAGAGACACGTGCGGTTTACAGGATAGATATGGATGCAGGCTGGGCCATCTTGGATGTTTTGTACTCCCCTCGTCATCTGTAACCTAGAGTGAACCGACGTTTTACTTGATGGCACAACACCTCCACCACTCATCGCCTCATTCTAAGTTGATGCAGTGGGGATGATTTGGCCACCCACAGGACTATTCGCTACCATTCAACCGTCAGTGTCAGAGTCTGATGACCAATAATGCCCTTTACATCGCTATAAACGCAAAACAACCAAACATTTTTTAAGCCAATGTAGCTAGGCCTACTAGATTCAGGGGATTTATTGTGCGTCTCCTTTTGATAAAAAAATCACCCTCCATGTGCAGCTGGGAAGGGACATTTGTCAACTGCTGGCATCGCTCTACACAGGAACTTTCTCTCGGAAGAAGTGCATGAATACGTGGATTGGCGAGGGGAGGAATTTGTTGTTCTCATTTCAGGTGACAGTAATAAAACTGTAGGCCTCCTTCCACTTGATCTCCTGGTGCATGTAAATGAATGGTCGGAGGGCAGAAGATCGCCCATCATCAGGAAGTAGTGGACATGTTTACTCAACTCCAACTGCCACTTCGGTGGTTTTAACCTCCTCAATCTCAGGAGATGGGAAAGCAGCAATTTTGGTGGAATTCAAATCAACCGCCTGTGTGTATGGAAGTCAAACGACATTCAAGTCTCTGTCTTGCGTGTCAAAAGTAATTTCAATTGGAATTGAGATTGTGCTAGTTTGTGAAGAAATTTCCTACCTTAGAAACTCTAGCTGCCTGTGACTCGATGGAAGAATGAGGGCTGCAACTGGGATGTGTATTAGGACTATGATCACAAACACGCTAAATTTGCTGCTTTTAGCACAAAAAACAATAAGGTCAGAGTGTATATTTGATTGTGAAAAATAATTTTTGCAGGCGTTATAAGGGACAGAAGAAGCACAATCTAAATGCCTCTGAAGGCTATTTACTACCTAATGTAAAATTATTATCACCTACACAACTTCAATTAAGTTCAACTTGTCATTATAAACGGCTCTGACGTGCAAAATCACAGTACAATGTTGAAGTTTAAAAGCTGTCTTTTATGTTGAATTACTGCGATAAGAGTGAGGTGTCAAATAATTCATGAAAGGACCATCAATTTGCCGTGATTTTGTAAACTCTAACTTACCTTTAACTTCAACACAGAAAGAAACTTCGGTTTATGCGATACATGGCAACATGGTTAACTTAAGCCTTGTTTCTAAAAGGCAGAGATTGGTAGCTAGAAGAAAATGACGCTAGGAACACTGAAATCTGGCTAAGCTACACAGAAGGGAAGACTGACCTGCTGTGCTTACAGTGTCTGCGTTTGTTAGCCAAGTTGGATAGCCTTACCCAGGCACGATCAAACGTGTTTTTATGAGGTGCATACACATAGACAAACAGCTTAATGACATTTATGTACTATTCACACAGGACGAACAAACCTCTTCTGTTTGATCAAGGATGCTGTCATTCAGACAACCACATGAAGTTGTGCATGATGCCTGAAATTTTCACTTATTTTCTTGCACAAAAGGGGTTGACGTGAAAATAAAGCTATCCATTGTAAAATTGGCCAAAACTTGGAGAAATATGAAGAACCCATTTTACAGGTCAATGGGCACTGATGCGTGCGTGACCGCGGGCCAAAGATCGGGGACTGGTGGAGACAGAGGGTGGTGCCCGACTTGCGCAGCCATGACCTTTGACTATTTGGAAAACAAATTAACAAACATCATTCAAAGTAACACAAAAACGTGAAAAATCCCTATTCCACATTACTTAGTGAGTGGTGACTGATGTGGTGAGCTTTGCCCATTGCTCATTGCATTCATTTGTCACCAGTTCTGGCTACAAAGGTAACCTAAAAATTCCGGTTTATGTGTCAGCTAGTTCTGAGTTTGCTCATTAAAGTAAAACAAGGTGGCGTAGAATCAGACAGGCTATATAGCAACGCTGGTGAACTTGTTCACTTGCAGAAATATAACCCCCTCGCAGTGTATGCTCGTCAGAGCACAGCCGATTCCATCTTACAATACCTCTAGTATGACCGTAGGGAATGCCTCATTTCAATGAAGATGATCAGCATTGGCTGGAGGTTTAAGCAATCATGAGGGCACGAGAGATGGTTGACTGAAGGTAGAGGGCGCATTCATTCACACGTTCCAATGGATTGACTATCACCGTCGTATTGGTCACACTAGTGGGCATCAAGTGTGTGCACTTCATCTCGGAGTGCTATTAGTTGGCACTAGTGGCTGTGTTGTATGGAATACTTCAGCCTAGAGCACTTCGATTTAGATGGTAAATGGCAGAGTGTAGAATAAGTCGGGTCTCTTGTCAAGAATGGCGTAGGTGTCAAGCTTCAACCCCTGCAGATAGGCTATTTGAAGCCCCTTAGTGGATGTCTTAACACTGAATCAGGGCATCGATAGAGTCGACACTCTAATTCAGTCTTCCTGTCTTGAGGGTCCCACATCGGCCACATCGACTAGGACCCTTTGGATCTCTTCTGTCAAAGCCTGGCCTACTCAGATGCTCATATCTGTAGGTGCAACTCTGGGTCGGTCCAGAGTCACCACACCATTTTTTAATCCGTCTTCTCACCACTCTTGTGTTCCATACGAAGACAAATATTTGCTCTCTGGACAAGTTTTGGAAAATAAAGCTTCTACTTCTTACTGCAATTCAAGTCACACAATTTCCTGCCACTTCCATTGCATGATGGCTACCTTTTTGCACTTCGCTGACCACTGAGACACTTGACTTGTTGGGTGGGTGTTGTCACGCTGCTGTCTCACAAATGACTAATTGCACCGCCAACTCCTTCATCTTCCCCTCCTCCTCCTCCTCCTCCTCCTCCTCCTCCTCCTCCTCCTTCTGCCGCACTCTCAAGGTCACCTTTTCCAAAGGGATTATGAAGCGGAAATTTCCTAACGAGACGACATCCACTGAGAGTTTCGACTTATTTCTACTAATCACGGAGTTAAGGTGTTGTGAGGTGAGATAGGAAGTCAGCGTTTAACGAGCAACATCGTGGAGTCACGATGTGCCCACTGCCTGCTCGTGCATTCTGTCAGCAAACTGCAAGCAGGAACTCGGTTGTGCTTCCTCTTCTGCCAACCCATGAGAAGAAAAACCAAAATGAAGCACACAGTCTCTTATTTACTTGATTCAAAATGACAAGGAAAACTTTTAGAAGCTAAAACATTTCATGGAGGCGTTACATTTTTGGTAAAGAATTGGCCTCTAAATTAGGTTGATGAATCGGAAGAACAAAAGGTTAAGTGGCAGTTACGTTTGTTTGTTGACGAAAACGGGACCTGGCCATCTGGTTAATTAATACCCATCTGACCTGTCGTATCGAGGAGACCAATCAAATCGCCATGAATGCAGTAAATTGGAGCTGGTCAGCAGATGCCCCAAGGTGTTGCATGTGAGCAGAACAAAGAAAGTCCCGTCGACCGGGAGACACGATGGCACCTGCAAAGCCATCCGTCCAGACCATCAAGCAGAGCGATTTCATTTACTTTAGCAGACATCGATGCCATCGCATCAAATTATTTGAGGGGAGGCTAGGCTTTTGCCTCGAACTGGACCACTTGGATGTACACGGGTCACTCATAATGCATTGCTTACACGCAATAGCCCTCGAGAGGTCAGTGACACTAATCCAACACCTGCGTGAATGCAAATGAAAATGGCAACTTTTTCACTCATCGAAGTAGCTCTCTGCATTACATTGGCACTGCACAGCTGCATAGATTACTTCACTGCGGCGCCTCAATCACCTTGAAAGCCCCGATCTGGAAGTCGCTTTGCAAGGGATGTACGAAGGCTGCTCAGGTAAAATGGAGACCGCATTCCTACTGATTCCAGTAGCTGGAGTCCACTTTGTGGGCTGCTTCATCCACCGGTTGACGAGTTGGCAAGCAATGGTGGCTATGTGTCCGCATGTACCTGGGTGCAATGAGGAACCCATTCTCTTCTCATTGACGATGAGAACTTAAAAGCTGCGAATATTTTCTTGTGCAAAAGACTTCAGGCCAGCACAGCAGTCACTACCTTATCCATGTTGGTGGTCTGCTCACTGCCACATTGGTCATCCGTGTGACGGAATTGCCAAGGAGACGAGTCTCATCCTAAAAGCCATTATGACAACACAGCCATTCATCGTGATACAAGTCTACGATTGTTTAAATTTTAACATATGTCATTCAGCAAACTAATCACATGGTGCAACAGACTGTGCCACTGACATCCTATCTCAGGGATAAGTCCTTCAATGACATGGGTATGAAATCATTGAATAAATTAATGTGTGGGAAGGGAGTAACTGAAATGGGAAACGTGTTTGACAGCTTCCTCGTCTTCGGCAAGATCCAATGTCTCCATTTGATCCGAACGTCCATTGATTCGCATTTATAAGCGTTAGTTGTTCGGGATCCGGCGTGCAGAGGCTAAAGTGCATAAGTGGGAGAAGGAAATGTGGTTTGGGAGAGATCCTAAGGTCACGAGCGTGAGGACATCAAAAGACCTCCATAAAATACACTTATACCACAAACAGGCTCCCGAGTGATTAACCGCACTCCAGTTCACTCCTTAACACATTTTGAGGAGCTAAAATGTCATCCCAACGGGGTAGTGAAGGACTAATACCCTGCCATGTTGCCCGGTGCAGTGAAACCCACATGCAACATGTCCAAACCCTTCTCTCAACACAAATGCACCACAGAGAAGTATTTGAGGACTAAGGAATGTTACGGTGAATAAAACGGGGTTGACACTAGGTGGATAAATTGTAAATATTCTCATCTATGTCGCCTCACTCTCGTCCATCCATCCAGACAGTGCTGCATGAATAGGATCTTCCGAGGCAGAGCACATAGCAAGTGGATAGAGTCAAAGCCTCAGGCTCTATTTACCACCTGTATTTTTTGTCCGACGATCCACGTGCATGCGCCTGTGATTGCAGACACAGACGCGTGGCATTACTGGTGTCATTCAAGCTATCATTTCAACAAGCATATGCACCCTCTGGCGTCTTCAAAGCCAATATAGCCGAAGTGAGGATCTTTAACTCTACCATGCGAAGAAAAAGAATCGTTGGTGATCTCCTATTCCTTCAGTTCCAGTTTATTCGTACCATTTAGCAGCATGTCCTTCGGACAATTTGCGGGATAATTTGTTGCTATGATGTGAGGGGGGACTGGCGGTCCAAAACAACTTCCACGGTCACCAGGGTATGTAGAAACCAAAAGTTGCTATAACTTTCTAAGCACGGACACCTATTTGGGATCGCATAGCCTCGGCGAAATCTTCCCAATCGCAACACGCAAAACATGTGGTGGGGAATCAGCCTGAAATGGCTAAAAGTTGGTGAGTAAGAAAAGAAGTAAGAAAAGCAGATGGTGAAATGTACGGAAATACCAAATTTGTGAAAAGTGAAAAGTAGAAAAATCACATTAAATTTTGAGGATAGTATCTGGGTCGGCAGGAAGCTCTGGCAAATTTTATAGCTATATGTACAATTCAATTTGCATACTATCGTCTGAAAGTTAATAGGACCTTCTAAAATTTCATATCAAGTGCTTATTCATGATACTGAAGTAGTTGATTCAGTAGAGTGGGATAATAATCCAGTTCTAAAATCAACATGTCACCTAGTGCATCGCAAATGGGAGGCACTGGCACTTCCTCAATGACTTACCAATGCCAATGAATGCATTTAGTGGAGACAGAGCGGATGAATGCAGTAGCATGCATCAACAGGCTAACAAAACTCCAGTACGTAAAGTCGTTACAAATACCCAAATATCATACACCACTGAATTCAGGAGGTAATGGAATAAAAGGACGGCAGCGACGGGTGAACGATTTTTCGTATTTTTGGGAATATAGTAAAGGCAGGTACAAATACCCAAGGTGAATTATCAGGTAAAAGATGGTGTGGCACCACCATTAACATAGATTTTTCCATCAGTGCAGGTACGTTTATCTCAATCAGTGCGAATGATAGGTGAAGCAAGCATAGTGAGGTGTTATGATCAACTGTTAGTCTTTAGGTGACAGCGAGCATCAGAAGGTCTTGCATTATTAGTTTGACGCGAACAGAACAAACAAACATCATTTCGGGGATGGAAGAGGTTAGAATGAATCGGGAGAGAGAAAGTGGTGACACCGCCACCTTGCGAGTTAAATGGGATGCGATTTCAGCGGTTTCCGACTCAGTCTTCCTCCATTTTCCCTCTACATAGGACACAACCTGGCAGAAGCGAGGCGAAAACCCAGATGCATTGGGAGCACGAAAATAATGCAAGTGTGGGACGCAAATCAGAATGGTGTCGTCTGCTTCACCGCAATTGCTACGGTGGGGAGAAAGAGAGAGTTAATGCTGCTGACCCCACAACCACACTGACAGTGTAACTTGTCATGCTAGTCACTGAATCACCTAGATGTCATTCAGTCCTGACCAGATATAAAGGAGTATATAGCTAACCCTACTTGATTCAGCAAATTTGTTATGATCTTCCTTTGTGGCAAAAGTCCTCCTTATGCCCGCAGCCCAAGCACTGGACATTTGTCAACTGATGGCATCGCTCTTAACAGACGCTTTCTCTCGGAAGAGGCACATGAGTGTCTGGATTAGTGGGAGAGGAGGAATTCGTTGTTCTCATTTATGACGACAGTAATTGGAATGCGGGCCTCCTTCCACTTGATCCTTAGGCTTGAATAAGATTGCATGTGGCAGAGAGAAGTTTACCTATCACCAGAAAGAAGTGGACTTGTTTGTTCAAATCAAACCGCTGCATTCATAGACGAGAGAAGCAGGAATTTCGGTGGGATCAGAATCAACCACATGCATGTATGGAAGTCAATTGACGATCAAGTCTTTGTCTTGTTTAGCAAAATGACTGCAAATGGATGTGAAATTGTGCGCCTTTTTAAAGCAATTCCCTACATCAGAAACTCTGCCTCTGACTTGGCGGACGAATGAGAGCAGCAACTGGGATGTGTATCAGGCCTTCAATCGCAAATTTGCGGCTTTCGGCACAACATTAAATAGGGCTGGAGTGCAGATTTAATTATGTTAAATCATTTTGTGCTTGTGTTTGTAAAGGCTACATCTCACTATTTACAAAATTAGTATCCCCTATTCAGTAGCGAATAAGCTAAACACCCAATTGTAAGCAGTGTCGACATGCTCAATGGAAGGAAACAGTTAACGTGCACAAGCCGTCTTCCATACTCGAATTGCTAGGGCCACAAAAAACTCCCGAAAAAACTACCAATTTGGCCCGACTTTGAGAACCCCGACAATGTTCCTCCCAAATTAGACAATGTCTCAACTTCGGCACAAAGCGGCACTTCAACTTATGTGATCCATGCCATCATGGCTAATTAAGGTCTTGCCTATTGAAAGCAGGAGGTGAGAGCTAGGAGATGCTTATGTTAGGAAGACGAAAATTTAGTTCATGTACACAGAGGGGAAGATGGTACTGTTGTGCTTACAAGGTCCGCGTTTGCTAACCAAACTGGAGCGCATCAACCGGGCACAGTCAAAGGAACAATCAATGAGGTGTATGCACATGGACAGACTGCCTAATTACAAGGGGTGAAAAAGCCGCTTCTGCTGGCAAAAACACTAGCCACGCAGACTCCATCTATTTAAGCAGTAGCAAGGGCTGTGAATGATGCCTAAAAATTTGACTTATTTCCGTGCACAAAACAGTCATTGGTGAAATATGCCAAAAAAATATGAGAAAAATTGGGACTGCATTTTGTTGGTCAACAAAGATTGACGCGTGCGTGACCGCCAGCCAAATAGCGGAAACTAGTAGAGACAGAGGGTGGTGCCTCACCTAAGCAGCTATGACATTTGACTACTTGGCAAACAAATTAAAATTCATCGCACAAAGAGGTACAAAGGCGAAAGATGTGTAAGTGTGAAAAATCCGGTTAATGTGTCAGCACTAACTCACTTTGCCCAAAACATTGGAAAAGAAGGCGGCGTAAAGTCGAAAGTTGAAAGCATGCCGTAACCGCTCTGGGGGATGTCAAACAGACATGACAAGAGAGGCACTGAATAAGGTCGAGGCGACATGTGGACCGCAATAAAATCGCCTGTAAAAGTAACGACTTGTCTGCTGGAGTACAAAAGGTGCACTTTTAGGGTCTGGAATTAAATGACCTTGTGAGTTTGCCATTGTGTTGAGAACAATTTGGTGCTACAAAATGTTACCACTTACTTGATAGCAGTGGAACAAAAGTAAGCTCTTGCCTGATTATGAAAACAGCTGGGGTGGATGCATTGATCGTAACAGTTCTTTACGCAAATAAGTGCTAGCATTTATTTAAGCACTCATTACTCTAATTATTTAACCAGGAATTCAGCAGTCCTGACTCCAAATATTTGGACTCACAAAGCGGAACCCACACATTGAATACCGCCGCATCGCTAACGTAATTGAAGCCGATGTGGTGACAGAAGCAGATGATGAAAGGGGGATTACTGGATGACAGTTATAATAACCCTGATGATGCTGGTGCTTCGACAAATTTAAGTAAACAATAGACTCCAACGCTAACATCTGCTATGCGTCCGTCAGTACCACCAGGGTCACCTGCTTGCCACCGCTGTCTATGCAGAGTATCAAGTATGGTTGAGCATCATACCTGGCATGCATCACTATTCCGATACCACTAGGGCTATACACCAACGCTAGTCAAACTGTTCACTTGCAGATATGTTGCCGCCCTCAAGGTGTTTGCTCATCAGGGTGCTGATTTTTACATCCTGCAATACCCTCTGCAGAATCATGGCGCATGCCCTATTCCGATGAAGATGATCGGTTTGGATTGAAGGCGCATGCAGTCAAGGGGACACAGGGAATGCTAGACTGAAGATGGAGTGTGAATCATTTACACGTTCCAATAGATTGGCTATCACCTTCATACCGGTCACACTAGTAGGCGTCAACTTCGTGCAATTCATCTCTGAGTGCCATTGCTGGACGTTAGTAGCTGTGTTGTATGGAGTACTCCGGTCTAGAGCATCTTGAGCCAGATGGCAGGTGAGAGATGGCAGAGTGTAGGATGAGTCAGGTCTCTTGTCAACAAGCCGAAGGTTCCAAGCCCCAGCCCTGGTGGACGGACCGCTTGAGACCCCTTCATGGATGTCTAAACACCAAATCATGCCATTAGTAGAATCGTCACTCTAATTTGATCTTCCCGTCATCGTTTGTTTGGCCCTTCTGTTGGTGCAACTGGTTGTCCAACACGACCCCGCAACGGCCGCATCAAGTGCATTACTGTGGACCGTTTCTATTCACACCTGGCCTACCCAAATGTGCGTGTCTGTAGGCGCAGCTCCAATGCGGTCTGGCGTCAGCACATCGTTTTGCGACCCATCTCCTCACCATTGTTATTTTCCAGACAAAGATAAATTTGTGTCCTTTAAACGAATTGTGTTAGAGAAAGCTACTACCTTTCGCTGCCATTTAAGCCACAGTGTTTCCAGCCACCGTTATTGCGGGGTAGCTATTTTTGCTTTTCGCTAACCACCGAGACACTTGACCATCCCACTAATGGCAAATTGCACCTTCCCCTCCTTCACCTCCTTCTGCCCCTCCTCGCATTTTGACTGGCATTTCACATTCCTTTCATATACTCCGTTCTCCAGTTTTGTACAAGAGGCAATTCTCTATAGGAGCTGGTTGAAAAATCTTGCAAACCACGCTCTGTTCCATTTTAAGAGGAATGTCGAATTGCCTGCTAAGATGCCACAACACTGCCAATTTCTGCTTGGCATCTTCAGTCCTAACAGTGAGGAGAGCACAACTTTAGGCCCACACACTACTTGAGCAATGAAAAAGGCGAAACAACGTGTGCTCCAAGCATATCCTACAACTCTGCTTCTTCCAACGCTGTTAATGCCAACACGCAGGACCTCAGGTGCTTCACAAGTGTTGTGTCCTTAGCAGGGAATGAGAGAAGTGGCCTCCGTGTGGATGCTGATAATACCTCTTAACCTTTTAAAAAGAAGTGGATGTTTATGATTAGGCTTTACTGCCAATCCAGAGTCTTTTAAACTGCTCAATGCGTTAGTTCAGCAATCTCTTAGGAGATGAGTCTAGTTATGAGGATTAGAGTCGCCTTAAATAGCCTATCTAACTTAACATTCGATGGGTACCTTTTACGGATTTCATTGATGCAGTTGGATGACAGGCTAATCTAGGGTTCTTATTTATCTCAACCTAAGGAGCTGGACTATAAGGAACTGGAGAGAATTGACATCACCATTGCACTTAGTTGATGCCAAGGCAGTCCACACAACACATTGTGCTGTCCCTCCAATCTACTCAACGCAAAGGTTTGGGTTTTGAGTTAAAGCTTGCAACTCCAACTTCAATGGCAAATGGCTGTACACTTCATCACACCTTACTGTCTGCCACTGCCTAAGGCGGAGCTGAATAGTGGAGGAGGACCATCCCCACTCCACTGAACCATTCCTTATTATCGCACCAGAGGCCGCGTCTGATGGCATAATCAGCACCTCGATGAGAACATATTGGCAGGGAGTTTACATGTCTACAAGTGAAGAGAATCACGAGGGATGCCAAACGGTCTGACACAGGCACATGCAACTGGAATGGCAGTTCAGATAGTTATATATCCGATAGGGAGTACTAGATGATAGCCTCCGATTCAGAGGACGGACCATGCCTGTTTATGAACCATGCACAATTTGCCATGCTTCTCTAGTTATTTCAAGATCTTCCATCTCAACTTTTCTTTTATGATTAGAATTTCCTTTTGTCGTCACGTTTTTATCTCTCCTCCTTCCACCACACATTTTACGAAAATGGATGAACACGCGGGCTCGAATTCACAATCCCTCAACGTGTTTTCTTTCCGAAATCGTTGACTTTTGAAAAATACTGATAACCGGACAAGTTCGCACTACATAATGCATTTTTGTTGTGACACTGTCTTGGAAAATATTAGTGAAACGTACTTACAGATGAGAGGAGGATATGTTGGCTGCTCGAGGAGGCCCTCGAGATCCCACTCCACGGGTAAATCAAATGGCGAGCACAGCATACATCTTATTGCACTGATCACTCATAAATAAGGTAGATTTGCATTATTTTCCACATTACTGCCCACCCTTGATAGGTAGGATAAACCCATTACCTGTGACGACAACGTTGACCCTCGCGTAAGACCAAGGAACACCATCAGCTACGTGAGATGGAGGATGATAAACCAAAGGTAGTTGTTGCAGTTCATGTATAATTAAGAGGGACAATGATTTATAGGTCCCAGTATTGTATTTTATCCTGCTTCTCCAGTGCAACAGGGAGCGGATATTCTCTGCCCTTAACAACTGCAGTCCTGACTGCAAGGTCGTAAAATGCGGTAGGAATAGTTATTCCCGCAATTTAAGGAAGAAACATTGCGTTAAGCGGTATAACAGAGATGTCAGTTACCCTATGATGTGTTTCTGAATTTCACTTTTGCCTAATTAATTCCCAAGCCAGTCAGATCATCAACCTCGCATTCAGCCCCACATCGGCTTGAATTGAGCTGGCAACCACTGCCTATTTCTAGGCTATTCAAATGTCATATGTGTACAAGCCTGGGATCAACCGCTACCTCCGCCAATCCACCTTACTAAACAGGTGGTCACGTGCACACGTAACCAAGTCTCCCACTTAAACAAACCCGATAGCAGAACATGAAGTACGCAATGACTTCTTCGGCTCCTAATCAGTTAGGTTCCAGTCTCGATAATGGTTCCGAGTTAACACTCAAAATCTAGCTCATTCAGTCCTACCCGATTGGAGGTGTTGTAAGTTTGGCCCTCGTCAATCTACTCGTTCCTCCGTCCTCCTTCCCTCCACTCTGCATTTCTGGTATAGTATGGCCCCACACAGAGCCATGTACACGTCACGTCTGTCTCCATCCCAGCATTTGGCATCTAACTCGACAAGAGCAGGCACCCCAAACTCATTGCGAATATAATACGTCACAACGCTAGAAGTGAAGGCCATCCGTTGTAGGTGGACAAGATTAGCCAGACTCACAAGTGGGCTTGGGCAATAAGTAGTCCCATCACTCATTCAGTCCATTAGGACTGAAGTGAGCCATACCCATTACCTGGAATGCCTTGAAATGTCTCTTGAATAAACATTTCGAAGTTTCTGGAATGAAGGCAGCGCTGCTTTTCTGCCTTTAAGCAAAACTTCCTGCCTTGCCTCAAATGTGGTTGACGCACGAAAGGACTAGCTGCACATCATCGTCTCGTCCTGATCACCACCTGCTCCTACACTCCACCTGCTCCACCTCCTCCTCCTCCTCCTCACCCTCATCCTCATCCTCCCCACCCAAATGTACTCTCCTCAAATGCATTTCATTCCACCTACTAAGGACGCACTTGTCAGGAATGGCAATTCGCAGGCATTTTGCAGCACACTGCACCAGCGAAATGGGTGACATACTCCTGGTGATACGAGTCCACTGCGCCATTACCACGTCTGGCATGCAGTTAGTTGTGATTAGCTTGTGGGAGGATTTGCTGTGGCTAGCTACGATGACCCCTGGGAACCAGTATCAGCAGAGGGAAATTGGAGGAGGAGGAAGCTATGTAATGAGACCACTTTCATTGTATTTAACCATACCACTCTACCTCCCACAATTTTAGTCACCATCATGTCAGCTCCACTCGTATTCTTACTCCCCTCCCGTAAAAAGCCTCAATCCAGATTCGTGCTTCCTGAAGCTCCATCACGGAAGCCATAAGGCTACAAATGGCACGATATTCATGCAAGTGGTATGACAGATGCCTTTTCATTTCGTTCTTTAGAGTTGGTGGGGTTAAGATGTCATTAACATGGGCCTTGTACGAATTCACAAGCCTTTTGTGGAGTTGTGTAGACATTGTGAAGTGCACATTTTGTAAATTAATTTTCAGAAGGTGATGCTGGATGAATTAGTGACGGTGATGGTGATAGAGATAAGGTTTTAGCTGTAATCTACAAATCAGCTCTAAACCCTCAAGGAAGGTCTTGCAAGAACCAGTCTGGCTAACGCTTACTGACCGGAATTACATTGCACCTACACCAACGGCTGCATTCACAATCACAACAGTGAGGCAATCATGGAAGTTTCCATCATTTTGGACATCACCATGTCAACAGGTGAGGAAGAAGATTACACCGAAAGCTATCTGATGGCTCTCAAAAAAGGGCAAAATTAGTCTAAGCTGAGCATTACGAGAAGTTCAATCAATGAGGTCTTTAAGTTTAATTTGCGATTTACACGATCTTTCGCCTGTCAGCTTGTCAAATGAATCAATCACAAAGCGCTCAATTTTGCAGTACACTCTTCTGCTGTGAATTAATTCCTGCTCAGTGTCATGGAAGCGATTGCGGTAATCAGGCTGTCAGTAATTACTCGGTCAGGCCAATGATACCCTTAAGCCACAGGCATCACTTAACATCAATGCAGTGTTCAACAAAATTTCCACTCCAAAAGACGACTTTTTAAACTTAGCAATGTTGACTTGGGAAATCGAAAGATGTAGCGCTTCAAATAGAAGCTAAAAATGACACCCTTGCATCAGGGTATAAATGAGCTGAGCACCACATTCATATTTACATCTCCAAACACACAACCTCGTTTACTGGCCATCTACCCCTAATCATTGCCAAATGGCACTAGCGATTTTTCTTAGGTAGCAGGTCGTGATATTACCCTTGTTGATGAAACCCTTGTAAGGGAAGCATAGTTATTGTGGTTGGACTTTGAGAGAAAGAGGTGATGCCTAACTTGCGCATCTTGGCATTTGTCTTTTAACGAACATATCAGCAAGCATTACACAAAGTAACACAAAAACAAAAGATATATAAGTATTAAAAATTCCTGTTCCGCATTACTTGGTAAGCAGTGACTGATGTGGCGAGCGTTGCACATTTTACACTGCAATCAATTGTCACCACTTCTGCCAACAAAGGTGAATTACAAGTTTTGGTTTATTGGTCAGGTAGCTCTGGGTGCTCACAACAGTAAAACAAGGTGGTACAGAATCAGGCGGGCTATGTTTTAACGCTGGCGTACTTGTTCACTTACAAAAATAAAGCCTGCCTCGCAGTGCTTGCCCACCAGAGCACAGTTGATTCCATCCTACAATATCCCTAGTAGGATCGTGGGGAATGCCACATTCCAATGCAGATGACGAGTCATGGCTGAAGGTTCACGCAATCATGAGGACACGAGAGATGATTGACTGAAGACGAAGGGCACCTTCGTTTACGAGTTTCAATAGACTAGCCATAGCCTTCACATTGGTCACACTAGTGGGCTTCAAGTTTGCACAATTCATCTATGAGTGCTAACAGCTCCCGCTGGTGGCCGCGTTTTGTGAACTACTTCAGTCTAGAGCACCTTGAGTCAGGTGGCAGATGGCAGAGTGTAGGATGAATCAGGTCTCTTGTCAACAAAACCCAAGGTATCAAGCTCCAACCCCTCGGACGGACTGTTTGAAGCCCCTTCGTGGATGTCTTAACACTGAATCAGGGCATCGATAGAGTCAACACTCTAATTCAGTCTTCCTGTCATCGTTCTACTAACCCTTCTGAGTGCAGTCGGTTGACTCAAGGGGTCCCACGTCAACCGCATCAATTGGGCCCCTTTGGATCTCTTCTGTCAAAGCCTGGCCTACTCAGATGCTCATATCTGTAGGTGCAACTCTGGGTCGGTCCAGAGTCACCACACCATTTTTTAATCCGTCTTCTCACCACTCTTGTGTTCCATACGAAGACAAATATTTGCTCTCTGGACAAGTTTTGGAAAATAAAGCTTCTACTTCTTACTGCAATTCAAGTCACACAATTTCCTGCCACTTCCATTGCATGATGGCTACCTTTTTGCACTTCGCTGACCACTGAGACACTTGACTTGTTGGGTGGGTGTTGTCACGCTGCTGTCTCACAAATGACTAATTGCACCGCCAACTCCTTCATCTTCCCCTCCTCCTCCTCCTCCTCCTCCTCCTCCTCCTCCTCCTCCTTCTGCCGCACTCTCAAGGTCACCTTTTCCAAAGGGATTATGAAGCGGAAATTTCCTAACGAGACGACATCCACTGAGAGTTTCGACTTATTTCTACTAATCACGGAGTTAAGGTGTTGTGAGGTGAGATAGGAAGTCAGCGTTTAACGAGCAACATCGTGGAGTCACGATGTGCCCACTGCCTGCTCGTGCATTCTGTCAGCAAACTGCAAGCAGGAACTCGGTTGTGCTTCCTCTTCTGCCAACCCATGAGAAGAAAAACCAAAATGAAGCACACAGTCTCTTATTTACTTGATTCAAAATGACAAGGAAAACTTTTAGAAGCTAAAACATTTCATGGAGGCGTTACATTTTTGGTAAAGAATTGGCCTCTAAATTAGGTTGATGAATCGGAAGAACAAAAGGTTAAGTGGCAGTTACGTTTGTTTGTTGACGAAAACGGGACCTGGCCATCTGGTTAATTAATACCCATCTGACCTGTCGTATCGAGGAGACCAATCAAATCGCCATGAATGCAGTAAATTGGAGCTGGTCAGCAGATGCCCCAAGGTGTTGCATGTGAGCAGAACAAAGAAAGTCCCGTCGACCGGGAGACACGATGGCACCTGCAAAGCCATCCGTCCAGACCATCAAGCAGAGCGATTTCATTTACTTTAGCAGACATCGATGCCATCGCATCAAATTATTTGAGGGGAGGCTAGGCTTTTGCCTCGAACTGGACCACTTGGATGTACACGGGTCACTCATAATGCATTGCTTACACGCAATAGCCCTCGAGAGGTCAGTGACACTAATCCAACACCTGCGTGAATGCAAATGAAAATGGCAACTTTTTCACTCATCGAAGTAGCTCTCTGCATTACATTGGCACTGCACAGCTGCATAGATTACTTCACTGCGGCGCCTCAATCACCTTGAAAGCCCCGATCTGGAAGTCGCTTTGCAAGGGATGTACGAAGGCTGCTCAGGTAAAATGGAGACCGCATTCCTATGATGCAGAGCCAGATCATTCATGGGTTGGTTAACCGCCATTGTGCAACCCTCTCATTTACTTGGTTTTACAATTTTAAAAAAACGGTGCTTTATTTGAGCTGGATGTAAAATCTCGCAAGCAAAGCCCTGTTCAATTTTACGACTAAGGAGAACGTCGAACAGCCTGCTGAGTTGCTACAACACTGGTAATCCCTGGCCATCACGTTTACTCCCATCAGTAAGGGAAGCACTCAGTCAGATACACAAACTTCTTAAAAAATAAACAGGGGGAAGGAACGTGTGCTTCAAGCATATCCCACAACTCTGCATCTTCCAACGCTATTAATGCCTACCACGTGGGGCTATAATTGCTTCAGCTGCTTAGCCATCGCAGTAGGGAGCGAGGGAGGTGACTCCTGTGGCAATGCCAACAATTATCACCAACCTCTCAAACCGGGCAAGCGAGAACGCATAGCTGAGCTTCACTCTCATTTGACCGTCTTTCAGATTGTTCAATGCGTTCATGCAGCAATCCTTAAAATGGGTGAGTTTAGGTAGATGGGATCAGAGTTGCCTTAAACAGACTAGCTAAGTTAGCTTTCGAGCGGCTTCGCCCAGGGATTTCTTTGATGCTGTTAGGTGACATTCTGATCTCAAGATCATAGTTGTCTCCGATTAAGGGGCCAAATCATAAGGATTTGGAAAGAAACGACATCATCATTGAGCTTATCCGATGCCAGAGAAGTCCACTCAACACCACACTGTGCTGCCCCCTCCAAGCTCCTCAATAAATAGGTTTCGGGGACGATTTGAAGCTTACACCTTCGACTCCATTGATAGGAGATCAGAGGCTTTCTCACACTCTACTGTCTGCCACTTACTTCATGGTGCGGATGAGTAGTGTAGGCCAAGCTATCGAGCATGTCAACGAGGTCAAGCACATCTGGTGTCCCCAAGGGAGGACCAACTTCATTTGCCTGAGGCATTCCTCACGATCTCACAGGAGGCGCTGCAGCATCGAATCACCATCACCTTGATGAGCAAACATTGGCAGGGAGCCCACTTATCTGCAAGCGAACAGTTTCACCAGGTATGCCAGACAGTCTGTTATGGTGTGGATGCTCCAAGTGGCCTACTTATTACCAAGTTCACGTGGATCGTCGGAATCGTTGGAGACATTATAAAACGCTTTGTGGTAATTCAGTGAATTGGGTCACCTTCGTCTATGCAAAGGGTTATAGTTGGGACTGCTAAACTGGCAATCAAGTGACTAGTTTTGATAACAGCAATTCATTTCAATAAGCACTTTGGAGGATCTGGTAAAGTAATTGCGGTTGGACATGGTGGCTTTGGAATGGGAACCACGAGGAGGATATGTGAGGTGTTATAGCAGGAAACTGGAAGTGAATGTGCTCACAGTGTGATAGGCTGCTCGTCACTATGGAGTGCGCTTGTCAAGTATGAGGGTCTGTTGTCGAGCCAGAAATGAGTGAGAGAAGGATTTAGAAAAGGCACAGCCATTAATGTGATGGATGAAGGGGGCTGTTGATGATTCCCATATTCCCACACAGTCATTCGGACCTGGGCGGAGAGACAAATAGTTATATATCCTACTAGGAGTACTAGGTGATTGCCTCCAATTCAGAGGACGGAACATGCCTGTTTAGAGTTTGTGAACCATGTACTACTTTCAATGCTTGCTCAACTATTTTAAGGTCTCCCATTTGACGTCACATCTTATCTTCTCTCTCTCTATCCCCACCATTACCCTATTTATAATACTTGAGCACTCAAGAGCAACATTAGAATCCGCCGCCATGCTTCGTCTCTAGTTCGTGAACCACTGCAAAGTGCTCTGCATGACACACAAAAGCACGATGAAATGCATTTCTGAGGTGACAACTCCGTAGGTAATGCCAAGGCAATGCCATTACATATGTCAGGAGGCTATGTTGGCTGTCCGAGGAGACCCTCCAGACCGCATCCCACAGACCTGTCTAACAACCGACGTTGCGTACACCCCAATGCACTAGTCATTCTTAAACAACATGAATGTGCATCATTTTCGACAACACCACCTACCTCTTGACAGGTAAGAATCACCCATTAATCGCGTCGACGACGTTGACTTACGTGTGAAGATAAAGCACACCGGTCTTCTCTCCTCGCCTCCACCCTGGGCTGGAGGTAAGAGAGGATGATAAAGTAAAGGCAGCAGCTGCATGGTTCATGCATAGCTGATCCTTTAGTTTCTTTATTCACGTCACCAGCTTGGACGATCGTGGCTATTCATTCATGTCAGCTCTACCCACATCCCTAATCTACTCGCATGATACGGCTCAATCCAAATTCGAGCTTCCTGCAACACCACCAGGAAAGTCATAAAGCTATAAATGGTATGATGAATTTCTCTACCTCTTGTGCTTCCAATTTAACGAAACCGATAAGTTGTTCGAATGGGCCTTGTACAAAGTTGATGAGCATTTAGTGAAATTGTGTAGACGATATGGAATGCACATTGTGTGAATAAATACCAGAAGGTGCTTTCAGATTAATTGGTGGCACTGATAGCTACAGTGAAAGTTTCTTAGCTGTAATTTCTACTTCTGATCTAAACTGGTAATAGTGGACGTATGGGTACCAGTCTGGCCAACTGTCACCAACCGGCATTACACAGCACCTACATCAACAGCTACATTCACAATCATTCACAATCATCACTGTGTCAACCAGTGAGTAAGATGCGTACATTTCTTGAATCAGAAAGTCGTCACCTTAATGTAAAAGACCGAAAATCAACTAATTGCTATCAAATCGGTTAAGATGGCGTAAGCTAAGCACTAAGGGAAGTTAAAGTAAACAGTACTTTAAGTATAATGTGCTAATCAATAAGACCTTTTGCCTGTCATCATAACAAATGAATCATTTACAAGGTGCTCTCTTCTGCTGTGAATTAATTCCTTTTAAATGTCATGGAAATGACTATGGTAATTAGGTGGTCAGTAATTACTCGGTCTCTCCAAAGAAATCGGTACGCCGCAGGCGTCACTTAACATCAACGCAGTGTTTAGTGAAATTTTTCACCGTAAACGACCACCTTGCGAATTTCGTTGTGTTGACCCGTAAAACCTAGCCCACAATAGAAGGTAGGGTCTGGAGGCGACTGCATGCCGAATTGGGCATGAATGTGCTGTCTAAGACAAATTGGGTGGTTGCGAGAAGCGAATGGTTGGCAAAAGCAGTATAACAACAAATTGAAGTAGGATATATCACAATTGCCTCAGGGTATAATTGAGCTAGGCATTTTATTCGCCTTTACTTCTGAAGTTTGCTTCTCCAAGCATCCAACCTCATTTTACCAGCTATTGAAGTTGGACCCTACGTCACCCTAAAGTAAGCATGAGATTAGAAGGCGTTGTTTTTTTTCAACAATTCCACCTAGGCCCTGCCTTATCATACATAGGGCTGCATAACAGGCCGAAGTGCTCAGAGATATCAAAGCAGGACGAATTAGGCCAAATCCCTACAGTCCCTTTTTTTGCTTGCTTCGAGAAAAATCTGGTTCCTTTATTTTTAACGAATAAACCCTGATTTACTCATCACCGCTGCCAGTGGAAAGAATTTTATGCCTTTCGATCTCTTGCAGACCATCCAGCAGTGCCTTAGTCCCTACGCGGTCACAATGAGGCATTCACATCTCTACCTCAATGGCCTAAGTCCCTGCTTAATGGAGATGCACATAGAACAGTTCCTTACCCATATTCTACGCTGCTCTATTCTGCACTTCACGTACTGTCCTCTACTTACATTTTAACAGCGTCATGATAATCTGCATCAAGGAGAATGAAAAGGCTTGCTGCAGTCCTTTTGAGCACTTACGCGGTGCAATTAAGTCGTTTACTTTAAGCCATTTCCAGGATGCGCGTTCTCCTCCATCTGATGGTGCAACGAAGTAAATGCAAATTTCTGCAACTGTGAAGGACTGCACATGAGCCCAAATCTAGTTCATCAGCCAAGCACGGCATTTTGCGATATGGGGCATAAAGACAGGAGAAGAATGGCAGAGAGCAGAGCAGGAAAGAGGAGCACGCCGATAGACTGACGTGCATCCGTGCTGCGGAATGCGCCCAGCAGTTGAGCTGACTTTACAAGTCCTTCAAAGCAATGACATGTCCCTGCAGATCCACCAAAACCTGCAAAACTCAATCAATGCAGAGAATGCACCGAGAAGCTTTGTCTAGCTTGTGTCAAAAGTGTTCTTGAACTCAGCCTTTGCCGCTGGATCCTGTGAGGAGATCACGCAAGTGTTCGAAGCCAACGTGTGAGCAACTCAATGCCTCATGGCAAAGGCTCAGTGAGCGATTGCGAGAGACACCTGCTCATCCGCTTATTTCTATCATCGCGCTTTACTTTCACCCACTCTGTTCCCTGTCACACTTATCTCAGCAAGGAAGGTTAAACGCTGAGTGAACAAACCTTACAATAACATCTTTCTATATGACTCAGGCCATACCTGACGTTAAATCAGTGGCGATGAGATAGGGCACTTTCATTCAGGAAGCAGAAAAGGTATCTCAAACCCCAAAACATTACATCATACTCTGTCAAACACGCATCTCATGGTTGTCAGCTCCGTCGTGGCACTTTTGGCACCTTCGTCGGAGGTGTAACATCATTCGAAATGAACACGAGTGCCAGCGGAGTGTGTTCCTTCATTTAAATGAGCGCACTTATGATTCACCTCGAGTATCGCCGTGTGATTACAAACTTGCGGCAATGGTTCATTCGAGTACTCTGCCTGTGGACTTCATCCACCTCGCACTACTATCACATTAATGTCGATAGCATTATCAGCCAAATGTGTGACAAGAGCTCCTGCAATAGGACATTTGACCATCGGGATGTCGGAATCAACAGACACAATTAGCCTGCACACAACTCGTGAAAGCTGAGTGTCCACTGCTTAAGCGGTGACATTCACCCCGTTTCATTTGCCTAACCAACTGTCACCCTTAGGTGCTTAGAGAAGGGTGACGCAAAGAGGAGAGGGCTCCTTGTGTTTATAAGCTAGAAGGATAGAAGAATGTGGGGCTCTGATCTTTGCAAATTATGCGCCCAAATTTTAAACTAAGATCAGCAATTCATGCGACATCTCCGCATCATAATAAGCAATGCGGCGTTCAGGATTAACTTTTCCTTTGCGCATTTTGTAGCGCCTACTGAACAGAGGGCTGACGAAGGCAGGAAAGAAGATGAAGTTTAAATGCTCTAATGTGCTAACGACGAACCGCTGCTTTTGCGGGAAATTCTCATCTTATGCACACGAACTGAGACTCAAAAGTCAAAAGTTGCTTTTGCTTTGCCATTTTCTTTGCAAGCACGAGAGGCAAAGCCTAAAGAACTGGGAAGAAGAAGTCTAAATGCCTTACCCTGCCAATCACATACTACGCCCTCTGGATGAAAGCAGATCAGAATTCCTCACGCAACGCCGCATTAGATGGTCACCGTACTAAGAAGTAGGGAATACTTTATTGTCTCATTTACTCCTCCATCAGGCAGCATACACATGCACGCACACTGAAATACACTTTGGGACAGTCCATTCTAGGCACTTTTCCAGACAAAAGTGCTGGTCAGTAGACAACTGCAACAGAGAAAACACAAGAAACGCGAGGCGGGAGTGATGGCGGGAAGTGAGTAGGGAGCAGGACGGGATAAATGGCCTCAAATGATTGGCACTTCTACACCAGCAAAGACGCGGTAAAAGGTTGAAGGGGACAAGCAGTGAGAATACGGGGCAGCAGGAGTATTGCACAATGGGGGATGAACAATGTGGAAGAGGAGGGGAGAGGATGGACGACATGGACGACTGCTGCTCCAATCTACGTGTACACAGGAAGTGGGTGTGTGGCCGAGCGCCCTGCAGTGCAATGAGGTGAGCTTAGTTGCTACTCTCTTCCGCTACATCGTTTGGAGCTGCCAGATTGGGACGGAAACCACCGGCCAGCTGAATGCGGCCCATGGGTTTGTCGTAGTCCTCCATGGACATCCTTCTGTTCAGATTCAGCGGTGTTGTCTGCATCTTTATGTGGCTCACTGAAATGACAACAATCACTGAAGTTATCCATACCTAGCAGCACCACCGCAATTTTGATTTGAAAAAATTTCCCTTTCTCACAAAGAGCATGGCTAATGTCTTCACTGACTCCCCCACGAGGTGTTAGCACTAGTGAAGCAGTTTAAATGGATGGAACGTGGAGGTTTGTCAAACCCTCAAACGAGAGAACTGCTTTTCTGGTTAAACCTTACTCTGCGACTTTCTCAATCAGTCTCTACGTCCACAGTTTGCCACTCGCTGGCATCTCCTGCTTTACATTACCCTCATCCCTTAAGGATACTAAGTCTCGGGGGTCAGGTTAGAGGACGACCACTTGTACATTGTGACAACGACGTCTTGGCGATGCGCCAACTAGGTCAGGTGTTGGTTTCATCAAGTAGTCGGACCCAACAGAGAAAACTACTCAGGCCAAGATGAATGCTTGATGCCCCGTCGAAGAAGGCCAATTGATCACTCGCCACCTACTGCATCAAGGTCCTCTACTCTTCCATGTCCTACGTCGTGTACGCAGGTGTGTAGCTAACACTAAATCCCTTGAACGAGGAAATGGCATTCGGCTTACAAAGAATGAGGAGGGATGACAGACAACCAACTGACATGGTTATCGACAGATCAACGAAACCCACCGCCAACTTCACTTTCACTTACTGCTGCCCTAAGAGGACACAAACCAGTATCTTGCAAATAGACGGGATTTGATCGGTGTCACAACCTTTCGGGCCGTANATGGATGACCGCTGGTGGCACCATTTACTGTATTATGTAGATATGCAGTGCCCTCGACTTAAAGGTGGGTGACTGCGGCCATGAAGCCCAAGGCCTTCTTGTACTACTGTAAATGAGCATCAACCATTATGCGCACTTGAGTGGCGCCAGTGTCCATAAATTTATGGATGAGAATGCGTTTCATGTACCAAAGACACACGCGTGCATAGAAACATTAACCATAGGTGGTGGTGGTGGCATGAAGGACAGAGACATCAAAGACTCACCCAAACCGATGCCTTGCAGGAAGTACTGCATACTCTCGATCACCTTATCCGGCTAAAACAATGATGGCGATGGTGATGATGATGATGATGATGACTTTGTGGGGAGAAGGATGCAAAGAAGAAGTGGGAGTGGTGGAACGGTCAAAATTGGCACGGTACTCACCTTCTCTGCCAGCACATTGGCCACATTCTCCACGACAACCAGTTCGCGCGTTGCACAGGACTTTGCGCTGTGCACCTTCATCAGTGCCTCGTAGAGCTTCTCACATCCCCTGCGTTGTGGGGCCAGGGCTCCTGTGATTAGTAGAACCGAGCATCTGTTGGAGCGTCAAAATGCAGCATTAGCAGTGTCTATTGGAAGTGCGGTCTTCGGCCCTGGTGAAAGTTGGTTAACATCTTGTTGACAGGCATCTCGTAGGTGTTAGCAGCAAGAAATCCAGGCATCAAACGCATGCATTCTTAAAGGACCCGCAGCAGAATAGCTACTGGCATTACATCCGTTTATGGGAGTGGGTCCACTCTCGTGTTTGATATGAAGGCAACCAGTGTCTAAAGTGAGATCTGAATTTGGAGCCACTTTTCAGCATCCAATGTGAACCATTTTGCAACACTAGTAAAGACAGGGGGCGCTGTAGGGAAGTAGTAGATAGCATCTTCTCCGCGCTCCCGGTAGCCTCGTGGAAGAGCGGTGGTACGGTTATACACTATCGCGGTTGCATGGGTAACTCAGAGAGCTACAGGCATACACTAGAAGGAACATCGGGAAGACTTCGTAGACCGGATAGAACGACCATAATAAGGTAATCGAGAGGCTCCAGTTGCAAATTCACCGACGGACAATTTTTACGCATGAAGTGAGATAACGAATCGGAGCGGAGCTTGTGGTCTGGCCAGCAAAAGGATTAACGAAGAAGTCTGTCAGTGCTACCTTATGTTCCTTTGTGGAAAAGCAATACTGTTCACTGGACAATCAACGGATGCAGAAATAATGACACTTGATGCACCACGATCCGCGATACGTGAGTCTGTGACAACCAACGGACAAAACCGACTTCACTTCCTTCTCGTCCGAATTCACAAAATATTCAAAATCCCCTGTAATGCACCAAAATCTAGGTTTCTTAATTACCGGCTGTTTTGTGCAAATTTTGACGTTATTAAGTGGATGCGTATTCTTCAACATGAGTAGGGCATTGACTATTGGATGAAGGGATCGCCTATTAGACGTCCATTTGGCATGTCTATGCCTGAATGCCCCATTTAGTTCGCTGTCTTCTAAAACATAATGACTTCGAATTGCGCCTTTAATTTGAAGGTCTACATTGTTCCGCCGTGCACAGCAACAAAGCTGTGCCCTGTTGCCAGTTCACGGAAGCTAATGTTCAGAAGAGTGGACGAACCTGCACACCTCAGAGAGGCTGGTGGAAGGAAGACATCCTAACAGGATATCGGCCAACTAACGCATGTGACCAAAGTGTACGTCAGCAAAAGATAAACGAAAAAAGAGGAGATGCTTTTAATGACAGCATTAAGCCTCTGACTTACTTTAGATCAGAAAGTCGTTCACTCAGGGGTTTCCGTCTACAAAGGGAGGAATAGAAGGATTAGCCAGGTAGGCAGGTAGGTAAAGGGAAGTAGGAGAAAGTGTTGCAAGTGAAAGTGGTGAAAGCTCAGAGCCTACTCTGCTGCGAATTGGAGGCAAAACTACACTGGAATATCACCTCATCGTGATTCTATCAAACCCTGCCTTCGTGATCCTACACGCAGTTTCACATTCCGCCATAGGACCACTTATTTCGAGGTGGGTTACTTCGAGCATTTTGCAATGGAAAATGAAGTAAAGCCTCTCCAATAATAGATACGGCAAAGAACGTGCATCGTCAAGTTCACTGATCGCCTGCTCCAGCGATGTTCATTTCCACACGAGACAGCGTTTCCGCAATGCTTCAAGCACAATGGACTGAGCTTAGCACGAGCCCGAGCTTAGGGTCACGCCTTCGTGGCATTGACAGCTCCCAATAGAGAAGACGACGCCAATCCGCCCATCTCGCACTATTAGCAATTACTACCAATGGACAGGTCCACCAACTCTTGAGGGGATCAACTTACTGCATGTAGGCAGTGATGTAGCGATTGAGGTTTCTCGGATTGATGGAGTGCTGTAAATTCCCTCTGAAGTGTTCGATGGCTTGCTTCAGCTCCAGCTCTGTGCCAGTGTCTTTCAGCTAAAAGGCATACAGTCAAGTCATTCGAGGGTAAGTGGCCTCACAAGGAGACGTTCTGTGTCAGTGGAATTGCCTTCATGCTTGTGTTCATTCATCAGTATGGACACAATGGATGCTTTGGGAGGGGACCACCACAATTGCAATTGTCGCTGAAGGACGTTCTCTATTGTCAATTGGGTAATCAAGGATCACCCTCAGCCTTTCCACCTACAATGCGCATCAAGTTGTCTGGTAGAAATGATTGCGAATGTTACCTTGCTGCTAGAAAATTGATCACGGCCATATTTATGCCCTCTTCCACCGTGAACAAGTCCAAGTAACCTGTACAGCTACTAAACTCATTCATTCATTCATTCATTCGTTCATTTAAAGTGGGGCTCACTTATTCCCCTTACACTTCACTTGTTACAGTTGGATGAGGGTAATTAGCAAATAGACCGCGGGTGTAACAAACCCTGAGCTAATTTAACCACCGACCTCCCGATGTCACAACCTCGCATGTCTACCTGTCCTACCTTTCCTTCTTTACATGTTTATTTGATGTTAAAGGCACAAACAATCAAATTTCTATCACCTAAAAACAGAAAACACCTGCTTTTGTGTTTTGAAGATGACAACTCTTCTTCCTTTGTTACACTATTGGACCACATGTCACATAATTTTCACTCAGGATGAAGATGTGTTGGTCAGAGCGATAAGCCTGCCAATGGCGCAACTGAGTTTAACCCAACTTGCGTCATGGTAGAATCAAAATTTACTGAATAACATTTTAAAAGGAGGCGCAATGTTAACTAACGAATCATTTCCCCTCCCGTTAGAGGAGAAATGAAGTGAATGAAAAATTAGCAGCACAAAATGAAGGACGTAATTTGCTTTTAAGGTATTGCCTTCTATGCAGTGCTTATAGGTACTTTTCCTGTTAACAATGCTCCCAGCAATTTCTTTAATCCAAAGCAAATCTGCCTCAATGAATGCTAAATATTATCATCGGCTTCGATCTCGCCTCCAAAGTGGACGTGAGTCACCACCAGTGGGATTGTAGCTCTGACAGGGCCAGAGGGGTATTAATTCGGCTCCCCCACTCCGGCGATTGCCCAGTTGGAAGTGACGGGGGTGGACATCAAAGCATCTTGCATTCACACACGCATAAACGGACTGTCTAGGGGTAGCTGAAAGCCACTCGTGATAAAGTGCACGCAATGCAGGCGACGATGATGACAGGCAACAAGCCTATTTCTCCTCATTGGAGCAGTAGTCTGATGAAGATTTTGGAGGTGCTGCCCCTTAATCAATCTCGAAATTATCTCACTTAGAAGAATTAATTTTGGAAGTACTTATTCACCTATAACAGATAGGTGGAGGCACTAGAAGAGATTATTTGACGGGAATAAATTTAGCCTGACGACTTTACCCTTTTTACGGTTTCCGTTACTACCTTACTGGCATGGTTTTCGGATCTTATCATATCTTTCCTGCTGACAGTTCACCCACCCCTTCTGCTTCCCTCTTCCTTCTGTGCATTCGTAGTGTAGTATGGCTCCACGCAGAGGCGCGTACACGTCACGTCTCCGCATGCCGGACGCGGGGTGAGGGGTCACACCGCAGCGCCAGCGGTTGGCAACTTACTTGAGAGGAACAGATTCCCCAATATCACTGAGCACGTACTACGTCAAAGCGTCACAGACTAAAGTCCTCTGCTCACTTGTGAGTGCAGCCTTCTTGATTTCACGTCGAGATTCCCCAAAAGTGTGGTTGGCTGAGCACAACGCTGCCTACCCACCCACTCAACCACACTCTGCCTTAAACGTTCCCACCTCGAATGCATCGCACTTGACTTTCAGAGGGCACACTCATCACAAATGGCAGTCCTTACGCATTTTACTTACTACTCGGGCAAAGAAACTTGGATCAAATTGTGCCTTTGACACCTGTCCACAATGCCAGCAGTCTGCTGTGGTGAGTTCATGGGAGTACTTGCCGTGGCTGACCACGGAATAGCCACAGCAACCACGACCAGCAGATGAATAAGCTGAGCAGTGAATAGAATGTTGGATGCACTTAACCGCATGACTTCAATTTTCGCAAGTGTGGTCGCCACACTAATTTTGGCAGTCAGCATTAACAGGTAGGGAGGCGTCACTTCCCACTCATCTTCTGATGACAATAAATCAAAGAGCTGACTCACGTATCCAAATCGGTGGAGGATCAGAAAACTTTCTGTGGCAGGGTTCATTCCAATGGTTTTCAGCTTCCAATTAACAAGCTAAAATAGCAAACAAGAGGGGAAATACGTGATGTATTCACTACGTACCCACAGGTTGGCCAACGCATTCATCCACTCGTTCATTGGCTCGTTTGAAGGTCACCACAAGGTGGATAGCACGTTTTTGCAGGTTAAATAATATTTGGTTAGAGTACAGGATTTTCCATCACTCTTCGAAATGGAAAACCAATATTTTCAATATTACAAACTACAATTCTATAAGTTTTCAAATTTGATAGATATCACATTTACAAGTATGCCTTATTAAGGCAACTTTACACCCGGAAGAGTCCAAATTAAAATGAATTTGGATTCTTCTGGCACCTGATTAGTGGCCACCAATTTATCCATTTAGCTTTGATTGCAACCTGTTTTGATCCGTTTCTCATGCAGGACTAGTTAGACAAGCTGGTATTCAAATAAAACCACGAAACTACCCGCAAACATTTTTACGTAAATGTGACTATTTTATGAGTGGGCATTTCTCCTAAGGGAAATTAACAAATTTTGGTCAACAGAATAAACGATTTTAGTGGGTTGGAGCACTAAGTGTTTAGGGAACAAAGTGTGCCTTAACAAAAGTGTCATCCTGACCCCTCCCTCAAAACCCCCAATAAGGATAAAAAAATAAACCTTGCCTTGTCTCGAAGGGAGTCTGCAAAGCTAGCAGTCTGACCTGTGCAGTGGATGAGCACAGCACCCATCACCATTTCATCGTGCAACATCTGAATCAATGGAAATGCAAGTCGGTTTTGAAATGAGAAGAAACTACTCAGCTGGTTTCATGATGTTCAAATCTAGGGTAAAGTTAGGAGGGAGGTGGCAGCCTTAATTTTACCTAGTCGCGCCTTTAAAATCGCCTCCACTGAGGCACAATGAAACCAATGGACCATTCATCCTAAGTAGAAATGGTGCACACCAATGAGGGCAGCCAATTCACACATTTCTGTAGATATGTCTCCTTCAAAGGGCTAGATAAAGAGTACAGTGAGCATAGTGGTGAGATTTAAATTGCACATGGTGGCAGAAGTGATACTCGGTGGGGTGGAAGACTACGTGGGGTGGATTTCTGACAGAAGGCCACAACTTACACCTTCCTTCCCCATCAGCACTGCCGCTAAGATTGTCTGGCACAGAAGAGTAATTATTCAAAGTTGATTCCTGTGCCGCTAAAACACTAGGCACATCGCGGGCTGCGGTGCGTGACTGCCCTCCTGTCTTTTGTTTCTCCGTGAAGGTCACGGGAGGCAAATAAAAGTGGCTGTAGAGAAGTTATCCTAATTGCACCTTTGAAGTTGTTTGAATCTAAGGCGAAGAAGGGTGAAAGGGCAGCCCTAATTCCACCTAGTCGTGCCTTTAACATCCTCTCATCCACTCGAGACAGTCGACCAAATAGCTATAGGGCCTGGTGTAGGGAGGACATACACCAAAGCGGGCACCCCAGTCATACCATTCTGTGGATTCATTTCCTTCAAATGGCTAATTAAAGAGGAGCAGTGAGCATCGTGGTGTGATTTAGATTCCACTTGGTGCAAGAAGGGATACTCGGTGGGGCAAAAGCCCAATTAAGGTGGATTCCTGACAGAAGGTCGCAGGCCACACTTGCCTTCCCCATCAAATCCACCTCCCAGCTTGGGTGCTTGGCACAGAAGGGTAATGAATCAGAGTTGGTTCTTTTTCACAGAAATAATATATGCACATCGCAGCCTTCGGTGCATGACTACCGCCTCGTTTCTTTCTTCTCCGTAAAAGTCATGGAAGGAACGCAAAAAAGGCTGCAGAGAAGTCAGTTTATTTCACCTTTGAAGTTGTGGATTTCCTCTTCCCGTGGAAGCTCTTGTATTTGGAACTTCGCAATCGCATCAATTGAGATTGTAACAATGGCGTTCGAATGCAGTATATTTACATTATTGGGTAAATGTACCTTCCCTTTTCAACAATTTGTTCGCATGATCTGATGCATTTAGAAGTTGTATTGTCCTACTTCGGGGAGTACCCAATCATCATCGATGTAGAAAATGGGAAGAGCATTAAAGCTTACCGCAAAACGCGCCAAAATGTTTGCTCCCGCACCCTCGCCAAACAGCACCACGTGGTCAATGCTGAAAACAAGAGGCAAAAATGAGGCGGTTTTAAAACAGCTTCGTTGACCTCACACACACCTACCTCCATACAACACTACAGGTCAAGTAAAATAGCTAAACGGCATACAGCAGGGAGGCATTTACTTGTCAACTTTCGTCCCTCCTTTGTGCACACGCAGTGCGGCTGCACGTTATGACAAAACCATGGACAGGCTATGCAATGCGTCTCGGGAGGAAAAATTGAGTGGGAATACAAAGAGCACGATACAGAGGAAACAAACCTAAAGTGGTCGAGAACACTTTTCAGGCTTTCGGCGATGCTCCACAGTGTCGGGAATGTGTATCTACAATTCAGAGGAGCGGAGTGAGCCAACACTATGGTGGGTGATAGTTGTTCGGATTTCGTGCCTGATTCCCTTTGTGATGCATTCCTTCAAGCTCCCGTCCCATAAGGCTACGTCCACCAATAATAAAAGCCTTTTCAACCTTTTGGCTAGTCGGTGTCAAGTATGCCTTAGCCTAGACCCCAGGTGATGAAGCGGCAGTTGGAACTGCAGACATCCAAGACTGGCAGAAGACTCGCACCTTTCAAATTTGGCAGGGCATTGAGTGTTGGGCCAGTTGTAGACAAACAAGCAGATTTGGTGCACAAATTTTAGCCACTGCTGACTTTTGACAAAATGAGGCATTTGTCGAAGAGCAGATCTGCCATATGGAGGAGGCAATACAAACAGCGTCTTCTGCGCTTTCTTTAATAGATAGTGGCTGCGTTTTGATGGTGGCATGAGGATGGTCATCGATTGCCCTCACTTAGCACACTCTTAGTCGTCCAACGGACTTTTCATAAAGCCAGTGAGGAGTTCACAGCCACATTCCCTGTCCACGTGCAGTTGACATACTTTCCTTGTGAAATATAGGCAACACCTAGACTGGACCGACGCGATAACCACGGCGCAGACGACCAGCTTGTGAGACGGATTAGGTCATATGCCGCATTAGCACAATTGCCGACAACCATTTGATGCTCTTCCCACAGCCTCCTTCCCGTAAACACACACAGCCAGAGTGAAATAAGCGCTCATAATGATAAACTAAAGACTACTTCTCTCTCCATAAATGCACAGTACAGAGGTGAACATCACTGACCTTAAAGACAGAATTATCCCTCCCAAAGTACAGGAAACATTTGTCGCAATGGAAAACAACTGCAGCATCCTAGGGGTCTAGTTGTTTAAAAGCAATGTAAGTAATCTATCTAGACTGGGAGCATTCCACCTCCATTTATGTCTTCTACCTTGACCAATCCACCTGCCACCATTTGCCATAAAGTTATGTAGTATTTGTGTCACATATAGGTGATGATGGTGGCCTCACGAGTAAACGCCCTTCCATACAGCTCAGAGACGGTGACGTCTGAAAGGGAGAGGGTGCATCTCTACGGATCAAACACACATGCATCGGTCAATTTCCACACGCACAAACCTGCACAGAACCGAGAACACACTTACGATGGAGGCAGCTCTTCCTCACCGTCACCCTGTCCGGGCAGATCCACACTCAGCCAAACTGCACGCTCCATGATGGGTCGCATTTTCGGACGGTCCACAAATTCTTCATATTGGTAGTCTACAGGTCACAAAGAATTGGCTGTAATATGACAAGCTAGTGTCACTGCTTATAAGGTCGAGGTATCAGGAAGTGCTTCGCTTCGCAACTCGGCTCCTACGCTGGTCTGCATGGTCTACCGCAGAGGTGCTATTTGCTTACAGACTTGAAGAGTATCCCGTAATCCAATTTTCATTGAAATATTAAAGAGAATATATCAGTTTAGATTCTAGATGGATGAAGTGGAAATATGTCCCCACAAATATTAATTCACTCTCCGTCATCAGTCGGTCTCAGACAGTGCTGCATGGATACGGACTTCTACGACAGAGTACATAGAAAGTGCTACTATGCTACCATTTGCCCCATCCAACAAGCGCGTGCATCCTGTGGAGACTTCCAAGCCAACCTGCCAAAGGTGAGGATCTTTAACTATCCCATTCCCAAACAAAGAATTCTTACCGATTTAGAATTCATTTAACCTAACAGTTAACTTGACGGGCTCTTCAGCACTACTTTGGACTTGCTTTTTGACAGCATGGCCATTTCCACTGTTTGCCTGCAAACCCGCAGCCCTCTCGCGGCAGGACTGGTAAATCACCTGACACACTTGCGTGGCTTGCTGTGATGCATGGAAGTACTCACGGTGCTACACAATATCTTCGATCACCAGGGCATATAAGAGCCACAAGTTGGTGAATCATTTTAAATGCAAACACCAAATTGCATTGCGCAGCTTCAGGCGAATCTTCCAATTTGCAGTAACCAAAACATATGGCAGAAATCAGTGTGGATTAGCTAAAAATTTCATGCACATGAAAAAAAGTCGAGGAAGCACATGGTAATTGTACGGAAATACCAGATTTGTGAGAAGGGGAAGGCAGAAAAATGGCGTTAAATTTGGCAAAATTTATTTAGACATGCAAAAATCTCTATCATGATCTCAACTTCTTTTGTTGTGTAGTGAATTTTACAACCAAATGCAGAATGGAATTCATATACTATTAACTTCTGGTCCTCTGCTGAAAGTTAATAGAACCCTCTAGGATTTTACATTGAGTGCACTTGCATGCTGCTGAAATAGTTGATTCAGTAGGGTGAAATAATAAGTCAGTTTTAAAGTCAATATGTCACCCAGTGCATCCCAAACGGGAGGCACTAGCACTCTCTCAACAACTTTGAAATGCCAGTGAATGCATTTAGCGGGAAAAAATTGGACGGATTTAGTCGTACGCATCGACGAGTATCCAGAACAACCATGTATAAAGTCATTACCCACGGTAACGAGGTTGGACAAGGAACAAATACCCAAATAGCATAAACCACTGAATTCAAAAGGAAATGAAACAGAAGGACGGCAGAGCCAAACCTTTCGGGCTTCATAGAGGCAGTGACAGGTGAACAATTCTTTCTGTTTTTTCGGGGAAATTAATTAAGGTAGACACAAAGAGGCATCAGGTAGAAGTTGGTGTGGCACCAAGGTCAGACTAGATGTTTCCATCAGCGCAGGTCCTTTGATCTCAATGAATGTGAATGTGCACCAGTCGTCGCGGGTTGGAATGATCAACTGTTAGGCTTTAAAAGACATACCAAACATCAAAAGGTCTTTCATTGCCAGTTTGTCGCGGGCAGAATAAACATCAGTCCGGGGTTCAGCTAGGCTAGAGTGAGTGGGGAGGGAGAAAGGCGAGGGTGGGTTGGTTCCGAGAGGTTTGTTTAGTGGAGGGGATGGAAACGTAGAAACGTTGCTTCAACGGCATAACTAGTAGCCAGTGAAAGTACTGCCATGTAATCAGTCGTTCGCGGTCTTTTCCAAAAGCTAAAGGCTCTGATTGCATAGTGGAGCTTCTTTTACAACCCTCCGGATTGGACGCATGAAAACAATGAATGTCGTAAGGCGCTAATTTGAATAGTGTTGTTTGCTCCAACGCGAGTATAAAGGTAAAAAGCGAGAGGGAGAGAGTGAGACAGAGAAAAGAAACGTTGCTGTCCCCATAACCTCAGTGACAACGCAATTTTTCAATGAACCACCTAAACGATACCTATTCCTGACCAATTATAATGAGAAATGTGCACTCTTTAAGTCATCATTATGTTCAAATTAGGCGGGTTCATGGATTAGGAAGAAAATGCACGATTTGCAGATCTTCACTGCTTTTAAGATTAAGTTATGTAAAGGCTGAGCCATTTTAAATGCCTTATGCTTCCTTTGCCATTAGTAAGCTAAAGTGAACGCACTTTTTTTCTTGATGGCAAGTAACCACCCCTCAACCCCTCTGAGTTGAAGTAATGGGGATACTTCGGACTTAAACGGTACCATTTCCCTCCATTTAAAGTGCTGATGGCCGAAACAGACCTTGACATCACTAAAAACGCAAAACATCTAAAGACTTAAAACAATGCAAACAATCCTAATTGATGTGAAGGATTTTCTGCACGCCTTTTTTGGCAAAAATTGTTCCGTATCTGGATCTTGGAACGAAAGAAATGAAAAAAGTTATATACTACCAACCATAAAATTAGCATCTTCTACTAAGCCGCAAATAAGTTAAACTCCTAGTTCTAAACAGCGTTGACATACAAAATCCCACAGCTCGAATTACAATGGTCACACAAAAGTCGGGAAAAGACGACCACTTTGACATGATTTTGGGAATCCTGACAATGAAACTCTTATCGCCTGAAAGCACAAAGTGGTAGCTAGAAGAAACTGAAGTTAGGAACACTGAAACTTGGTTCAGATAGTAAGAAGGAAGGACCAACCTATTGTGCTTACAAGGCTCACGTCTGTTGACCAAGTTGGAGCGCATTACCAAGGACGATCGAAGGGACATTTATGAGGTTAAGGATCTTTGTTTATTAAACGCTTACCTCTGTTAGATCAAAGCACCAGCGGTACAGGCACAGTACATTTAAGCAACCGCATGAGCTATGGGTGGTGGCTGAAAGTTTCACCCATTCCTGTGTATGAAATAGTGTAACATGAAAATATAGTGATACCGACAAAATTTGTCAAAACTTTGCAAAAAAATGGGTACTACATTTTACAGGTCAATTGTGATTGTTGCGTGGAAAGACAGTGAATGTGCTATTACAGGCTTTGGTGATCCTTTTGAAGACATTTTTGGCCGCCTAGAGACAAAGGTGAAAGAAATCTTTCAAATAAATACCAGGTGTTTGCAAGAATGAGCACAAGTTATGCCGCACAGATGCCGCCGCAAATGTGATATGCATGGAAAAATATCATTGTTTTCAATATGGAGTATCCATGGTAAAAACACGTTGACTCAGAAAAGAAGGTGCTTCAGTATTACCAATTCAAAAAAAGTAAAATTTTGGAGCCCTTAACATCTTTAAAGCAAGAGGTTACTTTTGAAAAGGTGAACTAAAAATTACTTCAACCAAAGTTTGCACAAAGCTGCATTAAAAACAAGACATTTTTGCCCAAAAAGTCCCTGTATCGTTAATTGGTGCCCTGTGGTTGTAATGATGAGCGTTATACAATGCATAACTACTATTCAGCTAATAGAATGCAAAACAAAAAGGCAAGGAAAAGTTAGAATTTTGATAATTGGAACAGTGAAGGAGGAAATCGTAAATGGAATTGAACTCACGATTGCAACCGAGATCATGAACTGTCAGAAATACGCAAGTTCGTAAAGAAAGGTTTCCCTGAAATAACAAAAATGCTAACTAAGCTAGAAAGTACCATTGCAAAGCAGATTTTGCCCAGATAGGGGTTGTCCGATAAGGGTGAAAATTATAAGGTGGAGAACGAAAACACAAACCCAAAATGGTGAAGTATAAAAAACCTTCACAAAAAGACAATATAGTGTAATACGTTTTACGCCACTGCTAAGAGCACTCCTGAAATACTTTTGATTGAGGGTAGGTGTCAAATATTTACATAATACTATTCGAGATTGAAAGAAATAACTTTGAACAAATGCACACCACCTTTACCTGGACGTATACGTTGACTTTCCCAATAGGAAGTTCTAATTCGCAATGCTAAAAAGTGTAATATAAAAATATCGCCTACTTGTTCTGATGGAATTCTTAAGGCAGCCATCTTATCCAGTTCCATAAATCAAATTAATCAATTATGGTGTGACCTCGAGAGTATGGCATACCTTATAAGCTTAAACATATGTAATTTAAGAATTTATTTACTTCAGGTGATGCAATCGTAAAATAAATCTAATAAAAGTAAGAAAAGAAAACCATGCCATGCAATAGTAATCCCCAAAGCGGATGAGTGCTGGAAAAGTATGGGCACGGTCAGATGTCCAGCATGCTGAAAAAACAATTTGCTACGGCTGCATATTTAACATGGTTAAATGTAGAGCAGGTAAAATATAAAGTTGCCAAATATTATTTAGGTTTAAGAACAATTTTCCCATTTACCTCCATTTCAGTCCCTTGCAGTAGAGTGCTTATATTTCACGTGGAGGATCATTTGTTCGCCCATCTGTCAGTGTTGATAGTAGTCTACCTGTAGGCTTCAACATTGTGCCTGCGACTGACAGGCCGTCGTAGGGGTGTTGCCAGCAGCACCAACCTATTTTCTTCGTAGACATCCTTTTTTCAGCCTAAGCATTAAGTCTTCTTCGGTTTTTAGAAAAATTGCTTGGTACCGCAGTACATGCATTTCCATCAGAAACTTTATCTAAAGAAGCATTAACAAAAGTTACGTCGACTAATTGGATGCACTAAAATTTGTACCTAACTCCGATACAGAGCTATGAAAAAAGCAACTCAACTAGCAATGTTGTGCACTTTGTATTCGAACTAGATTAAATATGTCTTATACTGCTTTTATTATATTTGAATAAGATCATGATCAGCATTTTCAGCCTTCATTAATTAATGAACAGCCCCTTGATATTGGAAGCAAAACCCGAATAAACTGTCCTGACTTTAACAATCTTACCTATAGTGTTTGGGATTTTTAAGAATATGGTGTATTTTTGCCTTTCGATTTGTAAAAACTATTATTTTATGCTCTATTCCCTGTTTGTATTTCTCAAGGTCGATATGTGCAATCTGCGCACAATCCCCGGCTTTTACTTTCCTTGTGTGGGTTTCTTCTTGCAGATATTTTTTTCCAGATCACTGACCTATTCGTAACAATGTCTACTAGTGATGTTATCCAGCCTCAGGTAAATCTTCTGGTGCCTTTTTTGGAAATGTTTTTAACCTCCGCATCAAAGCGAATGCCTGGATATTGATGTTTGTGTGTTGTTCGGTAACAACTCCTTTGAACCGTGTTCTACAACCTTTTATTTGTTTAAAAATTGTTTTTAGTGGCCCGAGGTTGCGATCGCACTTCATGAAAACCGACGTGAATTGGTGATATCTAATCGAGATGGGATGGATCCTCATATCTACCTCTTAAAGCAACTCAATTTTCTTGACATATCTAAATGTACTCTCTCTGATCTATCAGATGATTTAGGCAAATTAAGTGGGCTTACTAAACTCTCTCTTCAACGCAACTCTATATCCAAGCTGCCTGAAGCTCTGGGGAGCTTGAACAATCTTCGTTTTCTGGACCTTTCCTTCAATATCATCACCAGTCTGCCATCTGCAATCTTTGACGGTCTTCCACGGCTGGAAACTCTCCTGATGGACTCGAACAATCTAACTGAACTTCCCTCTTTGGAAGGACTCATCGACCTACACCATTTGTCAGTGTCAAATAACGCTCTGTCCTGTTTACCCGAGAGTATATTATGCTGTACTAAACTTATGACTATTGATGTCTCCAGCAATGAGATATCTGAACTCTCCGATGAAGTTGGATGGGAAAATCTGGCCAATTTGCACCTATTTAATCTTTCCAATAATCAACTTACCAGGGTACCACAAGCACTGTCCAAGTGCAAAAAACTGAGAGACCTTCAACTTCAGAATAATCCACTGAAAGATCCTCGTCTAAGGAAACTCGTTGGTACTACGCATCCTGGTCCTGCTCTAATTAATTATCTTGCAAAATCAACGAAAGAAGGGAGTAAAAGTAAGGGGAAGGCTCCAAACGTCACCGAAACTGCCACAGGCGCTGAAAGCGGTAAATTACTTCCTGCGACTTCATCAACTTCCCAAGTCCTGGTAGTCGCAATCAATGAGGACGCTACGGTAAGGCTCTTATGGAGTCGATTAATGTATATTTCCTTTAACCGTAGCCCTACGTGGTATCGGTGGTTAGACCAGAGGAGGTTAGGAACAGTCTTCGACCACGTATATTTGCTTGTGTCGTTTCGGATGTCTGCCTAAATGGAGAGGGCACATTGGTAGACTTCCTACGTTTCCAAACAAAACTCCACAATATGTTGGGGCAACAACGCAGGGTGGCTACCATTTGCACCCACGATGTCTGTCAGCTTACTCTACCACTCCAGTTCGCTCTACAACCGGTGGACGTGACTTATGTAAGTTGCTGCATCATGCAGCATACCGCATATATAATAATGTGCAAAACCTTTTCCCATGACCGGAAAGTGTTACCAAAATTAAAATTATAACCGTAAAATTTTCACCTAAATTTCCTTCGCATGAGACAAATTTTTATTTTTTGCTTTAAAGTACCGTTCTACCCCGAGCCTCCCCTGAGCCTAAAAAGTAGGCAATGATTGGAGTCATGGCCATGACCAAAAAGGAAGCCTTAAACTCCTCCATAGAGAAGAACAATGGAGACAATAGTCGCAGTTAATCTTGTTAACCCCATATATTTCCTTCCAACCTAGCAGATGTACATGGCGAAGTTGTTGACAAGGTGCACAAATCTAGAAATGGATCATTGGGAACGTCCAAGTAGTCGGTTTTTGGTGCCTATGTGCTTAGCAAGCCACAACAATATTGAAGATAATTTAGTATTGACGTACAGAGGGGTTGGGAGGCTACAGTCACGACTGCAAGACGGTGGAACAAGCCATGGGGAAAAATATCGTCACTACAGCAGTCATGTGTCTGTTAATCCTATTTATCTTCTAGATTCAACCGCTTAACATGAAGAAGCACTTCACCGCACGCCAACTGCTCACTCATCTTCAACTTGAGGCGGAGTCTGAACGAAAGCGACGCAAGCTGACCACATTTAGCGGTCTAATGCGCTACTTAGAGATCGTCTCGCCATTGTTGGGTCCCAAACGAGGGACGCTTTGTGCCTCCGCTCACGCCGACATTCAACCTCTGCCAGTTACAGTCGATGCCGCTGGCACCACTATCTCCCTCCATCCCATCACTGGCTGCAATCAAACACGTGTATGTTTCTCCTGCTTTTCTAAAGGTTCTGTAACCTGTATGAAAGCTATTAGATACAGAGAAGGCCTGGAAGTTTAGTAGCTAAAGCAGCGTGGTTGAATCTCATGCTTCTAGCGCTTGGGTTGAGTTGCTACGGCCTTTATAGGCCTGCGCAGTGGAAGCGATGTTTGTAACTTATTTTTCCCTCACATGACCTCCACTCTTGTTGCGAGCGCCGCCACCAGTGCCTCTGGTATTCAGTACTTTTGCTGATACAAGGAAGCGAATAGGACTTTCTTCTCACTGATTGGTTGCTTCAAAGGATGTGTGTGCTCTCGCCGTAACCCCTCCGCTTCGCTGCCCGTGAGGCTAAAGCGAATTGATGTCCTGGAACACCGGATGCACGTGTCATCTTTCCAATGCCTGAACTGTCACGCTTGGTGATTTGTCTTTCTATTTCGGGAGGTGCATAAAATCTTTTTTAAGAGCGCCCAGAATGATGGAATGTTGTGGCATCTAGATGGTAACCATGACCCATGAAGCTTGAAGAGGATCAAATGACACTCGGTCACAATGGCCACACCCTTATTAACAAAAGGTATTCACATTCACCTCAGAAGTGTGATTTCTACTCTCGACACTCCTGCCACAACGATTTGGCTGACAAGGTGTTACACCATTTGACTCCACACCCTAATCCACATGCTGTGCGTTATCACCACCGTGCCATTTGTCGTCTATTCCAATTCACTTCCTTCTTCCATGCTAGAACTAATGTCCTTCCCCAGGTGCCCTCCTCGGTTGCTTACCTAAGGTGCTCCGATTGGGCAGCCAATCGGTCAACATTTCACACCATAGACTTTTCAGGAGGAGACAGACCTGCTTCAAATTCCACTCTTGCAAAATGCTTCGTCCCTAGAGGGAAAAATCCAGCCCCACACACCACCGTTTCTGGCCCACTTCTATTTCCAAACTGTCAATTCGAATTGCATTGGGTTGCCTCATGTCGGGAAAGGATGGTCACCATGTGGATAAGTCTCACCAAATGGAAAAGGAGGAGGGGGGGGGGGAGAATGGAGCAGCAAACTCTTTTCATCTTCAAGTGCAGAATGCGGTTTTGTCGCGCGTGATGCTCGAGGCGTGCAGTATGAAGCAGAGGGTCATGTTGTAGTCCAAGAGCAACACTTTCTGCCAACTGATTGACTGGTTTAAGTGCTAGCTGTTGCCTGAAGAAGAGGCTTTACTTTTACTCTGCAGCTGTATGGAGTAGACGAATGTCGGGCCTTTTTGCTTAATCCTTAGTAAAGGAAAAAACACATCTCTAGTCAACCACACACGTACACAGCAGGCATGTTCAGTTGGGGATGAAGTTGTGTACATTTCGAGATTTTAAAATTTCTCATCCTATCGTTTGGGGTATTTGCTGGAACGCTCGTTTGCTTGACGGGGAAGGCAAACAGCCACTCTGCCTCACAAGGTACTCGGTCACCACAGGCTAAAAGGATACGTCGTTACTAAGGCGCGCAGATGAAGTGAAGAACTACAGTAGTAGTCCTTGAAGGTTACTTGTCACGCGTGGTGTGTGTATGCCTGGCACTCACTGCTCTAGTGGCTTTCGCGACCTCTCCTTCTCTGTCCATGTGGATAGGAACGACTTAGCTCGTAGTCTACGACGTGAAACGCCGCGGGATATTTTCCGTGACGCTTGTGTGTTTGCAGCACGCGCTTTTCCACCTATTAGGGAGTCCTTTTAGACTGCTACGTAGTGTCTGTTCGTGAGTGACGGGTTGCTGGAATCCGGCTCCTTGAAACGTTTTAAAGCGATGTCTTTAGTAATTCCACCTCTTCTGGGTGCTCACAACGATTTCGCCGGGAAGCTTCTACAATATTGGAACCTCTTGGGAGGTGATTAGTAGGAGTGACCAAGATCTGATCCCTTGAAGTTCAACCGGAACTTTGTTTAGGAAAGCTGAAGATGGGGTAAAGTAGTAGAGAGCACAGTCAGAAATGTATTACTGCCAAACGTCTACCAAAAAGTTGAGTGACTTGCGTTCCTTTCCACGGCATCATCGTGGTGTCTGAACCTGGGGAGATTGAATGGCTCACTCTTGCTGACTATGCATTTGGTGGATCATTACCATCCGATGGTCAGATCCTCCTGGCTTCCGTACTTGTAATTCTTATTTGCATTATGAGTCGTTTTTTGTAAATCGGGACTTTAGATTTCTTTAAATCCATGTTTGTGACGGTTTCGTATTCATCCGTGTTGTAAAATGTGATCCTTGGGCTCCTCAAAGCTTGCATCCTGTCTTTTGGTAATAGGTCAACTACAATGCCTCGCAGATCATCATGGCATTCATTGTTCACGCTTTCTGTTGGCGAAATTTACAGAAGGGAAATATCTTACGGAATTTTCATCCCATACGCTGAAAATGCTTTACCAGTGCACATTCTTGCGAGTTATTCATGAATGGTGGTGTCAGTCTATTCTTCTCTTACTGCTTAGCTACTGACTACTTTCAAGTCACGATTCACAGTGCAAACATCCCTTCTTCCTTTCACAGCTGACTCGCGAAACCACCAAGATATTACTCGAAGTGGCCGGCCAAACTGACGCAGTATGTAAGGACATAATTCGGTCTCTAATCGGCTGGCTGCTGAAGTACGCGCGTCCCAAAGTGGATGAGGCCTCGTCACTGCCTCTGTCTCCCCTCACCATTATTCCCCTCAGCATTGAGAATGCAGAGACTGGCGATCGATTCGCCAGGTATCCCACAGCCGGGGACATCGCCGATCCTGACTTCCTCAATGTTAAGGTTGAGTAGGATGTACGAGGTGGTCTCTATTTGTGATTTTATTTTTCTCCCATCAGAATGCCTTTATTAATTAAAAAGGGAAAACCGTTTTTGTGTATATTTTACTGGCTGTTACTAATGGAAAAAAATGGAAATAACTACGCGTTTTACATAGAGAATCATTCATGAGATTTGGCGCTGTGGATGAAATAAGCACTTTCTGGATATTTTAGTCGGTAAAATTACTTAAAAACTTAATCGCCTTGAGCTATGGCATGACCAGAAAAGGCCGGGCAGCCTTCAATTCAGTTTTCTGCAGAGACTTTTAAAGTGCGGTTCTGTGCACGCACTAGAAGGCACGAGTGTGAGTCGTCTCGTTGCTACGGCGGTCTTGATTGTGCTCTCTACTGCCCTCCCTTCATCTTGAGATCCCCTATATACAATTCCGGTTGGACCTCCTCCTTTTCCATTTGGTGAGACTTATCCACATGGTGACCATCCTTTCCCGACATGAGGCAACCCAATGCAATTCGAATTGACAGTTTGGAAATAGAAGTGGGCCAGAAACGGTGGTGTGTGGGGCTGGATTTTTCCCTCTAGGGACGAAGCATTTTGCAAGAGTGGAATTTGAAGCAGGTCTGTCTCCTCCTGAAAAGTCTATGGTGTGAAATGTTGACCGATTGGCTGCCCAATCGGAGCACCTTAGGTAAGCAACCGAGGAGGGCACCTGGGGAAGGACATTAGTTCTAGCATGGAAGAAGGAAGTGAATTGGAATAGACGACAAATGGCACGGTGGTGATAACGCACAGCATGTGGATTAGGGTGTGGAGTCAAATGGTGTAACACCTTGTCAGCCAAATCGTTGTGGCAGGAGTGTCGAGAGTAGAAATCACACTTCTGAGGTGAATGTGAATACCTTTTGTTAATAAGGGTGTGGCCATTGTGACCGAGTGTCATTTGATCCTCTTCAAGCTTCATGGGTCATGGTTACCATCTAGATGCCACAACATTCCACCATTCTGGGCGCTCTTAAAAGAGATTTTTATACACCTTCTGCCTCAGTCTTCGTGAATTTTATGCCTCAGCTGACGTTAAAGTTAAGATCGTCTTCCGGGCCAATGGCAAGGCGTATTGAAACAGCTTATCCATCAATCAAATGAAGTGGTCGCGTGAGGATAAAAATGTAGTGAGTTGGGAACACTAGTGGCTTCAGTTTCAGCTGCATAGCCCTTCCGGCTCTTTCAAAACAATCAAAATAACTCGTTTATGTGCCCTCGGGTCTGCCCGCATTGTGCGTCTGCTTTGTGGCATAGACCTCCAGCCATCCCGTTCTTCAATTATGCGCGCGGTTTACAATACGTTGACAGACTACGACTCCAAGGAAGACATAATATTCCTTTTTTAATCTTAATTTTGTGTAAATTTTTCTATGGGATGTGGTTGACTTATGAAGTATGAATGCTGTCGACCATCATATGCTTACCGAATATATTCTCCCCCAAAAACTCGCATTACGGGAATTAAGGCCAGACCCACTGAATCTGTTGCCACAAACAGGAAGAACATGACCTTAGATGCGAACGCATCACATTAGCATCGGTCCATTATCTCGAATAGTCGAGCTAAGTAATGCAACTCGTTACGGAGGGAATAGAAACGCGGGCACACGGATAAACAGGAACAGCACCCAGATAGAGATTGTGATTTGCTTGAACGCGAGCTTTACATTCTTCAAAATCTAACTATTTTGGCAGCGGCACGATCGTCTGCCCATGACAATCGACCGTCAGTTCTCGGAATTAATATGCAATGTTCCTTTTGGGAGTACTTGCATAAATTATAAGCGCCCACTTCCAGTGACAAATCATAGGTGTTAAGAAATAAATTACTTAAATCAAAGTAAATCTACACCTCAAAGACCTAAAAGAATAGCAGCATATCTCCTAACTCAGTTCTTAGGTATTAAATTCAGGGTCCTTTCTGTAAATTCCAAGTAAGTCAGACCAAGATTAAAGTAGAGCATAATTTTTCAGCTACATTTTAACAGAGTAAAAAACCGTCTACAATAGCATAAGGTTTACATTTGCATTTTAAAAAGCAGTGTCAATAACAAGTGACGACCCAATGCCTAGGTAAATGTGTGTTCTGTCTGTTCGTTGATGCCAAGTTCTCCCTTCGTCATAAGCCAGGGCGGTGACCTATTTAAACAAAGAAAACTTGCTGGTGCTGTGAGTGATCAGTCTGACACAGAGTGGCTTAACATGGCGGACATTGCTGACGCAGAAAGAACACCTCTCCTTAATGACGATCAAGTTATGAATTGTACCCCCGGTTTCCCAAACGAGGGTTCTGCTAGCAGTGCCCACTTCAATGAGGTTTTGAGGGAGGCCATTGAAGCCATCAATTGTAGTGTCTTCCCCGAAAGAATCTATCAAGGGTCCAGTGGCAGCTACTTCGTCAAAAGCCGCGACGGTGTAAGAAAATATTGAGTTGACTTACATTGTTTTGATTTAACAAGGCTCACTCGTTTCTTACACGGTTAAAATGACTGTATTTTGTGCGCTTAAGCTGATAAATGAAACAGTACTCAGCATTCAAGGGGTTCTATGGTCATTTATTGGCCTTCTCAAGTATCGCACTTAAATATAGGTTTACTGAGTTCTTTTTTTGCTGTGGCGGTTATTATGGATCCAAAACCTAGGCAAATATGGCATTTATTGCAGACTTTCATATCAAAAAAGCCTAAGAAAGTAGGAGTTAAAAATTGTGCTCCTGCTTTCTGTACATTTACGATTGCCTCAAAGTACTATCAAATTACTTACACCTAAATCTTCATAACTGGAAGAAAGTTATGCCCATCCTAATGTAATAGATAAGTAAAAGGTAGTGTCGAAGTGGAATTGATTGGGATGGAGCTTGGATCTAATTAATTTAGCTCCTTGAGTCGCGTGATTGACGCTTAGTGTCCTTTTTTAGAAAAAGATTGCTGTATTTAAACCCAAAGACGAAGAACCTTATGGAAAACTGAATCCCAAGTGGACAAAGTGGATGCATAAGCTCTGCTGCCCCTGTTTCTTCGGTCGTAGCTGCCTAGTCCCCAATCAGGGCTATCTTTCCGAGGTGGCTGCAAGCCTTGTCGACGAAAAACTCGGTTTAAACATCGTTCCCACCACAAAGGTTTTCTGTTTGCTTTGCTTCTATGCAAGCACCCTTTTAGGCGTGCAATGTTGTTTGTTTATGCCGTCATTTGTTTATTGTGGCTCATCATCGACACCATATCAGGGATCAGCCGCTATTGTTCTTCTTCTCTTTGTGAATCTAGTCTAGTCGCTAATTGACTTCATCTGTTTGCTTTTTAATTCTCTAGGTTTATTGTCGTATCCTGAATCTATTTAACTTGCCCTCAGTTTCTGTGTATATTAAATAAACCGTTCTACTTCCACAAAGGTTGTTAAATTGGCAAGTAAAACATTCAATTACCGTGCCGCCGTGCGCGCCGCATCTAAGACAAAACAGCGTTTTGCTGATCGTTTTCCCGACTTGGGGCGACACTTCCACAGACTCGGACTTCCTCCCAAAGTGAGTTTGTTTCAGTTTCTACTCATCCCTTTGCAGTTTCATTCCTCAAATTTGTTGCCGCTGACTCACCTTAGTTGATCACTTGATGCATTCGTATCGATGTTCTAGTTTGGATCTTGTCAGTGCCATCCTGAATTGCGAATCTCCTCATTCCTGCTGCATATCTCAGATCGTCTTAATTAAACTCAAATTAAAGGGAAGGCGCATTTTTTCACCTACACGGTTTGTTTGGATTCGGTTATTTGTCGGCCGATGAAGACCTTGGTGTTGATGAATTAATGAAAGATCATTCTGCAGATTTCCGGTAGCAGGTGTTGAGTTAGTCCTATTCTTCATACACTTGAAGGATGATTTGGGTGGTAATCATTTCTTTGGACATTACCCGGGTAAGGTGATTAGTAGCTCGGATTGCATTCCACAGTCCGGTTTAATCTATCCACTGTCTAGATAGGCCATACTTTTACTCTTGAAAAGAAATATACTTCACTCTTGGTTTCAGGTTGTGGCTGTGGCAAAATCATTGGATTTTGACCTCTTCATGTCGAAATTGCGTTTCATGTTTTCACTGTTGCCATTCTTGTGGCTTTGACGACGTCGGAATCGACCTATCTTCTCATGCTTATTTATCGCTACGTCTCTTTCAGTATTTGCGGAAAGTTCGTTTATCTGATTTAAATTTAACCTATATTAGGTTGAAAATTTTCCTCTTTTCTGCCGAACTTCCTTGATTCGATAAATTTGTCTACAAACTCAAGAGCAGCACGAATGAAGGTGGCGTCTAAAACTGGTGAAACAGTAGGGGCGTCGGAAGGTTGAATTGATCTAATTCACCCATCTTAGAAACTAATTTTACTGATGGCGCAAGAGGCCGATGGGCATGACTTTAGCAGTTGCGACAACACCGGAGCAAAAGCATTCTTTGTCATCTATTTATGAATTAGTACAACAACTGCTATTTTAGGGCCCGAAACCATTCTCCCATTTTACACTCTTCCTTACCTAGAATCACAACAATCTTCCAACTTTATGTTTGTTTAATATGGCATAATGTAGTTTTGGGTCCACCAGCCTGGCAAAATAGGATGCAGCGTGTCACTCAGAAAAAAAGGCTTCTCTTGATTTATGAAACAAATCTCGAAAATTTATGATCACTGTAATATGGAAAAAAATCCATTGCTTCGAAATGAATGTCAAACCATTTTCCTCATTCACTATGATATCTCTTGCCTCATGCACTGTCTGAAAGCCGAAGCATAATACGCCCTTTTAGCAGTTTTTCTCCTCTTCTTCCTCCTCTTCGCATTCCTCTTCTTCGCACTCGTCCTCTGGGCCTCCCTCAATAAATTGTTCAATTGCGGTCTCTGGACTCAGGCTATCACTTATTCTATGGTCACAAGGCGTGCAGAGGTGGATTTTAAATTCTTTTGGCGCAAAGCTCACCAAGTAGTTTACTGCAGCGATAAGCGATTCCTTCGTGTCTCCAGTTAGTGTGACATTGTAGTAGAAGTGCAAGTTCTCGGCATTTGGCTTCTCTGAAATGTTCACATCTATGTTGTAACGCATGCGCAGCGCCTGGAACAAATTGTGTTGCGAAGGTCGCTCGCACAACTCGAGTACGAAGAGCTCGTAGCTTTCCCCCATAGTGGGACACCCATTAGAGTCGCACCATGCTTTCCAGTCCTCCTCACTGTCTAGGTGTTGCTGACAGTCAAGGAAGGCCATCACCATGCGATTCATTATGTCCACTGCCGGCGCGCCTAGATTCACTGTGTACTGTCCGCCATTTTTAATCTCCCTGGGGAAACCACGTCCCCCGGCTGCGACCTCACCCTTACTGCAGAGGGGCTGAAGCTTTGTGAAGATGTCTTCTTCCTGTTCCTCTTCCTCGCTTAGTCCCCCTTCCTCCTCTTCGGACATAGCTCTGGTGAAACTACCCTCTACCAGAATCGATGACCTCGCACGTGACTGATGCACGTGACTTGCTAAAAGGATCTGTAGGCTTTTATTGTTGTTGCTGGTGTCTTGCGGTAGGTGGGCTCCTTCCAACTCTTTGCTTCGGGCTGTCAGGACGCCTACTATTGGCTCAATCGATTTGATGCGGATCCACTGCCGGAGGAGGCACAGACTAGCCTTCAGCATCAATTTGAGAAGCTGGTTGTCCTTGACTACGTAATTCGTAATACTGGTAAGTTAGTCTGAGTCAGTGTCTTATCTCAAGAGCTTAGCTGCGGACTTGTCTTTTCGTTTATCCGTTTACTTCTTGTGCTAGGTGATTGGTTACCTAGGCTGAAATACGTAATAATGCTAACGTTCTACAGCGAGCGCAGTAAAATCTAACTGCTAGAAGTTGTCCCTCGGATCTTCAACTTATTTTCATTCCTTTTTATCACCTAGCTGTTCATCTGGGCGTAAGGAGGTGTCAGGTACCTGGGGGCACTACTAAGTATTTCTTTTTATAAGAAGCTTTGTTGATCTTACTTTTGTTTCTTTTCATGGTTCACATGAGCGTTTGCTAGCTAACTTTATTGGTTCTGTTTTATGTGTCTATAACCCCCGACCCTTTTTGGCATAGGGATCAGTGGAGCAGTAAGGTGAAAGAACTTTGTACATTTTTCCCCTATAAAAAGTGTTAAGCGACCACAGGAGATCTCTTTCGGAGCTTTATTTGTCGAGATAATTGCCATTACAGTCGACCACTCTGTCCCAGCGAGACAAGCGACCTGTGGATTGTACCCTTATGGGGCATTTTGTCTACAGAGGCAATAAAACTGTCTTGGTTCTGCATGCGGTTGTGCTATCCATCCAATGCTAATAAAAGTGGTGCTAGTCGTCACTTGGACTTGCAGGTTAGTGAGAAGCCACTTTAATATGAATGAAAGAAGTGAAAGTAGAATGTCTAGTTTTTGGATCCATCACCGAAGTCAAACCTTCATATCTGAACCATTTCTGTGCGATTTCTTTACTGTCTGGCACATTTGTGGCGATCCACCTGCAACTATCGAATGGAGTCCAGCTTGGCGGGTAAAGCGACGAAGCCTGAATCACATCCGTCACCGTGGATTAACACGATTTTAATGCGGGTTTTAATTGTATGAAAGTGGTCGCGAGTACCGTACCAGTATCCTACCGATAGACCGACGTGGGAGAAATAAACAATCCAATTTTCCTTGCCCCCTTGAATCAAGCTGCATGAACTTTCTTCGGTCACTTCCCTTGAAGAGTCCTTGAAATTGATCGTATTGTTTGTAGGGATCAAAATGTGCTGGACATATTCCACCACTCATGGAGCGGTGGTTGTTAAAGGAGTTTTCTTTAATTACACGATTCTATACTGGGAAATAAACAGAAGCTGTCAATTTTTTCATGGTTTCATTAACACTGATAGATGAAGTCAGCAAATTCAAACAATTCTCGCGAAACGAGCAAGTGACTTTTTAAGGGCTGGAAAACTTCTCATTCAATGTCCCCTTATGGACAATACTTGCCAATTTGGCTTTTTTCTTCTGCTTCTAGATCGCGGCAATGACAATTGGCTCATTCGTTATGAACCGCCCGAAGTTTCAGCGCCCCTCTCAGAGGGTGTAAGTTGCGTGGTTCTTTGCAGTTTTCCAGTTTCGCTACACTGAAGCCTGCTAACGGCACTTTGCTTCCTTCTTGGTAATCCCTAACCTCCTTATGTTGCAGGCACCAACATATGCATCAATTGATCGCTTCTTCATGCTTTGGAATGGGTGAATGTACCTCGTTGCATCTCTCAGGAGCAGTTGTATGCACTCATGCATTATAAGACATTTGATGTGCCTCAGACTATCGGTGCGATATTCCTTATTGGACTTTGTGCCACTTCTCTGATACTTTGAACCTTCATATAAAAGATGCTTTCAAATTGGTGGGCGAATCGAGTTGAACTCGACTTCTGTGCTGCAGACACGCTCTATCCCCCATTTGAATGGATGTGTGAGAGACGTCATTGACCCGGGGACCTCGAGATTAAGGTGGCAAGGCCAGATATTGGTCGTGTTTCACTCCATTGAAAGGTAGACAATCCACCCCCCGAATGTTTCGTTGTTGGTTGTCCTTAACTCATCTGCAATGGCCGACCTCCACCCACACACTTTGAGGTAAAGGCTCGCATCGCCTCATCCACTGTCCCCTACAATGCTATGCTTACTCTGTCTAGGTCTGAGATTTACCCGCATGATGGGGTGTAATTAGGTGTTCATGAAAAACTTTTCTTGAAGTAGGCTGAACGCGGACCGTTGAATCAGTGTTCAGAAGGTGCTCTTCTGAGTTTTATAAGATGGCACAACATAACACGACCTCGTATTGCACTCTAGGTCATAATGAGGCGAAGGTACTACCCCGCTGGCGTCCTCCATATCCCCTGATGGTATTTCCTCGAGTAGTACCCAACACCTCAACATTAGACCGTCAAGTGTGGAACATGATGTTCGGGAAAGAGGACCATGACAAGGGTGGAAGCAATTAGCTCACGGTTTTTGCCTTTAGAGTTTCACCGGCAATTGCTTGAACTAATCCTCTCACCTGTTATCAACTTTAACTCCCTTAGAAGTCATAGATTTATAGTCCCTTTGGGTGCTATGTCGGCTTACACTAAAAACGCCTAACTTCACAAAACCTAGATATCCTCTACTCCACTGGCATTTCCCTATTCGCCTCCTCTTCTCTTTTCAGGGAACGGTAGCTAAATTGATTGATCATGTGAGTTGGCAACTTGCTCTCACCTTCAAATAGGATGCGCCTGCTTTTTATACAACCTGCATGTGTGTCTGTGTGTGTCGATGACACCCTAAGAAGAAAAAATCATACTGCCTTGTGACTTAATTTGAGTTCATGTGAATTTTGATTACTCTCTGTGGACTTAATCCCCTCTCCTCTCTCCCTCTAATTGGTTGGAATTGGGGGGTTTGAAACGTCATGGTTGTGTGAGATTTTATGGCAAATTTTGTTGTAATCACTGCCTATCTAAAAGTTTTCACAGATTACTTTATGCAATATGAAATAGCCTTTTTTCACTACTCTTTGATATTTGAATTAAATTAGGGGTTAGTTCACATCTTTAGTTTAGGAGCTTGGTTGGCGTCACTCTCATGAAACACCGTAGCACTTGATTTCCCCTTCTTAAGGCGCTGCAGAGTGTCGAGTCCCAAGTCGTGCTACTTCAAAGGGGTTGCAATCTTGTTTCATTCCTCGTTCGCCTTGCAAATGTCCTCCTCAACGCTCATTGTTGACCATTGGATGCTATCTATCTGACTGCAAATCAAACGTGGCTTTTTTCCATTGCTTGAAAAAAAAAATCACTTTAATGACGGTTCTGTTTGTCTCTTGAATAGTGTTTTGTGATCATTTCTTCTTTCAATCTTACCTCCGTACTTTAGTGGCAAGGTGTCGATCCAACCTTAGGAAACAGCTTCTTAAGAAATTCACATCAGTCCAAATCCACCCTCGCTCACAATACTTAGGATCTTGAGAGACCAAATGCAAAACGTCCTTCCATGGCGTCCACTCGATGGGTTTTCTCTGTGAAAGCGAGATTGTTGCTCTTGTTGAATGCATTTGTTAGCTGGTGCCATCAATATGGTGCCCCCCAGTTCAGATCTCGGGGGTAGGTTTATTATTTCACGCGTATAAGAGCTGAGGGCCTGCGAACCTGGCTTCATTTTTTTCAGCCTGAAATCGTGCGTTTGTTTTTGGAAAACTAGCTTTTGAATCATCACCGTGCACTGCTCATAACTAACCTTTCCATTATAGGGCGATGATATTCCCGACTCCGTTCAGCCCAGAATTCCCAAGGTTACAGTTGTCGCCATTGACAATGGCCTAGCATTTCCCTTTAAACACCCCGATGAATGGCGAGCTTGTACGTTTCTTCCTTTCTTTTTAACTCGATTTATGGCCGCTTATGTGTAACTTCTACCTTAAAAGGCCTTGTCTTTCACATAGCCAAGGGTTGGAGGATTGTAAATGCTTTTTTTCCCGTTAAGAAAGAGGGGTTGACTTTCTAACCGCAAACATATCCACCTCAAATGCTGCAATCCCTTGTCTTCTGCGCAGCTAACCTGATTATGCATGCACAAATTCTCATTTACTTAACCAGCTCTATCGCTTTTTTGACAAGTAATTTGCAACTGCTTGATCTATTCGGCGACAGTTATTCGCGGTGGCAAATGGAAGGACTTATTTGACAAAAGTGTGATATTATGCGATGGTAGTCTTTTCGTCAACTCTAGTGATCACATCTGGCCGATCTTTTTCGCAGGTTCTTGCGCATATCACCTAAAATACGACGGCCCTATCGACTTTATTCCCGAGAAGGCTCAGCATCCGTTTGTCTTGGGACTGACTTGTTCAGTATTTTCTCTTTCGTGGTGAATCCGCTTAGCTCCACTGCTTTGGCACTTTTTTGGAATTCGAAAATCGTGTTTATTTGATTAAGGAATTCCAGATCTCGTCGGAACGCGTCAAGTCATTTTTCCCCTCTGGTGGTCAAAAGTGCTAAGGAAATGCCTTCTTGTAATTTATGTTCCTTTCTATGGACTGGTGGAAAAGTTGACAACTTAAATGGATTTATTTTATTCATCGTGAGGCTGACAATAGATAACGTAGCTTTAATCCCAGACTGATATGGTACAATCGTTTATAGAGCGGTGAATCCCTGTGTCTTTAGAGGTCTTTATTTATAGGGGTCTTGACATGTCTGCTACCAGCATTATGTCTGCAATGTCGGTTTGAGATGTCCGGGTATACTACATTATGTCGGGTTTCGCAACAGACGACAGTTATTGGTGTTGTTGAATAAGCTTCAAGTCCAGGAGCACGGCCTTGTCAAATATTTGGGCTTTTTGACCTAAACACGGTGTAGTGCTGTCCCTTCGATCACCAGTTCATGAAATTCTCTTGTTCATCGCAGTACGTTCTGGGTAAACCTTCACAATGCCTCGTGAGTCATCAGTATGAACCACTGTAATTGGTTCCTGAGGTATCTCTTCTCTTCCTCCTCCTTCTAGATCCCTTCTACTGGGCCTGGCTGCCGTTGGCGAAAATTCCCTTCTCCGATAACATCTGTAATCACATTCTTCCACTCATAACCAATGTGCACTTCGTGAACGGACTCGTCCGTGACCTGTATAAACTCTTTAAGGTAAGCCGTGCCCCTTTTATCTCCGCTTTTCACTGTACACCGTGGTGCACATGTCACGTCTAAAGCAACTCACTTAATAGCATACAGGGGAACTAGGGGGCCCAGCAGTAGATCAAGTGCCATCTCTGTCACTCTCAGCGATTGCTCTCCTGCATTGGCTATTGCAGCAGTGCTTGAATAGGTCGCCGCCAACTGCATCTCATGGGCGTCAATAATGTTCACCTGTCACGGCTGGAGGATTTTTGATGCCAAGCTGAGTTCAAGCGTCGATCACTTTCTACTGGAGAATTTGTCTAAGGACCAAACGAACCAATTTTCAGCGACCGAAAGTACCGCCTTGTAAAGATACACTCCAACCTTAATATGATCTGAGTTGTTCACTGAGGATAGAGTTTGCAATTTTGGGTCCAAAGGTGGGCCTTTGACGTGAATAATTCGCTGAATGGGTGGTTCACATCAATTCTCTCACAGCTTTATTTAAAGCTTTCTTTAAAATGTCTTTGAAGTAGTCAAGTTGGCCCTTTGACAACCCGCATGTAATGCTTGACTTTGCGCTGCGTAGACACCTACATCAGCCCTCGAAATTGCTTTATCTGAGGGTACTTATGTGCTTAAGTATCTGAGGTTATTAAACCTTTTGGCCTGAAAGAGGGGGGATTTAATTGCCTAACACCTGTTTCCTCCTTCCACTCTTCAGACGGATCCAGGATTTGACCGGAAGACGTTTGACAAACAGATGGCTGTTATGCGAGGTCAAGTGAGTACGCTTCATAAACTTGCCTCGCAAATTGCCTGATAAGTTGTTCTCATGCGCTTTTTTGGTACAACTCGATGCAGTGTCCTGTTGTAACCAGTGCGGATATTTTAAAGGCCATTTGATGCTTCCATTTCTGAAGTATGGAGGTTGCCATGCCAGTCTGATGCCCATTGTTTTGCCGGTTGATGCAAGTGGGTGAGTGAAACCTATTCGCCTAGCATCGATCACGACTTTGACTTTTCAGCTGATCCCTTTTTAATTAGCGGATTGTTCCCGCGTCAGTGACGTGAAACAATACCGAGACCTGGTGTTGCCATCTTGATCTTGAAGTGCTCGGGTCAGTAGTATCGTTCGCTCATCATTTCCAATGGAAGATGGAGAGTCTTTCAAAATGTGCTGCAGCATGTTTGAGTGCTTCTTCACCAGAGCCAAAAAGACTCAGCTTGAGCCACTTTGGTAAGGCAACTTGTCCTGCCACCACGCCTACTCGAAAGACTATAATATCGACGGGATGCATCTGCAGCATTGGAAGCTACTTCAACCCGATTTCAACTAGGAGCTAGCTTAAATCGCATTCGTCGAGTTTCGAAGTTGAGAACGGTAGAGTAACGCACCGACAGATTGATACATCCATGGCCTTTATGATTCATACCTATAAACGGTTCTTCTGTACTGAAAACCACACGGACTTAGCTTAGTCGCCACATGTCACACTACCTTTACTGTTTGTATGGTACGTGAATTGCGGGATAGGCGGCTTTTACTTTTGACAGCATAGACAATGGAACCCTCTGCATGTAGCCTCACACCCTTTTCTCGCCCACATGGCCTGGGTCGTGGATTGTAAGTCGTCTCCTAGAGAGGTTTCGCGTCATACTGCGCAGTTCTCGTATTGAAACGCGTTCCCCGAGTCAAAAGACGCGATTAGAAGCTGCGAGTAATCGCTTGTCGAGTTACATTGTCCGACCAGGTAGACACGACTCTTCATACCGGGTCGATTGTGCACAGATCTCCCTACGAAATCGGTTGAAAAAAGGATTGTACTCTTGTGAATTGCTAAATTCTTTTTTTTAGATTTTAAATTTGCAGTGCGCTTTGCGTGAGCGAAAAACCCCGCTCCAACTGGTACAAACACCAGTCGTGACAGTTGAGCGAGAGAAGCGGTCAATAACTCGGCGCCTGCAGCAGGTAGCGCGCGAACTGCTGCCTCCGAACGTGCAGCTGGGACGAGCCGCCGCAACCGCCTTGGAGGATGAGGAGGAGGCCTGCGCCAGTCCCTCGGGTGACGAGTTGGATCCGCCCGACTCGCCGGGTAGTGGGGCTAGTGGTGGCAGGAGTTATTTCACCTCTCGCTACTCTCGTCGCCCCTTCTTCACACGCTTCTAGCCGGGCTGCCTGCCCACGTCATGTCTTTCAGATCTCATTGTCTCCGTGTGTTTCTGCCTAATTCTTTTCCCCTATCCTCTCCCCCACCTACTGAAAATCACCGTTCCCCCTCAATCTTCAAATTCTGTTTTCATGCCTTACCTGTGTGTATGCGTGTGTGTATGTAAGAGTCCATTTTGGTGTCCCTCCTTGTCTCGTATGATTTGTTTACGATTACAATTGTATTTGCTTATGTAAATGCCTCTCGGAAGGTCACTAGGAGGCCGACAGAATGGTTACACGGCTTAGTAAGTATCCGGTTTGTTCCGTTACTCCTGCTGGAATTGATTAGGCATTGATACTTGCTCCTTTTTCCACTGACAAAGGAGCTTTGCCACTTCCTAAAACTCCGACTCTGAAAACGGGACACCTTGAAAACTTCTTACTCAGTAATGAGAGCAGTCGTGCTGTTTAGCTGTCTTATAGCTTTTAAGGCTATGTCCTTTATGGATTGAAAGAAGCGAGGTGAGACCGTAACTTTGGGGCTTGCTGTCGTGTCCCAAACGCCCATGATATGTGTCGTCCCCTTTGCTTACCTTGTGCCGTGACCTTTCCTTTTCAGTCTATATGGGTGTCAGCGATTTGTTCCTTCGCCACGAATTTGACTTAATGTCGCAGACATGGACTTCAGCTCGGTTCATCAGTCGGTAAGCCCGAGTCGCGGCTGTTTGATCCCGGAAATTCGACTGGACTGACTCTTATCTGCCTGGTGCTTCATACTGAACCCACATAAACAATTGCGTGTTTCCCATGTCGCTCTTACGCCACCACCGTATCAAGAGGTATTATTCCACTTGCACCACGATTGTTTTATTTATCCATTTGACTGAGTGGGCGCCACGATTCCGCCTGCGCAAATCACCCGGGCCACCAGTTCTAGTGTCGTCATCATGTTGCCTAATGCAAACGCTTCCTTACATCCTTAACACATTTATGGCTATCAAGGTGGACGTGACGTGAACGTTGCAGAAAGAAGGTATTCCACGTAGACTGAATTGCTGTGGCTTACGACAGACAGGACATTAAGAACACATTAACCTTTGTACTCCAGATCCAAAGAGGTCAGATTTGAGTCATTCAATATTGTTCCACCTTCCAGGAGCTGGAGTGTACTCCAAATTAAAGTGGAGGAAGAAAATTTAGCATCATTACCGTATTTTGAGGCATACGTTATGGAACATCAGTCTTGAGTAAGACAAAGCAACTGAACCTTGGAGGGAATGTGGCTCTCGAAGACAATGTGATGGGCAGATTTTCCAAATTAGGTGGGATCACTTTTCACCTGATAGTGAGGAAAAGGAAGTTTTTTTGCTTTTGACTCACCAGTTCCCGATCACCTTGTGACGATGAAATGTAGATCTGACTAACAACGGTGCAGTAATTGGGACTGAGGAGGGAAGGGAGGATACGCAGCAGAAGTGTATTTGCTTTACCCGTGAATTTCATTACGTGGGATTCCAAATTTTCACAACCTGACTGGCACACACTGCTCCTGCCGCTGGAGTTTGGTGTCTCTTCAGGCCATCTCCACGTCGTTGTAAACTACTCCACCTTCATGAAAGCCTAGGAGAAGCGACTGTTGACAGCGTTGGTCCGCAGTAATTAGGTAGCTCGGGGAGCTTTCATAATACATCGAAGCTAATTAAAATTTGTCAACTCTACTGCAGGTGGAACGCCGTTGAGTTGTGGCCTCAGCCAATATATGTAGGGGGAGTTAGCTAAGGGCCATATAAACGTAAAACAACGGGATTAGGTGAGTAAACATTCAGAAAAGATTGTTACTTGTTATACATATTAGTATATTTCGAAAGAAACGGTTATTTTATGGTCATTTTTCCCTGAACTATGATCGAAGGGAAGTGACGTGGTTAGGCTGTCTTCCACAAAAGAATCGCGGTTTTGCCTCGACTGAAGTATATGAAGTTGTTCTCCACATGAGTAATAAAACTAAAGGAACACAAATAAATCAACTTGAAATGCTTGGGTATGTTATTCCTATTTCTGTCAATCGGTTGAAATCAAATTCATTGAAGAATTCAGGTGCTCAATACGTAGCTACTGAAATACGATTAAGTAGACGCCTCCGAATACCCGTTTGCCTACCACTACATTGTGACAGCGTGCACGGTCTCATTTGCAAGTGAAATTAGATCTGAGGATGCTAAGGCATACATAAATAAAGTTACCTTTCAAGCTTGATGAAGTGACACTGATAAATTACTCAGTTAAAGTTACCGTCCCAACACCCACCGAGACAGGTTCTATAAGGACTGTCGACGTTATTAACCAGCCAAAATATATTTACGCACGAAAAATTCCGATTGCTTACTCAACTCCGAATTCAAGCCTTATTATGGAAAAACTAACAGTTTCTTGTCCCTTAAAAGGAAAACTAACTCCCTCCACAAAGTGTTTTAATGGCGATTTTATTACAGAACGCAAACCCGCACTCATTCGTCAGCATGCTTTCCAGCTAATTAGCGAATACCCGCACAGGGGACCAGTTACCACACTCCTGTGGTGGTTAGATAAAACAACATATAAAATTTCTCATAACATCTATTTTTGGGGTTTGCCCAACGAGTGAGAAAGGTTTAACAAATCAATTTGTTCAAGGGTATTTAGGTACTAAGTTGTGGGAAATTTGGTTGTGTTTTATTGCTCTTGTGTTTAATTGACACTTTACATCATTTTTGCAAAACCCCAATCAATCCTTATTACGAACTTTAATTTCCACTGGCAGTCGATGGCGTTAAGAAAAACTGTTCTAGAGCATTACAAAGTCCAAGCACTTTGCTATAAACTTTCCGTAAACGCATTTACGAGGCACGATCAAATTTTTCGTTGATTGAATGTTATCGTGAGAAGTTTGGCCACCGGTTCGCCGGTTACTTCATAACAGTTGGTTGTACTTATGTATCGTCATTTGTACCAATTTTAATTGTGGTTATAGCTTTCCCATTCCCAAGCGCGTCGATTTGAATGTAACTCGGGCGTCACTTTATTGTCATTCAAAGTCTACTCCGGACAGCATTATGCAAAAGCAGTCAAGAAGGCGAAAGTTTGTTTTAGGTGGCTGAGTCTGCAGAGGCTCACAACAAATGGGCCAGAAAACTTGATCCACTAGTTCTAAGCTATCCTTATTCGAATTCTTCAAATCTACGCATGTCAAGAGAGAACAACTGCTTAATGGACTACGCATTGTGAAAACGGTTTAGCTAAAAGAAAGGAGAGGTGTAGAGTGACAAGAGACAATTAAAGGTAAATACTTTTATAGCGAAACGCTTTAGAACTTGTCCTCGACACATTTATTATTGGGTGGATCTTAGCTCTTGAGTGGACACTTTTGGCATCGCTATGTCTACACAGTGTGAAAATTGCTTTTGCTCGATTAAGGGTGATTTACCAATAACGCTGGCCCAACTCACCACGCTACAGCAGTGGAATAATAAAGACACGAACCAGGTCACAACAAACATTTCTAGTGGAATAGGATTTACTTGGAGGAAAGAAGTCTGATTTCGCTTTATCGTGTGGCTTAAAACAACTTATATAATTAGAATAACTCATGACACTTAGCATTTGTATGCAGAAACAAACACAAATCCATCCACAAGAAGGCAATAGTTGAGCCTACCTTCCAAAGTGGTTTCCCACAATGCAGTGCCAATTGGGCGTGTAACGCTCGTCAAATTCCTTCTTAATCATGTTTGCAACTGCGCGCGGTTCGGAGTTCCTATCCAGAGCTCTTCTAGCCGTCTCCAGTGCATCCCTCTCCATATCCTTGGTCATTTTGCTGCTTCGCACCTCCAGCTTCTCCTGTTGCTTGTACATTTCTTTCCGGCTGCAAGGTTAAGCAAGTCTGTGGTACCAAGTGCAACGTTTTCTCACTCCTCACACATGTAGCCCTCGCATAGGCCTTTAACTAACTCTGACGTTGGGACGTGTACGGCCTTCCATTGGTGCGGTCTGTTCATGAACCGCCTCGCTTCTGATTGGCTGAGGGTCCTGAAAAGCTCGGAGGCAATGGTATACTGCCTAATCTTAAGTTAAGTAATGAAATAAAGAACTTTTTAGAACTTCTATTCAGTTGGCATCTTTTTAAGGGGCTGGAAACCTATATCATTCCACTTTTTTGTTTCGGTACAGAACTCTCGAGTGCTCAGCTAGTTGTATCAGCTGAAATTAAGTCGCTGCTGTGAAATGCGGGTTCCATGTGACACCAACGTTCTTAAAATATAGGTAATGCCAATAATATATTTCGTTTTTTTCTATTTTTTCTGACCTAACATCACTTTAGAAGCGACTTTTGTGGAGTAGCAACCAATGCTTTACTTTATTTGGGCCGGAAAAACAAGGAGAAAACGTTTTTTTCTCACTCAATAGCCAGAAGGACCAAGATCAACTCCTCTGTGCAATTGTGGCAAACTCTCACAAGCGCACGCATAGTTATGGTGCTCTTGCTGATGCACACCCGTCAATAAGACTTGAAGTTGACGCTACCCAACCCAACTCCCTCCAACCCGTCCCCGGTGATCTCAATCGTGCGCGATCTGGGTCAGAAGCATGGCTTAGTCTTCCTTTTCCCTACACAGAGATTGCCAAATTTCACATCTTTTTTGCAGGAATAAGGCGTATTTTATGCATGCCTGACGCTACGGAAAAATAGGGCGGGTTTGTAAGATCGCGTCCGATTTTGACTACCTCCCCAATCCCAAGTACAGCACAACGGCTAGTGAAGCTGCCTACCATTCCTCTATCCTTCAGCAAAAAGGGGCAGAGTTGATGCAAATACTTATACACTACACAAAAATTATTTGTATGAAAAAAGCAGAAAAAAAAATATCGGCGACTGCGGAGAGACGTTAGTCGCATTTCCAGAGGAGGATGGCCAGATCGCGGATGAAGAAGTAAATATAGTGTTGAATTTGGTGAGTCACTTGGCTAGAGGGGGGAATACAAAAAAATCTTCAAACACTCGGCATGGGCACTAAATGTCAAGACCGTGGTAACTTAAATCGAAAAGTGGGAGGGGGGAGACAAACGGTGGTCCCCGTGAGGTGGTAAATAGCCCAGTGCACTGGGGAGAAGCTCTTAACTTGCCAAAATTGACTAGTAGGGAGTAGTTTAACAAAAGTGCAATTAATGATAGTGAATTTACAGCCTGAACCTCGGGCCTCGCTCTCAATAGGCAATAAAGGCACTACTCAGGTTTGAGTGGGAATCCCAATGGCTTATTTGACATTTTGACAATTTAGATATCGGTATATTAATTACTTTTGAAATTAAAATCAGAAGTACATTGCTAGATAAAACACTCTCAAGTGTTGCGATGATCCATTAGTTGGTTATCTGCATATTTAATAGGGCGAGTGTCGAAAGGGGATGATGAAGTTGTTTGCTATGCGCAGGCCCTTCAAGTGTCAATGATGTGTGCTTCCAGCTTGATGATGTGATCCTACATCCACATTCGCAGGCATTGGGACCTCCTACTGTGAGTAGCAAATCTAGTATGGCTAAACGTGAATCCGAAGAGGACTCGCGGCGCTACAAAACAGCATTAAGAGATTGTGCAGAAAGTTCGGTAAACACTATTAAAGTTGGAAGGTAGTCAAATGCACAAATTAAAAAAGGTTTTTGCCTGATCAGTAAAAAGGCCTCTAAGTGAGTTTGTCAAAAATTTTCAAAAAAAGTTGGTGATGGTATCAAATTAACACAAATTTTTTGCAAGAAAATTAACAAATACACTTTAGTAAGAACATAAATAAAGCTTCAATGCGAAAATTTACAAGTGGCTGGAACGTAAATAGCATTTATTGGTAATTTGCTTCTAAACATTGGTATAATTATACGAAAATAATCAAAGAGTATCTCATATAATATGCCATAAAGTAACTCTAATGGATGAGCCTTCTGTTGCATAAAGAAGCGGAAACGATTAGGTTTCATGCTCTAATATAATCATTCATTTTTTGCTTTGTTTTAGTTTTTTGCTTGACTTGTAATCGTTTTGATTTACCAAGTAAGCGAAAAATGATTTAGTTAAATTGTATTAACGTCATCGAAATTGTTTGAATATGATAATTAATGAATTAATTAGCTGCAATGACTGCAAATATACAAATGCAAGCTCACATATAAAGAAAGTGAAAAATAACTTATTACTTAAATAAAGCGAACTAGCCTCAAATCATTTTTTTCAAACTTATCAAATTTATTTTATGGCAAGTCAGGCAAAAATTCGTCTGCCATTTGTGGTTGAAAGGGGACATTTTATTTTCGAGAAGTGGTATTCATTTCCTTATCCTACAAATTACTACCAGTTATACCTCCGACATCCCAAACAGATTTTATGGATAAATTTAGAACAGATGAACGCCTTAAAGCCCAAAACAGTTATTAAGTCATTTCCAGTACTCAAGCGTCAGTAATGTACAAATAATTTTCATTGCATAGTGAACCAAAAACAGTACAAAACTCCTGGTTATTTACCGAACCATCTCCATACACTCATCCTAGAAGCCCCACAAAAAAATTTAAAGTATTTTCTTGTAAAACTATATTGGTGGAATAAAATCACTGCATTTTTGTAGGTATGGCTCATCAAATTTCAAAAGTAAATGTAATTTCGAGGCAGCATCATAGCATAGGAAAGGAAATACCAGTCAGTAAGGACAGATAAGATCTCTATGATAAATAAGCATGAAATTTTAAAAGGGGTAGTTTAAACTGACCTTCCAAAAGACTGGCCTACGACACACATCCACCCAGAATAAAGCTGCACATCAAAGGACTTCTTTATGAACGCTGCAACATCCCCTAGTTTGTGACAGCTCTCCAATGCATCCGAAGCCGTATTCACGGCCATCTTCTGCATCTCCTCCGTCATATCAGTGATTCGAATTATCACTCGCGTTGGGGGCCATCTAGTACCACTGTAGCCGGTGGAATGCCTTCTAACATCCCCAAATGCCATCCTGCATATGAAAAGAGTGAAGTATGCTCCTAATGGCTGGAAAGCACCTTACTATATAGGACTGAATTACGCAATTTGCGCTGTGGAGTCAATTTTTTCGGTGTGTCAAGTGAAAGGGTGCGCTTCAAAGAGCTCACGGTGGAGGAGAGACATGATTTCAACGAAATTTTATGCGTCAGAAGTTATTACTACTTTGATTGAATTAGTGATGTCAAGTTGACTTAATTTTTGTGGTTGCAATAAGAATGCCATTAATTAGTTACACTTTCCAATAAAAATGGCTTTGTACGTAACATAGCTTTCTTCAAAGTGCAAATCCACAGTGTGATACTCAATTACTGTGATGGCATATCAAGTTTTTGGCCTCTTTGATTCGGGTTAAGTATTTATCTGACGTCGCTCGGAAATCTGCTCCACCTTGTGCATGGCAGTTTATTAGTAATTTTGCTCTTGCAAAAAACGTTTTTGCTATCAACTACACCTAGGTTAATTCGCTCACTGTTTGTGCTATGACAATCTTGTTTATGGTACAATTTGGTGCAAACTTTTACTAATAAACTGTAAAAGGAGATTGGTGTCACACATTTGTGACGGCCACAGATTATGGACTGGAACTATTGCGCCTCGTAATTCGAAGTTATAAAAATGGCCTTGCACGAATGACTTCCAAACTTTTGCCCTTTTATTTCTAAAAATTAACTATATCTACTTCTTTCATTTCGGATTTGATCTGCGGGTTAAGCTACTGAAGTCTTTTAAGTAAAACTTGATATGCCATCCCAAATAATACCTTCACAGCAAATATTGGGTCGAATTATGAGTAAATAATTAATTTAGTGCTGTGTACTGGTAAGAAGTAGGTTTTTGGAATGAGGGACTGACTAGTATTTGACATTGAGAATGGACTCCAAAAATTGTTTTGGTGGGTTGCTGCCAAAATGCTCTCACTGAAACACAAATTAAATAAACACACGTACTTACTTAGGCTTTGATATCGTAATGCAGCATTCCAAGTGGTCTGGCAGCAGGAAAGACTTGCGAAGAGCTGGACATCCAAATCACGGCCAGTAAATTACTATATGTTCCGACTCTTTTCACGGAATGTGGCCCCTAGAGCCTACCCCTATGCTACTTCTCCTTTAAAACAATGACAAGAGACATTTGTTGCGTTTAAAGTCATCGGTAAGCCAAGATTGGTGACCATTTAATTGGTATGGAGAGCAAAATGCTTTTCCCATATTCGACTCCATTTATCTGCAGTTTTTGCACCTTTTCGAGCAGTATTGGAAGAAGAGGAGCAGGTTGGTCTTCTGACATTCAAGACTGGACATTAGGGCAATCTGTCTCAATGAACAGGTATTTGGGACGCTAATACCCTCCGTCTGCTCCTCACCTCTACATAAATCCCACCTTAGCACTACTTAGGATTCGCTCCAGTGTAGGCATCATTTGCTCTTAAATGGACCATTTACAGCTAAAATAGACGACAGTTTCTGGCCTTTTTACATAGGATCCGGCCAAAGGAATTGCAAAGGTGAAGCGTCGTGGCTTTGAAGTCTCCTTTGTAGCCATCCATTACAAACCCAGTCATGTGTAGCTGATGCCTTTACATTTTTGGGGGTTAAAATTTGCCTATCAGTTAAATATTTCATGGAAGGTTTTCCCGAATTCTTGTCCACAAGCATGAGGTGCTGGACAGTTATAGGCGTATCTAGAAGGTTGCGCCTCCAGGGCAAAATTTGGAACCACTGAGTAAAGGCAGCTGGCTGATCATTGAAACATGCACCAAATCATGACATTTACAGTACTCTGTTAGGTGAGTTCTCCTGTTCCCGTGGGTTCAGCCATAATCTTGGTGTCACTGCATTCCGCTCCATTCGGTGAAGATTTTACGTCCAAATTACTGCCTTACTGAAAAAAGGGATCTGTTTAAATAAGTAGTAGTGATTTACCACGATTATGATCGGTCAAGGAAGTCATAATTTACCGACTGAAATATACCAGCAATCAAAGACAGAACAGGTTTCCTTTGGCTATGCCAAAAAACATTTGAAGAGTAGAGCGAGCTTGTTTGCAGATGAACCCTTGGAAAGACTGATGTACTCATAGAAACCACAAGGGGAGAGGGGAGAGAAACACCCTTCTCCCTCTCCTCCTTCTCTAAATTTCACAGCTTACTTCTAACTTCTTGACAAACTTTTGAATGTGCCATGCCTTTTATGGCAATGATTTGGTGAAACTTGCTAATTTGTCATCGATACAAAATGGATTAAATTAAGCAGCTCGCCAGGTGAGACTTGTAGTTTAGTCGTGAAATCGTTGAAACAAGACTTGATCGGATGTCTTTATAAGTAGTATATTCTCATATCTCAAGCAACCACTTCGTTAATCGTTGACAGACTATCCTAGTGAATTTTGCCTAGCCCTTTCTCTTGGTAAGCACTCAGCTCAAAGAAATTCAGTTTTTGGTCCTTGTTGGGGGCCATAAGTAATATAAGTAGTATGGAAGTTTCTACTGCATTCGCGTGCTTTTTGGATGAGACGATAGCTACGCAATGTTCCTCCTCCCCGCACTGGGTCCTTATACCCGAAAGATGTTGTTTGAATGTGTGCAGGGAATGTTGATCAGAGCTTGGGTGCCCTACAAACTGGGCTTGCCTTGACTTCTTCACAAGTAAGGAAGTCCCTTCTCCAATTTATGGAATGGTATTTGTAGGTGTGATGATTGGTTGCCTATCCCGCAAATAAATTACTCACATTCCACTCCAAACGCCCTAGGTCCGAAACAAGCTTCGGTGGGCATACCAGCACCCCCATCACCTCATACTACACTCTAAGATGAGACGGAATGCAACAAGATGAGATATCACCCCATCCTCATTCTTCGCATTCACCTGATTATATATCTTTAGGCTTCAGACAATCATTTGTCACCTCTTCACCCTAGTACTAGACAGTCACGTGGTCAAGTACGAGATGAATAATCGGAGGTGGAGTACGGGCTGGGTGTGTAAATAGGTAGATGGATGCACAAATAAAATAGGCTGCAGAAATGGTGTGGTGTAGTTTTTTTCCATTCCGAACCCATTGATTAAGTATCAAATAGGCAATTATCTTTTGCCCCCTAAAACGTTAAAAAATTCTCTGTTTAAGTTCACCTTCCACCAAGTCCTAGCTACTCCAACGTCTTTGCTACTCACTCCTCCTTTTGGAAGGAGTAAACTCAACCCGAGCATCTTTTTCCTCAAAACAACGTTTCGCTAGATGTAGGTACCCCATCCCTCCGGTCATTATGGTTCAGAAAAAAATTAACTCCAAAAAGTAGTGGTGCGATTCTCGCATTCGCGAAATTTCCCTCAACATTTCAGGACGCAATACAACCAGCATATTATCTACAACCTGCATACTTGGTTAACCTGAGATGCAGGTAACGGCACTACGCTCTTGGGGACGGTGCAGGGGAGGTGGAAAAGTAAAGTGTGCATGTGAGAAAAATGGAATGCAGAGGCTTTTCATACCGATTTGTACAGCAAGATAGCAATATGGCCCAAATAGAGGTAGATAAATTTATTGGCCTCGTGAGTGACATAACTAGGAGAGAAGCAAAGCCTAGGATTAATTAAATGACGTACCTGCCGAAATTTCTTCCAACCACGCAATGCCAAGTGGGGGAGAATTCCTTATCAAAGAGCTTTTTTATGTGAGCAGCAATGTCCTTCTCAATGTTATACCGGTCCAGTGCCTCTTCGGCACACTCTATTGCGCGTTGTTGCATCTCCTCCGACATATCGGTGTTCTTTACAATCGCTTTGGAGGCCTCCATGAGTGGTGGTGTTGTTGGAGTTGAGTAGGAGCACTGAAACCGCCTAACTTTTATAGGTCGAGGGGCCTCAGTAGTCTGGCCTCGGTCACTTCAATTGCGCAGCAGAGTGAGTAGAGGGTTGGATAATACATTATACGATCACCTTCTTCTAACAAACCGGCGTTCTCCATTTTGTGCGTATGCCCATGTACCCGCCATTGCACTGTGGAGGTGAAATGAACTGAGACGAGATGAAATGACAATTAAAGTGCCTCGCTTTGATAACGTCTCTGATTAACAGTCGAGAAAATTTAGTATATTTAAGAATATGTTCTTAATGGTTTTTTTTGCATCAGTGAAAGGAATAAAATAGACAGTTTATTATGTCACGAAAGTAGTGATCCCACGGGCAAGGCTCTGTTAAAAATTTGCAAAACTTGAGGCCAACGGGAATGTGGAGCCTCAGTGTCTTGTGGGAAGGCACGTCAATTGGTTCTAAAGAATGTGGTTCAAATGATATCGGAATATACCTAACAAAAATGCAAAAAGTAGGTGCCAGAGCTTAAATATTTTAAAAATCGCATGATATTTCTCAAACCCATCCATTGAGGTGACTACAGAAATCAAGCTTTCAGTTTCACAATGTTCATTCAGCAGTAATCAAATCGGGGTGGCCTGTTTTCAAATTCTGTATTTCTGGGAATTGGGAATCAAATTATTTTCCCGGTTATCATTTACAGTGTGATTAAGTAAGCGAATTCAGAAAAAAGGAATTACAAGTAGTCAAGTTTAGTTTTCACCTAAAAGACTGTCAATTTATTCAAGGCTGATTGCCTTTCTTTTGTAACGAGAACTGATAACCACAAGATCATTGTTTTACACTCTCTGTAGACCTAACTATCGATGACCTTTAAATGCGTTGAATTTAATTTTGGAAAATCCGTGCTTCAATTTGCCAACAACCTTGTTGACCTCAAGATTGAGGCAAGCCTGAACATGCCATCATTGTCGCTGGTGTGGGGTGAAAAAACCATTCTTTCACCGCACTTTCCCGATAACCTCTTTGAAACATATTGTTGAGCATAATGCTTATTTGAAAGACCTAGTGAATTTGCTCACTCAAGAGTGGCGTTTCTATGGCCCTAGATTAGTAAATTTTAAGGGCAAACGCAGCTTCCAATTGTTAAAGGGCTACGAAATTCCGTGAATTCAACTTTATTAAACAAAATCACGAGTATCTAGGCTTCAAAATCTGGATATCTAGTATTCGCCATTAAATGATTCTGGTGTTCTAATCTATAAATGGTGACTCTTTCAAATATAAGGGCGAGCATATTACTTCGCTGTTTACGAATGTTTGTGTTGATGTTGAGCAAGCACCTTGACAGCTTCTTTAAAAAATTTTAAATTACGCGTGTTGATTTATTTAAAGGCAACTTCGGAGGGGAGACTTGATGGCCGTGGGATATTACTCTCCACAGCATCTTTAAGGCACCAAGTTTGCAACGAAATTTACGTTAACCAACAAAAAATTAAAAACCGCTTAGTTAAACACTGCATGAAAATGCAGAAGGCTCACTACCTCAAAAAGTTGGCCATTTGTTGAACGAAAGCCGGGTTCAATCACATGTTAGTTGGAAAACAGTAAAAACAGAGAGTGAGTTAGGTAGCTGTTTTGAAAGGTCGAAAATGGTGTTCATCAGCCATGAATTAAAGATTCTTCATTAAATGCTTTATCTAGGAATTCACCAATAATGCAGTCTGAAGCCCGATTTGTATGCTAGTTCAATCAGATTCTGGCCGATTATGGCCAGAAGCAGCAGTCTTTTAGGCTTAGCAATCAAGTCCCTGACTTCCCTATTTTATAGATGGTAGGCTTTGAAATAACGCATGAAAAGTTGCCCCTTTAATGTCCCACAAAATTTTGCTGAGGGGTGATAAATATTTGTCTGGAAGGTTGGTGGGGTATAATCACCACTTTTTCTCCCAAAATCAATAGGAATAGTGAAGCTGCATGGATGGAAGACTTTCGCCCCTTATCGCAATTCATCTGAGCCATTTCACGATGTACCAGAGTTAATTTTAAAAAAATGTGAGAACTTCCATATAGTCAAGTACGCGCAGTCACTCAAATCGACGCAATTGTAGCCTACGGATTAGGTTACAGTGTGTGCGCTCACTCACTCGCACAAATTGTAGTAACAGACGCCTTTTGGCCGTCTCGTTGGTTCTCTCTCACACACACGCACACGTAACCTATAATGACCTCCATCTACTGTGCTCTGGGCTTATGAAGGCCTGCGCACAAGCATGCCTACCCACACACACATTTGCAGTCAGGCGCAATAGAGGGGTCTGTTGAGGCCAAGCTACTAAACACGCTTTAGGCTATTTAAGAGAGTTGCCAAACGGCGTCAGCCACTATCTCTCTGCGATTACTACAATGACAGATCACACCAAAGCGATTGTGAAGAATGCCGATATGCCCGAGGATATGCAACAGAAGGCGGTAGATATTGCCAAAGATGCAATGGAGCAGTTCTCCATTGAGAAGGACATTGCGGCACACTTGAAGAAGGCATTTGACAAGGAGTACTCTCCCACATGGCATTGTGTTGTTGGACGCAATTTTGGCAGGTAGGTATTGAGCTGGCACTTTATCCAAGTTTATCTGAGTATGTCTAAGTGGTTTTACCTTTTTAGCTATGTGACTCACGAGTCAAAACACTTCATCTACTTCTACATGGGACAGGTGGCTATCCTCCTCTTCAAATCGGGCTAAGTGTTGCCAGCCCCTTCCTCCTCCGCCTCTACCGTTTGAATGTTTGTACATTTGTGGTTTAGATGATTTTTCCTCTTCTTTCATTTCCTTCAACTTCTTTTTCCCCTCCCTCTCCTTCTACACTTGATTATTTTAGGCTCATAAATACTACTGATAAAGCATGGAATAAATGTGGGTGAAGTGGATTTCTGAATGGCATTTAGAGTGCCGCGAGGAAAGGAATAATGAGGTGGTTGGGTTCAGCCGTTCTTATCAATGCTCTCTGTTTCCTTGGGTAGATATGTGGTCGCCAAGCCCTTCATCTGTGGAGTGGATAAATGAGAGATAAAGAAGTGATTAATGAAACAATTGTGAGTAGAGCTTTGACCTGGGCAGGGCAAAGCTAGTGTGTCAATTTGGAGATTAGTAGAGAAGCCTTATCATTCGCGCCATTACGTTAGAAGCAAGGGACACTTATTTCTCACTGGGTAGAAATAACGACTTAAGGAAAGTCGTTTAGTGCTGTTTACTCTGCCATGGCCCACCTACCTAGTTCAGAGGATGTAAGCGACCTCGTACTAAGCACATCAAACATCTACTTTATTGTCTTAAGGTCATTTTTTTCGATGTAGTGCAACCACACGTCTGTAGCGTATAATTAATGAAAACCGAGGCGTCACATACCTGTGACGCAGTGTAAATGTGCTTATAATGATCGGAACTAGATATTCCGACTACCAAAAAGTGGCAATTAATGCAAAAAGCAAAAGTAGAATAACTAAGGCAGTTAAATAAAATAAATGATTTCTTTTATTAAAAAGGAAACCTATTCACCTCCATTTTACTGATGCCTTCTTCCTGAAACTTTAGGGAGGGTGAAGGATTTGCGAAATGTATTTAAGCTCGGGACATGTAAAATTGTAAGATTAGGGTTACTTTCTGACTCTTTTAGAGGGTTTGCCACCTTCTCTTAACTGTCACCTCCACCTCACCTCCACCTACTACCCCTCCACGGTTAGGCGGAGTCCGTGCCAAGTGTCTCCAAGGCACACGCGCCATCACCAGTTCTTCTTCTACGTCGGTTATGCAAATCAGGCCAAACTAATTTTTCTTAATTACACTCCCCCGGTTGTATCCTTTAAAGGAAATGAATACTTTTGGTTGGGTTGTGAATAAACATTCCTTTACGCCTTCACTTCAAAAGAGCCGACCTTCAAATTTGCCTACCCTGAATTTATGCCTGGTAGGAATGCTTGAAACCCACAGCACCGGAAGGCTGTACCAACCACTTTATTGCCTTCATAGACTTTGCAATCCATTATTTAATGAAAAACGCCCTGTCAATATTGAGGAGCAAGGTTACTGAGTCAAAAGGCTGTGAGCTATCACTCAAAAAACATTATGAAGAGTCCTCTCAATATATGAGCAGGCCCTAATGCGTCGGAGGGAGGAGACCCTTAAGACGTCGGCCATTGTCTCAGGATGGAGAGTTACTTGAAAAGCGTGGGTGCAAGGTGAGGGGCTGGTTATGTATTGGCGAGGAGTTCCATGCACTGGAACGGGTCTAATAACCACCAAGGCTTGAAGTTGTAACCGACTGTGCTTGAAACGCCCTCGTCAGTCATATGCCTGACTTTCATAGCTGATTGTCCTAAAACTGCTTTCTGTAGGGACTAGTGGGTGACTTCTTCACCACAGACTGCATTTAAGGGGGCTCCGTATTGCTAACCTTTAGCCAGACTGAATCATGGTATGTGAATAGAACCTATGAATCAAACTTTTTGAAATTTCACCAACCAACTAACCACCGTATGTGTCAGGCAATACCTTTTCGCCTTTAAAAAACCCTCTCGAAATACCTCAAACGATTGATCCATCTTACCTACTAGTAATACCACTATGACCCCATTGGTGAAATCCTATTGGCTGAAGCGAAGGTGATTAAAGAGGGCTAATTCACCACAAAAAGGTAGGTGAAAACACCGAAACTTCTCACATTGGGCCCATAAAAGCAGCACTTTTTGATGTAAGAATACTTAAATCCTCTGAGAGGCAGCTTGAAGCGCTGCTTTCCCACGTATAAATGCATCAACCTTCGCCTCGGTAGGAGAGGAGGGCACAGCAGTCATGGCGGCGTACAACAAGGCGGTCATCAAGAGTGTCGACTTGTCCGATGTCATGCAGCAGGATGCTGTAGACGTGGCCAAAGAGGCGGTGAGTAGAAACGTCATTGAGCGAGACATCGCCACCTACATTAAGGCTGAGTTTGACCTCAAGTACTCCCACACCTGGCATTGTGTTGCGGGTCAAAATCATGGCAAGTATGTGTGCATTTTCTTAACTTTTCTTTCCCCAATCTCTTTCTACCTTGTTATATAGCTATTTCACCTATGAAGCGAGACACTTTATCCACTTCATGTTGGGTCACCTCTCTCTTCTCCTCTTCAAAGCTGGCTGAGGTGAGGTGGAAGAGGAAAGAAAGAGAACTTTGCTACTTCATTTATAAATTTTTCAGACTTTAATTTATGTGTTAAGTGGGAATGGTATTTTGTAGACGGCGAGGTGGAGATTATGAGCGGAATTTGGGAGGGAAGAATTTTGGTGGCACGTTTGATAGATGATACCAAGTTTGAGTCGATTTTCTACCACCGTTAATCGTTTTCCTCGCCTCCTTTGTGCGGTAATCAGCCCCAAGATGTGAGTTGGAACTCGAGTACTAAGGGGTTGGAGATCGCCTGTATCCAGAGTGGCAGAGGTTCAACCTGCTTTTCAGGCTAAACCCCGAAACGGAGGATAAAGTGGGGATGGGCTCAACTTTGAGTGTGGTGGTGTGGAATGTCTTGACTGGTGGACAAATAATATCTGGATGTCACACCAAGAGTCAGATTAACTGTGGCGGCCTGCATAAATGAATAATTTTGTAAAATGGCCTATCCACCCATTATCCCGCATCCATCCAGCCAAAACCAATCCATTCAACCTTGGCGCAAACGACAAATAACTGTCACCTCGGTCAGGATTTAAGGAGAGTTGAAGGGTATGCAGGAGCATGATCTTGCCGAAACACACCTAAGACCTTGTCAAGTCAATCCTCATAATCAGAGGCTTGAAGTCTCTCTCCAGCCTCTGGTTACTGGAAATTGTGGCTTAAAGAAAGCTCAGCAACGGTAAGTTGAAAGTCTTATTTTTTGGGGGCGATTTAGAGAGAGGAAAAACTCATTAGTTGAACTGAGGTCTGTGCACACCTTGTAATCACTTGTGTGGAGCACATGAGGCGTTGTTGTTTGAGGTGACTGAGGCCAGGTTACTGAAGACAGAGCCACCTCACCGGAGCATATAAGGTCCTCTCTAACTTCGCAAGGATCAGACTAACGAAGACTCAGTAATAGGGTGATAATATGGAGGTTGGTAAGGCCATTGTCAAGAGTGCTGAGATGACGGAGGAGATGCAACAACGTGCTGTCGACTGTGCTCGTGAAGCCATGGACAAATTTAACATTGAGAAGGACATCGCGGCATACTTAAAAAAGGAATTTGACAAAGAGTACGGTCCAATCTGGCATTGCATTGTTGGTCGCAATTTTGGCAGGTAAGATGGCATTTAGTTTCACGGCCGTCCCCTCCCTCCCTCTTGATTGCCTTCATCTCTCGCACCTTATTTCACCGGTTGGAAACTTGATCTCGTTTTAATCTTTACTTTTAGCTACGTGACGCATGAGGCAAAACACTTTATCTACTTCTACATGGGCCAAGTTGCAATCCTGCTCTTCAAATCGGGCTAATCTGGGTGTTTTATCCTCTTCCTCAAATACAGCCAATTTTTGTATTTCTTCAAAAATTTGATTTTAGGAACTTCGAAAATTCATCTAACTTCGTCCTATCTTTGAAGGGAAGACACCATGTCAAATAGAGGAGAATTCAGTACAGATTGAGCAAATTCGCTGCCATAATTCGACCAACTCAAATTACGTCCGCTGGGTATCATCACCATTTAATGCCCTGGGGGGGCGGAGAGGATGAATTTGCAGTAGGTGAAAAGTATTTGAGTATTGTATGCCATACGGACTGGCGGATTGATACTTTATAATGCAGACGGTATAAATAATGTCCTGAACCATACTGATCCACTACAAATAGCCTCAAGGCAACAATGAAAGCGATTTGGTACTCCGATTATGTTTGTGTTAAGCTACTCGGGCACTCGAGTCTTCTCAGTTTGAGGTTAAACTCGGCGGCAGGACATGACTTTTGTGTGCATCAGTAATATGTTCTTTCGCAGCACATTCGGTTGCTATGACCCCATAGAAGCCCAAGAAGATTTCGTCCATTAATCAAACACATATAGAAGTCTATTTGAGTGGAAGTCTTTTGAAAAGATTTTAGAAATTATTTTTAAAGAAGCGATCCTATATTGCCTAGTTAGGAATAACAGGTTTGGGGAATAAATGCCATATTTATTTTAAAAGCCCTAATAGGACGGAAAAAAGCGCAGCTTAATAGCATTTTTTGATAATTTCCAGCACACCTGAAGAAGACAGAAATACTAAATTATCTCTATAAAATAAATAAATCTAGACTACTTAAAGTGTATGGTTGGAATTTTCAATATTTTATAAAAAATGGGTGTATTTATGTTTACACAAAAAAAGCTGCAAAATGGCTGTTGCACGAAAAAAACTGTTCCCGTATTTGTTTTAGTGCGGCTTCTGCTGTGCGGGCCTTCGGTATCAGCCATAGTGTTGATTACTAGCACATCTTTTCTCACTCCACTGGTGACAGACGGTGAGTTGACATCGGCAGTGTCTGTGGTGAAAGAACCGGTAGGTCTAACTGACTGTTGAGCTGACTTCTGTATTGGGAGATCCAGCTCTGATTCCGATTTGGAAAACCATTCTGCCGCAATGGCCAGAGCTTGCTGTCATGGCACGAGCTGTCAGTTCTAAGTAAAAGTCAATCCTGAAGACCTCATCGCATTGACTATTCAAATCGGAGGGGAAGAGTTGTCATGGTTTCTTCCACGGCTGCTATGCAAGGTCAGCCATCTCTTCCTCATCCTCCTATTTGTGTATCGCCCTCTTCACAAATCGCTGAATGCTCGTGCGGTCACCACAACGCAATTCTCCCGACTTTAGGTGGACAGTGGGACATTTGTCGAGAGGAACCGGTAGAGATGGGCTGAGGGGGTTCCATCCTGACGATTAACAAGTCATCAAACTGTTGCTTACTCATGTCGTGTTGGGGGAGGCCAGAGCCTTTGCGGCCTGCTCCTAGTCATCAATCCTGGCAAATGACTCGCCAATAATGAAATCGGCTGTCGAGATAGATGTTCCATTAGAGGTAAAGGATGGGAGAATGGCTCTTCCACCGCAAATATTCTCTGTGCACAAATCGGTAAGGTGTGTAAAACGATTCTTGAACCGGGGAAAAAGAAGGAAATGGGAATTGTTCCCATAAAGTAAACTTAACTTACCAACGACAACCTTACCCACGTGGAACAGTATACCGTTGAAACGGAGCAAAAGTATAGTATGCCTTGGCAATGGAAGTCAAGGAAGTCTTAAAATGGGATGAGATGTCTCCATCTACCCGTCAGTGCACCCATCCGTCCCGTGTCCATCCTTCACTCCAGCCATCTCGTATCCATTCGTCTGTCCGCGTGTCTATCCGTCTGGATGCAAGGATGAGGCAAAACCTGCAGCGCGACCAATTCCTAGGCACTCAAGTTATTGTCTTTTCTTAAAGTTTTTTTAAGAAGCACCTTAACCTCTTCTTGAACATGAAATAAGCTCTAACGGCAACGAAAGAAGATTTATCAGCAACAACCAGGAAGGACTGTCCATCATGTCGGAATGGTTGAGGGCCACATGTTGTTACCTCCTTTCATAAAAAAAGCTGGTTGAACCAATTTATCCCTTTTCCATACCTCAATCCGTATTGTAGGCATTAGGTTTATTTCTACTAAAGTGGGGTCAGTAGCGTCGTCATCATCCAAGCCAACAGTTTTCGCCAAATAGTTTGATACTCATTAGGTAATTGCTTCTCTATTAAGTAAGAAGTGACTTCGTTTGGCTGTTGTGTCATGAGGTTAATGGCTTCCCAAATGAGACACGAGGTAGGCAAGTCACGATATCAACGATCTCCGCGTAGTTTTGGTTCATTGAATTGCTTCCTCTACCACTTCACCGTTGCGCATCGCGGCATTGTACCATTTACTGCCGACAATGCCAGCTGACCGGCACCACGTTCCCCTACTGCCTCTGCTAATGACTCGACCGGTGCTCAAACATCAGAAGGGTAATTTTACTCATCTTCCTCAGTGTTCGTGATGGGAACCTTCCTGATGAATGCAAGCATAAAGTAAATATTGTTTCTAGGGAAGAAAGTAGACTAATAAAACGCTATGTGTAAGTTTTAATCCATTTACCTCACGAAATGTCGAAGTGAATCACATCGCTGCAAATCTTTGCTAGCAACCAAATTCGTAAAGAAATGTACAAGTAACTCGAGTAATTAATCAGTTGTCTGTGCAGTTTTCCTTTAATTATATGCAAGGCAAGAATGAATACACAATCACTGCTCTATTACACCCTCCGTCTCACTGTCCATTGGCCTATTAATTTTCGGCAAAAGGGCCGCCCAAATCTCCTTTCTTCAAGCTGTACTTGTGATGGCCTCAGTTTAGTTACTTTCACACAAAGTTTGTGCCCCAATTCATTTGTCTTGTTGGATTTGTGAATCCGCTAGAGTAAGAGTGATTTCACTCCTCCCTCAGATGCAAATTTCTCCACACAACGAGAGAGGGCCTCCCACGCTTGTGTAGTAATTCGGAATCGGTTTGTGTAGGTAAAAAGCAATGCCCCTTTTGAAATAAAAGGGGACCCAAAGAATAAAAAATGTATTATTATATTTGTACTGTGTAAATAGCAACGTTTGCCATTTTATGGTGTTCGAGGAATGATAAAGTCTCCCACGTTACAGTCACTGGCAGTTAAGACGAATTTGAATATTTCACCTGACAGAAATGACTTTCCCACAAAGTCAGTGATTTTGAGCTGTTTCTGTTTCTTTTTTGTTTAACTTCTTAGGGAAGATTACACCATTTATTTGACAGCTCACCTTTGAATAGTCAGAGAAATCCCCTTCAAAGTGATTCACTGACAAGTCGTGGAGTCCCATTCTAGGTTTACGCGCACGAAGTCCAGCTACTAATTAGTACTCGTGATGCGCTTGCTTTTTTTACTGTAAACAACTTGCACCCACACAGTGAAAAGGCTGACGCACTCCGTAGAGTCACTGAGCACGGCAATTGCAGGCCGTCTCAATCTGTGCCCTCCACTGGCCTCTGAAGTTCGGTTTACCTCCGCAGCACAACAGAGGTTGACGTACTTCATTTGCATTGTGCATTTGATTAAGCTTACATAGGGCAAACCATCACAATAACCACCTCATAGGTATGTCCAAGTTGAGTGAGAAGGCAACTTCGCCCCCACAAGACCTCAAGTGACTGCATTTGCACGAATCGACCTTAAATGCACATATAAACATGGCCACCTCTCAGTTGGTCCAAATGAGGCGAATGGCGTCTGTGTGGCATGCGTGAAGTCACCTGGTAGGAACCATCATTTACTTAAAGCTGGAGTTACAGGTCTGATCTGCTTGTCTCTTTCAACCTCATGATTTGTACCCCACTCATCAGCGAAACCTGCAAGATTTGTCTTCTACCATCCAGTAAATGTACTACTTAATTGAATTCCATCCACGGCAGTTAATTTAGACGGTCTTAGGTGGGTGTCTTCCGGACGTTGTTTATACAAAGCTCGTGTAAACCTCATGAGTGTTTACTGAAGCCTAACTCTGCCACAAAAATCACTGTATTGGTGCACAGCGCTCAAACAAAGATGGATGTATCGACGACTGGGATTTTATTCGTCAAGTAAATCTTTGACATCTTGTCAATGCTAGGAGTACAGGTCCTCATCAGTGGGGGAGGGGGCTATGCAATAAACTTGCGTCAATTGTTGGTGCAAAGACCAAACCCTCCGGGCTGTTTTTATTGTTCTTCACCCACACCAATTGCATAAAGTAGTGTGGCCCCTTCGCATTACTCTCAACATCTTCTTTTATCAAATAAAAGGAAAATCATTACAATTCCTTATGCAATAATCTGTTTTTCACGTGTTCATTCAGCGGCTCTGCTTTTTTGCTGTGCACTAATGACTGTTTAAATTAATTAAAAGATTTCTGATATTGCCAACTTCTTCTCTATGTCAAGGCGTCTAGTACACCTTAAACAGTACCGATCTAAGCCCCGCCTTTTTATCGCCACAGAGCGTTAAAATGTTAATCATCTTCCACCCACTTGAATGGATTTGAAGGAAGCCTTATTCCTCCCTTTTTTGAATAAACAACGGTATATCCAGTTTTTGTTTTACTTACGGCCACCTGTGCTACTAAACACCTACCAAAATGTTCTCGGATTCGAAGGCAGAAATTGCATCGACGGGAACAGTGGCATTTAGCAGGTGAATGACTCCACCACAGTTTGGAAGTTTGTGGATAGGTCAATTGCGAGGGTTGAGGAGATCTGGCCACCGGCTAGTTATACTGGAGCTGTGGGCAGAGCGCAAGACCAACAAGAGGGGAGGTGGAACCAGACCTCCCCTTCCTCCCTTAGTCCGAAGCAGATCCCATTTCCGCCTTCTGAATCATGCCTTTTAAATAAATTTCGATGCTTTGGTGAAACTTAAAGAAACCAAAAAACGGTAGTGCTTCGTGGAGCGTTTTATTGTTCCACCTAACCTTTACTTTTCCACTCCATAGATTGGCATATAGAGATTAGGCTTTGTAGTTTCACCACCATCACCCTGGAGTAGATGTCGCCTGCTTTTGTAGTAAGTTTTAACTTGTGTATGAAAAAACTCCCCACGTCGGTGGGCTCATCAATTAGACGGTGAAATTGAATTGAATTTCAAGAATTCGACGGATTGCAAACTGGTTGTGCAATACGTGTGGAGCCGGTGCAAGATGACAGAACCCTTATGATTGTGAGGGTAACAAGGTCTGCAGACTGTTAGGTTCATCAGTAAATGCTCTTTCACCCACCTTCGGCCCCTTCCGATCCCTCCTCTCCCTATCACACTCCGAACAACAAGACAGATGTGGGGGAGAGAAGGTAGTGAGATTTCCTCGAAGAAACAGAGGTAAATAAAATTTACGCACTTCTTAGAAACTCGGACATTGTTAGGTGACATTCAAAAGTAATTCTAGCACCACATTTACCACATTTACCTGAAGTATTACACATTTAGAGGGTAAAATTAGTCTAAGGGCTTCGTCCAATCACCAACCCAAATTTCATCTTCGTAAAGCCTTTTGAGGGACTCGAAAGTGACCTCTTCCTTGAACCGCAGGTCCCACAATTGGTGCCATTATTAAAGTCGACCTGAGAGATCAGACCTCTGAATAAAGAAGGGTGGGGATCTAATCTCCTGCTTGCTGGTTTGGGGTTCTGCTAATGGGGAGTGATAAGTCAAACCTCTGGGGTCCTCAAATTACTCCCGAATTCAGCACTTTGTTAAATCGGGGATTTAATATGGCTCTCGGTCTCGAGGCTCGGTTGAAATGGTGGAGGAGAAAGGCTTACTATGTTACGGCACAGAAGGCCTGGGTGGCTGTAGGCGTGACCGGTGAATTGAGCAGATAAGGAGGTGTAAAACCACGGAAATCGAAAGACCTCAGAAGGTTAGCTTTGTGTGGGTAGTGAATATCAAATTACTGGAGTGTCCCTATGCTGTGAGCATTTCGAGTGGAAAAGTGGGAGGACTAGTCGCATGGTAAATTCCACACTTTCTCTGTGCTTGAGTGTGTTTGTGTATAGGTAAGCCTAAGGACTCACAGAGAGGCTTCCCACAGTGAAATGCGATATGGCACACAATGGATTCTGAATAGGTGTGACAATTGCGCTAAACTGTTCGTGTTCCTGAGCGAAGCGGTCCAGGTAATTGAAAAGGGGTGAGCTATCCTGGTCACCTATTTGTTTAAATAGTCATCCGTCCAACCATCCGTTCATCCCACACCCATCCACCTCTCTATCCATTCCTTATCCCTCAATTCATCCATTCAACCTTCCATTCATCCCATATCCATCCCACATCCATTAATCCATCTTGCATCCATTCACTTCTTCATCCACCCCGTATCCCTCCATCCGTCTTTCCACCCATCCAACCATCCATTACCCCTCATGAAGCAAGTTATTCAGCCTGTATCCATCCCTCCCGTATCCATTCATCCATTTACCCTTTCATCTATCCAAGTAGTACTTCATTGTGAAGAGTAGAGGCTCCTCCCCAATGTGATGCTGCATCCATCGTTGGAGGAAACACAACCAGAGTCAACTAATTTGGCCTATCCCTTTCCTCCGTGGTTGGTGTGATCTTCAAGCTCTTCACACCTAATTTAGCGAGAGGTATTAGGCTATTACTACAAGGGAAGCCACCTCGAATCAAGCCCATCACATTCAACTGGTGCTGGGTGGTCTGCTAGATAGGCTTCAGGGAAAACACTGCTGATCCCAGCAGAGAGTTTCTAACCAGTAGGCCGACTTCTTTGTCGTGCCTGCACACAATTGCATGCGGGTTTCAACTTTCCAAGAGCCACACTGAAAATAGACATAATCATTTGACTTTTCCAAAAATTCATTCATGTGAATCCAGCTTCTTGTCAAAACAAATAAGCCCCCCATTCCATCTCGTCTCGCCTTCTCAAGTCATTTTGTGTATCATCCAGGCGAACAGTGAGAGTTACACGTGAATGAAATGATGATGATGACCTCGTTGACTTGTCCCATTTTCTCACCCAAATGCTTGAAGGTGCATTAACAAGTAGTTTTCAATAGCGATCCACACGGTCCCAAATAGAAACAGCCACTTCTAGAAGGGATGATCAGTAAAACCACAGGGTAAATTACTTCCGTGATCCCAACTTTCGTCTTCCATGAAACACCACGCAAAAGCAGGTGGTATCTTTCACTAAAATCTGTTAAGCAATAAATGCCACGTCCCCCGTATACAGTGGAATTGGATTATTTGTAGTGTGTGCTCAATTGAACTCTTGAATGTCGTGACTTCATGCGCAGGTTTGTTTGCCTCTCTTTCTCACTTTTAATTAAATGTACAACCACTAGTTGCCTAGGATTATGAAAGTGCTGCCCTTAAGAATGGCACAAACTTTCCAGATTAGCTGAAGGCCTAAGCTATCAAGGAAGGCTTTGGTGACGTGCTATGTGGATACCCTCCACGGAGACCTCATCCAATTTTGGGACGGTCAAAGCTATAGGTGGCTGAGAAGAAGCATTGTCTAGGTTTCGGTGTTATCCTTGCCGAGACCGCGGATCATGACTGTGTCGACCATCAAAGACAGCCGTAAGATTCTGTATTCGATGCAGGCAGAAGTGAAAACCTTGCTCACACTACTGAATACTATCATAAACAGAGCCGCGCGCGCGACATGGGTTCTTTAGCCGTTTATGGACAATAATTTCACTGAATAGTGTCACAGACGGCCTGCTTGAGTTCAGAACGAGAGAATAGTGGCAGATATAATTATGTGGAGGGCTGCGGTGGTCGCTTTGCCGCCTCTAAGACTCACATCATCAATTTGTTAAGACTGAAGTAGAACCTTCAAGGCAACAATGTTACACAGCATTTGTCTACCACAGTTTTGGCCTGACCACCTTCCTTCTTCTTAACGCGATAACGTTTCCAAACTGTTCTATTATCAGTCTGGATTACCACCGAATTATTGCAACTTGGAGAGGCGTCAAAGAGACTCCTTTACACCGTCTAGTACCAGTATCTGTCTAGCAGGTATAGCTCTTCCCAAATTGAGCATTCCGTGAAGCCGTTAACCATTGGCGATGACTTTACCTGTAGTAAACGCTCCGTCCAGACGCGTGCTATTTTTGGCTGGCAAAAGAAACAAATCACCATGAAAGCAGGGATTGGTATCATTTGAGTGCCACCTGTTCATTAAAGCCAAGGAAAGAACCTAATCCTGACCACCTTAATTCCTACCTATCCACCCACTTAGTCCCAAGGGCAAATGATAACCAAATGGCTATGAATGAGGACGAGGCAGAAATTAATCTCTCTGTCTTCCCCTCTTATCTCTTCGTCAAATCTTCCCAAAAATCCCATTCTACTTGAAGTGCACAACTTTTTACGGATAAGTTTGGCGTTATGAAATTAAGTCAAGTACAGGGGACTCTTAGTACCAATTCACTTGTCTTCACTACTGCTCAAGAAGATGGGGAGAAGAGAGGCGGGAGGTTTGTTAATTCCCACCTTGGATTTGTGGGGGAGTGGGGAATGCCAACCATAATTACTTGGCCTGGGAAAGGTGATGGCCACATCGTCAACCGTTGCATCTGTATCGCTCCATAAACCTAAAGGTACGTTCACACATACACACGCAGGACAAAGCGTAGTAAATGTGAAGTAATGTGTGGCTTTGCAGTTAGTAGTAGTAGTAAGTAGTGGGGCATTTGGAGATGTCTGTTGGAATATGAAAGGCAGAAATGTCTTCTAATCGCAACTCTGTTGTTCAGTCAGGTATTCACGCGACCAAATCATTTCAGATCAGTTAGCCAGTTGGTTAGGAAACAATCAAGCGGCCGTAGTGACAACATACGGCCATACGAATCCAAGACGTCGTCTATTTATATCGTCATCCATCATTGGATGTGATACTCATGGGCCATTGGCTTGGCTTCAGCAACATTTCCCAGTTTTCATTGATGTCAGTGTCAATCGATCCGTTCAAATGGCTCAAATTAATGCCGACACGTGATGACTTCTTCAGTGTGAAGAGTGGAGGCTCCTCCACACTGTGATACTGCGTCCATCTTTGAAGAACCCACCACCGGAGTCAACTGATTTACCCTCAGTCATTTCACTGTATTTGCGACAGGGTGTTGTCACAAATCAGACCATTTCTAGGCACACTCATCAAGTTTAGCTGATGCTGTGTGGGGTTCGTAAGAAGGGGAAAGGTGGTGCATAGGACAGAAAAGGCTATCAAACCGGCAGATTGATTTTTACCCACCTGCGTACATAAGCAACTGCCAAAGTGTATTTGTAAGAGTTCACCATGGGCTACAACAATTCGTCCCGGCATGTCAAAGTGAAAAACGCAAAGAATTTCAGGGCTTTTGATTTCGCATAACAAGCGAAAATAAAATGCCCCTAAAAATTGTGAGTTTATGGCAAAAAACTACTCATTTTATGAAGGCAGCTGGATAAACAATAGAAGGGATGGCTAGGTTGACGTCAACGGCATCATTTTGCTTGGCCAAGATGATTCATTACGCACCACCCCAGCAACAAGCACCACAATCTCGTAAAACTCCGCAGCTTCCTTTTCAAAACAGTCTGACTTTTCCCCAATTTTATGCACTAAATAATCTGATCGGAATCTTGTTTAATCAGTTTTATTATATTTTACAAGTTCGCCATTTGTATCACCCTCAGGGTGACAAATTTGCCACGTTTCTTGCAAGCATTATAGTAGTACCACACTAAATGACACTGGCTTGACAAATGTCACCTGTTTCATCCATTTAGGCCTAGTGTGAATAGCTTTTTTGCTAGTTTAAACTCAAAATTTCCCAGGAATTTCCACTCAAGCAATAATCTTGACAAATTTATTCGTGACAAAGTAGGTAACTCCGTGTCAACTATACTCTTGAAGGTCACTGAAGTTCTTGCTAAGAAAAAGCAGATTTAAGTAAAAAACAGAACGCAAAGTTTTTCACCAAAGGGAAGGAAAATACATATTTGTATGGTTTCCGTGTGCCATTTGGAGGGCTTTGTATCGCAACGAAAAAAATAACAGAACTTTGGTTTCCCCGTGGATGAGATCAAAGCCAGCGATAGAATAAAACGCAATTTGCTATAAATGAAATCAACAGTCATCATGGCATTTTATCCCTTTTTTTAGGAAAAGATGTGCTTCTTTTATCCCTAAGTATATGGGAAAGTTGTAAAATTTGTTGCAGCGAGTAGTACAGAAGCCCATTTTTTACTTAGCTATGATATTTTGTCAGGTCTTTGAGTCTATCGTATTTCCACCCTCATGGCAGTGGCTCGGTCACCTGTTCAAATCAGACTCCTGGTGCTTCTGCACATTCATGTCGAGATTCCTTCAATAAAAGAATTTTTTTTAAAAAAAAAACATTGATTAAGCTTAACATACGCCTATTGATTGTTTCAACGGAGTCTCCCTATCCACTCATGTGACAGCATCCACACTGGCTATCACACTGCATTCGTGGTAAACAGACGTACTTTTTTTCACTGTAGAGGGCGAATCAAACCCTACAAGAGGTGGGATCGGGACAGAGTCTTGGTTGTTATCGCATGAAATTTTCTCGTGGCCGAGAAGGAAAAGGCGACTGGTGACAAATTTGGCGTGTACAGGGTTCCAGGCGTCACTGGGTATCACGACTCTTGGCGTCCTTCTGGAAGCTTCCGGAGTCCCGTAGCAGTTCCGCCTTCGTCACATTCCTCCTCCCACCTTCATCGACTCTTGATCACCACCTTATCATCTACCCGTGGGACTTTAAATCCTTGCAACAACTTATTCATCGCAGGTCTCGCTTCGTCGCCTGGCAACACTATGCGTGCCATCACGTAGACTTCAAAAGGTGTTGTTTTCACCTCTCAAGAGGAAACCTTTTCTTACTAATTCCACTTTTGCGCTGCTCTGACAGTAATGACTGGTGAAGGTAGATTTGCTAACCAGTAGTCAAGACGAATGGTCCGTTCTCCTCGAAGCTCACACCTATTGCACAACGCATTGAAATGCATTTGTCACCGCTAAACACAAGAATGAGAAGAAGATATGTTTGCGAACGTACTTGGCACTATCCGAAACGCCACCAAGAAATCTTGAATAAGTCTGAACTCATGGTTGTGCAATCACTTGTAGCATGTGTGTCTTTTAATTCAAACCCCTCAACTGCATCGCCTATTCACCGTCAATAAACCAGAACTCCAGACGGCGGGAACTACTAAACACCGCAGAACTTTATTTGAGATGTCCTAACCCCTTCATCTGAAGTATTTGGGCGTAAGAAGTGGGGTGGGAAACTGCTGGCGTTGGTGCCATTAGCAAGACTTCATGCCACCTTCACGGAGGCTAAGAGACCTCCGTAATTCCTCTACCATATGATCACTTCTTGGACTAATCTACGAGGAGCCTCCAAACTAGACGAAAAGGCGTGTTCAGCTAAGGCGTGGGGGACAGCTTTGTCAGTGAGAACCTTGTTAGGACGGCTGACTCATCTCTAGGTGGTCTGCCAGTCTTGATACCCCGTGATAACCTCGGCGGAATTGTCTCAACGGGTCGGCTGTACGTTACAGGCACAGTTACTGGGGCTGTGATCTGGCATCTGCTACAGACCCGTCTCTCCATCGGCAACTTACGTAGATATGTCTCCGAAATGGTGACACTAGCCCAATGTCTTACTGTCGAGCTTCCCATCGGGGGTTTCCACGATCTTGCCCGCAAGACACCTCCTCTGTTCTCAACCAACTTGGTCAACAGAACCTGAGCCACAATGGACGACAGCTTACACCCTAAATGAACACAAGTCCCGTTTTGGCTTAAACACTCATCCCAATGACTTTCTACTTGGGTCAATTTTGAACAAAGGCAAAGCTGGTGCTGTCAAGTACATCCATACGATTACATTTGAAGGAGTGCAGTTGACCTTGGTCTCAACTAGTACTGCATGTTCGTTTGGCCTGTAACACCGTGAATGTGAGATTCCTCAAAAGCTCAAAACGGTGACTTCCCGCCCACGAGAAGTCGTTAAATTAATGTTTCATGTTCTTCACCCCTCCTCAGCTATCAATTACAGTGAACTCCACAGGTAGCCGCATTGCGACTTTGCGGTTTGATTGCAGCGGGCGTTGAGGCTGACCTACTACAAATTCCGTTTTGGCAAAGCCCGAGATCACTGGTAAGCGGAGCCCAACTGTACAAGCTTCAACTGTCTGTTTTGTAGTTCGATGAATAATATCGCCTTACCCCGACCCCCCTTAACTGACGTTTCCGCCTCAAGTGTCAAAATGGCTACGCTGAAGGGGAGAACCTGACCTAGAAGTAAACACACGCCGGACACACACAGGTAAGCTTGCCAAAGCGCCCCTGCCCAAAACATTACCAACAAGAGACTATTTCACCTGCCAAATCAGCAATATTGACCTCAAAAAAACATTAACCTATTCCAAAAATTCTGCCTGCAATAAAATATATTTCTTCTAACAAATGATGAATCATTAAAAGAGGGCTAAATTGTACTGTCAAGTATAGAGAAGAGATGGGTAAAGGGCGAACCGAATACGCTAAACCGTTGAGCGCTAAAATGTGATCAAGTCACTGACTAGGGTGATGCCCACGACGCACCCAAACCCTGCGATCAGACCGCCCAGTTGAACGAGGAAGAGGTAAAAGGAATTCCTATTCTTATTCTCCAGCTCCTCCAAAGCCTCTCGAATGTTCGGCATCTAGGTGAGAGAGAGAGAGAGGTTTGGAATAAATATACGCGCACGGATGAACAGATGACACAGCGGCGCGTAAACATTATCGGAGTAGATAAAATGCGGCTAAGGGTAACAAGACACAATTGTCCTTACGAGCACACGCGTTTGATGTGGTAGCACTGCAGTTTGTTTAATCTCTCTCTGTAGATCGGAAGCAACTTCGATAAGGGACTGACTAACCTAGCCTCTAAACTCCTGTACAAAGAATTGACATGGTATGACCTGTGCGGTCGGACTGTCACCTTCGCTTAAAACGGTGGGCGTGGGTGTTAATGGGTAATAAAAAGACGCAAACTAAATGCTTGCCATAAACATTATGAAAAACGGAAGTGCAATTGTACCATGTCAGCAAGACTGATGTAGAGGAAAAAGCCAGCGGTGATAGCGAATACGTAGAGCGCTCCAGTGGACACCTCACCGATAAGCAGACCGAGAATCACTCCAAGGTAGGTGGTGCAGGCGGATAAGAAGTTGGCGCAAACGGCCGACTTGATGGAAAATCCGGAGGAGACGAGGATCGCGAAGTCACCTGTGGTCAGACCATCTCGTTAGTAATGCCGGCTAACGATCAGAAGGCAAATTAGTCTAGCGGATAAAGTCACTCACCGAGCTCAGTGGGCAGTTCTTCAAAGATGATGCTAAGAGTTAGAGCGATACCTATCGTTGGACTCTCCGTAAAACCCACTCCAATGGTCATGCCATCCATGAAGTTGTGAAAAGCATCACCGAAAAGGATCATCCATGCGACTGGGGCGATTTTAGAAAACTTTTCGCGACTAAAGTGGAAGTTGCAGCGCCGACGTGACGCAATCACAGACTTTTGCGACATGTAGACGCTGTCAATGGAACCCAAATCATCGTCACGCAGTACTTCAGCGCTTTCTCCTGAGATCTGCGGCTGGGGAGGAAGAGCAGATGAAATAGTGTCCAATTTTGGAAGAAAAGTATTTTACAATAAAAAAACCCCACCTGAGGAAAATCCGACTTTGGAGCATTGGAGTTTTCATCCCAATTCTTCGTATCCCCGATTTCCGTTCCATCCAATGATTTGTCATTGTCTGATGCTACACTCCACTGTAATTAAAAGAATGATTTTAGTGCATCCATTTCACCACCTAGTTATTGTTATATGTTGCACTAGCTAAAGCATTTCCTTCTCGATCGCAAATAAACTGATTCGCCAGTCAGACAGAAATACAGGCCCATTTGCACAACACACACAGAGACCCTGATAAAAGAGGCAGCATAATACTTAGTTTGCATGGTCAAGTTTTGGCCAACGGCAATGAATAATTAACTGGTTGCTTGAATGTGGGTCGGTGCCAAAGCCAGTATACACGCACCTTCAAAAGTCGGGGCATGATCAGGAGGACGTATTCCATGATGAAAAAGAAGAGGGCACCAATCGGCACGCAGCTGAATTTGTAGAGGTAGGTACGACCCTGACCGCCGAATTCCAATGGCATTTCTGCCATTCGCAGTGACTGAAATGCAGGTGAAGCACCTGAGCCAAACTGATATTCCTCTTCCATTTTGATACATTAACCCTCACTTTTAAAAATAAATGTTCGCATGTGACTGATGATCGAAAAGAAACTACCTACTTCGGGAATGAGAACGAGAACAGCCGTGCAGAAGAGTGCCCCGACTGCCAGAGCCATCATGAAATTGAGCAGTGTGGGGAAATGCCTTGAACGTTTGATGGGAATGCAAAAGAAACCGGTCAATGCGCAGAGGTTTGTGACGGTAACAGCCAAGAATGAGTAGATTATCGCTGGAGAAAGAAGAGAAGACAGGGCCATTAAGAAGTGTAGCTGTGACTGACCAAATTCTCCGCTTTGAGATGCAAGTCTGTGATAGCAGTAAGGTAGCACACTAAACCGACTGTGTGGTAATTATACAAACTCATGCCACCAAACAAACACCCCAGAAATTCACCGCAAGTTTAGCCAAAACACATGAAAATAATGAATATTTTCCCCATGATGTGACTATGCCAATTCACTCCTTTAATGTTCGCCATCGGAAGAATGCATTAGGATAGGGGAAAATTTAACGAAGGCGAAGCGAGGAGGAATAACAGGGACCGAACCTAGACGTGAACAACGAAAAAATACCTCTGTGCATCGGGACTGTTGTTACATATTACGCAAAGAAAGAAGGGCGTAAGCTTTCCAAATAGTTTATGTGCATTGAAGCCAACAATACCTACTTTCTACAAGAGATCGGCGCGCTAAATGGGGCGGATTCGAGATTTCGATTACAAAATTATTGAAAGCTGAGTCGTTAGATGAAAAAATTGTTAAAAGTGCCTTGGTTTCTTCAACGTTCTGAAACTAAAACGAAAATACGAGACCATTAGGATGGTATAAGCTCTAATTACAGTCTTAGACAGGATGTGAGCATAAGAAATGACGCACGTTTTTCAAAAGTACAGCGACTAGCGGATTCGAATCGAAAGAAACATTGCCTAACATTTTAACTGTGATCGGAGCAATTGCACTGGCATTAGGAGAGTTTGGATCTGGCACGAGACCGGCAGGCGGAGCTGATAGGCCATGCATTACAAAAGTTGGCTCTGCATTGGCAACAAAGAATCCGGGGTTGTCAATTGAAAGGAGTGAAAATATAACAATCACCACAGTCCAATGCCGAAAAAGTGAGGAAGGAGAACCCACAGCTGTCAGAAATGCCAATGTGGACGCCATCTATATCAAGAAATAAACTGAAACTTAATTGCAAAACTAGACACAATAATAGAATATACTTAAAGCTGGTCGTACTTACAAATGAATCAAAATCAACAAAACATTCAGTAAAGTTGCATGTGGCCTACGATGAATTCGGGAAAATTTAATGCTGTCACATCGTCCCACACTTGAAAGACTATGCGGTAATAGGTAAGCAATTTAGGAAAACTGAAAAAAATAGAAGGGCAGTAAGACTTTTCAGCGCATTCAAAAGTACGTAATGTGAGTGAAAGTGGCGAACATTAAAAAGTTCAAAGGAGAGATGGGAGCTCAAGCATGCACGATAGAATGGCGCTAAAAATGACCAAGACCCTTTACAAGTAGGGCGCATCTCAGCAAACCAATGTCAGCATGAAACCAATACCAAATTCGCTTTAAGTAAAAAGAGGAAGAGAGCATACGAGAACAGTAACCGAAGTACAACTCGAAAGCCCGCACCACCCACCTGTATTTAAAAACTGGTTTATAAGGGTTTTGCATTGGCGTGGTGCAATCAAATAGAGAAGTCAAACAAACTGGTATATTTATTAAACTTGAACTGCCAAAATGAATTTTAGAAACAAAAAATAACCCAGTGCTGCACTGAATTTTGCATGTTAAACCGAATTTTTGGGCTTAAGTACGTCCCGACACTTGGACAACGATGTTATTGAAATCAGATTAGTAATATCGCTAATTTTAACTTACGTTTCGCGCTTAAACAGCACTTTTGGTTTAAAATGTGAGAAGCTACGAAAAGTTATTGCCTTATTATTTGCCTTTTAAGCAATTCATATCGCATTTTAAAGGTAAACATGCAATATCATTGTCCTTCCTCATTTCAATGGTCAACCATTCTTTGATGTTTTCCATTTTTTGGTCGAATATGAGCCCTGTTCAGTGACATGATTACTCTGATCTGCGTAGGTGAAGCCGAAGAAATGAAACGTGACTAGCGTCTTCCTTCTCATACCTGCTCCGAGAGAAGAGTGGGTGGAAGACGACATCTTTTTTTGACCCGTAATATAGATTTTGAAAGTTTAAAATGCCCTAAAGAGAGCAGTTGTTGGTTTTACCCTCCATAATTAAGTGTGTTTGGTTATCCCCGCTTTCCACTTCTCATCTAGTAGGTACTTTCAAACACACCCTCTTCTTTCTGAGCACCTTCGTTAGTGCCTGCATATGCCATTTGCGGTGGTTTTTTTCTTACGTCAGCACATTGATTTCATCTTAGCATCCAGCATATGTTGTGCCTATCTACGGATGCACTCTGTTGTAATGAACGGTAAATTTTGGATGCGGAACTGTGTATTGCACACGAGTTAGTTTGATGGAGACATGACCTTCATTATTGGGCGAACACTTTTGCTCTTCGGATGAGTAAACTTGCATTGCACTCTGGGAAACGGGATCGGTCTGTATAACTGCGCAAAGTCCCCTTCTCTGCAGATTCGAACCTAGCCGTTGTTGTCGTTATAGCCCTTCTACCTGATATTTGACAGACGTAAGTGTTCTCTCGCGATGTTGAACCTTTGTCTCATCTCCAAGTTCTATCACAATACGTGCTCTGGTTCACTGTCTGTTGCTACTTTAGTGTTTGTTTTGGAACTACTGGTTAGTACTCCTACTTAATGACTTTTGAGCCTTCTGAACAGTGAAAGTGTGATTGATGTATATATTGTAGTTCTATACACAAGAAGGAATCGTCCGAGGCATAACTCTCAATATCGTGGTTTTACATGCCCAAACAGAGTTTAGCAGTCCAGTCAGAGTACGGTTTGTACTTTCCAAATGTCCATTGCGCTCCGGATATTAAGGAGTCATCGTGTCTTAGAAATTGGGAAGGTTGCGCACAGTTCGGTACAAGTTGGCTGGCAAAATTAACGCTTTTATTGTTAGGCACCTTTTTGAAACCTTGTGCCAACACAATCATCGAGTGAAGAAAAAAATCAACCGTTTTGGCGACTTGTGCCCTCAATGATCTTTACAAAGAAGTATTTGGAACTAGCAATATCAATTTCTACTCCCTTCTCTCAGTAATCTGTGGGCAAACACTAAAGTTTTACCCTTGTGGGGTGAGGTTTTTGGAGGCTTCTTCGTCTAAGACGGGTTCGGTAGAAATCAATTACATTTTGGGTGAGCAAAGGCCACTGATACCCCCTGTTTGAGGCAACCAGTATCTTTTTTTCCTTTACATGATCCAACCGCTCATGCAACTCGTACAGAACTGCTTGTACTGATGCTTTTGGCACCACTAAACGGTTAGGGAATAGAGAGTAAAAATTCGTCCTCTATGTATAATTTCGACCGCTTTTGCCACATGCTTTAGGTCACCTAACCTTATAGGGACATCTCTTTCACCACTATCGTAGAGGAGGATGTAACAAATCTCTTGCACCTCAAAGCTACAATTGGTCTTTAGCGAATTCGCTCGAAACGATTCTGCAAGGCTTAGTCTGCGAGATAGTACATTCCAATGACTAGATGAACCCCCGCTGTTGTACTGTACTGTACTGGAAAACCATATTTTCACAGCCTCTTATACCAGAGGACCACCAAATGGTCTATGACCTTCGGCTATTTTAACCCAGTCAGTACCTAATCATCCATTCTTACTATGACCTTCTTTACTACCAGGTAATGTCTGAGGTGTCTAAATACTGAGAAAACGGCAGTTCATGTTGGTTTACGCTTTTCTGACTCACCCGTTTGTTGAGTTTAGTACTTGCGTAAGCGATGATGTGGTTTTTATCCTCCTCTGTACCCCATGACGTTACCCCGCCCACAAATGCATCACTGATGCCAGTCTCCGGTACAGATTACAGGGCACCTGATTCCATATTACGTAATGCTAGAATTGGTGCAAAGGAGAGCTTCCGCTTTAATTCTTTGGACACTTAATAGTGCTCTCCCTCTAACTAGACATTCTTTGAGCTTCTTGTCAAAATCTTCGACGTAATAATTGTAGTAACTTGCCAAGGATAGGAAACTACGGAGTGTTTTTTGGTTGGTTGATTTGGTCAGGTCCCGCCTTGCTTTGTGCTGGCTTTGGTAAACGCCATCCCCTCTGTAGGACGGAGCTGACCAAGCGTTTGGGTTTAAAGTCGAACCCGCATTAGGTAGAGGGTCCAACATTAATATTAGATTGACGTTTTGCTCCCAAATATCTCTACCAGGGACATTGTGGTTTGGGGAATGATCATTCCGTTGCAGGGATTAAAAGGCAACGCCTGGGATTCAAAATTCCAATTTGACAATTTGAAAGCTGTCTTCTATCCGTTTCTGCCACTTTTACCCGCCAGTATTTCTGTATTAAATCTAGGGTATTGTGTAGCGTCCCGAGACTCCCTGAAGACTATAGAAGAGGCAATATATATTCAGCATAGAGAAGATGTCTTGGGTTAATGGCATGGCCCAAAGGAAAGCCCACCCAGCAAGGCACAAGAGGGCTAATTCAAAGTATCAAAGGTGGTGCATCAATAATGCCGAGGGATAAATCACTATCGTATTACAATTAAATCAGTTAAACTCTTGTAGGAAAATCTAACAAATTGTTTAAGTGGGGTTGTGAAAAAGCACCCTCCTTTGTTACTGAGGGCAGCTTTCTGAGGTCAAAGCACAGTCAACGGCTTTCATCTCCCTTCCTTACCTGAGCAATCGACGAGGTTCACAGTTTTTGACGGATTTATAACCTCACCTCTGAGCATCTCTTCCACCAGACGTATTACCTCTTCTGGTAGAGGAGGTAATAGGCGTCTAGGCGGCTGCCAGACCGAACTAGCCCCACTAGTGTCCACCATATGCTTCTTGATGCTTGTTTGTTCTCAGATTAACACCTCGCCATTAGTATGTAATCCTGCGTTTGACCAGTGACTCTAGAAGCTCTTTACTCTCATTGTCGGTGATATGAGAAAACTGCGTTTAGAGGTCGTCTAGCTTGCTCATAGGTATAAAGAAAGCCCCGGAAAAAACACTGTAAATATTACTAACACTTTTTTTCTATGTCAGAATGGTTGCTATGTCCTTAACGAGTTGATAAGTGGAGAAGATGCCCTGGAAAAATTCAGGATGGTTGTAGTACTAGATAGAAAATCAGCATAAATAATCGCATTTGAAGCCAATTCTGCTCATATCAGAAATCCAATTATCCAATTTTTCTTTGTGTGCTGAAGGGCAACAGCTTTTTTTTCTTTCTGATGATGAAACAAACCTAACCGTTTGGTTAAGAGGCTAAAACCCCCTGAAATTTATTAGTAATCTGGCTACACCAAAGCCTGAGAAGGAATTAATGGACCCCCTTCTAGTTTGCCTGGGGCCTGCAGGAATCAGTAAGGACCATTTGCAAGCTCACCAAGCTTGAAGACGTAGCTCGGAGAGCCAGGCTATGAGGTCATTCCATTTGATCGGCAGCTGCGGTTGTCGTAGAACAGGACCGTAGGCAAATCTGGAAGCTTTTTCAGAAAGAGACTTGCTACGGTAATGTGTGAGAGAAGTCCGCATTTAAACAGGACCGAATTCATCCATCAACTCTGTTCAGAAGCACGCCTTGGAAATCTTGTTTTGCTATTTGTTGAGGTTCTTCGTGTACTTCTTGTTATCATTTCCCTATTTTAGGTAAAATAAAGGAACTCTCAATGGGTATAATTTACTTGATTAATGACGAGTTAGTCATTAATACCTCAACACTCTTCCAACTTAGTGCCGTGGATTACCCGGATATTTACGGTGGCCTAGAATAGATTCTGAGGGATGAAGCCTATGATTAAAGGCGCATTTTGACGTTGTCGCTGGCGATTTGATAAAATACCTGCTTAAAAGAAGAAAAATTTGATAAATGAGGTTGTTATTACACCCCTGGTTTTTAAAGAACTAAATACGCTCTGATGACCGACGCAAAATTTTATGTAAGTGAGGCTCAAGGAAGAACCATGGAAATAAAGAAGGATTTACGTAGGGGTTAAAGTATTTTACCCAGGTGAGAAGTTAGGACTTCTAACATTTTGCTTTTGCTGTGCAATGTGGCATCCCAATATGTAATACTTCAGCTGATAATTTAACCTTCGGTTTTGGTAAAGAGACAACTTAGGTGCCACGCCATTGTGCCTTCCCCATGTGAGCAGGCCTCCGGGCCATGCCAGTAGTTCTAAGCCTCACTGTGTATCAAAGGTTTATTCTGCATTAGCATTAAACCTTCCTTAGGTTTCATGGAAATCTCGGTCCTCTGAACGGGGATGGTAGCAAACAGCCTGCATTTCTGTGCGTTATTATCTTGGATAATACTCATATTAAAAGCATAATTAAAATACAATTGGTTTGTTGAACTAAAATAAACGCTTCACTTACTATCATTGACCTTAGAGTGCGATGCGACATACTTAATACTTAAAATACTTTTATCCTCTTGAAGGGCTTTGCGCTCCATTGCCAATTGTTGCTTGTGTAGGAATATAAATTCGCGTAGCTCAGTAGCGATTGCCTTGTACTGGGACCTTTAAAAAACTTTGTCAAAAAAGTGCCTTGCGCGTTTTACTGACTCCTTTCACACCCCAAGGTCTAGGGTGCATACTTGAAAACTCGTCCTCTTATTTCGTTGTGGTTGTGGCTGCAGGTGGCGTACACTCCATTTGTGCACGCTTCTTCACTTGCTACAGACACTTGACAGTAGTGTTTGTGTTCCAATTGCCTTTGTGCCCATTGCTATATGGTATCACCCTCTAAACTGCTCATGGTGCCAGCAGCCCCAAGTTGCCCATTTCACCACTGGTCCCGAGTCCTCTTACTGGTTACACTTCTCTCAATTAGCTTTTTTGGACCACAGCTAGTTGTGGCAGAACCAAGTATGGTTCTCCACGCCGTATCGAATCGCACCGTTACCAACGCCATACCAAATGAGACAGCTGCCTTTGAACCCTTGCACGATGGTGTTTATGAAGCAAATCCCCTTATCACGATACCGTTACCAAATGCAAGTTGAGGGTTTTAATAGGTATTAAGATGGTGTTTGCTTATGATATGGAGCATATGCTTACCCGAATCTTACTTGTTTTAGCTCCCAAATGTAGAGGAGTTCACGAGTGTTTTAACAATTTCATCTGTCAATGATTCTGCCTTTGAAACATTTGTGATTCAGGTAGTGAACTCAAAAGTAGGAAGGCACTTTAGTGTGGCGGAAAGTAAGTTTAAGAAAGGGCGAATGCTGTGCATCATTGTGTTTTATTTTCACCCCGTTTAAAGCGAATGTTCTCCCTTCTCTTTAAGCTATTGTCTTCGCATTGTTGGGAGTAACTTTTAACAACCTTTGTTCGCTAATCGGTTTTGTTTGTATCCCAATCAAACGCCTAAAACGCTTCAATCTTCTACTCAGCTACATGATGGCTTTAGCAGCTAGTGCCCTGAGTTCTGCAGCTCTACTGATTCTCCTTCCAGAGGTGGGTTTGCTTAATCTCATTTAGTCAGGCGGACCTGTGTTCCTTCACCTGCTTTGATATAACGAGTAGCCCGGTGTTTTTAGGCAATGCGAATGGCAGATATGCCCCTGGAATTCGGTGGGCAGGGTCGCACCTACCTTCTGAAGTTAAGTTGTGTTCCTGCTGGTCTTCTCATCTTCTTCTTCATTGAATACCTCCTCCTCATCATACCCCGAATATTTAAGGTGGGAATTCTACTGCTCACAGATGCAAAATTTGGCTGTCAATACAAACGCGTTTTTTCGATACTTTAGTTGAGAAAGCCACAGAGTAGCGATCCCAATGATTCTGTGGACCCCACAATTAAAGTAGGTGTTTGTCGGTTATATATATGATTCTAAAGGAACCAAAGAATGTTAAATCGTGATCAGTAATTTTGTTTCTCCTAGATGGAGAATACATTGCCCATGAAAATTGGCCACTCAGCGACACCTCGACCAATTGCACCAACATCGCGACGCAAATCATGCTGTCCAAAATGTAGTTTTAAGGATTTCACCGAAATTGCTCCAATGGCTTGGATGATTCTTCTGGGTGACTCGATCCACAACTTCATGGACGGAATGGCAACTGCAGTGGGTTTCACTGAAAGTCCCACTGTTGGTGTTGCCATCTGTTTGTGTATCCTCTTTGAGGAGCTACCTCACGAGCTTGGTAATTTGAAGAAGCTTCACCGCAAATGTTTGAGCTAAATCCATTCGCCTTCCTTATAGGTGACTTTGCTGTCCTCATCTCTTCCGGTTTCCCCGTCAAATCGGCCATTTGTGCCAACTTTGCTTCTGCCTGCACTGCTTATCTAGGGCTTATTATTGGTCTGGTTATTGGTGAGGTGTCTTCCGGTGCTCTCTACGTGTTTGCGGCCACCTCTGGCGTCTTCCTTCACGTCAGCCTCGCGGACATGGTGGGGGTCTGATAATGAATACCCGGACAAACTTGTAGTTTAGTACCACCGTTTATTTGGTATTGCAGTTGCCCTCTATTCGTCAGACACTAGAAGAGGCGGAAAAGAAACGCGAATCATCTTTCGGAATATTCGTGATTCAGGTTGGTGGGTTGATCACCGGCTATGCTTGCGTCCTCAGTGTTATCTTCGCCAGCGACTACATCTCCTTTTAGTGGCTGTGCACTCCCCCTGACTTAAGCTTTTCTTTCACCTATCAAATGGTAATTATAAACTTTTATGAATAAGAAATTAATTTAACAACCCCACGTTCTATTTACTTTACTTTATCGTTGTTTTTCAACTCTGCCATATTCTATCCTTCGCTGACTTCTGATGTGAAACTCATAAATAGTCTTTCCTGACCACAAAATTGGTTGCCATACCCAATAAGGGTATGTCCTGCTTTAAGGTCCGCGTTTTCCCTCAACGATAAATTACGTACACTGCTGTGCACCAACTTCCATCTATGAGGTTGTCGTGACCGGCGACACTGGCCTGCGCTCAATCACATGGAATATCAACACAGAGAGTTCACTCTTAACTACGTCTTTTGGACAGATCGTTGAGGCTTCTGTTAACTGTGGTATAAGTCTGTAAACCCCATTCCCAGTATACAGTAGTGACGACACTCGCCTCGGCTGTTCAATCCATTCGATTCAATAACTATGCAGAAACCCTCAAGGCGTAACCAAATTCGTTCTGTGTTTAATCGAAAGGATGAAACTGAATCCAGAACCTCAGATTTGCCACCTGCAACATCCGGGGAATTGTTGTAGAGGAGTTTCATAGCCCAGCGATCGCACCATTAGTTGGTTGTATCAGATGCCGTCATCCGGACGTCAACGAATTACGGTGGTTATCGAATACAAGTCAGGGGGCAAAGTCGAAAACCCCGTTAAATGGCTCCATTTTTGCGGCATTAATAATCTACGTGGTTAAAAAGTGTGAATTCCACCATGACAGTAACACGGCCAATGACTTAAAAAATGTATCAAAAAGCCAGAGTTCCTGATGACGTTAGCGATACTTTCAAGATGGCAGTATGAAGCACTGCGGCTTCAGTAGTTCTGCACGGCCGTGACAAAGCCAACTCCAAACTCTGACACCTCATTAAGTCATAAGAGACGACCCGATAGCAGTGTTTCCAATCGGACCACGTTCTGCATCACTGTGCAATCATTTCGGCGAATACAAGAGGCCATAGGATATACCAATGTTTATCCCTAGTGTACAATAGCAAAACTCGCCTAAAGGCAGCATATGGAGGGGACTATCGTGACCTCGAGGGGCTGAAAGTTCGCATATCTTAAGGTCAAATGCGCTCTATTGGTATCCATTGTACAAAAATGGAAATCGGGGGACTGGCCACAGGTTAATACCTTGTTAATTCTACCCTAGTGATCCTCTGTGAAACCATGGCAAGCTATACCAATAGAGGAGGCTGCTATCAGCGCTTACAAGGGATAAATGTCCACATCCATGGACGTCACGCCATGACACCAAGTCTGCAGCCACATCACAAAGAGTGAAAAGCTCGAACAGCCAAGTGAACTGCTAAAACAATATTGTTTTCATACATAAAAGTAGTCAATTTGAATTGCAACCAATACAGCTAAAACAGTTTTGACAGCTAAGAGCGAAATACATGCGTCCTTTGACCCCTATGCAAGATGCACTTGAGTTTGCACCTACACCTATAGAGACTGCAACACCAGGGATAATGCAATAAGCAAATAAGAACTGCACCATGGAACTCGAGGCGGACATGCCGGCATTACACCCACTTGAGTTAAACAATCAGTTATGAATGTGTACACACATACACACACACTAGTCGAGCATAATCGTAAACCACTGATGCAATCCTGGGACCAAACAAATGCCTCATGTTGTGATTAACTAACAAACCAATCTCACCGATGGAAAGATGCCAACATCAGACACACAATCCGAACTGTACACAAAATTTTTTATCCGAAATAAGTTATTGTATGTACACATACATATACCTACATATACGAAGTTGTCGGAGGCAGGGAGTAGGCACTGATGCAACGTGAAGCCGATGAACGGAGCCCATAATCCACTTTCCTCGGTGGGAATTATCGTTTAAAGACGTGGTCTACCTTGAAAACGAGGGGAGCCGACAGTCGTGCCACCGTGTGATATTGCTTCCCCCCCTCCTTCTGGTCAGTACTACTCGCCCCCGTCTCCTTTTTCGTGAATGAGCATCCAATAAATTGGAAATACTTCTTCAAGCTAAAAAGTAAAAAAGGGATGTGGCTTTTCAGAGTCACCAAAGTTGGTGGTTTAGTAGTCAAAGCAACCTCTTTTATAGAGGAGACCCTCTAACAAAGATGACCAACAAAACCGCTAATTCACCTACACGAAGACACCAATGAGTTCGCTTAATCATTAATCCAATAGCAATGATATGGAGTGGATACCGTGGCTATCACAAATACGAAAAATTGCGGGGCTTGGATACATAAGGACTCTTATTCCAGGTTTACCATATTAGCGGACTAATACCAAAAAAGTCTAATCCTCACGTTACTTATTACCTATATAGTAACGCTTTCGACATCAGTGAAGATAAGGTTGGCCCGAGAGGGCCGACGCAGTAACTTACCGCAAAGAGGGCATTTTAAAGTCGACGGAAAGAGTGTCAATGACGGTGGCAAAGCTGTCGCAATGAAGCAGAAGGATTAGAATGTGGCATATCAATTTGTCGCGCAGTACCGGCGTTATCACCCTAGAAGAAAAACGATGAAGGGTCAAATAATCCTACTGTTTATTTTTAAGCTGAGTTCGGAAAGCGATTTACCTAGCTTTGAGGCGTCCACACCCTTCTTTAAACACGAAAACAGTAAACTCATTTAAAAGATGCTTCATGACAGGTTGGGGAGTGTCAGGAAGGGGTGTTCGATGCTGCAACTCCCTCGGTTTCAGTTGAAACAACTTAAACATATGCACGAGCAGTGCCAAATTTTTGGCCATTTCCATTCTTGTTACGGGCTGACCAACACTGTCCGGAGGTTGCCGCTTTCTCTTAGCTCCCGGTGCTGAAAATCCCGCAATTTCGGCACTGTCCATCGGGAGGTAAGCCAAACGATCAATAATGAAGCGGGGATAATTGCCCTCCAAGAGCCACTGCTTGTGCATGCTTTCGTCGGCTTCAGAAAAGGCTTTTGCCTCTTTGGCTAGACTGGAGGCCACTGCTGGGGGCAAAATTTTGCCAATCGGAAATATCTGGGCGACAAAACGCGTTATTTGGTCAAAGGGAGGCAGCAATAGCTCCTGCTGAGTCACCTTATCACCACTTACATCGCCCTTTATGGCAGCTTGACCTGCAGCATACACACACCGCAAAAAAAAACAATAAATACAAGTTCTTAAAGCATAATAGTGCAGCAGCAAGGATGAAGTGATTTACCTAATTTTTTTGCATCCTTTTTCAACGCTGCTTTCCCAATAGCAACTCTCTGTAGAACATCAGCGTCATTAACAGCAGCGGCTTGCGCAGACATTTCGTCTAAGTCACGGAGGTACTTTTTGCCCCATACCGAGCCGAACGTATTTGTCAAAGCATGAGGCTAAAGAATTAAGTACGGAAAGCAAAGATTATTTACATCAACAGCCAAAGAACGAGAAGATTCCCCATCAATAACTTCGACATCTAGGGTAGGTTAGAGAAAAGAGAAGAACTACAAACCAAACTTGGGTGATAGGAACTCCGGCAGATTATAAGATATTTCAATCTTCGCTGTCTTTTTATTGTAGATAACCGTGGCATAGCTAAAAGTAGTACACAAGTACAATTTAAACAAGACGATTCCCTACCATATCATTAAAAAATTAAGACGCATTACGAAGAGAATAAGCAAAGATAACCACTTAAATGCGGATTCATAATAAGCACAGCCATACCTCCGATCTTTTCCACTTAAAGAAGCATTGACATACTTAAGTCCTTTAATGTTGCAACACTAAGTGACAAAACATAATTTGAAATAATTTAAGTACGATTTGACGACTCCCTATAGGATTCCCACGAGACACTTGGGCTGGAATTATTTCATCTGGATCTGCTCTACTCGTTCCTAGAGAAAAAGGGCCTGGATTCATGAAACTAGATGGAAATTCACATACAGGGTGTTAAATCCATCTTCAGAGTGAAGTCTGAAAGTCGCGCTAGAACATTGGGCATTTGATTGGTTGAAAATCCTGTTATTATTTAATTCGGATTTTGGTTATTCTACCAGAAAACCAAATGTACTGTCTCGAAAGGAAATCCAGTCCACAGCAAATAGAATAAGCAAGTGTACACTGTTCCTTGTTCGTACAAAATTTTTATTAATTTACCAGTGGCGAGTTTTACAAGTCAAGGCACTGTTTTTCAGGAAAGGCTTTTTTAGCTTTACATTAATATGGTCTGCATAAAAACCCAACAATGGGATTTCTTCCAGCTGCTCTCATTATATTGGTAGCACTTTTTGTCTTTAAGACGGAACTCGAAATAGCTGTCGAAATGTTATTGACGAGAACTGGAAGGGTTGGTCGGGTGGTGGGTACATATGGTGCATTTGATCATCCCTCTCTATAAGATGGGAATTTGTTGCAAAGCTGCCTGATAAGCCGGTTTCTGTTCAAAATGTGTTCGGACGATGGCAACATCTTCATCGACCTTTGTAGACACAACAGTTGGAGAAGAATTCAGCTAGATTTTTTAGCCATAGCACGATCATTACTGAGCTAGCTAAGTGAAATCTCCTCTTTTTGCTGCCTTAGCTGGTGCCTAGGAAGTTTACAAGGAACGGTTCTGAATTGTCAAAGGAACCATTAGAAACTTGTGTAGGATGGCACCAATTGCCTTTTTTCCAAGTAAATTCAACAGCTTTGTTTTCGTGGCATCAGCAAATAGCTCTACCTACCCAGAGCACAAAGGGTGATCTTAGAAAGGAAGAAAGGGCTATAGAGTCTTGAATCTTACAAGTTGAAAACTTCTCCAATAAAAGCTAGTCTTTCCCTTTTTTCAAAAACTTGCCTGAGAGCTTGGGCTAATGATATGACTCAGTACCTGTAGAAACTGTATCGTTGTATAAGGGACCATAGATGTTACCTCTAGCCGCTTCGAAGAGTAATTCATTGGAACAAGTTAGATGATAGCACCCATTGCTTTCCCAACTTTGAGGTGAGCTCGTGACCATGATACCTCTGGCCGGAAAGAGACTTGGCTTGAGGCAATCAGGCAGACTTGTTTGCCTCCTTTTTAAACTTAGAACAAGTAAAGAAGAAACACTTGCAGCTGTGTTCACCCGATGTAGCACAAAATGGCTCATGAAACTTCAAGTGTCTGACGCATTGCCGCTTACCCTTAATAAGCGATCCCGTATGCAAAGCTATTAGTAATGAGAGCTTCACCACGAAATATGATGCTTTTGGTGGGCTGGGCTATGTATCCTCTGTAATCAAGCAGAGTAGCAAATTTCTGATTTAATGGCAAGCTCATGGCCGGATGCATTCAAAAAAGAAGAAGCATTGGTACAATGCAAAGTCGATTTATGAGGTCCAGGAACCACTTTCTCAGTGGGAACTTTTGCTTGAAGTTGTGTTTTCTACCTTGAGAACGAGAGGAGAAAATAAAAATACCACTATAGGAGTGCTTCTTCCCTTCTGATCCTCTCTCCTATTTCGTGAATGAGTATCAAATGAAGGAGAAATATTCCTTTAAGCTTATCAGCTGAATTAAATCGAGTCAGGATTTTAAAGCTATCAACTTAGGCTGTTCGGTTGTTAAAGTAACCTTGACGATAGCGGAGAAATTTATCAGTGGAAGAAGTAGTAGAGGAGCACACTGAGTGAATGCGGTTTGACCACCAAAATCGCCAATTTTACTTAAACTGGGACATTAGCAGATGCACCAACTCCTCTATGCACTGGAGTGAGAGGAAAATCGTTAGGTTTGAAGTCTATAAAACCACACCTTCATTCAAAAATATCATTCTATCTCAGTTCAACAAATAAGAGGGTGGATGCGGCCATTTAAACCGAAGCCTACTTATTGCCTTTTTAGTAGTGCGCCTGGCCACCACTAGAGAATCAAATACCGTGGATCATCATTCAAAATGAAGAACGAAAACAAAGGGCGCTCATCTGACCGGGGCACCTATTCATCAGACGAATGCGAGATTCCCAACCCCTCCAGTAATAATGAGCCTAACCTTGACATTTGACCCAATGGCCCCTATTCGAAATCAGCTTTTGAGCTGCCTATTCGTCTTGCCCAGTCAAAGGTCTGCATCCACTAGTTTCTCTCCACTTCTTTTACCCTTTTCATGGCTGACGCTGTATGCTGCCATTTCTGTAGAGCTAAATAGCCCCATTATACTGCCACCCCGATGCCGGATGTGCTCGGACGGTTCGGCGGCGCGAACTCCTAGCGGCGATTGTCAAGCTCAAATGGATGTCACCGCCTTAGCCTTTTCAGTTCGGCGTGACAAAAGCTAAAACGCTCCACTAGTTCTCTAAAGCGCAGTAACGGCCAAACAGCCTACACATTTGGGCCAGTAGGAAAAAAGTCTTGGGAATTTCTTCCCTCACCCTGCCCTCGCGGTCACCACCAAAGCCGGATCTGGATCGTACATTGGCGACAAGAAGGAGAAGAAGTTCACTGGCCCCCATGCTTGCGCGTGTGTATGTGCAGGGACAAATTCATATACGTTGAGACACGACAGACAAAGGATGGAAGAATAAGAGCAAGAGGACGTGGGAGGGTGGCGAAGACAGTCACGTCTGAATTGGAGGGGGCGACAGTCCTACCTCCACAGATTTTAAAAGTAAAAGTTGGAGGAAGTAAGCTGTTTTTTTTTCGTTGTGTCTTGATGGTGATGCTGGTGGTGATTGTGGTGGTGAAAGGCTAATTAATTGTGCACGCGCTGCTGTCGTTGTCTCACTAGTAATGACGCCAGTGCTTCAGCACGTGTCGAAACGAGTGCGACATCCACTGGCTCTCCAGCAACGCAAATCGCTCCTCGTTGAGGAAAAGCGGCTTACCTCGTCTACAAAAAAAGCGCGGGTGATAGTAGATGGTGAGGTGAGAGAGAAGGGGAGACTACAATATCATACTTCAAATCGAGATCCTCTTCACCATAGGAGTCCAGGTAGATGGAACCCCACTCACACGAACTCATGTTCATCGAGACGTGAACCAGGGAGGTGTTGATCTCCAGCGCTACGCCCACAAAACCATCACATCGATACGCGTGCTAGAGGGTAGACAGGCAAACGTAACTTGTGAACAGAGTGAAGAATAGACGGGAGAGGGGACCTGACGACTACCTGAAAGAGCAGTTGGGCCAAATTGGGGAAACAAATATCGCACAGCAGCTGACCACAGATAAGGCAGAGGATATTCTTTTGAAAGGGATGCCTTGAAGTGGCACAGTTCACAACTTGCAGGTTATTGAATAGGTCGTCAAACGCATCTGGTGGCCGAATCAGTCGTGGTGGGTACAGCTGTCTCCCCATCGTCATCAGAGGCTACGAAATAGAGTAACAACCATGATGGGAGACCTACCAAACGATACACAGAAAAAAAAGTGCATCGACTACAAATTTATCAACAACCCAGACTGGTGATGTTATTTCGTTGAAGGCGAAGGGAAGACAAATGCCACATACCCCCATGTTCTGTATCCAATCCGACAGAGTGACCTTCAATCCGGCTGCGCTTGCACTCTGCTGTGCAACAAGGTACTGACTGCCTTGTAGACTCCTTGGTTGGAAGGTATACACTGGTCGAAGGGTGTGACGTGAAGGCCGAGGCGGTGGTGGTGGCGGCGGTGGTGGAACGGAGGAGGATGGAGGGGAGAAGGCTGTGGGAGTGGAGCCGTCCTTTACAATTGCTAGGCCAGCAGACTTCTCGTCCCCTTTCTCCGAGGCAGCCGCGGAGGTAATCTGACCGATCCATCGCCGTAGCAGCTCATCCAAGGCTCTTGCACCGTCCAGGTGGGTCGTGAGACCCGAACGGAGCGCGGCTGACTGCACGAAGGGAAGTAGGGGGCCGACACCAAGCATTGGGTCATCTTGGTCTTCGTCGGTGGAGAGGTCCGGACAACCCAGTCCAAGGAAGGCGATCAGAGCGAGGAACTCCCTAACCAGTTGGCCCTAAAAATGTGCCTTGAAACTTTCAGACCCTTGATAATCGGTAACATTAGACCCTGCTCCCGCAGGGAGCAACTCAGAACAGACTTACAGCTTAAAGCTACTTCTTCCCTCACAGACACCATGACCCACCTTTTCCGGTTCAGTTTTCTTGGGATTGGCCAGTATGCCCACAAAAGGCAAGGAGAACGCCACTACAGGTCCAGAGAAGTCATCGTCACGAATGCGGAGGCTGTCGCGCCAGCGAGCAAGAGTGAGGGCAACCAAACGCAGAGTGGGCAAAATGCGCATCATCAGGTGGTCCTGCAACTGCCTTCCGGCCTCCTGAGGCGGCGCATTCAGTTGCACCACATCCAGACTGGCCGCAATTTCGAGGTCCGTGGGCACGCTCTCACAGGTCGAGGAGGCGCAGGAGGTCGCGGTGTGCAAATGAAAGGTTGGGGGATCCTGCTCACCTTTAGGCGAGGCACGATTTACCAGTTGTTCAAGGTACGTAGCCATAGCTAGCACATTACTCTTCAGTGGACTGGGGATCTAAATAGATGGAGGGAGAGGAATGAAACTGCATTCTCGGTAGTATACTACTGAATTGCCCGAGAAGCAGTATACACTGTCTGGGTATCAGGTAAGGAACATCAAACCACACTCTTGCTTATGATTTAAAATCCGCACTACCAACACTTTACTCATTAGCGGATGGTGGATCTAAGTGTACATTTGATTGGATCCCTAAGTGGACAAGCGAAAGGCCTGGAAAGAAGGGCCTTGAAACTCAGTCGAGTAAGACAGAAAACGCCTCACATTTGTCATCCGCTCCTGTGCACAGTGGATGGAGGTGCGCTGCGAGTGGATGTAGGAGCCGCTGTTGCCAGTGGGCATCTGGCCTAGGATGAGGCCCACGAGGGCCCGTGCGTACGCCAAGCAAATACACGCTGAACCAAGTGCCAAGAATTGTTCTGCAATAACACAAGAATCGGTAAGCTTCATCCCCTCAGGTTTGCAGGACCTACAGCCCATCTACCGTCAGAATTACTGGTTGTGAACTAAGCACTCAGGAGCGTCCAATCCATAAATCTAGTGTACCAGAAAGACGGTTCAAATACGCCGGTTATTTACGTCTCCGAGAGGTTCTAGATATCACATCTTGGCGACATAGTGTTTTAGTCATGTTATTTCCGTGCATTGTTTGTTGTATTCAGGCTCATTTATCAGGAGGCACAACGTCTCCAGAGACAAATCAAAGGGCTTAAAGTCTTGATTTCTCGATAAAAATTGTTCAACCGGACGCACCTTCATTCGGCCAAACGTGGGGCAGTAGGGTCATGAGAACGTCCACAGGATCACTGAAGATGGCGAACGTTAAGGGGATGCTCAAGCTGAAAAAAGACGAGTGGTGATAGACACTGGTAAGGCAGTATTCAAAACTCATAAAGCCTCACTCCCAACCGCGCACTTGGTGAGTGGTGTGGTCAATTTCGAATCCGCAATGGATTGTGGGGCAAGCGAGTCTACTAGAGATAAGAGATTTGAGGGGGAACGGTAGACGTAACGCAGGTAGTTCAGCAGTTCCCCTTAGAAAAAGAGAACAGAGGGATTTTACAACTGTTTATAGGTCAGAAAATGAAAAAAAATGTATTTCAAATTAAAAAATAGAATAAGTTACAATTACGTTTATGAGCCGCGATATGCACTAAAAGGATTGAAAAAGACTGAAATCTTGGGGACCGTATCCGCACAATACTCAAATGAGCATGGTACAATCGCATCAGGCATCTAACAATTAAGTGACGAATTAGGAATCGCAAAATAACAAATAACTTACTGTTAAGCAACAAAATAAAGAAAAGCACTCACTAAAGAGACAACGCCGAGCAACCCCCTGATAGAGCGTTGGGTACACCATGAGAACTGACAGTTCTGACTCGAATTGTGAACTAATAAAGGAAGAATAGAAATAGGGATGTAATTTATGAACGGTGTCAACTAGTAGAAAAGTCAAAAATACACCGCCATGGGTGATGCTAGTTACTTATTTGAATTCAGCGGCGAGATGGTACTCAACCAAGATAAAAGCTAAAAAGAGACCGTGAAAGTGAAACGATAAGCATCGGTGTTCGTAGAAAGCACTAATACTGTTCCAGTGTCGTAGAAGATCAACTGATACAGGGAGGGTTAGAAAAATCAAGTCCTGGTTGAGGAAATCCACATACCGAAGGAGGATGGGTACTTCACTGACATCACCAAAGAGTTTAGAAATCAGACCGTAGCGATTCTGTGGATCATCCTCGCCACCTCCCACCAAATTTGTCCAGAAACTGTGCGACTCCGGAGGAAGAGCTTCCTACAATGAGACAAAACTCAATCCCTTCCGATCAAATACCAGAAGCGGAACAAAGGGCTGGGTAAATAAATGCAGCCCTTCACTTGCCAGTCTTTCGCGAAGGCACTGGATGAATGTTTTGGGAGGAGTAGACTGTTGTGCCAACGTATCTGCTATCGCAGGGACAACAGCAGCAACATCGGAGGTCTTCTCCGCTGCTACCACATCAGCCCCTTCAGCCAGTTTGCTCTCCGACAATGCTTTCTGCTGAGATGTTAAATGGGATTCCAAATGCTCGGGACTGTAGTTCCGATGCAAGGGTAGGAGAAAGTGGACATCGCGACGGCAGAGCGGGCACGAGACGAGCCAACGGGTCACGCCAAGTCCGCCTTGATGCATACTCTGCACGAAGAAACAAGGAAATGTACAAGAACCACAAACTTTGAATCCAGAAGCTGGAAAGTCAGTTGGCAGTCTCGCCCGCCGGCCCGCAGCTCCAAGACTAAAACGCAATAGACCTCGTTTCGAAAGTTAAATGAATAGAAGCTCAAACTATCTGCCAGGTCAACAGCTCCCGGTACTTGTGCCCACCATACTAGATACGATTTGAAGCACAGCCAGTCACAGATCACAAACCTGAAGTCGATATCGTTGAAAGCACTCCCGATGCACCGCATGCCCACAGGTCTGCAGTAGTACCCCCGATCTCAGTAGCGGCAAAGAGGAGGCTATCCCCGGGGGGAGAGCCAGATTCCACCACCTCCGATCCTCCACGTAAGCCACCGGTTCTAGGACATCGCCGCGGGAGGCTTCACAGGAGGGTGTGCTGCTCAAAGTGCTCGGAGGGATGATTATGGTGTCAGTGATACGGCAGGGCGTCGAGGCCCTACAATTGATCGCCTCTGTGGTGCGGGGCATAGAGGCTGCACGACGCCTCGGTAGTACGTCCATCTGACGTCGGAGCTCGGGTGGAACTACGGGCAGGGTGTGTGGTACACAGGAATCCTCGCATAAGTAGCTCCGACTGTACATCATCCGCTCGCCACTTAGGCGCGGTAAGTTCGGGTA